>NIXA01000004.1:0-600000 GCA_002242795.1 Byssochlamys sp. BYSS01
AGAGCAAGGCCAACTAGTTGGGTGAGAACTAGTTGTTATAGAAGTTCTAACAAATCAAATAAAGTCCCAAGTTATACTTCACATAACATTCTGGTAATAAGCACAAAGAACTAAAACTAAATACATAGGCAGAAATGAGTGTCCTTATATATCCAATCCTGATGTTAGGTATAACCCCTTCCCCAAGTATAACCCTGTATACCTCAGTATAATGTTATACTTGGGTATAAACCTGTATACCAATGCCAAGCCTTATACCAATGCCAAGCCTTTGGTCATGTGACCTGTTTGTTCCCTTCATGTCATCTGACTTGCATTAGTGCCCCTCTTCTGTAGGCTGTCGTTGTTCCTTGCCTATTAGGTTTGTAACACCTAGCTGTAGGTATATATTGTTACAAACCCAACAGATAAGGAACAATGACAGCCTACAGAAGAAGGATGCTAATGCAAGCTACACAATACAAAGGGAACAAACAGATCATGTGACCCAGAAAGGCTTGGCATTAGTATAGGCTTGGTATTAGTATGGGCATACCAATGGTAGGGACATACTAATGGTAGATCATACTTAGGTATGGATCATACTTACATACTGCCAATCACCATCATACCCATATAAAAGGATTGGATATATAAGGATGCTCATTTCCACCTATATATTTAGTTTTAGTTTTGTGTGCTTATTCTATTCTACCTAATGTTACTTGAAGTATAACTTGGGACTTTATTTGATTTATTAGAACTTCTATAACAACTAGTTCTCACCCAACTAGTTGGCCTTACTCTTCCAACCATACTACTTTAAGTATGAAAGGATTGTCAACCACAGGGATGCCAGGATAGTGTATAATGCATATAATAGGATAGCTATATATAGTCAAGAGGGCCTAGAGATTACAGGTTAGAATCAACCAAATACCAAGTCTAACTATGTACAGGTTATAGGAAGCCTAGGGCATAACATAATAAGCACTATCAATATAAATCAAATTTTAGTTAATTATTTACTTCAACACTTCACTACACTCTTTAATAATGAATCATATCAACATTATGTTATAGGTACTATAGACTGAATATATACCTACAGCCAGAGAGCTGGATAGGATAATTAACTAGTTGCAAGAATGGATCATAATATTAGAAGCACAAGCAAGTGTTTAAGAAGTGAAGCTAAAGAAACCTAAACCCTTTAATAGGACCTGATCAAAGCTTTAAGATTTCCTTATATAGATGGATTAGTATCTAAGGATGGAGCAACACCATCTAATAACAGAAGCTAATAAGATTCTGTTTACATCCACATACCTTACAGAACTGGTATTTGATTGGTTTAAACCAACACTAAGAGATTATACTTAGAATGAGACCATTACTAATCAGGACCCTAAGATGCAGGAGGTCTTTAGGAATTATGCAGAATTCTACTAATGCTTAGAGCAGACATTTAGAGACATTAATAAGTCATAAAATATGGAATAATAATTAGAACAGCTTTAATAGAATGGATCAATAACAAGTTATGCTTCACACTTCTTACAAATCATTTCATATCTAGACTGGAATGATGATGCTTATATTCATTACTTTAAATAAGGATTGAAACTAGAGCTTATAGAAAAGCTATTATAGCAGGATAGGCTAGAGGACCTATATAAGTACATTACTATTATAGTCAAGATTAATAACCAACTCTACAACTTTAAACAGTAAAAGAAGAATTGCAAATAGACAAGCACTATATTAAGAAGAGATAACCACTATTAAGGAAATAATAGGAGGCAAGTACAACCAAATAGTTAAGAATATAGAGATCTATATGGATTAAGGCTAATAGACTTAGATACTACACATAAATAGTTAGAATAGAGATGTCTGATAAAGGAGATTAAATGTTTTAACTGCTGAAAGAAAGGATATATAGCAAGTACATGCCTATAGAGGGATAATAGATGACAATTATAAGTAATTAGAGAGGACTTACTAGAATACTATTACATAGTAAGAAAGGGACTACTAATACTAACATATATAGAGTATGGGTATGAGAGCAGCAAAATTATGTTAAACTTAACAGATAGTCACATAATGCCCATATAGCAAGATATCAGTAAGGAAGATGAGCAAAATATCTAAGAGAGAGTACAAGATAAAGACATAAAAAGGCTCATCATAGAAGCCAATGAGATGATAGCTAGCTGGAAGAATCTCAGCAGTAGTAACAACAAATTTCTAGAAGTCTAGTAGGACAAGAATGTATAATAGAATAAGACCTAGATAAAGGCAATAGATAAGCCAAAGAAATTAAAGGAAGAGGCTAGTAAGCCTAAGAGTAGAATATAAATGTCCAGAACTTATCCTGAAGAAAAAGAGAGATAAAAACCTAATAATGATATCAGAATGGCAACCTAAGACATATACTCTTACAATCAAAGAGAATGCATATATATATGCTACTAATAATATTCAGATTATAATAAAATGCATTGGACTGCATGCTATAAGGATAATTGCTTAATACACTTTAGTAGAAAGGAGGGAAGTAATTATATACTAAAAAAGAAGTGCTATAAATATTTACCTAATTAGGGAATCATGCTAGCTGCAACTAAGTAAGAACTATATTTTAAGCTAAAGATAAGAGTAGCAGAATAATAGGCTTAAATAATAGTTAACTCAGGCACTACTAAGAATTTTGTGAACTCAACCTTTTAGAAATGACTGAATCTTAATAGAATAAGGAAGACATGACTGCAAACATTATAAGGCCTTAATAGAGAGATGCTTCATCAGCTTAAATTTAAAACTAGACTACTTATAATTGTGATTTATAATTATATTAAATAACTTAATTTCAATATTGCTGAACTTGGAGGATATGAGGTAGTTTTAGGAATACCTTAGTTCAGAAGACATAATCCAGTAATTAACTAAAAGACAAATAAGATTTAGTTTATATATGACTGTATTAGAAGAGACTTAGCTAGACAGAAGGCAAGTATTCAGAATCAATTAGTAAATAGACACTAAGTTAAAGAGCCTAGAACAGACTATAGTATACTAGCTATAATGCTAAAGATAGATGTGACCCCTTCAATAAAGAGACAAGTTGATTGAGGATATTATCAGAAAAGGGACTTACCTCCAGAATATTAACTTCTAACTGGATAAGAAACAATTTAAGATATTAAGGAAAGATGCTAGCACTATAAAGAGAAATAAATATGTGTCATAATAAATAAGCAGCCAATACTACCAGACTACTACAAACTATTCAAAGAACTATTTAAACAACCAAAAGAATATCAGTTACCAGAATATAATAAATATAACCATAAGATACCCCTCAAGGAAGGGAAGAGACTAACATGCAATCAGATCTATAGAATAATAAATAGAGAATTAAAGATATTAAAGGAATACATCTAGATGGAATTGATAAAGGGCATAATTTAACTATTAAAGTCACCTACTAAATATGGAGTACTATGGGTACTAAAGAAAGATAGCATAAAAAGATCATGCATTGACTACAGACTAACTAATATAATAACTATTAAAGACAAGTACCTGCTACCACTAATTATTAAGATCCAAAACAAAGTAAAAGGATTATAATGGTTTATAAAACTTAATGTGTAAGATGCCTACAATCAGATCTATATTACAAAAGGAGAAGAATGGAAAACCATATTTAGAATGCAATATGGATATTATGAATATATAATTATACTATTTAGGCTTACTAATGTGCTAATAACATTCTAGAGATTTATAGATAAAGAAATACTTAAGAAGATCAATAATATGTTTATTATTGCATACCTCAACAACATCCTTATCTTTTCCAACACCTTAAATGAATATGTGAAATATGTACCATAAGTTTTAAAGGTGATATAAGATGCAAAACTGAAATTGAAGTGGATAAAATACTAATTCCATATTCAAGATACTGAGTTTCTTGGACATAGGATTATATTAGAAGGCATTCATATGGATTTAGTAAAGGTATAGATAATCTTAGAATAGCTAATGCCAATAAACACTAAAGAAGTATAATTATTTATAGGATTCATGAACTACTACTGAGGGTACATTAACTAATATTTAGTAAGGATGATTAACATCACTAAACTATTAAAAGGGAACCAAGAATTCAAGTGGGGATCAGAACAACAATATGCATTTAAACACATAAAAAAGATAATTATAGAAGCACTAATCTTAAGACTATAAGACCTAGAAAAAGAGTATATTATGGAGACTGATGCATCAGACTGTGCTATTAGGATGAGACTTATACAAATAGGAGAAAATAGAAAGCTATAACCTATTATATTTTACTTTAGAAAGATGACACCTGCAGAATTGAACTATAATATCCATAATAAAGAATTACTTGCAATTATAACAACATTTAAAATATGGAAAGTCTACCTAGATGGGGCAAAACACCTAATAATTGTTAAAATGGATCATAAGAACCTAATATATTTTATAATAATGAAGGAGCTGACAAGATAATAAGCTAGATAGGCAGAAACATTATCATAATATAACTTTAAGATCCAGCACTGTAAAGAGACTAAGAATGATTAGATAGATACACTCAGCAAGAGACTGGATTATAAGATATATAGGAACCCATTATTACCAATATTATTGACTACTAACAGAGAGGGCAACCTCACATATAATCATTAAACACTTGCAGCAACTAGCAAAGACCTAATTATTGATACAATTTAAGTAGTAACACAAACCAACCTGCTATAGAGAACAATTCAATAATTTAATACACCAAACTATATTATTAATAATAACAGACTTATCTACTTTTATAGACTACTCTACATATCAGAAAGCTTGCATACTGATATAATACAAGCACATCATAACAACCCAATAAAAGGATATTTTGGAATAGAGAAAACTGCAGAACAAATTACTAGGAACTATTATTTCCCAAATATATAATGAAAGGTATAGCAGTATATTATTAATTGTAATACCTATCTACATAATAAACTAATAAGGCACAAGCCATATGGACTACTACAACATTCAGAGACACTAATACAACTATAATAATGGATTATAATAGACTTCATTATAAAACTATCAGTTTTGCAAGGGAATGACATGATTATGGTGGCTACAAACAAGCTAACAAAGTACATCCACCTTATACCAATAACAAAATATATTAATATAATAAATATAGCATATCTATTCCTTAAATATATCATTTTACACCACAGAGTGCCAGAGCATATTATTTCTAACAAAGACAAGCTGTTCACATTAAAGTTTTGGAACATGCTAACCAACCTTATGGGAATCAACCATCACCTAACTATGATGTACTATCTGCAAGCAAATGGACAGACTGAATAAATAAATCAGACTATCAAGCATTACTTAAGGCATTATATAAATTATTAGTAAGATAATTAGAAGTTATATCTCCTACTTACCCAACTTATATTTAATAACACTATGCATTTAAGCACAGGGGAAATATCATTCTTCACAAATTATAGCTATAACCTATAATTAGTTAGAGAGCCTAGACTTATTAATGCTCTAGCTAAATAAGCATTAACTATATTATAGCATATCATTTAATTGCACTATCAACTATTAAATAATTTGGATTTTGTGAATCTTTGCATGTTATGATACTATGATTTATAGCACAAGGATGCATCATAACTAAAAGAGGGGGGAAAAGCATTCCTCATTACATAAAACATTAAAACAAAATAATTAAGCAAGAAATTGGACCATCAGAAATTAGGACTATTTAAAATTAAATAATAAATCAGATCAGTAAACTATAAACTTAAATTATTAGACAGCATGAACTGGATATATCTGATATTCCATATCTCATTATTGGAACCAGCACCCAAATATATCTAAATAGATGAAGACATTAAAATTGAAGAAGCAGATAATGAATATAAAGTTGAAGAAATACTAGATATTAAAAGAGTCAGAGGAAAACCATACTATTTAGTGAAATGGGAAGGATATCCTACATCAGAAAACACCTGAAAACCTATCAACCATTTAATAAACTATCAGTACCAGCTTCAGAACTTCCACTAACAAACTAATCAAAGTCTGTTCAGAATGCTAATAAATTAGGGGAGGACACTAGAATCTTCATAGATGCAGCAAGCTGTTTTGAATTCTCTTACTCCAAGATCAGCTAATTAAATTCTGCCAACTCTTCATCATTAGAGGGATCCTCTTCATCCATTACTGCAAGCAAATTTGAATCATGATCACTCATTTTTGTATGACATTGCTCAAGGTATTGATGCACCTTAAAAAGATGAGCCACCTTAGCTAACAACTAAGCCTGCTCCTCTAGAGCTGCTGCCAAATCTTATTAGGCCTTTTTGCACTCACACTCAACCCTTTTCCACTTATTTTCACTGTGAAACTTATGCACATATTTTCAGCCACTTCTTGTACACACTGCACAATTCTTGTTTTTTGAATCCATAATACAATGATAATCATTCTGTGAGCAGAAGGAACAAGCAACTCCATATATTGTATTATTCCACAATATCTTGTTATACTGCTGAAACTAATTAGTCATGCACTTAGATGACATGATGCAACATTTTCAGAAGGAAGTTTTGTCTAATATAGAACATAGGGAACACTCACTATTTATTATTGAGGACAACAATCCTAAAAGGGGGGAATGATGTTATGAACCTAATAGATAAGGAATAATAACAGCCTACAGAAGAAGGATGCTAATGCAAGCTACACAATATAAAGGGAACAAACAGATCACATGACCCAGAAAGGCTTGGCATTAGTATAGGCTTGGTATTGGTATAGGCATACTAACAGTAGGGACATACTGATAGTAGATTATACTCAGGTATAGATTATACTTGCATACTGCCAATCACCATCATACCCATACAAAAGGATTGGATATATAAGGATGCTCATTTCCATTCATATATTTAGTTTTAGTTCTGTATGCTTATTCTATTCTATCTAATGTTACTTGAAGTATAACTTGGGACTTTATTTGATTTATTAGAACTTCTATAACAACTAGTTCTCACCTAATTAGTTAGCCTTACTCTTCTGACTGTACTGCTTTGAGTGTGAAAGGATTGTTGATTATAGGGATGTCAGGACAGTGCATGATGCATATAACAAGACAGCCATGCATAGCCAAGAGGGCCCAGAGATTGCAGGTCAGAGTCAACTGAATACCAAGTCTAACTGTGTACAGGTCATAGGAAGCCCAGGGCATAACATATATCTGGTCTACAATATCTGTAATATAGTGTTGACATAGCTTGTTGTTAAAGGGTGTAGTAAAGTATTGAAGTAAATAGTCAACTATAATTTGATTTATGCTAATAGTGCTTATTATGTTACACCCTAGGCTTTTTATGACCTATATACTATTAGACTTAATATTCAGTTAATTCTGACCTGTAATCTCTAAGCCCTCTTAGCTATATATAGCTATCTTATTATATGCATTATACACCATCCTAACATCCCTATGGTCCCTGACCCTCTCACACTCAAAATAGTACAGTTAGAAGAGTAAGGCTAACTAATTAGGTTAGAACTAGTTGTTATAGAAGTTCTAATAAATTAAATATAGTCCTAAGTTATACTTTAAATAACATTCTGATAATAATAATAAGCATGAAGAACTAAAACTAAATATATGGATAGAAATGAGTGTCCTTATATATCCCATTCTGATATTAGGTATAACCATCAATCTTTGGTATAACCCTATACCTTTGGTATAACCCTATACCTTTGTCAAGCCCTTATACCAATGCCAAGCCTTCTGGGTCACATGACCTGTTTGTTCCTTTTGTATTGTGCAGGTTGCATTAGTGTGGTTCCTTCATAGGCTGATGTTGTCTCTCATCCTGTTAGGTTTGTAACAATTCTGTCTAATATAGAACTAGAAGAACACTTACTATTTATTATTAAGGATGACAATCCTAAGAGGGGGAATGATGTTATAAACCTAATAAAATAAGGGACAATATCAGCCTATAAAGGAATGACACTAATACAAGCTACATACTATAAAAGGAACAAATAGATTATATAATCAAAAGGCTTAGCATTAATATAAGGGCTTGATAAAGATATAAGGTTATACTAAAGGTATAGGGTTATACTCAAAACTTATAATTATACCTAATATTAGGATTAGATATATAAGGACACTTATTTCTATTTATATATTTAATTTAGTTCCTTATACTCTTTATTAGAATGTTACTTGAAGTATAACTTAAGATTATATTTAATTTATTAGAACTTCTATAATAACTAGTTCTCACCCAACTAGTTAGCCTTACTCTTCTAACTATATCACTTTAAATGAGAGATCACAGGGATGTCAGAATGATGTGTAGTGTATATAATAGGATAGTTATATATAGCTAAGAGGGCTTAGAGATTGCAGGTCAGAGTCAACCAAATACCAAGTCTAACAGTATACAGGTCATAGGAAGCCCAGGGTGTAACAGAAGGCACCTATAATAAGGTCCAAACTCAATATTAGTGGTATAGGATGTGGGAAAATGTTTAGGATTAGTATTAGAAATATGATCTATACTAATAGGCTGATAAAGTGTAAATTAGTGAAGAAATGACTACTAGTCAACTGAATGAGCTCTTCTATTAATAGTATATTAATATCATTATTATATTAAGGAAAGGTTCTGGGTTTTATTGTATGGTCCTTATTTAGGAGTCTCTATCTAAATAGTCTAAAGGTCAGCTATTAAAGAAAGCTACTGCACAAGCTATTGCTAAGTTTATTTATAAGGATATTATATATTGATGGAGTGTGTTTGAAGTCCTTATTAGCAATAATAGGCTGGAAATAAAAGATATCCTTAAAAAGCTGCTTTATTAGTATAAGGTTTAGCATATTTGAATTTCCCTATACAACTCATATGCTAATAGATTTATTGAAGTCAGCTATAAGATGTTTATACAAGCACTTTACAAGCTTACTTAGGATATAGGAAATAAGTGGCATCTCCATTTTCATTTATTATTATAGTTTAAGTGTGTTACTCTCTAAGAAACAATCCAGAAATCTCTATATTATTTTGTTATTAGCTTTAAGGCTGTTTCGCTGATTAAACTTAAGATTCTAATATAGAAAACACTTTTCTAGCACTATATATAGACCTATAATAAACTCTTAATACTTTAAGCTTATCAGATTAAATATTATGATAAGGATACTAAAGAAGCTAGGTGTTACAGACCTAATGGGGAAAAGGGAAAATGAGAACCTATTGAGACATGACAGTGATGTACCAACAAATGTGAAGGAAGTCACATGACCAAAGGTCCCAAACACCAAGACAGGAAGAGTCCATGATGGGACTATTAGGAAGAGTCCATGATAGGACTATCAGGAAGAGTCCATAATGGGATTATTAGGAAGAGTCCATAATGAGACTATTAAGGATAACCACTAAGGAACCATGAGGGACAAGTATATAAGGACACTCATTCCACTCATGTATTTAGTTTTAGTTCTTCATGCTTAATTTGAATTAAGTTACTTGAAGTATAACTTAGGACTATATTCAATTCATTAGAACTTCTATAACAACTAGTTCTCACCCAACTAGTTGGCCTTACTCTTTTGACCATACCACTTCAAGTGAGAAGGACCACAGGAATACCAGAATAGCACATGGTGTATATAACAGGACAGCTGTACATAGCCAAGAGGGCTTAGAGATTGCAGGTCAGAGTCAACTGGATACCAAGTCTAACAGCATACAGGTCATAGGAAGCCCAGGGCATAACACTAGGCTGTAAGTAAGGAGACTATAGGAAAAGAATTAAGAATTATTTAATAACTAATATTAAATATGTACTAAACTATTAGAGAAAGGTTAAATAGTGCTAGTATATAACACACTACTATCTAAGTCCCATTCAGATAAGCTTAATTATTATTAGTTTAGGCTATTTCATATTTAGAAATCTCTTATAAATAGATCCTATCTTATTAAAGAGCTAGATAGGACACTATTTATTAGTCTAGTCTATAGAGATAGAGTTAAAGTTTACTACTTATCTAATAATACTAAGACTGATAATGAAGATCTGACAATCTTATTAATCTTTAATCCTAAGCTAGAGGAAGAAACCCCTCTAATAGATTTATAAGATGATCAAAATCTAGTCTCTAAGGATAAGAATTTGCTATAATTATCCCTTCTCTAAGTTCTTGAGCTTAGGATGTTGTTGTGTAAAGAGAATTGATCTAAACTATAATAAGCTTGGATCAAGCACTATTTTTCAACAAAATAATTAGTATTACTTATTATTTTATGTCTTATTAGAATATGTTTATATGTGCTTTTCCCTTTGTTGACTTAAATCATTATTGTCTTCTTTTTATTATCCTTTTATTACAATATATTTCCTGACTAAATTGTTATACTTGATCTAAAGTGATCTAGGAATCACTATGCTTTTCCTATATCTAAGATATAAGGTGATTGAGCCTATTAATATGCTCTATTTCTTAATGGGAAGGCTCTATATGAATTAAAAAGGAAGTAAATGGTGGAGTAATAAGTAAATATAAAAAAAAATAAATTCTGAATTTAAATTCTAGTATTGTACTGGGGGTACACAGAATGGTGAGCCATGGAATTCAATTTTCATTCTTGTTTTACTGTTTCATTATTTCCAGTTTACTACACTTGTTGCCTTGGGAATAGGGCCCCCACCTCTACTAAGAAGAGGTTAAATAGTCTGTAATGCCCTGATATGCAGATAGGAGAATTAAGTTGAGTTGTTTTTTGCTTCCTTAAGAGTATGGTGTCCTCTTGTAGTATTCAGTTTCCTTAAGGCTAGCAGCTTATGGAGAAGCTGCTCTCCTTTGATGTGTTCTTCCTTTAAGTCCTGGCTTGAGACTACTGCAAATCTCCCTTTCTGATATCCCCATCAGACAACCACCCCTGCAATCCCAGAGGGCAGTTCCCTTTGACTGGAACTAAGGGTCCAAACTCCCTCCCATACAATGTTAGGTATAACCTCTGGTTCTGAGTATAACCCTATACCTTCAGTATAACCCTATACCTTCGCCAAGCCCTTATACCGATGCCAAGCCTTTCCAAGTCACGTGACCTGTTTGTTCCCTTTGTCTTGTTCAGCTTGCATTAGCATAGTCTCTCTGTAGGCTGACATTGTTTCTTATCTGTTAGGTTTGTAACAGTTCTGCAGGTTGCTGGTGACACTCTACCTTGTATTTTGCTGCTAATGCTTTGAGATTTTCATATTTTTCACTGCATTCATACATGCCAACAGCCTCAAGGATCCTTTTCTCTTCATCATCATAATCTTTAGGCATGGTGGTGGTGGTTGGTAGTGTGCTGAAGTTGAGTGCTATTTCAGAGTCGCATTGATGTGATAATTGTGTTGATGTGGGGCGCACCTACAACAGAGGTGTAGGAGGTAAGGAAAGAGGCCCATCTCTTTTAAAACAACATTTATTTAAAAAGTAATGTTTCTCCAGAAACTATGGTAAAATGTGCATAGTTTCCTTGAGCCATTATTTTTGAAAATTATAGCTAATTGACCATGATATTACTGTAATTTGGTCCCTTAGGAGTCCGCTATGGTAGCGCCGAGTCTATCCCCTGTTCAGGGCTTCGTGGCCTACGACTCAATGGCTTCTAGCCAAACCATGCAGCTTGCAGCTTAAACAGTGACAGATTCCCAAACTGCGTATCGAAGCAGAGACCCCAGATCAGTAGTACCATCACGAGCTAAGACTGAACCAGTCTTAAGTTCCTTTAAACGGTCAAGAGTTTTATCAATGACCTCGCCCATCCCACGCGTGGAAAAATTTCGCAAGTCGATAGTGACAGTCTAATAAGACCGGGTGTGGAAGACGGGACTCTGACCCAGGCTGGGATGCATCTACGAAAGTGACCTGGTGGGAGAGGAATAGGTTCATTTCGGTGGGGAAGAGCTTGAAGGTGACGAAGTTGTACGTATGCGGAGCGTTGTCCTAAGTCGATAATTAGTCCTAACCGAATCCTTCCAGTTTCCAGGCTTAGAACACAAACGCATGATCGGCTCGAAGGCACATCGGAAGCGACCGAATGCGCGGCGGATAGAATTGTGAAGCGTGAGGCCATTCTCGATCTCATTGATTCTGGAACTTCGCATAATTGTGCGTATCTCAGGGAAACATCGATAGAGGGTTTCCCACATCTTCGAGATGACGCTTGCACCTTTCTGCTCCAATTAGTATGTAGTCTTCAACAAGAAGGCTCTAGGAAAAGTACCATAGGCTCGTAGCTCGCGAATGACCAGGGAATGATATGCGCAGCTTCGAGATCCCCCTGTAGAACATCCTCCGCCGACCCCGTTTCTTCCGCCTCGTCGAACGATATGGCTTGCGTCACCACACAACGATCTCTATCACGTTCGAGACAGCCTTTGCGGAAATCCGGATCTCGCACTTGCGGCTCCTCAATCATGTCATACACGGCTTGAGCATTCTCACGTCTTTTTTGATGCGGTGAGTCAACAGGGGCAGGTGTTTTTCCGCCGGACGCTTTAACTATGTGTAAGGGGACAGCTGGGTCGCCTGCGCTCCCCAACAAGGCTAAAAAGACCATCATTATCCGCGATAGCGGATAAGACCCAGACCCGGCTTATGTAGCGCGCTGAGGACTAGCTGTATCCTCACACTATGCGAGGTCAGTCGCATATTCATATGCTGAGGTTGCATAGACTTACTCGGTTGGAGGAGACAAGTGCAGATATTCTCATAGGTAGCCAGGAGCATCTCGTCAGATTTCGCATCGAGAATATCGTGAGCGATAGAGTCTCTTCCTCCTGGCGGAAGCCTAAAGCAGTCTTGCAGCTTTTCGGATTCCTTTGTGATCTCATACCGACCGAGTCGTTCATGCGCGCGAGCTTTAAGATCATTCCAGCTATCTTCGGTCTTCTCGACCTCAGTCGGAGCGAAGCTAGGCTCTGAACAAAATGTCCCTTGGGACGGAGAGATTCGACGCGGTTGGCGGGGGCGGGTTCAGGAGCGGGGCGGTGGGGGTGGAGACGATTTGCGCTTACGCTTGCGCATTGTTAGGGTTGCAGAGAACAAGGATGTAGCGTCAAGAGGCGTTTGAGGGATAGTAACAGAAGAAGTCTGCAAGGTTCCTGTACTTGCGCTCGGTCTTCTTTGGCCTGCACAGAACAGCTCACAAAGCCGGTCACGGTCTCTCAGAAGTTCCAGTCCTCACTTCTTCCGGGCGACTAGGAAGTCAATTGTCCCACCCTTGGTGCCCGCCTTGAGCAGCACTGCAGTTGAGCCTTGAAGACTATCGAAAGCATTTGTGAAAAGAAGTCCTCTACATTGGGCCATTGGGGGCCGAGAGCAGACCCCATTTGTCTCAGGAGGGCAAAGCGGTGGAACAGAAAGCTTGGCATTATGACATAAATAGCAAGCGGTGTACCCATATACTTGAAGACAGGATGACAGGATAATTTCCAGTCTCGACAGTAAGGGTAAACAAGAGCCAACGGCTCAATTTCATGTACTCATACAAGCAGAAACGGGCAGGGAGGCAGAGGATATAAAAACAACTGCTTAGGATAATAAATTTATTATCGCAACTGCAGACCAATCTTCTTAGCCACCTTATCAGCAACATCATGAAACGCCTTGAGCCGAGGACTATTGTCGAAATTCTCATCCGCCACAACCGTCGGGACACCCCGATCCGCGTCCTCGCAGACCTTCGCATCAAGCGGGATATCACCTAAGAAGTCGACTCCGAGCCGCCTGCACTCGGCCAGAACACCACCTTCACCGTTCTCCGCATGATGACCATGGTGCGGCCCATGCGCGAAGATCTGCGTATGATGTCCGCATTGCGGACATGCGAAATAGGCCATATTCCGCACCATCCCCAGCACAGGGACATCCATGCGCTGGAACATGCCGTAGCCGCGGACCGCGTCTCGTAGAGCGATGTCTTGCGGGGTTGTCACGATGACGGCGCCGTCTAGGACCAGTTCTTGGTTCACGGTTAATTGCACGTCGCCTGTGCCGGGGGGGAGATCGAGGATGAGGATGTCGAGAGGGCCCCAGGATACGGAGTGAAGGAGCTGCTGCATGGCTTTTGTGACCATGAGTCCTCGCCAGGAGATCGGGGTTGTGTCCATGGGGGCAGATGAGGTGGGTGGGTCAGAAGGATTGCGCTCGGGCTGCGGGAGGAGGTAGCCCATTGACATGGATTTGAGGCCGTAGTTCGTCAGAGGGATAAGTTGGTCATCTAAGGTATCGGCTGTTAGCTACTTTCGAACCTTTTTTTTTTTTTTTTTTTAATTAAATTGCTGTGAAGGTGGCTCCTACTTTCGTCTAATCGCGGCTCGCCGGAGAGGTTCAGTAGAGTCGGGATCGAGGGTCCAAAGATATCAGTGTCTAGAATGCCTGTTCGTACACCACGACGGGCTAGTGATAGAGCTATATTGACTGGAGAGCCGCGCAAAAAAGTAAGCTTCTCAGTTGCACGAGCAATATTGAAATAGAATTCCCAAGAGTTCAGATTTTCCCCCACCTGCGATTGTTGACTTGCCCACACCCCCCTTTGCAGACGAAACTGCTACAATCTTGTTGACGTCACGGATCTTCCGCTTCGCTGGTAGGCCTCGCCGGCGAGGAAACGACGGTGGGGTGCCGGAGCGTGGAAGGCCCTGTTCAAGCATTAGTTTCGAGGTGCACTTTTTCACTCTTTTGCAATTGCTTCAAAAAAAAACAAACCAGAGGATTCTCATGTTGAAGCACGCGGAGCGTCGAAAAGAAGCTCCGCTGCATGGTCGGTATGCAGGCAGGATTGAAAAAAAAAGTGTCGATGAAGCTCGATGCTGGAAGCTCCGAAAGCTATGACCGAAATGGCAAAGTGGATACAATCTCTGATTGGCCATAAGGAATTACTTTCACCGCCCGGCAGAAATTATTCTCACCGCCCACGGAGGAGGGAATTTTTTCTTTTCGAAAGACAGACGCGCTCTGATCATTACCCACCATTGTTTATAGAAGTCGTCTGCTTATGATGGCGGCTGGGAAGATGAATCCGGGCAAGTCCCTGATTGAACAAATTGCAGACCTCGACGATCCTACGCCAAAAGGTTGGATGCACGTTCTCCCTTCTCGTCAATGGCATAGCTAACGGGAATTTGAAAATTTTAGATTTCGACCCTGAAGACTTGGATTATAACGGCCAGGAAAGTGATGACGAAGATGGTCCAGTTGCAGGTGCCGATGCAGGAAGGGAACATTACGAGGCAGTAGGGTGAGTGGTGTTCCTTTACATGTCTAACTTGTTTGAGAAGAAGAATTGGTTCTGATTCCATCTAGGAAGAGTAACTTCCGGAGACAGGATCCCGTTAATCTCGGCAAACAATACTCCGGCTCGCGTGTTAGCAGAGAGGCATTGGAAGCGGAGAGCGATGATGATCCTTTCAAGGCGCAGGCGCATTCCAGTGACGAGGATGACGAGGATGAACAAGACATAGATGAGAGCGACGATTCAGAGGCCAATGAAGGAAGCAGTGATGTTTCTGTAGACGGGATCGAAGAAGAAGAAGAGGAGGAGGAGGAGGAGGAGGAAGAAGAAGATTACGACGATGACGATGATCTAAGGAGTGATGAATCAGACGAGGAGGAGGACTCTACTGTTGGTCACCCCAAGACCAATGGCTCGAAAGTTGACGACCGCGAAGAGCTACGCAGATTGATGGCGTTGGATCAGAAAACCATCACAGCCTCAATTTCTCATGCGGCCATGGCGGATGCAGCGAAAGGCAAAGCAGTCAAACAGCAACGGTCCGCCTTCGATGCGTTGCTCAACACACGGATCAAGCTGCAGAAAGGTCTAACATCTATCAACCAGCTCTCCGTGTCCGCGGAAGACGAGCAAGATGTCAACGACGACGCTATAAAGTCCGCCGAGTCCGCGGCTCTAGCCCTCTGGTCTACCCTAGAGGACTTGCGAGTTGCTCTGGCCGACGCACAGACGAAGGACGACACCAAAAAGCGAAAACGCCCTTCCCCTGTGTCACCAACTACGCCCACGGCCTCTCTCTGGGAACGAATGGTAGCTCTGGAGTCTGAGTCAACCTCCCACCGCCGTGCTGTCCTCGACAAATGGTCCCTCAAGGTTCGAGGCACAGCCGCTACCCTCCCTAATACGCGAGGGAAGCTACTGGGCGCCAGCACCAACAGTCAAACAATCACCGCTGTCCTCGATGCGCAAGTTGCGACAGAAACAGGTGAAAGGGCCGCGAAGCGCTCCCGAGATGAGGCCCAGTCTAACGGAACTGTTGGGGGTGGAAACGACGGTGAACCAGTATACGACGACACCATATTTTACCAATCCCTACTACGCGACCTAGTCGAACAACGCATGGCCTCATCCGATGCCATCACGAACGGCCTCGACACGCTACACCTTAACCTTCCGTCTCGATTGTCCGTCCACCCAGTTACCGGTATGCGAAACGACAAAGTGAAGAAAGCCGTGGACACACGTGCCTCGAAGGGACGGAAGATGCAGTACCACGTTCATGAGAAGTTGCAGAACTTCATGGCGCCGGAGGATCGAGGAACGTGGACTAAGCGTGCGCGCGACGAGTTCTTTGCCTCGCTTCTCGGGAAGACGGCTAGTGGGTTGCTGCGAGAAGATGATGGTAGTTCCGGCGAGGAAAGCGATAGCGATCGAGAAGAGAGTGGATTGAGGTTGTTCCGGAACTAGGATTCTGGATATATTTGTTGGCTTGAAAGGCGGGATGACAGCATTCAAGGTTTCAAAAGGTAGTCTCATACTCTCTATCTTGGATATGGCATCTGTTCATGATGGTTACCACATAAGAGAGGCCAGTTGTGGCTAGCTGGAAGCCATTTCGTTAGAGCATTGGCTCTGTTTATTGTATTCTATACTCATATCCATTCCGGACACCGCAGCGACGCAGCATCATTTTGCATTGCATGTTCACATGAAGCAACCCGCGAGCGTCCACGCCCGAATATTATAACCGTAGAACCCGCGCTAATAGTGCTAGACAGACAGCCCTGTTGTATAACGAACTTGAACCGAAAAGATAGGGGCCGGGGGGAGGACAGAAAAAAAGAGCCGTTCTCCATTCTAGACCCAAGGCCCAGAGTATTTAATCGAAATAGTCAGCCCACCATGGGCATTATCGACTTCAAGGCGAATACCTCGGCAACGGAACGTCACCAGGTTCTTGCACTTGTGCATTCGACCAGGGAGACTCCGTTAAGCGCGGCAGTCCCAGCATCCTCTCGTGGACTACGCGCTGGAGAGTCTTGTGCCTTTCCACTTCCTCAAGGGGAGAGAGGAAACGAAGATCTCCGTCCTGATCGACGATTACAGGACCACTGACATCGTTGTAGGGAGGTAAGATGGCCATCTCATCGGTGTCCTTGGATTTCGGATCTGGTGTTGGCCCTTGCGTAGCTGGGTCTTCAAGATGATCTTCTTCATCTCCGTGTGAGAGCGGAGGGGGGTTGAAATTGAAATTGAAATCGAACGTCTCCTGCCAAATATAATCGGGGTCTACGTCTAGGAGACTCCGGTTAAAATCGAGTTGCGAGAGGAGCTCTTCTCTCTCCTCGTCTGGTGGTGGATTGCTCTCGAGTCGACGAAACCCGAGGACATTGGCGGTACTATGTCTGGGAGAGAATCGAGGAGCGGCCCGATTACTAGTAGCATTGAAGGAGGCAGAGGGCGAATCCGAACTTGAGACCGTTGAATTGGAATTGGAATTGGAATTGGAATTGGAATCGGAAGGACAATATTGAGCGTCTAATTGTGCTGATTTCGATGGGTAGGGCACTGCCTTGGTTGCAGTGGAACCATGCACCCGCAGCTGTGGGAAGCTGACGTACGCTTCATGGGCGCGATGACGTCGGGATCGTTGTTTTCGTCGGGGATAGGGGAGGATATCTCTAAGGCTGGCGGGCATTTTTTTGGAAGACCAATCTGCAAGGAAATGTGAGATGCGATGGGAGAGCAGAGGAGACCGCGGATGCGTAGGTGAGGAAATTGTGCTTGTTGTTATAGTTGCGATATGTCCGGCAAGAAGAGGAGGAGACTACCTGCCAGAGGCGGTCGCGATGGACGACTTGGCCCATGGTTCATCGACGACCAGCCCTTCCAGGGTTTCCGAAGATCGAACATATTTCAACTGATCAGCGACAATGGAGCCTAGAAGCGCGAGCCGGGCCAGTGAAGGCGTTCTGGAGCGGGAATGCCATGCGTGGAGTCGTCATGCTGTGGCTCTCCCGGATCGACACTTGACGAATAGGCCTGGCTCGGGGTTCTTGAGCGTGATTTGACTTTAGCCTCCCGGTTCTGAGCCTTTCAATTACATTGGTCGTGTGTTGGCTGTTTTCGTCCTCGGCGCAGCGTAAGCAGGCTATGAGCAGAATCCTCCATGTTTTCCCGTGGGTAAGCTGTATGTATAATGTAACTGTACAAGTGAGCTCCTAAGACACTCCAGACTCGAGCACCGGTCTGGCTACAAGTGCTCAGCCTGTCGCATGCCCCGCTAACTGTCGTCCTTTTGCTCACAATTACCTTGTAGATCTTCTCGCTACGATTCTTGTTTGCTTGCTATACTAGAGTAAAGGGATACTGGAAGGCATTTCAACGACTCCTTCGTGTCAATCTCGCAGTCACCTGTTGACCTGCCTTACTCCGAGACACAATGTCATCGCCAGTGGGAGGAAGGACAGGTTGTGAAACCAAGGCTTTGAAGCAGGGTCCCCGCGCGACTCGCCCTTGTATGACGTATGTTTACCATGAATAGCTTCTCGATGGGCGTCGACCTTGGAAGGACGTCGTATCAAGGTGCAGAGAACCGTCTTCGACCGGGAGCGGCGACAAGGTCCACTTCGACGGGATCGAGAGCGCCATGGTTCCCCGGTGTTTTAAATTTAAATTTCAAGGTTCGAACCACTGGGCCATCCGGAAGCTACGGTGAGCCATTCATGTTCCAATTCTGGATCTGAGGGTTGTTGCTCCCGTCCCAATCGCGGCACTGTTGCAAGTGGCATGCAGGTGCTTGCCTGACATGTTTCAGCGGGCCAAGAACCGACATCTCTTGGATCTGATCCTGTTCAATCGAAACAAAAAAAAAGAAAAAGAAAAGAAAAAGAGAAAACTATCCGGTAACCCATAGAGGCTCCGATCCTCTCTGTGTCCCAGCCGAAAACACCCCGACTCATGCATCTGGATGTCTGAATATAGTACCCGACATATCTCCGAGCCATGCCTTAAGTGGACTGCTCAGTTTTGTCTTCTCTTGTAGTCAGTGCTGCATGCGTCAGCCTGTTAAGGTTTCTACGCTGTTGGTAAATACTTCCATTCCGCACTTTGAGTCGAACTCAAGTCCCAATGGGGAGGACAAATGCTTTTTTTTTTTTGGAATCGGTTACAATGACAACAGCACTGGCTTAAAATAACAACATTTCTACTACTCCAGCTTGGAACATCATCCTAGATGTTCCCACCAAACAAGCTCACCAGTACCAACAGGTTTCCTCTTCTGCAATAGCCAAGCCCCGACCTGGCTTCGACGACCTGCGCTCTGAACAAGAATGACCTCCCGTGGTCGGCATGGGCTTGCATGTCCCCAACGATCAGCCCGAAACCCTCAACCTGCTGATTCCAGAAGCGATAATTGAAGCGAACAAGGAAGTCAAAACAGGCCTCCTCCACCTCCTTGTGAACTTCCTCTTGGAGACCAGCCATAGCCGCAAGATAGTTTCGCATGATATCATATGGAAGAATTCGTGGGCCATTCACAATGACGAGGTCGCCTTCAACATCCGGATGAGCCTGCTTTTAACTAGTCTCCTGCCGACCTGAATGGTTGGAGGCTCACGGTCTTCAAATGGCAGCGATACCCAGTGAGATGGTCGTCGACAATATTGATACCAGCAAGAAAAGGTATACTACAACGGGTGACACAGCCAGACATATCGGGCCCCAACACTTCTAGCACACTGTGCACAGACGGCGCACACTTGATGAATTTCACATTTTCACTTTCTTGAGTCTCGCATGGCCCTGATCCACACCAGTGTACTGTGCGAGAGAAGTCATCGACCGCGGCATCCTAATCGACTACTTTCTCTACAACCAGGAACAAGGCAAAACGTGCGATCTACAACCGGCCCACATGACCCGCCTATCTGAACTTCGCGCCTGCGACCAAGGCGCAGAACGTACGGTTCAAGAAAGGAGATAATTATTCTGTTCGTCCGCTCCGGACGGAGCAGTTGCATATGAATCGCTGGGCGCCGAAGAAAATCACAAATAGGCCGTCAACCCGCGGCGTGGGTGAGCATTTGAATCATTGCTGGAGATCAGTGAATTAAATGCGTCTACAGCTGTCGTGAGGTAGAGTTGCTGCTTGTAGAGAACTGTGAGGCATCTTTCTGGCTTCACGTTTCCGCTCCCCCTCTCCGCCACCATATGTTTCCGTGCGAATTCCGACAACAGGAGGACATCAGCAGAAGAACTGCCTCATGTACGAGGTATCTGGACGCCTAAACACCTGGACATCCCCTTATTATCTCATTTGAAGGTCGACCCAGCAGAACTATTCTAGGATGCTAGTGCTGGCTATGATTGCGACAGCGAGGTCCGTCCGTCCTACCATCGCACAACCGACCATCGTGCGGCGATTTCAATCCATCAACAAACCTAACATCCCGGACATGTAAATTGGAACAAAAAAAAAGAAGAGAGAACGGGGACTTTGTTCGGAACCCCGTCCAACGGGGAATGCGTATACCGACCAGGATATATTTTCCGACATCAATAGCCTAGTCCAGCGAGGGAATATCACAGACTAAAAACAAAAAATCGCCAAAATATCTTCGGCGAGTGTCTTCCATTGCTAGCTCCTTAGGCATCGGGTCCAGAAATTTATCAATCTCATCACGCCAGAAATAGTTCTGCGGGTTTACTTGACAAGCAGTAGTGTATTCCCAATATGATGGATACCATCCAGCTGTTTCCCAGTCAATAATACCGACAATTTTATCTCTGCAAGCCAGAATATTCAAACTGCTAAGATCACCGTGTGTAAAGTTCAGCGGCCAGCTGCTCTGATGCTGGATGATGAGTTCTTGTAACTCTGGGTCAAGATTTGGATCCAGATATATGCCTTGGCGCAAATGGTTATGGAAATCTTGAATATTGCTGAATGGTCCAAATTGCAGCGAGGGTCCAGGTAACCGACAGTCATATAGAGGTCCACCGTCAATATTTGCAACGCCACATCCCTCAGGAGGGACAAGACCCCTCATCTCTTGGATGATCTGCCTTAGTTGTGATAAAATCTTCGCCTTTGATTCCTCACTTCGATTCATCCACCCAACCCCAATCTTGTCGCCATGAATCCTTCCCATAAGAATATAGGTCCAACCGCGATGTTTGAAGGCGCAAAAAATCTTAGGCACAGGAATGGAGGTATGACTGGAAATATAACGCATTGTTGAAGCTTCAGAGAGCTGGACAAGTGACCCGTACTTGACACACAAACTGTGGGAGAGAAAAAGAACACTCCCCTTATGTGGCCGTATATGTTTCAGGAGTTTGACGGCCGCTAAGACAAGAAATCGATGCAGAAGAGTGTCATTAACAGAAGATGATTGAGTGATGGACGAGGGACAATGAGTTTTAGAGTTCAAACTATCTGGCATTTTGATTTATGAACATGTACTTGGTCGAAAGATCCGAATTTATCATGCAGCAGCATTCCAGAGTAAACTGTTAGGATTGTTGTGTTACTAGAGTCTAGAGCCATGCGGCCCATGCCAGGGGACGACGAGCCACGGCTAATCAATGGCGGGGGTGTGGCTTATCCGTACCGCGAGATATTAGTAACTAGTACTACTAGTAGCCGACTAAATGGAAAAGATCAGAGAGGATGGTAGGGCTCTGGGAACTAGCATTCTGGAGTGGGAGAAAGTGAGGGATGGAGCAATGTGGTTTTGCCAAAAGAAAGCGGATGAGTATCACTTTGATGGAAAGGGCAACTTTGATATTGGGCCGGGCTGCAACATATGACTTGATTGAGCGAAAGGAAACCATCCCCTGATAGGTTGCCACTTTAAGAGAATACAACTCGAGAATCGAGTCTATGCCTCTTGTTCGTACAGGTGGCAAGGCGGTTCGCCGATCGGACAGTGACATACCCCGGATGGTTTGCCCTAGCCCTACATTTAGATGGTGAATTGATTGTAGGGATTTAGCTTTACATTTACAACTGGACCATGTTGACGCCAATTTATTTTTCACATCAATTAAAAACCCCCGATGGTAGTTCACCAAGGACTGTTGAAACAGACCGCGATATTGTACTACTGTAATAGTATAAACCTCCACTGCTCGGTTGAATGGTGCATCTGTATTGTACGACACGATCGGCCAAGATAACGTGGCGTCGAACACGAGCTTTGGCACAGGACGAGATGCATAAGCCTTAATACCAAATTTAAATGGTTATCATTTAGGGTCAAAGCTAGGAAGGAAGGCCAGGCATCGAACGGCATTAGTGTACAGGGGATATGCACATTCCCCCCCACCTGGAGATGACGAAGTGCTAGTAAGCTCCCAGGGTTGCCAGGGTCTTTTTTAGCTCTCCGATGCTAGATAGTAATTCTTCTCTTATTGTTTTCAAGTCCCTTGTCTCGTTCGATGAGCTGCCCTCGAATGTGAAGCAGAGAGAGCCTCTCAGTCTAGCTTGTGTACCACCTGCTCTCACCCTCCTGGTCGTGCCCTCTGTCCCCAAGACGCCCCGGATCCTCCTGGCGGTTGGATAACGGGATCACGCTCGACGGGTCATCATCGAAAAGCACATGGCTTCCAAGGACGTAAACCACGAATGGGCGGAATCTGAGTTCGCGGAAATGGGACGCCAGATTGAGAAGGGGCCCCTCGCTCGATTCCTCGTAGATGGCTGTCGTGCGGCGGCCCTCATACTATCTAGTATTCAGCGTATATCACCTGCTCTTTTATAATGACTATTCACAGTCCAAGAACACTAACAGTATCCAGTATGCACTGCCCTTTACACAGTCAGTCCTGAGATAATATCTTGCTCACAACTGTCTCGCTAGACTACCGTCCCAGCCCGTTCGCTGAACTGGAATTATTCATCTGCGCAAGGCTTCATTTTCCAGCGTCGCATTACTTCCGTCTAGATCATCGTCCTTGTCACCTCCATGTTGACCGTCGATCATGTCTCTCAGAAAGTCATTATTATCGGCCCTGGTTTACTAGCGAGGAATGCGTCTTTCTCTTCGATGCATGCTCAATGCCAAGCCAACCCGGAAGAGGAGGTGAGCCCTAAGAAATAGGTAACACTCCGATTGGTGGTCCGACTTGTGCCTTTTCGCGGCTGCAAGGCTTAATTGCGAGTGTAAGGTTGCAACCGCTGTCTTCCACAATGCTTGATTCTGCTTCGTATTGCGGAATGAAACCTTGAACGCATAGGCTACGGAATATTCTGGCACTGCTAGTGGATTTGCCAAGGAGGCCTCATCTCATCATGAGAATGACAGGGCCATTTTCCATCCCTGCAGGAGGTGGGGGTGGGGAAGGGCATGGAGCAGATCTTCCACCACTCGTGGTGTTGCGTTGAACGCCTCTCTATCCGGACTAAAGCTTGATTCACAGGTCTGACAAGCTGCTCGAGAATCTCGGTCTACTGTATAACGTGTGGACGTGTCATCCAGAAAGAGCTATGTAGTCCCCGATCGTATTCCACTAGCGCTTCATGAGGTCAGTTCGGCGTGGGCGAAGTCCGCGAGCTGATCGTTATGGCCAGAATGAATACGGAGAAGCACAGCCCTTGCATTCTAATATTCACCTTGAATGAGGAGGAAACGAGGCGATTTGGGAAGCCAGTGGATGCCCGCGCCAGAAGCATAATGCAAGAGATACAAACGAATGCGATGGGGACTCTCCATATCTGCTCACTACTGCCAGTTTGGTAGGAGAATCCTGCTCTGATTAGCATAGAGACCGACCGTATAGCCTATGTTCTCGATAGAGGGCCTATTAGACTGTATACAGTGCGATCTTTCAGCTGTACCAACCCGAGTTAGGTTCGGGGTAAGCATGAACGCTCTGTAAGTGGTCAATTGAGCCATCGCATCCTTCATGTACACCGGGTCTCAAATCTTACCCCATACCGATGAAGAACCGGAATACTATGGACATGTCGGCCTGTATGCTACGGCAGAAATCAGCTGGGGGTCACCGGCAGAAGCTGAGGTTGCCCATGGTGGTGATGCACATTTTCGAAGCCTGTCGACAACGCGCCAGATACCAGGACTGTAGTGCCTGTGGCGACCACCATAATCCTGCGGCCAAAATAATCGGCAAGAAAGATGGACGGGAGGCAACAGGCGAATCCACCGACATAGGACACAACTTTCATTTCACTGAGGTCCCGGCTGTTTATATTGCGAGCCATTGAGAATATGTTTAGCAGTTGGTCCTCAACTATCGGAGATACCTGGGATTTTGGCCTTCTAAAACAAAGATGCACGTATATAGTGAAAAAAGCGGGATTCGTCGGGAGAGTTGCGGCGTTGAAAGAGCCCTGGTCTTGATCTAAGCTTTGCGACATGGTTTCATGCATGCGCTTGTGGAGGAGATTAGCACTTAAATCGAAAGCGAGTGGTAACCTTTGATCAATTCCATAGGAGAGCTAGACTAGGGTAGATGATGCTGGCTACGAAGTTGTACGTCAAGTGGCTGCTCATGGCGATTGGTTTGACCTTGAGTGGTCGAGCTTTCCATCGGCAGTATGCATCCATTATTCCATTATTCCATTTTCTGTCGCTCCTATCTCTGCGACGACGCTGACATTAACCACGAAAAATAGACTATGAAACTCTGATCTACGAGCAACCGGGCTATGATTCTCGCCAACACCTAATCCTAATTGTCGGCCCCTACTTCACAGCCACTGTCCGGGACTGCATCGATAAAAAGCTGCGAAACCGCTCTCCAAGCTCGGTACCTCAACTCTAAAAGTAGACCAGGAGGGCAGGTCGCAGTCGCATTTATCTTCATTTTCCAGCCCCTGTTCAACTGTTTTCTCGGTGTTCTTTTATATCGGTGAGATCCCCCCTGCTCATCTGCAGGCGCAGGGCGTCGCCCGTTGGCAGATGACGAACGCCGTAATAAATATTATGTGGCTCCAGGCTGCGCCATCCGAATTTGACTGCATAGGCTGGAAATATTATCCGTCCTTCATCGTCATTAGCAAGATAGCCGCTGTGTGGGTCTATCTGTCCTGTCGCGTCCAGACACCAGAAATGAACCAATGGAAGAGACGGCGGGCATGTTTGGAGACAAGCACGTAGCTATTCTCAACCTGGCTCATTTGCAAAGAATCCAGAACGGCCAGTCCAGGGACGATGTTGAAATGGTCGAGGCTTCTGAGAATGTCGGGTGCGGAGACAGGTAATGTGAGAGCGTGAATACGCATATGAATATGAATAGTATACACACATATTCATATACGTACTGAGTGTCTGCGGGTCACGGAGGATTTTAGAGAAGAGGGCGTCACGTAGAATTTTCCTCGTTGAGAGGCTTCGGATTTGGTTGTGATCGTGTAGACAGCCGACATCGGAGACGCAGTGTTGAGATGGATCCATACAGAAATCAAAATTATACTCATAGCTTGTCTTAGTCTTTCAACCTTCACCGCTAGAGCGAAGGATTCCAGTAGCGAACGCATCCATTCAGATCAGTCATTGTCTAAGACACCGTGAATGTAGAGCGCGGGAACCTCCCACGACAACTGGTGGTCAATAGCGAAGCGGTAGGATGCACACAGACTGTTCCGTAGCCACTTACGGGAATAGACTTCATCTTCACAGAGTGCATTTGGTCCCAGCCTAAGACAGGCTGTAAGCTAGGCAACGTGGAGTTGTCTGCAGCTGTCATGGAGCGCGTCTGCAAGACCTGTGGTGGTACTTGCTTATCTAAGCCGCGCGTCGCCTCCAAGTAACCGCTTCGGAGACAAGACGGCCTCGCCTTTCTCGTCTCTCCTGCGTCCAGATCTCCCTGTCCCCTTTCCCCCTTTGACTTTGCCAGTACATCGCCTTCGACCTGTCCTTTTAGCCGGCTGATATCTTACCCATGGCTTCGGTGAGTTTTGTTATTTTTTTGCGCCTGGCTAGCGACGCGAGCTGACTGAAGCATCCCCCCCCGACTTTCTAGCCCCGTCCTCCACACAACTTTGCTCCCCAGGCCTATCCTCTCCCAAACGGTGCTACGCCATCTGGTCCTGTGCCAGGGGCTGCGCCCCTCCTTCCTAATAGCGGTAGAGTCTTTCAGAATGGCGCTGTCAGGGTGCTTTGCATTGCAGATGTCAGAGGTGAGTCTTGATGCCCTCCCCGGAGCTAGCTCGCAAGCTAGCGCAGAGCTAGCTTGGAGACAAAAATTTTGCATTGAAGCTGACTCAGTTGGCTTCGGTGATTTCCAGGAAGCCTCAGTTCTCTGAACGAGTTGGCTAAGCAGGCTCGTGCGGATCATATCATTCACACTGGTGACTTCGGTTTCTACGACGATACCTCGCTGGAGCGCATTGCGGATAAGTGAGTGGATCCCTACGCCGTCATGAGAGCTTTTCCAGAATCAGCCCTTTTGTGTCTCTTTCCCCCTTTCTTTGGATTATTGTGACCAGATCTAACTGAGATGAGAATGATAGGACCCTCAAGCACGTAGCACAGTATTCGCCTCTCCTCCCAGAGCATGTCAAGCGAACGATCGCTCAAGTTCCCCCCCAGCAATCTATTAGACAGCGATTCACCCCCGAACAGCTACCACTTTCAGAACTCCCTCTACTCCTTGATAAACGCCTCTCGCTTGACGTTCCTGTATATACCGTATGGGGCGCTTGTGAGGATGTGCGGGTGCTGGAAAAGTTCCGCTCCGGGGAGTACAAGGTGGACAAGTTGCACATCATCGATGAGGCGAACTCAAGACTGCTGGATGTGGGCGGCATTAAGCTTCGTCTACTAGGATTGGGAGGTGCGGTGGTGATGCATAAGCTTTTTGACAACGGGGAAGGGAAGACTACAATTGCCGGTGGTCAAGGCACCATGTGGACGACCCTACTCCAGATGGGTGAGCTGATTGATACTGCGAACCGTGTCTACGATCCCTCTGAGACGCGCATATTCGTCACACATGCTTCTCCTGCTCGTGAGGGAATGCTTAATCAGCTCTCTGTCATGTTGAAGGCTGACTTCTCCATTTCTGCCGGGCTCCACTTCCGTTACGGGTCATCCTACAACGAATTCTCTGTCAACCCTACGCTGGACCACTATCGTGGCAAATTGGCTGCTTCTAAAGCTTCCTTCAACGATGTCTGGGAGACCGTTCGCGGCGAGGTGGAGTCTGCAATCTCTTCCAACGACGCTCAGAAGACGCTTTTGGAGAATGCTCTTGATGTGGTCCAGAAGATGCCGTCTGTTGCCAACGGTGGTAACCCGTTTGGTGGCCCAGTCGCTGCAGGGAATGCCGCTGCTGGCCAGGTTGACGAAAGCGCCTTCAAGAATATGTGGAACTTCAACCTTGCCGATGCAGCTTTCGGATATCTGGTCCTCGATATTGAAGGCGGGCGTATAGCGACTGAGATGCGTGCCCAGGGGTTCAATTTCTCCCACCGAAGCGGAAAACCCCAGGCTGCTGCTGTTGCCCAGGGGAATGCTCCTGTTCCTGGCGGAATTCCGCCTAGCACCACGCCCAGCGTTCCCAGTCGTACGCCAGTATCTGGCACCCCTCAATTTACTCAAGGCCAGGCTCCTCGCGCTCCTGCTACCGTACAACAGCAGCAGCAGCAAATTCCTACCAAGAGCCAGGCGGCTACTCCCGCAAATGAGTCTCCAGTCCCCGTGGTCCCTAAGCCCGCCACTCCACAGCCTCCTGTGCCTTCTACTGCGACCCAGCAATCACCGAAGGTGACCACCCCAGCAGCGGCGAATGGCACTACGCAACTGGAGAAGGCGCCCGAGGGGAGCGCACAAAAGATGGAGAAGAAACAGAGCAATGGACTTTTTGTATCAAATGTGGACAATGAGCAGGCCATTCGAGATCTTTTCCCAGAGGAAGACAAGGCAAAGATCGTGAAGATTGAGAAATGGGGCAAATACAACCACGTCGTCACTTTTCCCACCCCCGAGGAAGCCAAGGCTGCCCTCGACCGTCAACCAGTGGAGCACAAGAAGCAAAGTCCACCTGGACAGCCGCGCAAGCCCAATTTGAAGTTCTTTGAGGACCGCGGTCACCGGGGCCAAGGCAACGCTGGTACATGGCAAGCGAGCAGCCGAGGCGGAGCCAACGCAGCTCGGGGTGGATACCAGAGCGGAGGCGCCAGTGATAGCGACACAGGCCGGGGTGGTCGTGGCGGTTTCCGAGGCCGTGGCCGTGGCAGCGACCGCGGTCGAGGTGGTCGTGGACGAGGAGGTTTCAACAAGGGAAGTGCAACGTCAGAGTCGCCGGTCCCATCGTCGTCAACACCCTCCGGAGACAAGCCCGTAACAATTGGTGGCGAGTCCTAAGCAAGCTTCACTTTTCGGTTTTCTTCCTTTGTTTTTTTCACCCTCTGCTTCCCAAGTTCGAATTTCTTTTATCTTCTTTCCTTTTTATTTCTCTCAAATTTCACTTTCATAAACGTCTCTTTTTCTTCTCTTCTTCCATTCTCCTTTTTTGTTCCCCATCTTATCCTAAGTTCTTTTCCGAGCTTTGAAAGGTATATTTTCCTCTTCTGGGCGGTGAAATGTGCCTGAGATCTTCACTTCTGGTTTCAGGCGGCACTTCATCGCCTTTTGAGTCGGTTCGGGGTTCGGGGTTCGCTTTGGCAAGCTTGTATCGATACAGAGACAGATGCTGACGGTGGATGAGGGCTGTGGAGAGGTGGTTAAGCGGCGAGGAGGCGAGTGCAGGAGAAAAACCAGAGAGAGAGAAATGCAAGAGAACGAAAGAAAATCATCGAAAAAGAACATAAACAACACCACGCTTTCTGTATTTTAGTAATCTCTGTGGAGCACATCAATATGGATACCCTAGTAGCTTCACTTGCTTTCTGGTGTTGAAGGATGTCTACACCTAGATCGACTTTACTAGTAGTGCCTAGTACTTATTCGAGTGTCTCAGAGCCCAGAACGATGATACCGTTGGGACAATATTAGAAGAGAAGAAAACAGGAATATATTTCCTCCGTAAATGATGGTACAGATAAATCAAATTGTTTCCTCCAGGTCCAAGGCCGCAATAAACTCCCACCTGCTTTCCCTCTTCCAAAGTAACTATCTCGGGTCGTGAGGGTAAAGTATAACTCCCAGTCTGTAATGGCCTGCCTGTAACAGCATTAACACCTGGAACCCTGTGTACTCCGAAGACCATCCATTAAATGTTCTCAGCCAAAGGCTTGGGCTGAGACGGACATAAAGACAACTGATATGACTGAATGAGTGGGGTGGGGGGAGGGGTCGTGTTGCCAGAAGGACAAAAAAGAAATTGTAATGATGAAGAAAATAAGAGAAGACTGAAGGAAAATGGTTATCCCTGTCAATAACATAGTTGATAAGGCTGTTAACTGATTCTCAGATCATAAATATGAAGACAGTTATTCTTTTCTTAATTTTTTTTTTCTTTCTTTTGTTCTTTTTTTTAATCTCTTTTCGGCCTTGCGTAACTCATG
Source organism: Byssochlamys sp. BYSS01 (assembly GCA_002242795.1). Lineage (NCBI taxonomy): Eukaryota > Fungi > Ascomycota > Eurotiomycetes > Eurotiales > Thermoascaceae > Paecilomyces > Byssochlamys sp. BYSS01. Next base: position 29,854 of record NIXA01000004.1, read on the forward strand.
GTAGCATGCGGGATTTAAAAGCCGACGGCGCTCATAGGCGCTTCTTTTTGTCCTTCTCACAGTTGTCCTCGTTTTTCCTTACCGGCACCAACACGTCCCATGATACAGTCCACATCGTCCTGATTAACAACGACGCCACCCTCGGAACATTGAGCTTTGGTGCGTAATTCTGAGCAAAGCAAGTCGACATCGATCTCGCCATTGCGGAACTTCTCCATAGATTGCAGACGATCCCTGGAGAACGTTAGCATCCTCGATATAAGTAAAAACAGCAGAAAGTGCTATCCAGACAGAACATACCAAATCTTCGTACATGTCCACAACTTAGACTTATCTTCCCCGGGAACAACCTCATCATCCGAATCCAATTTCCTGTCAATCTGCGCGATAAGATCATTCTTAGGCGGCTGATGGATATCCGGTTGGTTATCCAGTTCCGGAAGAGAAAATACGTCATTGAAGAAGTTGCCGAAGTCCTGTGACAAGATGGCGTCTTGCGGTTCACGCCAATCCCCAAAGAGGACGGGATCGAACTGTCCTCCATTCTGCTGAGCGAACCAATCCAGTCCAGGTGTCTGCTCTGTCGAGGGCGCTGGCTGACTCGTCGCACGCGAATTGATGCTGGACTTCCTCTGCATTGGTGGGATTGGATCATCAACACTGCCACATGCCAAGCCGAGCTGTTCGCAGAAGGACCTCTCGCCGTCAATCGAACCGCACCTAGCTCCGCCGTGGGCATCATTCGACTTGCTCACGAACGGAGAATTGGGATCTGGTTCTGGGGAGGTTCTGCTTGAAGAAAGAAACTGGCTCTGGTGCGAATCTGATGAAGTGGATGGAGAATTGGAGTTGGAAGTGTCCTTCGTGGACGCTTTCGGTGGCTGGCTCTTGGACCGATTTGAATCAGTGCCAGTCGGGAAGTTATTTGTAGACCCCGGATGCCTCGCTGCGCCGAAAACATTGTTCGCCGCCGGAGGAGCTTGACTGGCATCCCTCGGGTATAACCCCACACCCATATGGCCGGGGCTAAGATTTAGGGAGGCTTGTCTTTGGCCAGCCGTGCCCCCGAGAGCATCCCCACTCAGGATACTATGCACAGGGCTCCTGTTGTCGCGGCCTCCTGCCCCAGAATCGACCCTTGCCCTGTTCTGTTGGTCAGGTTGAGACGCCTGACCATTACCAAGGGGTTTTGCGGTCGGGGACTCTCCAAATTTCGGGAAGTCAAAGCTGAATTCGTTGTTGTTTAGCCCATATACGCCCCGTGTTTGAACGCCAGGAATCGAACTCATTGCGGACAACCCGCTTCCGCTTCCAGATCCGCTGGCCATCCACGAAAGCCTTTTGCGGTACTCCCTCAGTTCAACTCGGAGGCGCTCTATTTGGGCCCGGAGCAATCCGTTCTCTTGATTTGCCGTATCAGAAGCCTGCTGGAGTTCCTCTACCTTTGTCTCCAGGTCCTTCAAGTGCTTCTCCTTGCGTTCACGGAATGCCCGCTGCGCGGCACGGTTCTGCGCCTTGCGCTTCTAGAAAGCAAATTAGTAGAGAACGAAGAAGCATACACGAGACCAGAGACATACTGAAGTCGGTTCTGAGGTCAACGGCTTCCTGCCTGGCTTTCTTGACCCTTTATCATCGCTTTCCTTTCGCTTCTTGCCCGACTCTTCATTGTCATTCTCCGGCCTGCCGCCTTCCAAGTCCTTCCTCTTCTCCCGAAACTCTGGTGAGTTCTCTGGAAAGTCTGAGCCTTCGGAATTACCTTCAGGTGCTACACTGCCGGGAATATCACCGAAAAAATTGTCCACGTCCCGAAAATCGAATTCAGTATCGTTGTTGAAGTCGAAAAAAGAAGGATCATCGTCCGCAAAACCAAAAGGAGTTGCGCCTTTCTGAGATTGATCCATAGTTCCGGCAGGAGATGTCCTGAAGGTCGAGGCGCTATCAGATTCGGTACTATACTGAGGGGACTTTTTCTCCTGGTCCCGCCGAGGATTGTTTGAGGAAAGGGCGTTAAGAAGAAGATCCTGCTGCTCTAGAGACAGATAGAGGTTCTGAGGATAGAAGGGATTCTGGTCAGCCATCGCTGCCCCGGTATCGTATAACATGCGGAGCGGTTCAGCGACCCAACGATTGACGAGATTGACGACTCCGCAGAACGTGGGACTCAGGCGACGACAACAGTGTAGGAATGTAGTATCTAAAATATAAGGGAGGAACAATATCCCGCTGTACGGTTAAATGACGTACGTAAACTTCTGGCAATTAGACAGCGGGCTTCCCGGTAATGCACGACGCCCGTCGGGACGTAAGGAAGGTCGCTCCACAGTCTCCAGGCGCTTTGGTGGAGAGCCTGTTGAGCGAACTGGATTCTTTCACAGTAAGGGGAGTAGATGCTCTGGATGATAGTCGAAGGTCTCAGAATTGGCAGTTATGAGAAAGGTCTCCTGGCTGAGGACGGCACCTATCAACTGGCCAGACCCGGAAGAACTCAAGGGGAGAATGGAAATCTTCTCGGGAGAGGAGCGAAGCAGGCAGAGGAAAAGTCGGAGGAACAAAGTATACAAATTTTAACAAGTCGGAAACAGTATATGGTATATAGAGAGAGAGAGACCCGAGGTCTTTACAATCGACAGCAGGCGAAAGGACAGAGAGGCTGGGCGGGGAATCAAAGGGTAAGTGCCCCTTCGGGTTAGGGAAGCGTCAGAATTCAGATCGTAACAGGGCGTCGGGCCCGGAGAAACACAAAAACCCTGGAAGTCGTCAGGGCAGCATGAGAGTATTCCACAGGGGGGGAGTACCGGTGGAATACGTGGTGGGAGCAGAATTGGCGCGGAGAGCACTGGCGTCAGTTGAGGGGAGGGAGAGAATCGAAGGCGTGAGGGGAGAATCGCGCGGTTCCAGCCGAGAACTCGCCTAAGCCCAAGGCAGCAATAGCGGACCCGGAGAGGCGCTGTGATTGGCCACAGCGCGGCGATGCAGCCAATCAGGGCGCGACCCTGGGAGAAAGCGCGAGAACGGAAGGCGCTGCTTATAAATCCGGACCTGGGGCACTGCGTCATCGCCGCCGTCTTTCTCAGGCAGCCGCACCGACCGGTCTGCAAAGGTCTGCAAAGGCCCACGATCTCCCGGTCCGCCGGCGCAGTCTAGACTACACCAACTGTCCTCTAAGCCACAGATCCCCTTGGGTCTCCTCGTATCTTGTCGCCCTCATGCTACTCTGAGATTCATCAGCACCCGAACGAATACGTCACCATTGGCTGTGCTGCTTGGACTGGGTCGCCGTCATGAGCAAATTCGGCGGTTCAGGATCCCCCGAAGCTTAACGTGCCATGATACTAACACTTGAGTATATGTGGGCGGGTAAGGTTGATCGCCGTGGCGTTCTCGAAGTGAGCGAATACCCGGCTTCTCCACCTGCCCCCAGGTGCTGGCGGTCTGCCGGCTGACGATGCCAGGAGGTGCCGGTCTGGGACGGTATTGGACGATCCTGACTGACATTGGCGCCGTTTCGTCCGAAAACTCCGTTAACTCCATTTAGCTCCTGAATCACTCAATGCGGATCAGCTTTGGTCTGGGTTGCAGTTGTCCCGAGGTCAGGCCTTCGACCGCGGAACACTATGGATTGGATGCAGATTTTATTCCCTTATGGCGGCTGCGCCAATGTGGATGTGAGCGCTGATTCCACCTAAGAGGACATCCACTATTTGCCAACCGCCACCGAAAACCGGTTTCCTGGGTCAACGGCAGTCATACAGTTCTCCGACCATGGCCACTGCGAAAATTCCAAATAAAAGTCAAATACGGCCACATATGGCCCCCGCAGCAGTCGTGAGGGGTACGTGCTGGTCTTGCCTCTAGTATCATCTTCTAGAATGTACGGAGTATCTAGCACATCATTCTCACGCCGTACAAGCCATTGCCAATTCTAGATTCGATCCAACCAGTCCCAATTCCATTGGGTACGGTATCGAAGTTGTCCCATGCAGAGACTGCATATCTGACGTACTTTTTGATAAGCTTAAAAGCGCCTCTGCTATGTATTCCAGAAGAGCCTCAAAATGACAACGCGGCTTGGTCTTTGCGCGCCTCTGTCAGCTGGAGGCCCGCCTAATGATCTCATTAGTTAATCACTCATAAGTAATCATTTGTAGGCCTGAACAATACCTTGTGCCAATCAAGAGCAGCGTCTTTGGACATACTATTCCATGTCTGCCACATCTCAAGCTTTCTGTGGTGTACTCGATGTTGTTGTCTCTGTACCACATAGTCTAATATGATGTGACAAGCCTTTCCTTTCTACCCTTGCTTCACTCAGGCAGCTGGAAGGGGTTAGGTAAACAGTTCATAGATTGCAAACAAATATGACTACTAGTATTAATAGAACTGTCAATAGACAATATAACAAAAAGTGAATAAGTAATATACTGAAAGGAGCTGTGATGCAGAAGAGGAGGTTTACATTATATTCATCCAATATGCTGTTCATAGATCATGAACATTGCTTTTCTGAAGGAGACAGACTCTCTTAGCCACCTAACGACTGAAGTACTGCTCAGTCAAATATTTCAGAGTCAAAATGAGAAGGTCACACTTCCAAACCTCAAGGTATGCTACCAGTCAAAATTACAAGAGAAGCTTGCAAACTAACTTGTACCCAGGTATCAGCTTCTGATTTTTTGCATCTTCACTAATCAGCTGAAAGAGACTGAAGATGCTCTGCAAGTTGGAGTTGGATATGATGCAGTGAGAAAGAATAACTATCTTGTCCCTACCAAACACCAGTGAACCAGAAGCTCAAGATTGCCTTCACTGTCTGGTTTTGCTGGAATTAGTAGGGCTATTCAGGCAGATAAGAGCTATCTTTCCACATTTCCCAATTCTCGGAGAAGAAGTCTGACATGAGCAAGTCTCAACTCAAATCGACCTGTCAGATTGCACTGTTCAATACCGTATGCACCAAGACAGCTGTTAGGGGACTCTGTTAGCCAGTCAATTGCAGGTTTAAAATGCAAACTTTGAGAGAAGTTTACTAAACCTCATGTTGAGGAAATTTTGTGTTTCTGGGTGATGCAACATGTTCTGCACTGATTCTGCTTCTTTGTGTCGATCACATGCTGAAGTCAAAAGAATTCAGAAATCTGTAAATCAAGTATCTCAGGCATCTAGTATGACTAGATCTATTTTGGATCTGATTCAGGGCTATTCCTCCCTTCGTATCCGCCCCGCTGGCCCCAGGTTATTAAAGGAATATATGGGAAAGCGATCCCAATTTCTTAATAGTACAACATCAGGAACACAGTTGAATGGGGGATACCCAGTAGGGAACTAGGACTTAGAAGCACTTGCCGACTTTACACAGACCTTGATTAAATATCTCTCTGCAGCTGACAGCCTCTATGGAGAAGTTGTCAATCTCTACTACAGTCTGCTGTCTGCATGAGGGAAGACACACTTGGTGCTGTAGGCTTGAGACATGATATGTATTTCTGACAAGTCCTTCTTCATCTTGCAGCACGGCCTCTGCTTCCTACATGAAAGACAAGCAGTGAGTGAGACTGGTATGCTCTTCCATGGCCACCATCAACTCCACTGACACCGGAGACTGTATCCATATTGATCGCTTGGTACTGATCTATTTCAAACGACGAAGTAGATGTCCGCGAAAACGATCTCGGGTATGCTGTTGAAGAGAGGGGAAAAGTTGATGGTACTGGAAAAATAATATTTTATTATTATTATTTTCTCTCTCTCCCTCTCTCTCCCTCTCTCTGGAGCAGATACCAGGGCCCTTATCGAACTATTAGGAACCAATTAGAGCCTTTGGCCTTTTGGTCCAGTACGTTCAATACATACCCACCCACACACACACCCATTTCTTTTTTTGTTCTTCGGGGACACTGGTTAGATTATCTGTTCGGCGGACTAAAAGGGTGGATTTGCAGTAACAACGATAGGTGACTCAGGACCTCACCACTCCCAAGTCATTGATCTCTGATGAAACCTTTGGAAAGGCTGAAGTTCAAGGAGTTCTGGAATCGAATTGGCTTGCAATTCAGCCCCAAAACGAACAAGATATCTGACGCCGAAGCGTTGACAATTTAAGGTTAAATCCCAATGGCTTCTTCCTAGTTAGGCGTCACTGAAAGGGGTGTGTTGGTGACTCTGCCTCAAGATGGACAAGTTCAGCTCCTGCCTAAATAGGTTGATACCACATCACCAGGGCGGTACTAGTGGCCAGATAGGCCAGCCAATACAATTCGATTGCGAGCAAGAATCTCACGACCCAAGTCGAGCTGCAACCACAAGCTAGGTCGGCCAATACGATCTGGTGTTGTCCTCCCAGACAATAGCTGTCCTCGTGCACTACCTGCATCAGTGCTTCTTTCGATAGGCTCTTGTACAACCCGGTCGACTAGTTCCATAACACCTGTCTTGCATCCTGCAGGTCTTTAAAGCTGCGCAGCGGGGGCTCTCCTATCTGCTGTGTGCAGCATGACGTGGCGCAATGAAAGCCATTGATGCATGCTGTCTGTCATGGAGACGAACCGTCTATTTTGTATGATCCTTTCCCATACGCTGTTGCTAAGAGGTCAAAGCCATCTAGAGATATGGGTGCGAGAAGCAGGCATGCTGGCTCATGCATTCCGGTCTCCCTGGCCTTTCTGGCTGTGTGCTACCAACTCGTGAAGCTGGCTCGAACAATCTCTCAATACATCGAAGTTTCATACAGAGCAGACTCTGGGATCAGCTCAAAACAGTAGGTTTGAGATCCAAAAAGCAGGTAATTTTACTATGCTTATCTTAGACCAAGCTTATTAGGGTCATCCTGCTTGAAAATATATCTCCTTAGACAACATGACCGGGGGCACAGACGAAGATAAAAGAAGAGCGATCTCCAGCGTCACTAGAGGCCTGAGCCATCAGGGAACCATTGAACAGCTCTCATCTTCCAGAAAAGCCGCGCAGGACGCGAGACCAAACGCAATGAAGAAGCACCGGCAGGTAGAAAATAGCATGAAGAGGCAGGACTCGGGATCTGGTCAAGGAAAAGCCAAACAAGAAGAGAAATAAGTGAGAACAGTTACTACATATATGGTTAGTGTTCAGAGCAATGGCACATGAATGGAGGTGATAGCTCATAGGACTTACCTCATTCATTTCAGGCTCTACAAATGCGGCCCTCAAACGTTCTTCATATTCCTCTTTGTCTTTCAGTTTCTTCACAATGACTGCAGATGCATCAGCTGCCCAATATGGCGATACAGCTATGTCAAATATGCCATTCTCTGTATGGGATCTCTCAAATTTTGGCTGAATATTTTGAAGAAAGATGCGGTAAAGCCCCTTTGGGTTATCCAACGCCTGGAAGTAAAAGAAATTCCCAACATCCCAACCTCTTTTCATGACTTGTGTACAGTAAGAGAGAGTTCCATTAACTTCTGGAAATTGTCGCTCCTGCTTCTCAAAGTTTTTCAAGAATTCTTGATACATCTCAGAGTAATTTTCAAGATGCTCACCTTCCGGTAGCATATCCACAGGACGACTTGTCAACCACCACGGAGGATGGAGCATCTCAATAGGCAGTGAGCATGCCCATTCTAGATCAACAATGTATTTGATGTGCCAGTCATCATCCACAAAGATATTGGCTTGAGTCAGGTCAGTGAGCATAGGCACAAATGGCCCATTTCGAAGATCATGATGTAGGAAGTGGGGTATAAGGGTTCGCATTATTGCAAGAGCAGCCAACTGAGCACGGCCATCATACTCATCGTTGATAGAGTTGGGCTGGAAATATATACGATTATCATGACATGTTAGGAGGTCAAGCACATAAGCCCCCGTGGAAGAATATGTGGTATGCCTTTCGATGTTGGTAGGAATCCTCTCATTTTCCAGATGTTGAAGTCGAAGTGTAAGGGGCCGATTGTCTAGGTGTAGTAATCCATGATCATCTATCCTGAATGATGCAATTTGTGGCTGAGGTATGCGAGACAGAGTTAGCATGATATGAGAGAGGTCCATAAAAAGGTTCCCTCTGCGGATGCTATCATGACGATGCTCATTCCAGGACGACACAAGCATTTTAGCCTCAGTCTCTTCTATATATTGAATAATAATATATCCGACCCCTAAACTGCGAGGGCACTGATGGCGAATATATAGGGAGGGAAGAGGACGGCGAAGAAAGTAAGCGATGAGCCATTGAAATTGCCATATGACTTTTTTGTAAATCGGTGAATTCTCAGGGTCAGTGAACTTTGCAGGTTGTCAGCAATAATGCACTCAAGAATGAAATAAATAAAACAAAACCAAAAAAAAAAAGAAAAGAAAAGAAACAACAGAGATAGTATCCATACACTCTGACCATTCTGAAAACCAAATCCCCATAAGTGGGGAATGGGAATAGTTGGGCAGTTCTCTTGCAACCAGACGTACATTGCAGCTTCACAACGAAGTTTCTCATCTGCATTGCCTGGGTTCTCCAACTCCCCTACTTTATAAGGCAGAGGGAATCTGACAAGCACTCGCTTACCAACATTATGTGATGGGGGGTTGATATCAAATGGTATGCAAACATTGAAGCTGCCTGACTTCCATTCCTTGACTTCTGCAGCTCGGCAATCATGTTCACCACCAAGACCAAGATGGTGTGATACAATAGCGGCAATATCATCAAGACGCTCATAGAGGAAGACATAAAACTCCAACCTTTTATCTGGGTAACTAAGCTGATGCAGGATATTATCCTCGTTCTTCAGAGCATCATCCAATGTAATTTTTCCGTGGAGGAGGGGAAGCGAGTCAGGCATGCTTGGCAGTTTGGGATTTGGGAGTTGAATCCTCGAAAGAAACTACGGACTGGCAGATGGGAGGCTCCGAGGTACCAGCATTCACGTGGATCATGTCTAGAGCTACAAGCAGCTGATTGGAGGCTGTATATTCACGTGATATTGATGCCTAAGGCATAAAAGGGAGGAGTCAAGTTCTCAACTAAATCCATCTCCGCTGCCCTTCAACTTCCCCGCCCTCTTTCTTCTGGCATCCCATCTTGTATTTCGTTTATAAATCAGACAGTCGATTAGGGCCTCTGACTAGTCCGCACGTTCTATTTTCTTATTGCATAGCGGGGACACTCTTGTTATATGCCATGGCAGATGTGGCGAGTCTGGAGGCGGAGGTGAAAGAGTTCAAGCTACAGGTAGGAGAACATTAAATGCAAGAAAGAATTGATAATCATGACTGACAACAACTAGCTTGAAACAGTTCAATCAAGCTTGCAGGTAGACCCAGATAACACGGAACTTCAGAGTCTCAAAGCTGAGCTGGAAGACATTATAAACCTCACGGAAACTTCTATCGCCGAGCTTAAACCCCCAACGACACGTGCCGGTCCTTCGAAACCGCCCTCGCCGCCAGTGAAGGAAAAGAAGCATGCAGATGCTCGTGCGGTCCAACAAACTGGGTATAGGAAACCGACTGTAGAGCAGTTGCCGACAGACGAAGCCTCCTCTCCCGTTTCCTTTTCGGTGAACGAAAATGTTCTTGCCCGTTGGGTATCCGGAGACAACTCGTTCTACCCCGCTCGCATAACTTCGATCACAGGCTCTTCCAGTAACCCCGTCTACATTGTCTCTTTCAAGTCCTACGGGACTGTAGAGACGCTGACGACGAAAGACATCAAACCCATATCCAGCATTGACTCGCGCAAACGCAAGGCTGATGGAACCCCAGGCACCTCCGGATCTCAATCGCCAGTAAACCAGCAACCACAGTCTAGCGTCATTTCTGCCGCCGCGGACATCAACCCGGCATTAGCCAGTCAGGTCCGCAAAGAACCTAGTAAGGTCAACGATGGGCCTCCTCGACCGGCCAAAGTGCCGCGTAAGGTCAAGGCTACCCGGGAGCTCGAGGCAGGCAAGACGAAATGGCAGGATTTTGCCAACAAGAGTAAAATTGGCCGCAAGGACAGTATGTTTCGTACCGGTGAGGGTGTGAACGCAAGAGGTAATCTATCAATCCAAAGTATAGAGCTGAATGAGATAGCTGACCGCCATTTTCGCAGTTGGATTCACCGGATCCGGCCGACAAATGCGCAAGGATCCTACCAGAGCGCGCCATGTATATCAGCAGGCTGATGAAGATGGCTATTGATCGGCGACTTTGTGTCTTTACTTGCTATATCTGGCGGAGTCACTTGTGATCTGATATTTGGGCTGGACATTCCTCTTCTCATCTAACCTCGCCTGATTTCTTTCTTTCTTTCTTTCTTTCTTTTTTCTCCTAGTTGTTCTCTCTGCTAACGGAGGTGATGCTGGCGCAGATATGGGTCAATTCTGTTCAAGGGGCTACGAAGCGCTTGCGATCTTAAAATGGACTTCTTGTCACTCGCGGTAATATTCTATTCCCGTGATTATATTACCAAAGAACTTATATTCTCTGGTCTAATCGGAATGCTGCCACCTTAGGATGCCCCGGATGTACTGGCATCCAAGATCACTGCCCACTTTAAGTACGGGGCCATTCCACTTTGAGTGCTGTCACCCCGAGTGCTTGCACATTTACATGGTAGAGACTGGACTTGGTTGGTCTTTTAGGAAGCCACTTTCAGCACATCGATCCCCTCCTCACATCGTGGGAGAAACACATCTACTCTGTGCTGCACATCTTAGTGTGCTTCTAGGACTGGAACGTGTAGAATGGTGAGGAGTATCTAGGAGTATATGAATCATTTGCTAAGCTGATGTCTGCTGCATGATGGTGATGAAACTATAGATGTTGGCTGTTTGCCTTTCACCTGATCGTACTGTAGTGCCCCATTGACCTGCTTGTATGTTTAGTTGTCAACGTGCTGGTGTCGAATGGGTAGAGCCTGGCTCTACGCGGAAAGTCTCCATATGTTCCTGGCTTTGGGGTTCGTTGAATCCCGGGAGCTTTGAGAGAAAGAAGAGGGTCTGACAACCAATTTCACTCCGAATGTAGCCTCGCTCATCAACTATGGTTTATGTAGAGAAGCGCAGCACTGTTTCATAGATAAGCATAGAGGCCACTTGATGGCCTCGACTGGTCTAACTTCTCTCTCGTGTCCGAACACTTACACGGAGGAGGTCCGTTGTCAGCGCCACTTGGCACCTGTGGTACTGACGGATCGGCCTCCAGGTACGTAGGCTCCGCCCGGGCGCCAGGCCCGGCGGCATGTACCTTCCAGCCTCCACTTACGTATCGCACCCAACGGCTATGATTCCTCGTCAGTCCACTTCCTTCAACCTACTCAACCGACTATCCACGCTTTGATCGCTAGGAATTGCTTTTCCACGTTATTTTCGCTTCTGTTACTGCCTTCGACCGTTTAGCCCTGATGCTTTGCCCGTGACCGCTGGCCTAGTCAGCAGCTCTTGCATCGAACCGTTTCCGTCACTGTCCTCCCAACGGGTCCAGGCAGCACCTCGGCCGACCTTAATTTACGAGCTAGCGCTACATGGTCCTCCTTCTCTCTAATCACTTATGAATGTAACTCGCCGAACCCTGCCTGTTTGAAGCTGTCTCGTCTAGAACCGTAATCCTACACCCTCACCCACCATGCGGGGCCTCCGCTTCATCCCCGTCGTCGCGAGTCTGGGCTGCCTCTTACTACCGTCGTCGATAGTCTCTGCGCATGGAGAAACAAAGGTCCATGAAAAGGGTCGCTGTGCGATCCGCGGACACTGCGGGAAGCAGTCGATCTTTGGCGGAGAGCTGCCTTGTCCGGACAATGGCCTTGCGGAGGAACCAGAGCCGTCGGTGAGAAAGAAGTTGGTGGACCTGTGCGGCAGTAAGTGGGAGGAAGGGCCCGTTTGTTGTCTTGATGAACAGGTACGGAACTATGTTTTATTTGTTTTTATTTATTTGTTTTTCTTTTTTAAATTCCTGTGGAAAGACCTGCGAAGTTCTTACACATAGTTTTTTACGTCGACAGGTCGATGCGCTTGCGAAGAATGTGAAGCTTGCCGAAGGCATTATTGCGTCTTGTCCTGCTTGCAAGGATAATTTTTTCAACCTCTTCTGTACCTTTACTTGTTCGCCAGATCAGTCGCTTTTCGTCAATGTCACGCAGACGGAGAAGAGCAGCTCGGGAAAGTACCTCGTGACCGAGTTGGATAATGTGTGGTCGGAGAAGTACCAGAGCGGTTTCTACGACAGCTGCAAGAATGTGAAAAACGGTGCATCGGGAGGAAAGGCGATGGACTTCATCGGAGGTGGTGCGAAGAACTATACTCGATTTCTCAAGTTCCTCGGCGACAAGAAGTTCCTGGGCAGTCCTTTCCAGATGAACTTCAGAACAGAACCTAGGGGACCAAAACCCCAAGGCATGAAGGCATTGACTATCAATCCCAAGGCGTGCAATGACTCCGACCCAAACTTCCGTTGCTCCTGCGTCGATTGTCCGGATGTCTGTCCGGAGCTGCCTGCCCTGGCTTCGGAGAAGTACTGCCATGTAGGGCTATTACCATGCTTGTCCTTTTCCGTGATCCTCGTCTACTCTGTCTTCCTCCTCTTTATCGTTCTCCTGTCATCCTACGTTACATACAGGGAACGCCGGTTTCGTAAGCCCGAGCGTCTCCGACTTCTGCAGGACCCGGTCCCGAGCGATGACGAAGACGAGGGCGATATTCTCGGCACTGGCGGTTATTTCGAGCAACCGAGCAGCGTATATCAACTAAACTCCGTCCTTAATACCTTGTTCAATCGCCTTGGTGGCGTCTGTGCACGTTTTCCTGCTCTCACTATTTCGTCCAGTTTGATCGTGGTCGGCCTGATGAGCTTGGGCTGGCTCAGGTTCACTGTCGAGACGGACCCCGTGCGTTTATGGGTGAGCCCCACGTCAGATGCTGCTCAAGAAAAAGAATTCTTCGATACAAATTTCGGTCCGTTCTACCGGGCTGAGCAGGCGTTCCTTGTTAATGACACTGGTCCTGTACTAAGTTACGATACCCTGAGTTGGTGGTTTGATGTCGAATCTCGAATCCGTCGAACTATCTCGTTGGATAATGAGTTGGTATTAGACGATGTTTGCTTCAAGCCGGTGGACGATGCCTGCGTTGTTCAGTCGTTGACAGGCTATTTTGGTTCGTCTGTTGCTAATTTACGGCCGGATACCTGGACAGAAAAGCTAAGCCATTGCACGGAATCCCCGGGAGATGTGAATTGTCTCCCAGACTTCAAACAACCCCTCAGACCAGAAATGATTCTCGGCGGATATGAAAAGACTGGCGATGTGCTGGATGCCAGAGCGCTGGTGGTGACATGGGTGGTGAATAATCATCCTCAAGGCTCAGAAGGCGAGGCCAGGGCGATAGACTGGGAAGACAGCGTGAAGCCTATACTTGAAGTCGTGCAGGAAGAAGCGGAACTGCGTGGTCTACGCCTTTCCTTCAACACTGAGGTCAGCCTTGAACAAGAACTTAACAAGTCGAGCAACACCGACGCGAAGATCGTGGTTATCAGCTACATCATCATGTTTATTTACGTATCCCTAGCTCTAGGCTCGGTTACAGTCACCTGGAAATCTTTATTGACGAATCCAGCCAATGCACTCGTTCAGTCCAAGTTCACCTTGGGGATTGTTGGGATTATCATCGTTTTGATGTCCGTGTCCGCTTCCGTTGGGTTGTTTTCGGCAGCCGGTGTCAAAGTCACCTTGATCATCGCAGAGGTCATCCCATTTCTTGTGTTAGCGGTTGGCGTGGACAATATCTTCTTGATTGTGCATGAATTCGAGCGGGTCAATCTAAATTACCCGGATGATGAGATTGATGAGCGTGTCGCTCGGGCTGTAGGGAGAATCGGCCCGAGCATCTTCCTCTCTGCCACTACAGAGACCGTCGCGTTCGCATTGGGAGTCTTTGTTGGAATGCCCGCCGTCAAAAATTTTGCTGCCTATGCTGCTGGCGCGGTCTTCATCAACGCTATTTTGCAAGTTACCATGTTCATCTCTGTCCTTGCCTTGAATCAGAAACGCGTTGAGAGTCTTCGTGCAGACTGCATTCCTTGTGTCACAGTCCGCAAAGCGAACTCGTCGGGCATGTCCCAACATCATGTCTATGATGACCAAGAAGTAGAAAGCGCACTGCAGAAGTTCGTTCGCAAGATTTATGCTCCAACTTTGCTAGGCCGACGGGTCAAGGTACTTGTTGTCATTGCATTCCTGGGCCTATTTACTGCAGGCCTGGCCTTGATTCCCGAAGTGGCCCTGGGGCTAGACCAGCGTATTGCCCTTCCGAGTGATTCTTATCTGATACAGTACTTCAATGATTTGGATGCTTACTTCGAGAGTGGTCCACCCGTATACTTTGTGACTCGAAATGTGAATATGACTGAGCGCAGCCATCAGAGACAGCTCTGTGGGCGTTTCACGACTTGTGAAGAGTTCTCACTTCCATTCGTACTGGAACAAGAGTCAAAGCGTTCTGATGTGTCCTATATCTATGGGTCCACGGCCAGCTGGATTGATGATTTCTTCTACTGGTTGAATCCGCAGCAGGACTGCTGTAAAGAGGATGGAAAGATGTGTTTTGAAGACAGGGAACCGCCTTGGAACATCTCGCTCTACGGCATGCCTGAGGGATCCGAATTCGTCCACTATGCCGAAAAGTGGATTGAGGCACCCACCGATGCATCGTGCCCTCTCGGGGGAAAGGCGCCATATAGCAACGCAGTTGTCATCGATTCGAACCGGCTAACGATAAACGCAAGCCACTTTAGGACAAGCCACACCCCTTTGAGAAGCCAAAAGGCCTTTATCAGTGCGTACGAGTCCGCTCGACGTATCTCCCGAGATGTTTCGGCGAGATATGATATCGACGTGTTCCCTTACTCGAAGTTCTATATTTTCTTTGACCAATACCTGTCAATTGTGCAGTTGACTGGTGCTCTCCTCGGGTCGGCCGTGGCGATCATCTTTGTCATAACCTCCGGCATCCTGGGATCCGTGGCCACGGGAGCGGTTGTCACTGTGACTGTGGTGATGATCGTGGTGGATATCATCGGTACCATGGCGGTGGTCGGGGTATCGCTGAATGCCGTTTCCCTGGTCAACCTAATCATTTGCGTCGGCATTGGCGTGGAGTTCTGCGCCCACATAGCACGAGCATTCATGTTCCCTGCGCATCCCATTTTGGAGAGTGCACCGACAAAATTCCGTGGCAAGGACGCTCGAGCGTGGACCGCGCTGGTGAACGTGGGAGGCACTGTTTTCAGTGGTATCACGTTGACGAAACTGCTGGGTGTATGCGTGCTTGCCTTTACCCGGAGCAAGATCTTCGAGATATATTACTTCCGTGTCTGGCTGGCTTTGGTCGGGTTCGCCGCTACCCATGCACTCATCTTCTTGCCAGTTGCCCTTAGCTATTTTGGTGGAGAAGGTACGTTCCTTTTTGTTCTTTTCTTCGGCGTCGCAACAGCTCTCCAACTAACTGAGAAACAGGATACGCCGACCCCGGGTCGGTCGGAGGCTTAGAGGAGAATCTTGCTTCCCGTGGCTACCGTTCGTTGCTAGTTGACGATGATTACGACTCAGATGAACTTTAGACAGATAGTAGACTACTTACTCCTTCTAGCAGATCTCATTCCTAACGCCGTCCTACCGTATCTTGTCAACGGGTGTGCCTATCGCGCATGCTAAGACCTACTGCAATGCCACTATATTGAGAAACATGGGTTCGGAGTTCCAGGATTCAATTTTCTTCTTTTTCTCGTTCTTCTTCATTTGCACAGATGCAAATGGCGGGTTTGAACCATCAGGCTGTATCATGGGGGTCTGTTATAGAAGCGTGACTGCATGGCTGCTATATGGACTGGGTGCTCTCTTGAATAATATGTGATATTTAGCAAAATAAATACCTAGGATACTGCTGTGTCTTCGAGCATTGATGACGACCGTAAGACTTAGACAAGATGCTAACATTACTGCACAGTCGATGCCCAAACTGCTCGCCCCCACACGTGAAAACATGCGCTAATCCCAAAGAGGAAGCCAGTCTAGCGCAACCCACCTGGTCTAATTTTTTTTTTTTTTTTGTGGTCCATCAAAACCCCCTCTTCCTTTGCAGCTTTTCTTCTCTACTTTTATTATTAATTTCCCTCTGTTTCTTCTTTTCTTAGTATCTGTTTATTTTTGCTCTTTTTTTTTTTTTGGTGATACCCCTTGAGCTACTTGGCTTGCCGCAGACTGATCAGGTTGTCTGCTACTGCCCACAGGCAGTTCTCAGCGATAGAACTGCATATTTGGGTACAGAGTATAGAGCTCATAATCCTGCATTCTCGTTGATTTTCTCCTTTGCCATTTTCCTTAAGTGCAGCCTGCCATGGATCAACAGAAATTTTTGCAGCAATTGCAGATCGTTTTGAACCGTGAGTGTTCTATTGCCATTCAATGCATTTCTAACAGTCTGGATTGTACATTGCTAACAGCGAGAAATCATCATGCAGCTGCCCAGGGCAATGTCAAAGAGGCAACTGGTGTCTTGCAACGGGAATTCTACAGCCAGTCGCAATCTCTTATCTTCCTTATTCAAATCGCTACGGGCCATGAGGACCCCAACCTTAGACAACTCGCAGCCGTCGAGGCCCGATCCCTGGTCAGTAAGCATTGGGTGACTCTTCCGGCAGAGCCGAAACCGCAGATCCGCGAGCAGCTTTTGCGTGCTACTGTTGCAGAGACGTCCTCCCTTGTCCGCCATTCCGTTGCCCGTGTCATTTCTGCTATTGCGAAGATCGACCTGAACGACGGCGAATGGGCAGACCTTCCCAACTTCCTCCTTCGAGCTGCCAACAGTGGAAATAAGGATGAGCGAGCGGTGGGCGTCTACATTCTTTTCACCATCCTTGAGACTCTGGGGGATGGGTTCGAGGAGAAGTACCAGGACCTGTTCACCTTGTTCAACAAGACCATTCGCGACCCCGAGAGCGAGGAAGTTCGTATAAACACTCTTCTCGCTTTGAGCAAGCTTGCCATGAACCTTGACTCGGAAGAGAATATGGCTCCCGTTAAGGCCTTCCAGGATATCCTCCCCTCAATGGTTGCCGTGTTAAAAGATGCTATCGACCAGAAGAAGGAGGACCGCATTATGCAAGCTTTCGAGGTCTTCCAAAGTCTCCTTGGCTATGATCCTCAGCTCATGAACGTTCATCTCAAGGATCTTGTCATCTTCATGAACGAGATTGCTGCGAACGCCGATTTGGATGAGGATACCCGCACTCAGGCTGTCAGCTTCCTCATGCAGACCCTTCAGTACCGCAAGCTCAAGATTCAGGGACTGCGTCTCGGAGAGCAGCTTACCCGTACCGCTCTGCACCTGGTTACCGAGCTCGACGAGTCTCCTTCGGCCGACGACGAAATCACACCCGCCCGCTCCGCTCTTGGCCTGCTCGACATGCTCGCCCAGAGCCTCCCTCCTAGCCAGGTCGTCGTCCCGTTGCTCCAATCGTTGGGACAGTACTTCCACAGCGACGACCCCAAATACCGACGTGCTGGTATTCTGGCTTTGGGAATGTGCGTTGAAGGTGCTCCTGACTTTATCAGTACTCAGATGAAAGAGATCTTGCCCATGGTGTTGCAGCTTCTGGCTGATCCTTCGCCGATTGTGCGCCAGGCCTCGTTGCAGACTGTTGCCCGATTGGCGGACGACCTTGCCGAGGACCTGAGCTATGAGCATGAGAAGCTCATGCCCTTGCTGTTCCAGAATCTTGCCAGTGCCATGCAGGAATACAAGGGTGAGCAAGAGGGCCCAATCCTTGATATCATGAAGGCCGGCATCACCGCTATTGATACCGTTGTTGACGGCCTGGATGAGAAGGACATCGCCCCTTACCAGGCCGAGCTTGTCCCCATCCTGCACAAGCTCTTCAAGTGCCCTGATTTCAAGGTCAAGGCGTTGACTGCCAGCGCTCTGGGCTCCCTTGCTTCCTCTGCAGGTGAGGGCTTCCTACCGTTCTTCGATGACTCCATGCACCTTCTTCAGGAGTTCGCCACTGTCAAGAACAATGAAAGTGAATTGGACCTGCGGGCTAGCGTCACAGATGCTATGGGTGAAATGGCTGCTGCCGCTGGCCCAGAACGCTATCAGCCTTACGTTGATCCTCTCATGCGCGCTACTGAAGAGGCTCTCCACCTTGGTCACTCTCGACTTAAGGAGAGCACTTACATCTTCTGGGGTGCCATGTCCAAGGTGTACGCCGAGCACTTCTCTCCGTTCCTCGAGGGCGCTGTCAAGGGCCTGATTGAGTGCATCGAACAAGAAGAGTCAGAGCTGGATGTCTCCCTTGGCGAAGCCGCTAAGGACCTGATTGGTCAGGAGGTCACTATAGCCGGCCGCAAGGTTAGAGTCGCCAGTGCCGATGACGACGATGATGACGACATCGAAGATATTGATCTTGATGAAGATGATGAAGATGCATGGGATGACATTACCGCGACCACACCTCTCTCTCTGGAGAAGGAAATCGCTGTCGAGGTTATCGGGGATCTGGTTACCCACACCAAGAATGCCTACCTGCCCTATTTCGAGAAGACTATTGAGGTGATCATGCCTCTTGTCGAGCATCCTTATGAGGGTGTCCGCAAGAGCACTATCAGCACCTTGCACCGATCTTATGCCATGTTGTTTTCCATTGCGGAGGAGAATGGCCAGACTAAGTGGCAACCCGGCCTGCCTCTGCAGGTGCAGCCGGCTAAGGAGGTCAAGAAATTCGGTGAAGTTCTCATGACCGCCACGGTTAAGATGTGGGCTGAAGAAGATGATCGGTAAGTTTGAATTTCTCCTTCTATATTGTCGCTCTTGTCCCTGTTATGTTGCTTTGCTCTCCCCTTTTCTGCCTTGTCGTTTGACAGTGGAGCTTGGGAGACCGCCACGTCAAGGAACGCGGTTCAATTTGAAGATGATATCCCTCGTTTAACCCAGCTCACTCAGATACGCCAAAAGAGCGTGAATGATGTGAACAACGATTGTTTTCTATCTGAAAAATTAAACAACTGCTTTGTTTCTATGGTTCCTCGGGTCACAGAAGCTAACCTGATCGCCAAATAGGGCCACTGTTGCTGACATCAATCGCAACATGGCTGAGAACCTACGCTATTGCGGTCCATCTCTCATCGCCGATGAGTCTACGCTGCAACATGTCATTCAGACAGTGACAGACATCATTACGAAGAAGCACATTTGTCAGTTGGAGTACGGTGATGAAATCCTCGATACCGAGGAAACCTCTGAGTTTGACTGGGTTGTCATCGATACTGCCCTTGACGTTGTCTCTGGTCTGGCCGCTGCGCTGGGACCGAGTTTCGCGGAACTCTGGAAGGTATTCGAGAAGACCATCCTCCGCTATGCCTCCAGCAGCGAATCGATCGAACGTGCAACAGCCGTTGGCGTCCTGGCTGAGTGCATCAACGGCATGGGTGCAGCTGTCACTCCATTTACACCTTCCTTCCTCAGACTCCTGGTCCACCGTCTGGCCGACGAGGACCCACAGACAAAATCCAATGCCGCCTACGCTATCGGCCGTCTGATCGAGCGCTCCAACTCAGATGCAGCAATCATCAAGGAGTACCCGATCATTCTTACTCGGCTGGAGCCCTGTGTTGAGGTGAATGTCTCTCGGCTCCAGGACAATGCATCCGGCTGTCTCAGCCGAATGATCCTCAAGCACCGCGAGAACGTCCCCATCAAGGATGTTTTGCCTGTGCTTGTCAATATCCTGCCTCTGAAAAACGACTATGAGGAGAATGATCCCGTATATCAAATGATCTGCCAAATGTGTAAGTGTACCCGCTGCTCCCGTAAGACGTTGCACTTCTCGAGAAACAACTATACTGACCGACGTCACAGACAAATGGGAAGACCCAACTATCCGTGAGCTCACTCCCAGTTTGATCCCTGTTTTCCAGGCTGTCCTCACTGGCGACCCGGATCAGCTGGAGGATGAGCGTCGGGCAGAGCTCACTGAGCTTGTCAAGTGGCTCAATAAGGTGCAGCCCGGCGCTGCTCCTTGGGCTGAGCAGCTATGATTTGGGCTGGTCTACTGCGACAATTGTCAATTGGAAAGTGGGGAACCCGAGAAGCATGCGAAGGTCTATTCTTTATGCGTGGGATGAGTTAGTATGAACATCTTAAAACGATACCCTCAAGATCAAAAGTTATATCATTTTTTTAATTTACCTGTCAAGATTGGCTATTGGATTGTGCAATGATTTATGAACAAGAGAACAAAAATTTTCTAAAGACAAAAAAAAAAAAAGTGAAAAAAAGAAAAGATGGAAAAGAAAGTTAGCTGTACATATTGCATATCTTGAAAGGTTGTTACTAGACTGGAGAATTATTTAAAGTCACATCTTCTTCAGAGATCTTATGATGGCAAGGCAGCTTCAGCTGTCATAACTTCCCCTGTAACAGGGGACTTCAGTTTCCAACATTAGATCTACTAGTAGATCAGTGCGCGACAAAGGCTGTCGATCCACGCTGTAGAGCAACCCTAAGGACAAAGACTGCATGCGAAACTACCATATCTCAATCTGAATAATGCTAATAGGCATCCAGATACTCCACGTCCCCCTGTGCCTGAACACTCCAGTTCTCATGCACGAATACATCATTGGGATCTTCATCCACACGTATGTCCAGAGTCTCCACTGGTCAACGTTGTCGCTGCTATCTTTAGTTCCTTGGCTCGACGTCAATGGCTGTATTCATCTGCCCTCTGAGCCACAAAGAGCAAGGTGCGCGGCATCGATCTAGATAAAGAGCCCTTCTTCTCTTCGTCCGGACTCTTACTCCTTTTATTCCGCAGAATAGCTCTTCCTAGTATCGGTGGTAGGTCGCATTTCTTACGCTGGCGTACCTAGGTATCTAGGTATGCAACACATTAATTCCCCGTCGCAACGCAAGGTCCTAACCGCGTAGAGTCCACGAAAGGAGTTACGTTGTTTATCCTAAATAAAACTGCTATCAGGGGGGCAAGAAGGCATTCGAGATATCCTCGCCATTTATACGTACGAAAAGAACACGATGGCCCCATCTTCCCTCTCGTCGCCTGTTAACTCCGCCCTCCCTTCCTCGTCCGGCTCGTCATCGATTACAAAGCCCATCAAGCCGGTGTCGAAGCCTTGTTTTGGCTGCGATTGTGGGGATGAGGAGTGCGATTGCTGCATTTGCATTGTGACGTGAAATTTTAATCCGATAGTCGGTGGTGATGGTGGTTCTTTTGCCTTCAGTGGTTTTGCGTTCTTGGAGTATCAAATATATATATTGGGTAGTTAACTTAGATGCTGAGCTGGTCGTGGCTTGGCCAGTCAGAACTCAGCATTCTACAAAACTCTATCCACGCATCTTATCACAATAACTTCTCATATCACCTTAAGCCACCCAACTTCCTGAGCTCACAAATGCAATATGCTCTCCATCTACCAATATTTTCGATGGCCAATTATCGTCGGAATATTGAACTCAATAAGTAGATTGTTCGTTTCTCTATCGAGGTTCTTATATCACGTTGCCAGAGAAAGACACGCCGGTGCACCTGCAGCGGACATTGAAAAGGTTGGAGAGTCTGTCCACTTCACTGCAGATGATATATTCTCACTGTTTCTGCAATAGGGATTCGCTGTCATCCAGGTGCCATCCCAGCTCACCTGCTACGAGCTGCTATCTGGTAGGGCCGTGGGATGGGTCTATAAAATCAATGATCGTATTGCTGTGAAGTACTCCAGTGACCCAGAGAGCAAAAAGTTCAAGAACGAGATCGCATTCTTCGACATACTTGCATCACAGAAACCATGCTCTGACATCATACAAAGCTTTCTACGTGTCCCTAGAGGCAATTTTCTGGCCTTCATGAGTGGGGGCAGCTTGGATCAGCGGCTGCAAGCACACCAGACACTAGCAGAGGATGGAAGAGTGAAAGTCTTCAAAACAGAGCCTGTTTACCTGATTATACAGTGGCTAGCAGAGCTCTGTAGTGCAGTTGCATGGCTTGAAACGCTTGGATATGTTCATGGGGACATTCGGCCGCCAAACCTGCTGCTTGACAGTGAGGACCACCTAAAGCTGGCAGACTTTGACTGCGTAGCAAGTATTGGAACAACTTCTTGGGGGGCTGCCCCCCCCCGGGCGCGCGTCCTTGGCGTGGAAGCTGGGGATGAATGTGGCACCTTTGGGGCATATGGGGCACGGACAGAACAATTTGCCATTGGCTCTGTTCTCTACTGTCTGACACGCGGGCATGAACCATTTGCATTAGATGACCCTGATGTTGACGTTGTTGGTCGCCTGCAGCGTCTTGAGTTCCCCGAATTGAGCCGTGCATCGCTAGATGTGATTAATGAGAGGTGCTGGAAAGGCGACTTTACGTCTCTGAGAACCTTGGCTGACGAAGTCAAGTCACTACATTCTCTGCCGGACTCTGCAGAGTCTGCACAGGTGCATGGACTAGAGCCTGCAGATCTTGCAAGCGCTCGAAGAGAATGTCAACAGCTAGTGGATAGCGGATTGCTAGATATAGATGAGCCGGAGCCTGCTCTGTAGCAGGTTCAGCAGGGGTTCGGTGCCGGTTTTGAAGGTTGCCGGTGACACTCTAGTAATAGGGAGAAGCACCACTTTTCTATTTAAGAATCTGCTACATCACTTTTATATGCTCTATTACCAGACTAGCCGGAAACTTTATATGAGGACTGACCTTGATTGCTACTAGCCTCTTGAGTCCTCGACTATTTCTGGTCCTGCTACCCACACCCATTATGGTAAGGATCCTGTCTGATTTGCATCTTCGGCTTGATCCATTAAGGTATTGTGGTCACCCGTTCCATTTCACTTGTCTGTAGTTCTGGTGATGATATAGTTTTCTTTGCTTCTCTCTTTTCGTTGTTGCGATGAAGGTACTGTTTTATTTTTTCTAAGATATGATGGTGGCAACTGGCCAGTTCTATTGGTCTCATGTAGTTATCCGCGCGGCCAGTAGGCTTGTACGTATGGTGTCGAAAGTGGCGCAGCGTCGATACCCAGATTGGAATATAGGGAATATCTATTGTCTCACAGTGTACTCGTTGTTTTCTGTTCGTTCGTGCTTCTTGGGATGAGTAGTGAGGTGTTCAACAGTATTTATTAGCAAAATTTCTCCGCGACTGGATTCTGGCGCCGACCTTACGTAGCTCGATCTATATATCTGCTGTAGATATCTTGGCTGGGTTGAGACTAGGTATGGAAACCCTGCATACAGTGAAGAATGCCAGCGTAGAGAACTCCTTCACTGTAACTTCGTCTTCGGCAGTCGCACATCTCTCCTCGCCTCAGCTGACTGCTAAGGTTGATGGCTGACCCTTTCCGTTAAGAGTCAGCAGCACAAAGTAAGGTTATCTGAGAGAAGTTCCTCCAAAGAACTAGCTGGAGAGAAAAGGACAGACGAATACCTGAAATAGCTCATACTGGATAAACTATCAGCATCATATCACCTTTATTTGATCTTCCTGGAGATATCCTATCCTTTGTTGGGCCGGTTCTCAAGACCTCCCACAAAGCCTGGAATTGCTCAGGAGTTAAGGGTAGGCTATTTCATCTACAAGCCGCTTCCATTTGATCCGGAGAAAGGCATTATCTGAGAACTGATCTGAGATGCCATGATTTGCCTCTTACTATAATCGCTAACTCTCGCACAGATTAACCTGTCCGTCAGTGACGACTTTCTGAGCCTGACACAAAACAACGAACCATTGAAACTGCAGACGACATGGCCCATTTCGCAATCCAAGAGACGGGCGTAAGTAGACTCTTTTATGTGTGTCCATCTCACGAGCTAAATCTAAGGGATAAATGGTAGGCCTACAGGCGCTACGCCCAGCTGAGCAAAGAGGAATTGAACCTTCCTGACTACGAGAAAGACGTGAATGAGACCCCCAACTTTATCTGACTCAATACAAACAGGACTAACAGCCACTACCAGGGCGATGGCTATATAACTGTCTTCAAGGGTGAGGTCTACTGCAGGGTGAAAGGCTGCCCGAACAAGGTGAAAATATACCCAACCCCTATACCTAAGCTTAGACATGCCTCTCTGACCGGATAAGTGGACAAACAGGGAAGATACGTCAGTTATTCGGCCCTCAGAAAACACATCTCTAGACAGCACAGCAGCGATTACCAGCTCAGACCTGGAAAACGTGGACTAAGTACCAGCGACAATCAGGAAGCTCTCGGTGAGTCTGAATTACTCTGTCATAAACATCTTCGACTCTACCAAGGGCTCTGACAAGTGCGCATGTAGCGTTTTACGAATCGCTTGGAGGCCCCTCTTCTGGGAGTAGCGAGGAACAGAAGACCGAGAAAGTTGAGAACAAGGGTCCAGCTGAGCCACAAGACGAAATAACACTTGACAAAATTATAACGGTCATCTTGGTGTAAGTGTCGGAGGAAGAGAAATCGGTCATGGCATGAGCTGACCTCGTCCAGTACTTTGGACAGTATTTGCAAGCATATCAGTGAAATAAAGGCCATGCTGGAAACGCACAAGGGGACCGACATCGACGAAATGCAGATTACTACCACCTCTGAATCTTCTGAGTCGACCTCCGACATGGCCGAGGATATGGCTATGGAAGATACCAGCAACGCTGAGGCGGAGACTGAAGATTCCGGCAAGTCCGAAAGTACTACTTAGGTAGTAGCTCAATCATATATTGGCACATTTGGGAGTTATTTCCCTTGGAGTTATCCTCCTTGCAAAGCTTTATTGCCTACTTTTCTTTTCTTTTCTTTTCTCACGTCCATTTGTGACCAGTCCATGCATGAATATCCCTGTTGGATTGACAAGCATGTCAGTGGAAAGAGAGTTGGAGTAACGTCTGCAGTCGAGTCCCGTGGATTTAAGCTACCAGCGTTTCACGTGTCAACCACCAGGCTGGACCGCATTGAACCAAAACACATTTCTCTCATATCCACGACTCTACCTCGCAACGGAAGAATGGCGCTATGCGCCCCCTGACATTTAGATCTCTGCGGGTGCTTTTGCTTCCTCACCCCAGACCCGTTCATCACGCAGTTAGAGACCGATTAGTGCGCGCCTTTTCGAGCGCCCAAGTGTCCGCGTACCCTTCTGCTACTGAGACTGTCGACATTCCTGTGGGCGGCAGTGGACATGTCTCTTTGAGGTACGAGGATTTCGATTAGTTTGCACAAATGCAGGAAAATAGACAGCTGATAGAGTCTCGTAAAACAGCGTGACCAAACCAGCGCACCAGCCGTCCCGTCCAAATGTGATTCTCTACCTGCCTCCCGGGCCGCTGTTCCAGCGCTCCCAAACAATCCATCCATATGTACAGGACTACAAGACGAGCGACTCCGTGGACCACGGGAACGATGAACCACAGCGTGTCCTGGCGTCCGCCACGTCCTCGACAGTCGTAACAGTCAACTATCGACTGGGCGAGGCCGGGCGGTCGGCGTCGTTGCCGCCGCCAGAAGGAAAACCCCAGTCACCTCCAGTACGGAATGGAGATGTACCCGCGAGCGCACACACGCGCCCGTTCTACAAATACCCATCCCCGATCCACGACACCCTAGCGGGCTTCGACTGGATCCAGCAAGCGCTGCAACCGGCTCAATTAGGCATTTTCGGCACCCACGTCGGCGGCTCTTTAGCTCTGATGCTGGCCCTCACAGAGGCTCAAAGTGTCCGAGCTGTCGCTGCCCTAGAACCAGTCTGCGACTGGGTGGGCCTGGATGAATATTGCACGATATCTCTCGTAGGTGAGGACGGCGATGATGATGATGCCCGACGCGTACAAGTCCCGCGGAGGAAAAAGAAGCCCGCACCAGCAGACCTTATCCCGCTCCTCGAGGCGCGAAAGAAATTCTTCCAAGCGCCGGAACGCTACTTTGATGCCTTCGCTTCGCCTGTTCTTTTCCTTCGCGCGGCGGGTCGTGACGTCCCCAAGGTGTTTCCTAGGTATCTCACCGGGCCGGAGTATCCGGTTCCCGTGCTGGAAGTGCCTGATGTACTGGAACGGCGAGGAGAGCATGCGGCTCTCTGGGACATTTACATGCAGGATGAGCTAATGGGAACTGAAGATGTGCATGCTGAAGAGGAACTGGTGGAGCGGGGAGGAGGTTCTGATTCAGCTAGTACTGGTGATGACGGCAAAGTCGTCCGTCGCCGGAAGGCTCTTTCGCGATGGCCACCGTATGGCTTGGACTACGGAACCAGTGGTGCCAACAGCTCTTCGCGACTGGGGATCGGGAGGCTGCAAATGACGTTGCCGTGGGTCCGTATCTATGCCCGGAATGACGCTGGGGCTGCCCACGGACAAGAGACGTCTCTATCTGGTTCGAAATCAAAGGGTGAAACTGTGCTAGCGCGACAGGCAGACGAGATGGTCTCCGTTATGCGCAGGGCTTGTTTCTGGGGCCGAGAGAGGGGCTTCGGAGAGGAAAGAGTACAGTTGATTTCCGTGAACAGTGAGATGTCGTTTGTTGCTGTCGAGGGCGACGCTGGGGAATGGTTGCAGAATCTCCTTGCAAAGGAAAATGAGTAGTCAGAATTGATACAATGTAAATGCAATCTACTTGCTTTATGCAAAAATGATCGACAGCTCAGCTACAAAGTCGCACAGGAAGGTAACGTTCAAACCTAAAAATGCACCTAATAAAACACACAAGCCACAAGCGGCATTAATAATATCGTCAATTATATGCCTCGCTTTAAATTTAATGCCACAGCTCTAAATTGAAGAATCCCCTGGCCGTAGTGTCGGATCTGGACACTGCCACCACGAATCCAGATCAGAGAAAGATGGAAAGTTGGAATTCTCAACGAACGGCGTTCTATTGTCATTGATATTCGTCATCTGAAACGGGAATGGGTAATTTGCCAAAGGGTCCGAGAATAAGTTGAGATTGGCTCCTGGAATCCAGTCAAGGTCTGCGGGCTGTGTCGGGAGTTGTTGCCGTTTTGCTTGCGGCTGATCGAGACCGGGAGGAAGCGGTATACTAGGAATAGTTGGGGGAGAAGTAGTGGTAGAAGGTGTCGATAAAAGGGCGTTGCGAAAATCCTCAGCGGATCTTGTTGCCAGTTTTGACTTCTTTCTGGAAACTTCGGATTCGTGATGAGCGGATCGGCCCGTTCCATTAGATACGAGTCGCTGTTGGGGAGACCGGCGCGGGATAGGAGTGGTGCTCTTCTGACGCTTTCTATCGCAACCCGACTTGCGCATCTGTGCTTGCCATCTCCGTTGTAAACTGACAAGGAAATCTCGAGTCCGTTTCGCATTCTCGAAAGCCGGTCCTAGTTCGTCCAAACCGCGGAAGCAGAGATTCAAGTAAGCCACTTTGTCTGCGTTGCTATTACCGTCTTCAGGGCCAGCGTTGGGAGATACGGGGTAGTTCGATATGGTGATGAAGAGGAGAATCAATGCCGCTGTGAATATAATGGCTACAACCTGATTGTTCATGCGACGGAATGTATAGTGCTTCTCGTAGAGTTGGAGTAGCTTTGCGATGGCTATAGCGGATTCGATACACATTCGTCGAGCGTGAAGATAGCCAGGTCCCTGTCGAGGATAGCGTGGCTGGATGTACTTTTTAGAAAACCAGGGCCGATGGAAAAATATCACAATTTGGTGATATTGCATGCTGTATTGACTCAGCGCAAGCTCTTCGTGCGTAAATAGGAGGAAAGGTACATACTGCAGCATCAAAAGATGAGGTAGCGCTGGAGTCGTCCCGTCATCCAGGTCAACTTCCAGGACTGGAGGTAAGCTTGCCTTCCACGCAAACAGATTTTGGGTTACTTTGTGGGTCATCTTCTGCAGCTCATGTCGGGAGATATTATTACAGCCATAGCTGCGAAGGCTGTCAATAGTTGATGAGCGAAAGACGGGCCTTTGTAGGGGTACTCACAGGATATGGCTGACGGGTGAAACAATCTCCCATAGGACAGCGAACTGCCTGCTAATTAATTCGGCTGGGTCTCTCAGCCCCAGATTTAGGACTTCTGATTGCGTATCCAGGCCATAAGGACGCCATATTCCTTCCTTCCCTCCCGCATATTCTGCAGGTTTGGGTACTGTAATGTCTCCCGCGTTCATACGAAAAGGTCTCCCTAGATAGAACCCCCAGAAGCTAATGGAGTTTACCATTAGAATAATGACTCAAATTTGCCGAAATAAGAAAAATTGAGAAGAAATTCTGCTCACTTATCTGCAGCGTAGCTTCCCCAAAATGTCGCCCGACGAACGTTGGCCTCGAAAAGGCTCATGTCGCCATTTCCAACATAAGAAGATGTGTCCACATGCAGTCCTAGATCAAATGCAAGCCTCATTGACATCCCTACAGTATAGATCAGATTTGTACATCTTCCTGTTTCTGATCTCGAAATCAGCTTACCGCTGTACAACCAACCTCGAGCGTCACGATTTGAAGCTCCTTCGTGCCAGCTGAGGATAATAAGAGCCTGTACTGTAGCGACACATGGCGTGTCAAGCTCTATCTCAAGAAGAGCTTTGGCCCTGTCCGCGAAGAACTCTGCAAGGGATTTCGGAAATGTAATGAACGTAGGATGGTAGCGAGCCTCGAAAGCACTCCCGACAGCACACCTAAATTTGTTGCGATTAGCTTTCCAACCAGTCACCTTGGCAGGGAAAGAGGCATTTGCCATACATGGCATTGGTCAGGACTTCTGAATAGAATGGAGTGTCGTCCTGTTCACTTCTCCAGCTCGAGCGGGCAAACATATACATCTCCTTGTCAACTACGTAAGCGCTAGTGTTCTGCCACGTGAAATAGAGCTCCACCAGGTGATCTTCAAGCGCGGCGTCAACTTGTTGCCCAATACCCAACTGATTTAGGATCTCCTGCCCATCTTGGCGGACTGTGCGTGCATCGGGACGTTGCCGTTGTTGCGTGGCCGATACATCCACCAGATTGAGATTGGATGTCGCGCCGTAGTAGCGTAGATGGCCGTCGCCAGCAATCTTCAGAGTGCCGATTCGATGTGAGAGCTGCTCGATTACATTATTCTCTGCCTCGTCCTCCTCGTCACTATCCGATTCGTAACCGATTTCCTCTCCCTGCATTTGCCCCGGTATGTGTCTCTCTCTAAGAATGGATTCCGGATCAACTTCCGGGAAAGGACCAGCAAGACATGACGGCTGAGCCATCATATCCTCGGGGGACGTGGCCGTGGAGACCTTCCCAGTGGTACGTAATTTGTTTCCAGGAGCAGACTGAGCATTCCCTTGTAATTCGGCGGCTCGGTTATTTTTCTCTCCGGGACTTGCTTTTCTCGCCTGGCCCCGTGGTATCCGGAGCGTATCGAGAACCCTGTTCAAGCCCGCTTCCTCCTCGGGATCCAGAGAGGGCGGCTCCAGTTCATGGTCGTATATATACTGAGTGAGCTTCTCGATTTTTGCAGCGAACAGCTCCGTAGCAGCACGAAGAGACACTCTGATCATCAAGGTCAGCACATATTTGATTGAAGAACGATGACATATAGCAGCGCTCGCGGAAATGCAAATTGCCCCACGCATCAGTCAGGCAGGCAAGGTGGATGGATGACTTCGTAATTTTTGCTCTGTGTCTTTCGTTGTCTCGGGCCCATCCATGAAGCTCATGAATCTCAAAGGTCTCCTCGATAATGGAAAAGTGGGGAGATGGATTTGAAGCATACCTCCTCTTATCATCACCATGTTGGTACTTGCATTCCTTCCCTTTCTTCTCGCAATTCCGGCAGTTCGGAGTAGCTCCGTCGCACTTGAGGAGCGGCCCAACACGTTAAAAGGCAATCTCGACAACACGGAATCTCAGACATACCTTTATCTTGCTCTCTCGGCATGGAACACAAGCTGTGGTAACATGCTTACGGGGTGTCTTCTTGGGCGTTTCGTCGGTGGACTGCATGGTTCAAGTTCTACTCTCGCAGTCTCGGCCAAACACAGCAACAGACATCGATCGTCAAGTCATCCCACATCGAGGGGAGAGACTTTCATGAAAATCCCCAAACCAGGATCGGAGAATGTGAAGTAACACATCAGGCAGTTTCGAAGTTTCCGACTTTCCTGGATGCAAGGAGAGCGAAGTGGGCATTTGTAAAGCGACAAGGTTTTTGGTGTGCTGGTTCAGAGCGGCGCGGGGAAGACTCCACCTCCGCGTCTCACTCGCCGGAAAACCACTGTATCGTCAAAGCGCTCTTTTGCTACTGACTGTGACAATTATCCATGACGGAGCTACATAGTTCTCTACGACGTAACGCCCTGCGCTCTTGCAGCGGCTTTTTGTCGGAGAAGGAGAACAACGTGGCTGGTGAGAGGCCGACTACTGGTCACTTTTGGCTCAAGTTGAGTACGGAACGCCGTATGCGTCACATTACAACTGCTGACCCCAATATACTTAGGTATAGTAGGAGGTCGCGGGAAGTTGCTCCTTTGACACATTGTGCCTACTAAGCTCAGTGGTTGACTCGATTACCAGTTGCTGGACCGCTTTAAAGCCTCGTTCTGGATCACCTCAATCCAGTAACCGTCAGGATCGAGAACGAAGGCAACATTTCTCATCCGACCATCAGTGAGACGCTTCTTCCAGTTGACATTCAGGGATTCGAAACGGGCACAAGCCGCATCCAAATTGTCCACAGAAATGCCTGAGAAACCAGAATCATTAGAACTGGCGTTCCAAATGCGATAGTGGATCAACTCACAAATGTGACCGAAGCCTTGCGGCTCTGAGTTACCGTCATGGTAAACTTTCCCTTCCTGTTTCTCAGTGCCGTAGTTCCAGGTCAGTTCGAGTAGACCCTCCCATTCGGCGACGGGGTTCTTTGCGTCGCTCCTGACGGCGGGGTTGGAGTTCGGATATCCCAGGAAGTAAAGGTTAAAAGCGGCACCCGGATTCTCAGAGGTTCGCAGCAATTTCATACCAATCACTTCCTGGTAGAACTTCAAACTCGTTTCAGCAGACTTTACTCGGATCATCGAGTGGTTGAGCCGGTAGCTGGACGGGTCAGTGCCAGTTCCCTTGTCCTCATCGAAGCGACGAATGATCTCCACCCAGTAACCGTCCGGGTCTTTGGCGAAGGCAATGTTCCTCATCCGACCCTCAGTAAGCTTCTTCTGGAATGGGTATCCTGCATCCTCGAGCCTCTTGCATGCGGCCTCAATGTTGTCGACAGAGATGGCGATGTGCCCAAAGCCGCGGTAGGGTTCCGTGTTGCCATTGACAACACTGTAATTGGGGTCACTCTCAGTGCCATAGTTGTGGGTAAGTTCCAGAACGCCATTGCGATCGGTCCAGTGACGATCACCTTGCAGAGATGCAGGGCCATCGTAGGCGAGGAAGTAAAGAGAGAACTTGTTTTCGGGGTAGTCTAGTTGGCGAATCTGGCTAAGGCCGAGAAATTTATAGAATTCGACTATCCCAGGCACCTTTGAGTTAGCGTCCACACTCTAAGTAAATGCGGGGGGAAAAAAGGTAAAAAGGATGACCATCTGTTTCTGGACCACTCACTGGTTCGTTTCGGGTCCTTCACGCGAATCATGGTATCTGCGCTCAGCCAATTATACCATCGTCAGCGGCGGTAATGTACGCTAGAATGGTCGGTTTCAGGAGGAAACGCCGGGGAGGACGCACGATTGAGCTTGTACGTGGAGATCTCGGTGGTCTGAGGCATGGTTGCGAAGGTTCGACGAGTTCCTGAGCAATGCACAGGTCAACTTCTTTCTCTCTTCCCCACATGCGAGCTGCCTGTGAGTCTGGAAACACACCTGATAGGATATGCAGTCGGGGAGCGAGGACCCTGAGGGAAAGGCGGTTGAAGAGGAGTGAGCCACTTGAGTACATGGAGGAAGTTAGACGAAACAAGGGCTGGAGAAGAGAGACGACGACGACGGCATCTCCCACAGGGCGGGGCTCATTCCACGTGCCAAGCCTATGATGTATGGATGCGCAGGAAACACGAGCGCTGAGGAAGCTCTCGAACAAAGAGCAAAAAGTCGAATGGATGGGATGATTTAGTCATCCTGATAGCATTTGGCGGGGTGCATGAACTGAAAGTCCTGAGGGAGGAAATAATTATTTACCCAGCCTTGCTGTCTTACTATCCAGCACTGTTTCACCTTCGTTCACTGGCAACTCGCACAGTGAGGCGTGGTCCCAGCCAACCTCCATTGCTTCCTTCGCCCGCACAGGGCGCGACTATCATTCAGCTCACCTCTTTGTCTACTGTCGATCAGTCGATAATTGATATTATTAGGTCCGTATTCTGTGAGCTTACCATCCGTTGTGTCCAATCCTTGCTGCTGCCTATCTGGTCTGGTTCTCAATGGCTCACTCAGCCTTGCACTTCATCCAAACACCCCTTTCCATGCGAGTCATCTGCCAATTACCTCGATCAAAATGCCATTGGATTATCCTTACGGGGCGTTTGCGCGTCATCTGCAAGGTTTCAATGAGCCCTTTACCGCGACAGGCGCTGGGCTAGGCTTCTCCCCCACGCCGAACTGTGCCTTGACCATCCGTCACGGCCGACTCTTCTTTGTGACCCCCTTTTTGTGTTACTTATTGTCTACGTTTCCGCTGCACTGCTGCCTATATGCATGCGATGTCAACAGGGGCCTTCTCCTTTATGCCCCCATGATCATGGTTTTGTTTCTCCTTTGTTTGACTATGTAAATATTGGACATTTGTTCGTCGTTGGAAGATCATGGCTGAATGCGAACATCCAGTACAGACTGGTTTCTTGAACCAGCAAGCCTCGACTGGCTTCGGTGAGGATTCATTTCTGCCGTATTGGGCTCGAAGTCAGGCCCAATACGCGCAGAACCTCCTGGATTGCTCAGACGAACCGATCGAATACGACGACGAAGACGAAGATTACCAGGACAATTGCTTCTTCTTCCCGGAAGATTGCAGCTGGTCTCCTCCTAAAGGCTGGACGATTGGTGAGAGTCGACCCGCGAGTCGTGCAAGAACAGTAGCAGGCGATTACGGCGATAACGGCAACATGATTCCCGGTCTACCCGATGTGAAGATGCTGGACTCGGAGGCCCTCAGCGACCTGCTGGAGGATAACCTCTCGCCGCCAGAAATTGCCTCTATCCTGTATGGCCCCCGTTTCGCGATCGAACCGTGGAGGAGCGCGCTTACTTAGCTAAGGACCGTTCTCTAGGGTGTTCGCTACGAATGGGGCCCTCTTCGCTTACGCCTCTCCACTCCCGACCCGACAATTGCGCAACCTGAGTGCGACTTACGGCGCCGCATATACAAGCTTTGCGAAGACCGCGTCGAACGGAAATCTGACCGGGGTGAATCCCGCAAGTCATCCGTCGTCGTACGTAACCGCACAGTCCACGTCCCTGGGCGATGTAGGATCTATCGTCTTCGAGCTGGACGGACTTGTTGCTGTGGTCACGAAAATAGCAGACAAAGTCCTTCTTGCAGCGGTCGGACCGTCGAAACTGGAGGCCCCAGAAACTCAGTCATTGCACCACGAGACTCCTGCTGTTACCAGCAATAGCCCGACGGGATCTACCACCAATGGCCTCAGGACGGCCAACGGCACCGCCCAGCAGCAATCTCCAAGAGGCGAAAGCCCTCCTCAAGACTCTCACACCCAGAGCCAGAATGAGCACGGACATCCCGACCCGGACGCTGAGCTTCAGCTGCAATATGATATTGACAAGAGCTCTGACCTGGCTCGCCTAGCGGCTCTGAACCTGTCCGCGTCGCCGGCCATTCTGCTAGCATTGGAATCTAAATCCGCGGCCCTGGGGAGGTTCCTAGGACAGAAACTGGAAGACTTGGAATTCCCAGAAGATTTCTAGCGAATTAGTTCCGAGCATTGGGGGTTTCGGGTTTTGTATGGACAGATCTTGGGAGATATGCCATTCGTATCTACAGCCTTACGTTCTCTGTAGTGCTAAATCAGGAAGGTACTGTAGTATTCCAAGGTTTGCGTAGTGAGCCTGGCCAATGGTTGTATTATCTTCCATCCATCGTCTCACCTGTCTTCAAACGAACGGAAAAGCCTTGCAAATGGCCGCTACTGATATTATGGTTACATTCATCTCACCTCATCCTATTAATGACATCCGCTATTGATTAATTCGTCAGCATCTAGCGCTACAGAAAATGTTCACGTCCCATGCATGAGTCATCTCTACATTCCTGCCTGCCTAGAAGATAATACAAAATAAAAGCACCCAATCCGCCACCCCCAGTATACCCCTGAAGAGAAAAAAAAAAAAAAAAAAACTTAGGAAAAACCGGGAATGAGAAGTGGACCCTTCAAGATGCCAATCCACCAACACCCGATAACAGGCGAGCTGTACCTGCCCCTCCCACCACCGTACGATCACATCCTGCTCACGCCTCCCCGCGTACCGGGGACCAGCATCTACGACAATGGCCAAGACTACGACTTCAGCACGGACTTCGAAAAGGACATTTTCCAGAACATGACCATCGTGAACCATCCGGCCGTCGGGCTCAATCTTGTCGGGCCCCCGTATCCGTCCTCAGAGACGGATTCGGAGGGGTTTCTGCGTGATTCAGCCAAGGAGGCAATGGAGGTTATATCCGTCTTG
This sequence comes from Byssochlamys sp. BYSS01, assembly GCA_002242795.1. NCBI lineage: Eukaryota > Fungi > Ascomycota > Eurotiomycetes > Eurotiales > Thermoascaceae > Paecilomyces > Byssochlamys sp. BYSS01. The sequence continues at coordinate 64,442 of NIXA01000004.1, forward strand.
AAAGACAAGAGCGATGAGGAGAGGAAGTTTCTGAGCGGGTGTCCGTTTACTATTATTAGGATGAAGACATCACCGACTGGTATTACGGAGATGTCCGAGTCCGAGGCGAAGGGTATATCTGGGACCAATGATATACTCATCGGCGGGGTTTCGACCCATAGGTGGAGGTTCTGGGATCTTGAGTCTGAGGAGAGGGAGGAGGCGGCAAAGAGGAATATCGAGCTGGAGGGTGGCGATGAGAGGATCGTATGGGAATTCGGAGGTACATACATACATACACACACACATACATCGTACAAGTCCCTCTGCAACATGGCGCTAATGATGACAGATCTGCTCTCCGCCTCTCATCATGGAAAAGGGATAATGACTGCCGTCATCCGCACGTTGATCAATGAGTGGGCCATTCCATACATGAATGCCCACGTTATCAAGGTTGGTACGTTTGCCAGGAATAAGGCCAGTGGTCGCGTATTTGAGAAGAACGGTTTCCAGTTCGAGCGTACGCTCCAGGACCAGATTGTTATTCCAGACAACCGAGGCGGAGGGAGAACATCAGCGTCTTTTTATATTTGGAATAGAAAGAAAGAGTAGACAGTGGTAGATTCAATTGACATATCGGGTTCATGTCCAGTGAGAACTTCAACAACCCTCCATAACGCATATAGACAAGAAGAAGGATGGGAAAAGACAATAGTTAGCAGCTTTATTAAACTCATACCAAGACGTGCATATTAGATCTCTCAATATTGTAGGAGGAGCGACAATCGTTTAGTTCCGAAACACCGGACGAATCAAGCACCCAATACCTACGACTTTTCCCCCCCATTGGCCATGGCACTGCTAGCAGCAGCATTCGCCGCTCCCGGGCCCACTCCAGAGCCACTCGCCGTAGTGCCTGTGGTTTGACCACTGGCTTGGGGGCTAGTGGGAGAAACAGGAGACGTTTCTGTCTTGGGTGATGTTTCCCCGTGACCCTTCTCAGCATACGGAGGTGGATGGCTAACAGTGCCCTGCCTCTTTGGTAGCGCGGGCGGCGCAGTTGGCGCGGTCGGTGCGGTCGGCGCGGTCGGCGATGAAGCAACAGTGTGCGTCGCGCTCTCATTCGCGTTCTTGATAGCAGCCCACCACCTTTCCGCGTCTCTGGCAGAGCTTGCCCTGAAGTTCAAGTCGGTGTTGGTGTGGAACGCATTACCCACTTTGCCTCCCGACACGTCCTTGCCCTTGATGGTGAACTTGGACCCGTCAATAGCCCCAATAAGGCACTCAGGAAGATACAGCGACAGATCAGGAGTAGGATCACGACGAAAGTCGTCCGTGTCCTTGTACTCGTGGAGGTATCGCGCCGGCGTGATGACATAGTAGTAACTGCTGTAGCCCTTGATCACGGCGCGGGATTTGCGTTCCAAGGTGCCCGCAATCACCGGCTTTGTGGCCCGATGATCTTGGTTCGGGATAGCAATGTTAGACAACGTCCGCTTGGGTGCGTCCGGATTGACGAGCGTCTGGTCGTTGCGCACGGCGAAATTGACCCACTCAAAGTCTGGAGGCACGCGCTGGAAGTTCGCCAGGACATCGGCGTACATAGCGCGCTGGCGGTCCAACTGGCCGCCCATGACCTGGAAGAATTGATCCAGGCTGCCCTGGATAGTCTGCAGGATGTGCGACTCGAACTGCTGGAAAGAATTCTGAATGACCAGAATGTCCTGGCGGTTATTGTTTTCTTCGGTGACTTGTTTATTCAACCGGTAGTTAATGCCTCGACGAACGACATATGGATCGTGCGCCTGGTCGATCTTGCTGTGCGCCGCTGCATCGAACGAGGCCACCTGCTGGGCTAGGAGCTCAATGTGCTTTTGGGTGAGACCTCGAGCTTTCTCCACCGCTTTCGCGCTCTTGGCAGCTCCCGAATGCAATTCCTTGGACTTCGCCTTGACTTCCTTATGCAGTCGCTGGAGGATCGGTAGCACGATGGTCCTCAGGTTCTTCTCCGTTTCAAGGAACATGTTCACCATTCCCTAGCTTCTGGTTAGCAGCGTGCCATCAGGTATTTCCACAGAGTCTCATGCCTGAGTATTGGTACGGAGGGTCTCGAAAGAAGCAGAGACACCTCCAGGATTGTCGCTGAAATGATGCGCCTCCTTCAAGGGCTCCGCTATAGCCTAACTCCGTCGGTTGAAATCGTGTAAGCCCTCCACCCTCTCAAGTGAACCTGTAAGTTCCCTCATCGTAGAAATGAGAACACACCTTCAAGACCTTCTCATAATCCTTGGACTGCGACTTCTGCACCTTGGCAGTCGCAGCCACGTAATCCTCGAGGTAACCGCATAGATGTTTCCAGGCACGAAGACGTTCGATCAAGAGCTTGGTCGGCTATCAATTGATACAAGAAGAACGAATAGAAGAAAGCAGTTAGTTGCAATTCTTTTGCTGCCCAATGCCGAACGAAAGCAATGAAAGAATTGGAGACAAGAGCGCGCGCCTATCGTCTGCAAGCCAGACATACCTTGGTCACATCGGAATCAGGAATGGCCTCGTCCTCACTCAAAGAGCTCCTGCGAGTGAAAGAACTGGTCACAGTTGCTGACCGCTGTGGTAAACCGACGGGACTGGTGGGCGTGGACATTTTGACAACCTTGGAATAATGCAGGGGTATCCGTATTCGGCAATCCGTCTAGGGGCCTGGAGTAAAGGGGGAGGGGGAAGAACCCACAGTACCCGCAACAACGACAACGACAATAGCTGTTACAAAAAGTTGAAACAACGAATGCTAAACGACTGTCTGAAATTGAGATTCGTGTAACGGGCGCCGGCAGGAGTCGGGAGAGGCCCGGAGAAGATGAACATCTTCTTTTCGCGGCGGTAATTAATTAATTAAAGATCTAATAGTGCCAGTCACACATGCCCGCTGTCGATCACAAGCTCCGGAGGGTGTCATTACATCACTGCTGCAGCCACGACAACGTTCGATCCGGCCAAGAATGTACAGGACACATCACTCTGTCTGGATCGGCAGTCGCTTCGCACTGCCATTGTCGGAATGTCGACTAACAACTCAGAGGGGCGACGCTCGCTCCGTTCGCTCACCCCATACTCTGCACACATGGTATGGATCGGCGCCGATGTGCGGGCGCACAAGCCACAGGAGAGGCTGAGCACCTTCAGCTTGTATCGCAGCCATTCAATAATACTTTTCTTCCTATCATCATCGTTGTTTATCATTACTTTTATTATTTTTTATGATGGCCAAGGTCAAGCCCTGAGACGTCCGCCATGAATCGTACTTAACTAAAGTATACAAGCCGGTTAATAGAAAGAAGCAAAAGCTAAATCAACCCAACCAACCCAAACCAAACCACGAACGCGAACCCGGTACAAAACAGGTCTATTGGAACATAACTCATGCCAGCCAACCATCAGTTGGGCGTCTCGTCTCAATCAACCCCATCTAGGACAACGCCGGCGTATGTGGTAAAATGTACATCATTCATGAAATAGGGGGAAGGACGATGGGAAGCAAGGCAAAAGTCTCTCCAAAATCTTCCCAAGACCATGTCTCTCAATGCAAAGACCCTGCGGTGCAGATAGAAGACAATGATGCAGTCTTGGAGATCAGGAGAATGTCACAACACATTTCTGCGACCAGCGCTGAGACGCGAGGACATGACAATGCCAGTGGCTCCACGTATTCGGTTCTCGGGTTTTGATTCTCGATACGTGCTGCCTGAATAGAGCAGGGGATTTTGAAGGAGAAAGGGGGTTGATGAAAAGGTACGAGGTTGGGCCAAGCGACCCAGGGAAGTAGGTTCATATCATGGCGTTAGCCTCTGGCACGAGCCTGGAGGAGTCGTAGACTGTGCTCGTCATCATCAGCATGGTGAGGAGAGCGGCGGGGTTGGAGAGAATCGAACCGATGATTTATCTCCGTAAGAGAAAAATGTGGAGAGCGATGTCCACTCCTCAGGTACACATGCTGCGGTGACTCTGGGAGAGGCGGGGTCTCACCGGCTACCACCGCGCTATATTCCGGCAGACCAGGCTCGCGTGGCTTCAACGTGGTCCGAACTGCTGTAGTGTAGCTCGGCACTCGGCTCAGAGTCTCAACCTCAGCAAACCCAGTAGAGAACGGGGTTGCCACACCCGAGAAAGTATGCTCACGGTCAACCTCATCGGACGGTTGTCGGGATAGTTCTGGGCTTACTGCACCTTGGGAACTGGAACCCGAATGCGTAAAATAATCCTGTGTGGCGTTCAGGCGTCCATCGGACCGGCCGTCAGTGTGGTCGCCGGGCGACGAAGGATGACGGGTCCTGCTCAGATGAGCCAGACGGCTATGCAACGCGGATGCAGAGATATCTGTGTCGGTCACCACGTCCATGGACAAAATATTTTCTGATGAATGGTTGCGGCTGTGAGAACCCATAGGGGTGCCCGGTCCACTATGGGGCCGGCTCGTTGGCCCACTGGTAAGCCCCGGTACAGGTCCTGGGGTCTGATAGCCAGTGAGATCGACCTCCCTGTATAGTTGATCGAAAAGATGCTCGCCGTATAGTGGAGGAGCCTGCTGAGCATATTCCTCAACCGCTCGATCAGCAGACTCTGGCGTCTGGTCTATCAGGTTATTGTTCTCATCAATAGCCAAGCTTGGGGAAATGAAAATGGAAACGGGAAGGGTAGCTCGCAACTGCAAACAGCAAAAAAAAGGGAAGTCAGCTCTCCTGTTCTCCGCAAGCCTCTGCACCAGCTTAGTTACACTACTCACCTCGCTAACGTGGCCATCAGGGTTATGAAGCTGAATGCGAAACTTCAGCTTGTGCCGAATTCGGATCCCTCTCGTCTCTGTATCTTGTAGGCACTTAGTTAGAGACTTAGGGAGATTGAGATGCCGAGAAAGCTGGTATCCTTCGGCGATGTCATTAATAATCTCCAGCGAAGCATCCTCTGGCAACTCGTAATCGTCAGACACTATTGTTCTTGTCGTGGTGTGTGTGCTCCGGAGCGAGCCGTGATCTTCAGGATTGAGAGTAAGCTCATCGCATTCGATAAGTTCCGAGTGTATCTGTCCAATCCGAAGCCCCTTGAGCAGTGGGATCAGTCGGAAATCCACCTGGATGACGGTACCAAAGATGACAGCTTTCGTCGGCGTATTAATTGCGTATTCAATTTTCTCCGGCCAGATATTTTCCACAGACTGTGAACAAGACGAAACGTGTGAGTGGCAATCTACGTGAGGATCGGGTCGACGGGTTTCCTTACCATAGCATGGTAAAGCTCAAGAGCGGTTGACTCCAGGGTACGGATAATACGCAACGGCTTCCTGACGACAATATCCTTGGCATATTTTCGTCCGATTTCGGCCTTGAAGCGATAGGTAACCCAGTTGTCTGGCAGCCCTTCAACCGTCTCCGACAAGGAACCTTCAAGGATGACCTCGAAGGGGAACTCGTAGTTGCCCGCAGGTAAAACCTCCGTCTTCCCCTTACCTGCGTCTCTGAATTTCCAGGTTTTGTCGTAGAAGACCTTTTCTCTCCAATGTTTCCTGCTCCCCCCAGCGGTAGTCGAAGGAAGATGCCAGCTGACCAAAAGATTCGGTTAGTTATACATCTAAGAAACGACCGCATCGAAATGGCCAGGTAAGAAGAAATACTGACCATACACGCGACATTCCGGTCAAATGCAGCTTAATGTTCTTGATAGAGAGCGGCTCTGAAAGGCAGAGCACGACAGTGCCTTTCAACAACGCACTGGAAGCTTCATCTTCGCTACCCCGAAATACGACGTAATCGTCATCCAATCTGCTCGGCAAAGATATATGATCAGTACATAGCTCCATAAGAAGCCAAGCCTCGCACTGGCCCAGAACTCACCGAATATCGAAGTACTTTGCATGATGGGCATGCCCTCCACCACCAAAAAAGCTGAGGGCCATGTTGATGACCTCACCAGCAGTTACAGAAGGGTAGTGGCCAAGTCTTGAGGGGAGCAAAGAGCGATAGAATAATTGTGAAGGTATATTGTGAAGAATTATTGACAATGTCGAAGCCAGGAACAGCGTGAAATCTTTGTCCGGCCAGCCAGCAGTCACCTAAAGACGGTTACCAAGTGACTACAGTTCGACGGTCCGCGTCGGAAAATAAATGGAAAATAAACGCAGTCGGACAGTCTCAACGCGAAGATCTGCCGTCAAAACCCGTAATGGAGTGGGGCCCGGTGCCGACGCAAGGAAAAATCTAGTCGGGGCACTTTCTGATTTCGGTGCAGGAGGTGGCGAAGGGGGTGGAAGAGGGCGAAGAGGGCTGAGATGATGCGATAGCGATAGTAGTGATAGCGATAACGATAGTAACGGGATTAGACTATCTTCCGCAATGAGAGGCTCCAATTGGCAGATAGGAAGTATGGATATGTTGGCTGGACAGGAGGTTAGGTAACAGAACCGTGAGCTTTCCTCAGTCCTACTCAAATAGTAGGCGATGGGAGCGGAAGGGGGAGTGGAAGGAGAGGCGTGAGTGAAGAGGGGGGAACCTTGTGGCCAAGAAGGAATAAGCAAAGAAGAGGAGGATGCGGGATGAGGCGGAGGTGCAGATGACGGCAAACAGTGAATTGGGTGAATTGTTGGCGGAAATAAGGAAGCAGACGTCAAGTCGTGTTGGAGAAGGGCAGGCTCACCAATGATGCAGGCGGGCCGCAGAGACGCGTGTCAGTGAGAGAGGCAAGATACTTGGGAAGGTCAAGTATGGATAACGGATCACACGATGAGGTGATATTATTATTACGGAGTGGAACAAAAGCAACAGACACTACAGACGGACTCCGTGTATGAGTTTTGTCTGCGATTCAGAAGAGTGCGCTGGATACCTAGTAGTACTAGTAGGAGCAGAAGCAGTCAGAATTATTCAACTGACGATTGCACCGGACCAGGTGGGATCACCTATGGCAGATCAACCTTCGACCAGCTCAGCCTCGGAATCGAGATCGATCAGCGCGGGCTATCGCGGCACCGAACGCGGCGCTGATAGTGACGATATCCGTCTTGAAAAATTTTCTTATCGAATATTATTATTATTATTATTATATTTTATTTTAATTTTTAATTTTTGTGTTTCTGTCGCATATGGTGTTTGTTCAACCAGGGATTAAGCCCGCTAGGACCTAGGAATCTTATCCCCGATGGTTCCTACTGCTGTCCTGTTTGGGCTCTTATTGACTCCACGACCTGACCCAGTCCAGGAACTTCCTTCGGTTATGGCGCACCTGGATGCATATAGTTTCATTGGGCACACGTCATAGAGGAGAGCCAAGGAATTAAAAATAATAAGGGTGTTCTGGAATCCTCAGGGACTGCAATGCAGGTCATCTGGACTCGTCATACAACATGGTCTGATGCGACATCTATCCGTCACTGCGTCGATTGGCTGAAAATACGACAGACAAAAGGCAGCGATCGAACCAGCGAAACAGGCAAAATCATTCAGCCTGGAGCCAATAATGCTTTAGGGGAATGCGAGGCTTAGAGGGTCGCTTGGACGTCGACATCACGTAAGGACAGCATGCGTCCCCGTCGCCAGTTCTGGGCCTTGGCACACAGCCCCACCATGATCGGAGTACCGAAGTAACAGAGACGGGTACGGTACAGTATTCGAAGTCGGCTGATCGGCACACCCACAAGGGGTCATGCCTTCCAAGGTTCCATCCATGTTCTACTCATCAATAATAATATGCCTTTGACGCACGGACAGCACTTTGTGATCGGTAAATAAACTGTGAAGCCAGTTGGAGAAGAAGACAGCACGTTTAATGGTTCTACGACGACTCCCGAGGCCGTGAGCCCTGACCAGCCAGCACTTCCCTCACGGCGATCGGTGACTCGGTGCAGATCACATGCAACCGGCCGCCGTAGTTCGGGCAAAATTATACCGATTCGGGAAGACTCTATCCACCGTAATCACCCGACATCCGACATCCGGGCAGACTTGCAGCGGCACTCGTATTCTGACCTCATCAATCCGGCCCGTCCACATGCACAGGGCCAGAGTTCTTCCCAACTCGTGTCTTTCCTCGGTTGAATTGCGTCTATCTCGTGCGCAGCTGCGGGAATGCTTTCGCTCGGGCCCGGGCTCGGGGTCGCCTCGGATTTTCAGGAACAGACTTCATTAGATACTCCTAGTACTTGGTACTAGCAGTCCGGCACTTCCTATACCTAGGTACTCTCGGGTAATTATGTCGTACAGCAAACCTGCCCATGCCGAACTCATACACCGGAACCTACCCGACGCTATGTCGCGATGCCGCAATCCCGAGCCTGATCCACCAGAACCCGGCACTCAAAAATTTAAACTCAATTAGACTCGCCCATAGGATACCGAGCCGGTGCACGGGTTGCCGACTCTCAGCCATGTTGACTCAAAATCTAATATTATTTACATTGCAGGTTCAACTACGCGTGCAGATGGAAAACCACTTGTCGAGTTCCCGAACCCTGAGCTCGATCGAGGTCTTTTCATTGGTCCGCGTTCATCTGACTTCTCACGCGGAGCAGTTCTCCCTTGGAGAGCGGATACTCCTGCAATAGTCGAAAGGTCACAGTCTTCTGTTGGGGTCCAGCATTGAGAAACAAAAAAACAAAAAAAAGACTCACTTGTATCCCTTAGGATCATGGGTCTGCGCTGCACCCACCTAGTCAAGACGTGAGCTCAACCTTCGAGGAAGGCTCCTCCGTGCTCTTCGGCGAATTACTTTATTTCACTAGCTTAGTGACAACGCCTTGAGTTATTTGACAGATTGCGTACAGAATTGCTCAGGTTATGGAGAATCACTTCATAATTTTCGGTATATTCTGGTTGAGGATGTGCTATGGCCGACGAAGAAGAGGGCACTTGATTACCATTCTACGCTAGTATTTCGTTAGATAGACAGACCTCTTGAGATAGCAAAGAATGACAGATTTCTCTATTTATCTATGTCGTAATAAGACCTATCTTTGAGGTCTATACCCCAGTATGCTTAGAAAACCATAAAGTGCAATATTCTTTACCCCCTGCCAGCAGCCGGCTGTTATCGATTACCACATTTGGTTTAGCGTAAATTATCAGCCGCATGATTTCATGTTCTCGTTTCCCCTGCCTATAGGAACGAACTTGAAAGAGACTAACCTCCTGCTTGCAGGCTTACCTGGAAATATGGTTTCCTTATTACGCTTACTTCAATGGCCAACAGCGCCTATATCTCGATTATGGATTTCCGTACCCTATTTCCATCACTTCTTTAGGTTCTGTCGCCTTCTCCTGGTAGCGCGAGAACTACCCACTGAGGACGTTGAGAAGTTAGGAGAGACCGGGCAATCAACACTGCGCAAGGTAAGAAACCTGAAGTCATCATGGGCTACTACGTATCTCACCATTCGCCTCCCAGGATGTTATTCAGCCAGCTGTGATGACAGGAAGTCTCAACAATCTCAATGGGAGTTCTACAGAGCACTCCAATTCTCCTGACAAGTCTCATATCACATACTGCGTCGTCTATCCTTATTACCCTGATGGGGTTAGAGAGATAATTGACCGCGGCGCTGGAGGCTACATCGGTCTGATTAACGATTCCACTGTATTAAAGTATCCCCGCGAAAAGGGCAACTTCCGAGATATTCAAATAGAAAGCAAAATTCTGAGCATTTTGGGGATTCATCCCCGGATTGTTTTGTCAAAAGGCCTTACAGATGATAGCCTATTGCTTGAACACATGGTGAACGGAAATCTAAAAGATTACATCTCTGAAAAAACAGCCTCACTTGACCAGAAGCTGAAATGGTGCAAACAACTCGCGGAAGGGGTTGCCTACATACACACAAAACAAGTTATTCACTGTGATATCTGTCTTCGAAATATTCTACTCGATGAGAACCTTGATATCAAACTTGCCGACTTTCAAGGGATGCTCAAATCTAGCAATGGCGAGACTATTTTAGATGGGTTTTCAAGAGAGAATTCGAAGGGATTCATGCCACGGCCGCATGGTGACTACGCTGATGTAAAGACGGATCTTTTTGCTCTTGGATCCTCCATATTTTATATCATTATGGGTCATGAGCTTTTCCCGGATCTTGATGACTTTGAAGATGAAGAAGAAATTGAGCGTCGATTTCAGAATGGTGAATTTCCTACTGACTCCCATGTCTGTGACTTCATCACTGGGAAATGCTGGAGGCAAGAATACAGCTGTGCCTCTGAAATTGTTCAAGACATTGCTTCCGTTCAAGCAAGACATTGCCCCCGTGGTGTTTGAAAGTCCTGTCCAGTGGCTATCATATAACATGCTCCCCCAATATCACCAAACTTTTCTTCAGCACTTAGGGCATATGCCACCCCTTTTTGTTGATAATCCCAGTTGCTTGTCCACATATCCGAGACAGTCGGGCTTGAAAAAACCCAGCCAACGGGAAGATTGGTAGTGAAAGCAAGTCTACCGTCATAATAAATTGAACCAAAGCAGACAGAAGGAGAAGAGTCTTCGGCTCTTCGTATCATGCACACTCAGAGGACTAAGCTAGCATACCTGTCGATTGCTAAGGAAGAAGAACGGAAAGCGAAAGTTTCAGAATCGGACCAAAAAAGGGGGTGTTGGAGAAAGTTAGTGGCAGGAGCCATACGGCAGGAGCCATACAGGACGTCTATACCTCAATGTCCTTGTCGGGAGAAGTAGGACTTCGCATCACTTACTGCCTCAGCAGGACAGTTGATATACTTCAGCAGATAGCTTTCGATATCCGCAGCAGTAACTTTATATTCGTGTATACTGTTTGCAAAGTCCGCCGCACGTGGGTGAGTCTGGTCCACTGTCCCGCTATAGATCAAAGAGAAGATATCTTTAATCTCTGCCTCAGTTGCGTAGTCAAATTGAACTCGCATATCCACGCGTCGAGAGCGAATAAGTGCTCCATCAAGCTTGTCAATATGGTTTGTGGTCATGATTACAATCCGACCTTGTCCCATATCAACGCCATCAAGGGCATTCAGCAGTTCCGAAAGAGAGAGACCACCCTTGCGTTCCCCATCTCTTGCTGAGTCGCCACGTTCCTGGGAAACACCAAAACTGTCGATATCCTCCAGCAGTACAACACACTGGCTTGGAAGTCTCACAAAGAGCGCAGACAGCCCACCATCCCTGACAATTTTAGAGTTGAGATTGGGTGCATATATATCCAGAGAGTATTCACTGGCGACGGCACAGGCCAGGCTTGTTTTCCCTGTGCCTGGACGTCCATATAGAAGATAGCTCCGTTTGCAAGGAATACCACGCTTTTTGTACCAAGAGTGGTTATGCAGGAAGTTTTCAATATCCTTGACCATCCTTTTCTGCTCAACACCCAGAGGCAGTGTCGATAAGTCCCGTTTTGGCCTTGAAGTATGCCTGTTCCACCCTCCCTCTCCAGCATGGTATATCACAGTGCGGTCCTTTTCACCCCGTCGAAAGTTGGTATATGCTTCTTCTATAAGTTTTTCAAGAACTCGTCTCGGGCCGAAGCAGGTCAGTGTGAGGTCATCTGCGCTGGCAAGCCAGGGAGTGTTGTCCAGTGGATATCGCATTCGCTTTAAAATTATAAGGTGTCCCTTATAACGGAAACGATGATGGTCGCAGTCAGGGGTATAGTAAGTTGTCTTATTGTCACGGTCACTACCAATCATCTGCACTAGGGGATTCTGGAGCCCCGTTTCCGCGACAACATGGGAGAATTGCTGGCCAAATGGTTGCTTGGACAGCCAGAGAAGAAATGCATCATGCAATTCATCTCTATATCGGATCTCTGCGCTGGAGGTGAAGAACCGCAGGACGTAGGCAGGTTTGCTGGCGGCAAATCTAGCAACAGAAAATGGAGGCAAAGAATTGACATAAAAATATCTTCTCCATATGAACAAAAGAGAAAACAATTTTCTGCAGTACGACAAAATTGAAAATAAATTTTTGTTGTATAGATGAAGGATGAGAATTGATAAAGAGGTATTTGACTGCGGCATGGCGTTAGATGGTGAATTCACCGAAAACCAAGGAAGGTTAAAAAGAGAAGTCCTTTAGGAAAAATTGCGGCATGAACCGGGGAGATGACCAAAGTGTATGCTGTCAGACAGAGATGCCATTATTTAACCTTCTATGTCAACACCCTCGAGACAGCAGGTTACATTGATATACTCAGAAGGATGAGTGAAAAGATGCAGGAAATTATTACGGCTCCACCAACTTTCATAGAATCAGACGTCTTCGGCAACAGACGGATGAATGCAGGCAATGTTGTCGAATCAGAAATGTCCACAGAAACAAAGTCCAGGCTCTGGCTCCCGTGGTGAGTCAGGTGGTGATGGCAGCAGCAGCGTCGACTTCATGGATTATCCCTGTCAGCGACAAGCCTCATATATAGAGAGGAGGGGCTCTTGCCCGAGCTGCAGCTGGGTACGGAATGGCATCTGCATGCGGCCGAGAAATGGTAATTCATCTGCGGAATTCGTATCAACCTGTCCCGCTCTCCAGAATAGTGCATTATGCATAGACCCTAGTTTACCTAACTTCTGTTTATCCTACTATCTTTCGTATTCGCTAGGACCATACATCTCCTTGGGATAGACTTACACTGGTCATTCCTAACGTACAGCAGCATCATTGACCTGTTAGGAAAGAGAGAAAATTATATTTCTTGTACAAGCTGTAATGTTTAGTAGGATGCAGATGACTCCATTAATTAAATGCATACACAGGAGAATAAAAACACGTATAGACCCCCGTGAAAATCTCGCCCATAAGGCTACTACCGTTACTAGATATTCTCCATGACCGCACATGAAATGGCCAGCTAGCTTTTCCACGCATCAAATTTTGAGCTCGCATTTGATTGAGCTGCATTCGTCCGGCGCTGGTGTCCAGCTGCCATATATGGTGCTGAGAAGTTAGTTCCAAGCATGACAGTGATGACGCTGATTTGGACTTCATCAAGATTAAACAATGGCAAATGTAACCTACAAACTCCCAAAAGCTCCTAAGTTCTGTGCTCTCTGGTATGGTATAAACATACCGAGCAAAAGCCACGACTATGACCACAAGTAGAACAGTTATCCCTTCTGGCTCCCCAAGCACTACATACACAACAATACGCTCTCTGACGCTGTCGTGGCTCCTTCTTAACCCTCGTATGGTTTCCTTTGTCCTCTTGGTAGGTTTCTTGTCGTTTGTTGGATTCAACTGCTTCTCTCATGGCAGCTGTACTACGGCGTTTTTTTGGAGGGTGATCCATCTGGAATTGGTCAGCGTCATCCGATCTTCATCTGTATCTGCAGACGTACGATTGGGAGGATAAAGAACAGACCACAAATGAAAATCTGTAGGGAGTGGGTCTCGCCGCCAGACTCTCTTTATTTGTGGTCGGCGAGGAGCAATATATGCAGTTACCAAAATAGAACAGCAGAATAATAGCTAAAGTCGAAAGGAATTCAATGTGAAGACATGAAAGGCAGGCAGCCTTTATATATATTCCACTACCTATACAGCCTCTGTATCTCTTCAGTACCATACTCCCTCTCAATGAAATTTTGTGCCATCTCATCTCCTTCGAAGTCTTCCAATGACATATGTACAAACTTTTTCTCACCAGCACTGTATAAAATTGTAAATAATAGAACTTTACTACCCCTGAGGTCTTTGAGACACCCCCAATATGCTCCGTACTGGAATTTCTCTCTGCGCTGCGATTTCTTAAGGAGAGCTTGGACCGCTGCGAGTGCACTGGAGCTAGTTGAGGGCGTATCTGCCCGCAATTGTTTACCCATTGTCAAGAGGGTAGGCCGAGGATCTAGGCATCGAGACTTCCACCGGATAGCCATGGAGAGGTATATACATCGGTATGCTGCACCTCGAAAGTCCTCTCAACCCGTATAGAATTGGGAGGTTGTCGATTGCCCTTATTCGGCTTCTGTCGGATGCCCACACGCCGGAACCAGTAAAAGAAGATGCATAGGAACGAGTCCTTCTGATGGTTTGATAGGCTCTTCTCGGCACGGGAGGCTGACCGGCCTAATACGGATTCTGGAAGGGGCGCTGAAGTCAAGGGAGCTGACATGACAAACTATTCCCTGTTAGCAACAAGCTCTGCACGGAGAAAGAAAGGACTCTCACTAATATCGGGTTAGGCACAGGGTAGATGTCGGGTGCCCACGAATCGAGAGAGCAAGGCTGAGAAGACAACGGGCCGTGGGATTTTATATCCCATTCTGTTCTGACAGTGGCTAAACTTCTTAGGTGATACGGCCTGCTTCCAGTAGGATACCAGACTATAGACACCACTATGGTACACCAAATCACACAGTGATACCCATGACAGATAGTAAGCGAATGGATTGCCAATGCAGGGAAGAAGAAGATAGGAGGATAGCAGACGTGATAGTACTAAGGCTAGCAGACGGGTGGCAGCTTCAGCGACCTGGATTGGCTTATAGATACATACACCAACCAACCAGAAGGTACTACAGCAAGACACTCCACCATACAGCAAAACTCAAAGCTCCACCATACAGCAAAACTCAAAGTTCCACCATGCCGCAAAACTCAAAGCTCCGCCATACAACAAAACTCCAAGATCCGTCTAGCACTGGGACTCAGAACTCCACCTTAGCACTACCCCGCCGGCCTCAGATTCATACGCCAGTTCACCCAAGGAATGATGGAAGGGAACGACCCTGAGATCACAGCTTCCTTATTTCAGGGACTTCTTGGTGTCATCAGTGATGACTCGGAACGTGAAGTTGTTCCATCCGCTACGCTCGACTATGTCAGGGGTTCCATACCTCCCGAATTACTTCCAAAACCCCTGAGACGCCGCGTGTATCCATGGTCAAGTAGTCTACATGGCTTTATTCAACAAATCCCATTAGCATCTACGTGGAATAACTCAACACTGGCTGAAGCAGCTCTAGACAAGTTGCTGAATACTGAAATTTCCGGGATATCGGCCACAGACATTCTGCTGCAATATGTTACACTTGCTGAAAATGGTGAATGTTTTTCTGAATATGAGTCGTTTATTTTCGTTGCGGCCTGTTATGTTGTCTGTGGTGATAGCACCATGGTCAACACAGTCAACGATATAATGCAAAGATGGTTTCGAGTCTATGGATCAGATAGAAAAAAAGGAAAAGCTCCTCCGAATTGGGATGTACCATACAATGATGAATATCTCAGCTCATTGCGGCGAGGGGCTGCTTGGGCGGTACAAAACACTGACTACTTGCGTGTGCATACAGAATGGGATATCAGGAGTGGTGATATAATGTATTGCTGTGAGTTTTCTTTTTTGAGCTCTTGTGTATGTATGCGCTAACATTTTGCAGACTTCCCAGGTTTGCCTTCTCTCTCAAAATGGGCAAATTATAGAGAAACATCAACTATTTTCCGGCGACAGCTATCACACCAAATTTATACTAATGGCACAGGACTTCACTGCTTGTATTTGTCTGTGCCATGTATTGTCTGTTGTGTATTCAGAGGGCAGAAAGAGTATGTAAAATCCACTGGATCCCATTAGAGAATTTGAGCTAATATGACAAGCTTTTCCACAATCTGTAAGCGCCTAGACTGTGATCAAAAAATCGCAGAAGAAGATTTCCGGAAGTATTACCAAGATACATTCCAAAGACTCCGCAAACCGGTGTTCCCTCGATATTATCTCAAAAGATCACACGGGCAACTTACTGAAAATGAGGTTCTGGAGACACTGGTCCGGCAAAAACAAAGAAGTCTTCAAGAGAAACCACTTGCGCCACTCCAAGGCCGACAGATTCTTGAAGCCTCATCTCCATGGTCCACAGAGTTCAAGCACGCTTATAATGGTAAGTTGCACTTCTGCTGCAGCTGCTGAGACTGAACTGACTATATTATTATATGATACTCTTACCACAGGTTCCCAGTCACACCAGCATGCTCCTAAACGGGTACGACAAACTCCATTGACTGCTGAATTTAGACCTTTAAATGCAGTATCTCCAAGACGGAGTTGCAACTTGCGTTCCCAAGACGTCCAACAGTTGATCCTGGCAACACCTGAATGTTCGCATCCTACGAGTATTTGTATACGTGCTCTACTGATGTGCATCAGTAAACAACCAGCATCCGGTTCTTCCTTCGATTACTTCCATCTTCGATCCGCCTGTCTTCCCTGGCACCTCCACGTCAGTTCCCCGAACTCGCTTGCCGCGCAGCCACGAGATGATTAATGCTGCGAACATGCCAAGTAATAGTCCGGATTGCTTGACAGATCTATTCGGCATGAGCTTGCAGCAGGACCAGCACCCCCCGCCACTTGGAAGCAATTTTCCTTCCGTTGAGGGAAGGAGCACTCAGTATCAATACCAGCGACAGACTGGAGACCATTGTGCTCGACTTGTTGGGTTGTACAACAGTTCGGAAGGAATGACTCGGCCAAGTAACATTACTCCAGGTGAAAATAATCACTACATACTGATATGTACAGATCAAGCTGTTTTTACTGAGAGATCCGACATACGAGCTTCAGCACATCCTGACAGTCCATGTCCAGTGATCAGTCATAATGAAAATGGCCCAGTAAGCCCCTATTCTAGAAGAACGTTGGGACAGACAGTGACTAACAGCATGCCGACACTTCAGACCTTGAGAAGACCTCCCTATCATAACCTTCACGGATCTAGTGATCAATGCGAAGCACAATACCAAGGTGAACAGGAGTCACTCCAAGGTAAGCAGACTGGAGGAGCTTCCTCCAACAAACAAGCGACGGCTGAGTGTGCAGTAGAGAGACGAGATATACAAAGAAGCCATAGTGCCTCGTATGCAGTGATCCGTGATGCTGAGTCTGGGGGGCGAATGGTTGACCTGGCAGACAAACCAATTCCGCCCGGAGAACCACTCTCTGAATATGCTCCTGAACATACAATTCTCGCCAATTTCGAATGCTCAATCCAACACACTGCCTTCATCTGTTATCGTTTCAAAGCAGCAATTCGCACAAAACCGAGAATACACGCGCTCTCTACCCGCACAGAATTCCGTTTCCGGGACGTCCTCAAGTCAAACGAGCAGAGATTCAGAGGTACCCGTGCCCGCTATCAAAGGACTCCAGGAAACACAGAGACGTGTGGCAGTTGAGCGACCCGACTCTGAGTCAAACTGTTCAAACGAAGACACCACTAGGCCTTCAAATGGAGACCGAAAGCCCCAAAGTGACACCATTAGTCTGCAGGACGTGGAAAGAGGTATTGGGGGACAAGAAACAAGTATATTAATGCAAAGTGAGTCCAGAACCAGTAAACACGAGTATAGCGTATAGCTAATAGGTATAGATACAACTGGATCAGTAATGCACAACTCTTTGTGGGATCCAACACTTGCACCATCAGCCGACGAGATGCTGCCACGATTTGATCTTGATGCCGATGAAACACCGCTGCCGATGTCTGACGTGTTGCAAGGTTACGACGTCGACAGTGAAATACCGCTGCCGATGTCTGACATGTTGCGAGGTTATGACGTCGACAATGAAACACCGCTGCCGGTGTCTGATGTGTTGCGAGGTTACAACGTCGACAACGAAACACCGCTGCCGATGGCTGACATGTTGCAAGGTTACGATGTCGACAATGAAATATCGCCATTATACGACAACATACACTGGGTGCCGCACAATTTGGCCAGTCAAGAAGCTGGCTGTCCTCCAGAAGTCACCAGAAAATCCACGGCACGCCCTATGTGAATATCGGTATTGAATATCAAGTACTCTCCAACCTGCAATTCTCCAACTTGCGATTCTCCAACTTTCAATACTTTCGGGACTTCGCTGTTGTGAGAACGGATCGGATAGACAACACCTTGGCCGCTTGAAGCATAAATAGTAGCGTATTTGCCGGTCACTCGAAAGACACGTTGGCGGGTAGATGGATGTTCTTTTGGCTTTGGCATTTATAAGAATGAAGGCCTCTAAATGATAATGGGTAGCTTACCAAATTGCTCAAGAGTGGCGCTAATCTAGCATGTAGGTTTAGGTCTACACACTCATAAAACATATCATGGATTTGATTCCAAATTATGTTGTCCCCTCCAAGATACTCTGCAATTTTTTGCAGCTCCTCCTTTGCCGTTGGTAAGAGTTTCCCTCTAGTTGGGTTGGTCATCATCAAAACCTGAGCCCCTACAGTCGGATTGGAAGGGCGGCTTTTGTCTGTCTGAAAGGATATGTATGGAGGTGGCGTGTTCCTCCAGCGGCGTTTCGCCTGCAGGGTTTCTTTTGTCAGTGGCAGCGCTAGTTGCAGATGAAAAGGCCTTCACGACCCCTCCGCGGGGTTATGCGGAGTTTTAATTCCCCGAATACACTCTTGGTGGTCCGGATCCATAAGGTAAGGAAGGTTACCTAGGCACAGTACCTAGGTAGTACCTCATAAGTTTTAGTCCCCCTCTCTGACCGCCTCCCATCACCGCCTATATTCTACCAACTACAGAACACCCTGAGGCTTTAATGAGCGGCAGAAATATTAGTAATCCAGGAAGGGGACAAAAACTTATGAGGTGGCACTGTCGTTTCAGGCCCTTCCTAGTTTAGTCTAGCTTAGCTTAGACAGCAACACGTGGTACGGTGGGCGATAAGTGCTCAATTTGCGATTACTAAAATTGAGTTTCTTTGGATAGTATATAATATTAGATATTCTGTTCAGAGGGCTATATGGGAGGCAAGATATGCAATTCCTAGAGTCATAGGGGAAGTGAGATATACCACAAATGCAGTATTGTAGCTGTGTTCTAGCTTACCATACCAGTACTAAATAGCATATGTGGCATACATAGTCTACCATATGCAATAATACTGCATTTTTGGCATATCTCACCTCCCATCCTGCCTTCTCAACCTCTGTTTCTCGAAGTCGCTTGCCGCGCAACCATGAGGTGATTGATATTCTTGCGAACATGCCAGCAGATCAGGAGTCTTTCATAGTAGAAAACACAAGATCCGACATACAAGCTTCAGCACAGCCTGACAGTCCAGGAGCATGGAAGCCTGTCCGACTCTGTCTTTGGTCGGGACATAAAATTGAGTTTTGAACTATGAAATTAGGTGTAAGGATACAGCTAGTCCCCAGTGCGCTACATAAGCCGGGTCTGGGTCTTATCCGCTATCCTTACATTAAGGGAGAAGATGAGTCAGGAAAGAATCAATTTGATTATCAGCTTAGGGTACAGACTAAAGGATCTGTACATGTGTGTGTATTCTCTTCAGGATTCCTGCCTATGAGACTATTCCGGGGGATTCAGGGGCTTTGTGTTATCAGGAAATCTTAGATCTGCTCCGGAATAGGAGCTGAGGCTTCCGGTATAGGGTCTGGAGACCGAATATGGTAATCCAATTCAACATGATCCCTTCACCACTGCCACAACAACACCGCTGGACCTTCTTGGTCAAGGATTTGATCCTTTTGAGCTGAAGTTCTTCAACAACCTTATGCCAGATACCGCACAAACTTTCGATCCGTTTGTATGAACTGCATCACACTTCCTTCAGCGGTCTAGGCCAACGAAAACACATTCGAGTTCTGGATGAAGTTGCATCTTGACTTTCGTTTTCATGTACTGTCCTGGAAGAAGCTGCTGGATCCCCATTTCCTGCTCCCCTTTTTTGTTTGGTACCAGACGAGGTTCTCCGGATATAATGCGTAGGGGGATAATATATAGGTCTTCTTGGACAGGTAAAATGGTGCAAGTTCGCCATGTTGCTACTTTGGTGGACTTCATACTAGTTAGTAATTATCTTCCATGAGATTCTGTGGCATGGCTCAACATCAAAGTCGATATACCTCCGATTGCCACGAGCGTCCAAGGAGTACTTGGCAACTCCCTGCCGGAGCCTCCGCTCAAGTTCAAGCTGCATTTGTTTTGCTTCGCTATTTAGATCCATATTTCTAAATCAGAATTCTCGATGGGTAGAATTAACGTTAGGCGTGGAAAAAGACAGAGGAAGTGGAGGAGGGGTACAGCACTTTTGATTGGCTATTACAATGGCTTGCGGACACGTGAATATCCCCCCCAAAAAAAGATAAGGCCATTGACGTCGACACTGACATTCTTATAATCCAATCTAAGATACTTTATCTGAAATTGCGCATGACCACGAATGTCTCTGTAACACCTGCTAGTCCGCTTGGTGGGGAATTGTAAACCAGGATTGTTGTGAATGGAGCTAGCATTGAATATGGCACTTTCACAACCAGAATGAACCTAATATTGGGTTTGAAGATGACCTCGGGAACGTTCTCTCTTATAGTGTGACAGCATCACCAAAACTAATACATGCAGTTCTCCTAACGGTCGTCGGAGCATCTGGAATAGGCCGGAATTAGTCACTGGAGAAATCAAGCCCAAATATTGGCAACGCCACCACACCCTGAGAGCCATGACCCAAGGGTCAGCCTTCTTTCACATAGTAAATGGTGCAAATTGAAACTTGAAGAGTTAAGTGTGAGAGTTTCTTGTGGCTGACTTATATGGTTGGACAGCAGCTCAAGTTAGGAATAAATGC
Organism: Byssochlamys sp. BYSS01; assembly: GCA_002242795.1. NCBI lineage: Eukaryota > Fungi > Ascomycota > Eurotiomycetes > Eurotiales > Thermoascaceae > Paecilomyces > Byssochlamys sp. BYSS01. The sequence continues at coordinate 85,008 of NIXA01000004.1, forward strand.
TGCGGAACCTTGGAAGCGCTAGGCCAGTCTGGGAGGGAGCAGAGAGTACCTTTATCTTCCTGCCACCGCTGCTTCCCACCAGGAAACACCACATTCGAAAGCTTGGTCAACCAAGGTATAAATGGCTTATAGCAGTCAGAGATGAATTTGTATAATGCACTTTCCAGTTCGCCTTCAAGGGACGCAAGCCCAGCCTTCGTGTATGCCAAATCTGTCATGCCATCATAATTCCATTGTTCCGGCTCATGAACTGTGCTCTTCTCTTGACCAGGCCTTGTAAAATCTGCACAAAGCCCAAAAAAAAGCCCAAAAAAAAACCAACTCAAGATCATCCATGAGGCTGTGGAAGTGGCCCAGCAGTGCCCCAATCAACATAAATACCTTGGTGCTGGTCTTTGTCGGCACTCCAGATACCTGGCTGTGCTGAATTAGTGCTGCTACATCCAGATCAATCAAGAATCCATCATGTTCATCTTAGTAGAGCATCATGTTGCCAATCGAGACATCACAGTGCATAACATCGTCATCTGCAGGTTGGATCTCCTGTGATAGAGATTTGGTCCCTCTGCCTTGTACTAGGTTTCCAAAAAGAATAGGCGTGTCCCCATCCGCTGAGCAGCACCATCCTCCCTGATGGATATGAAGAGCAGGCTTGGAGAACGGGACAGCTCTTTCCTCGGGCGAGAACAGAGCCTTGGACTCGCAACCGCTGCGTAATTGGATGCCCTGGGTGGAGGCGCTGCCTTGTAAATTTGATGCTGCACCTCAGTGGAGACGGGTTGTGAGAGGCGGGAAACAGAAACGGAAGGGGGAACGGCCACAGTCCCCACCAACAGAAGCCAGCACGTTTCTCATTATCGCTTTCAGCTGAGCTTAGTGGCTTTGGAAAATGAGCTCTCTCACAGAGATCTCTGAAGTCCAGTTCATAAAGGCCATATCAATTTGCACAACATGGGCATTTCATGCCCTCATGATAATTGTGGGTCCTCGTGTGAATTAACATGACACCACTTGAATCAAATTTCTGTTCAACTTCGGAGAATAACTGTGGATTGGCATAGTTCCTCCCTCAGATATTACCATTCTTAAACTTGGGAAAGAATCACAAGCTGATGCCAGGTCACTGAGAACTGACAGTGCTGTTTCTTTGTATAGACAGGCCGTGAGGATAAACGTATTGAGATGAAAAGGCAACATGGAAGAAATTTTCAGCTGACTACCCCTTTCTTTAAATACAGCATCAAAGCCATTGGGATGAACAAAAGCGTAGGCCAATACAAGCGTAGGCTATAAAAGGAAGCGACTGGGATAAATAGAAGCGTAGGCCATGCTGTAGTAATGGACACAAGGCTTTAGCTAGCACGGTGTTCTTTTTGATCAGGTCGGTTTGCGCACTAATAGAACTTCGTGTTTCGAGGGAGTCCTTGCTTTTGATCCTCTCGCTAGGCAGTGGAAAAGTTAGTTTTCCCTTCTAACGGAAATCAAAGTTCGACTAACCCAAAATTCTCCGAACTCTGCAACAAGTGTATCCTCATATTGACTACACCACCCTCCACTGGGTCCCATGCTTGAGAAGGTTGCTGCAACATCAAAATCGACCCACACAACTCTCTCTCGGTTGTCAGGAACAATAAGAATATTTTTGGGGTATATATCTTAGTGGTGAACGCGAGCATTGTGTATCTGTTTCATACCATCTATCGCATGCTGGTAGCGGGCGTCTGAGTAATTCTCGCAATTTAATCCTTCAGCATTTGGAAGGTATTCGAGCAGTATGGCTCGAGGATGGAATTTGTCGTCAACAAAATGCTGGAGAGCTGGCTGGAATGCAAAAGGATTGATTTGATCAATATGGCCATAGAAGTATGGAACAAATCCCTTCTCGCAGACACGGTGGTTCCTAAGGTTGCGGAACCGATCTAGATCTCGACCAGGATCCCCATTGTTGTGAACTGAGATGTGAGCAAAACCAACCAGTGTAAATGATCGTTTACTTACAGGCTTCATGGCACATTTATAGCCATCGATTTCTGTCTCAAAAACTGAAGAGGCGTCGGATCTGTGAATTTCCTTGATAATTCGAATCTTGGAAGGGAGAGGCCCCAGGGAACCCACTGTTTGTCCTTCATCAAGACCTTTGGGGATAATCTCTGGTTTTCCTGACAGGCTAGTCTGCGACTGGTTTATAATCGCAAGAAGCCGCTCACACATAGCCAAGCATTTACGAGCACTATCTTTCTCCTCTTCTATCCTCAGTTTCTGCAGCAGCCTGACTTTGAGCAATCAATGACTGCTGCCCTGTTCGAATGCCCTGTAAGCCTTCTTCTTTACACACGCGTCAGCAAAAGGTCGATCGAGAGCCGCAAGGTCAACATTAGAGTTGTCGGTCGAGTCTTTGAAGATCTCCAGCAGTCCCTCTAAATGGTCCAATTCATTTCGCAATTGACGAATAGCCTCGGCATTCGACTTAAAGCTGTTGACTGTCTGATGGAGCTTGGTGGTCGCTTCAAAAGCCAGGGTCACGATTGCTATGATGGCAGAGGCGATACTGATCGTTTCAGCCATAGTAGAACCTTTATAGTAAGCTGGTTAAGACATTTCAGTAATTCAATCACTCACATTTGATGGGTTAGCTTACCCAGAATGTATGTCAAAACAGGCTTGTTGTGAATTATCACTCTTCTATGTACAGTGGCACCTAATAAGTCTTTGCCCCCTCCTTGACCGCCTACTTTACACCGCCTAATTCCACCACTTAGAAAGAGATAGATACACTGAGTCGTTGATTTTTTGGCCGGCATAATCATTAGTAATCAACAGGGGGGGTCAAAGACTTATTAGGTGCCACTGTATATTGAATGAAGGTTGTCCAAAAGCATTTGCAGTTTCAGCCAGTTCTGTGTGCCGTTTTACTAATAAGGTACAGATCTGCATTCACATGAAGATTAAGATAACAACTTAGCCCCACATTCTGCCTGATGGGTACCAACCATGGATTCACTGTTAGATCACATTGACAATATCCAAAAGACGGACCAAACTCTGTTGGTCTTCCACCGATTCCTATTGGTGGTACTACCCTGTTACTGAATCCCCCGCTATGGCGCAGATGATATCACTGAGGTACTTTCTTGGCCTGAGTTCGATTACTCTACAATCATCCAAAGATATGGTGCTGTATTGCAATCAATACACATTCAGATTGATCATTTCACATCTCCTCCAGCGGGCGGTAAGAGACGAGCCTCAGTTTCATCTTCGCTTTGCTGAACTAGTCTTGCCTCGTGTTCGGCGGTCACTGCGGGCTGCCTTCGAACAACTTGCATCTGAACTTGCGTAGCGGCAACTTTCGCCAGTCACCTTTGATGGGGGAAGTGCGGAAAATATAATCGATCTGTACCGACCAGATACAGCATTTATAGTAATTGGAGGAAACCCTACCTCGAGTCCCAATCGAGCTCCAGGGGACTCGAAGGTATCTTGGAAATGGGAGTCTTCAATGCGGTTCTCTCAAGTCTTCAGCGCACAACGTAAGTATAGGCAGGTCTTAGCTCAGGTGAGTTTCTATATGCGTCAGGATAATGCCCGGTATAGCTATATTCTCAGGAATGCCAAATTTGTCGCCGTTAAACGTTTAGGTAGTTTAGGCCGTCTAGCAGCCTCTACAGCAATATAGTAGACAAATGGAGGTGACGAACGGACATCAATACCGCTGGCTTTATGGTACCTTGGCATGCTCGCAGCGGAAGACGCCAATTGGGCTCTGCTTCCTAGGTGATCTTAAGGCCTGCTTCCTCGTCTTCTGAATTGAAGATGGCATTATTTTCAGTTATATACAGTACTCAGTCGTTGATGATGAAGCGCAGGGGTAGGCTCTTGTTCTTATGGAGGAACGCCAGACTGTGGACTGTGGTCAGCGTAGAAGTGCGCTCTGGACCCAGGGCCTTCTCGTGCCAGCTAGTATGTAACCTAGTTATATGCAAAGACTAGGTATCTCATAGCTTTATTAGAATATCTACCGTGACCAGTTTGTATAAGCCCCCATCGACTTTCCAACTCTCATGAACGGGGCAAACGTCCTGGGCAGTTCCCCTAAGGGCCAGAATCCCCCGGGGGAGATCCCCTGGGGGAAAAGGCTATGAGGGAAAACCCCGGGGGAAAAATGCCCCCATGTGGGAGAGACCCTCTGGGGATCCTGGGTTTCCCAACCGAAGCACAAAAGCACTTTTGGGAAAAAGTACCAGCGAATCTATGCTAGGCTGGCTGCTGCCCGCAATTCCCACTTCGGAGAATTAGAAGTACAAGGAACGTACTTTGAAAAAATCCGCGGCAATGACTATTGAAACATGGTAACTGTCAATGCTAAATTTGAACTCGCTATATTACATACAACATCAAGCCTTAAGAGCCGGCCCTCGCAGACTACCGGCATCCTTGCGTAAACATCTCCGCTTATGAGAATGAGGTAATTCTATATTCCCTGTTATTGAACGGAGGGGTAATCGCAGGTTTGGCCAAGAAACTTCCTCAAAATCAATCAAAACAGCACGACGAGAATGATCCACAATATATTACGCCACTCGCTATCACAGTGGTCAATCCCGTACGATTGGAGAACCTTCATAAGCTTCTCCCGCTCGTTCTCATTCCTCTTCGTGGTGCTTTGAACGCGGATCCCAGACCAGCTGAGAATCACCACAGGCCATGAGCTCTCCACGATACCAATATAGAACACGTGGCATGGACTCTCCAACACAAACAGGAATATAGGATCCTTGCAAAGGGAACACTAGCAGCTCGAGGAGGAGGACGTGCTAGGATGATAGTCATCATCAGCCGTACGACTGCGTTTGGGGTCGTTTCCTTCAGGAAACTCTTCATCATCCGAGAGGATGCCTGAAGCGGTTGTGGTTGAAGATCGACGACGTTTACGGGCACCGTGCTCAAATTGGATAGAAAACCCATTATTTTGTACCTGGTACTCCTGTCTCTCTTCGGCGTCAGCAAGAAATTCGCACAACCGCTGGGACGATATCAATATATCGTGATCAAGAGAGCCATAGTTTTGCACCAACTCAAGCGGCGCAAAGTCTTTCAGTCCCAGTCGTAGCTCGGTTGATCCCACCACATCTCCCGTCTCGGACCGAAATTCCTATATTGTCGTGAGAGGGTTGAAACGTTAACAATGCTGAAAACCATGTACGTACCTCGTTCATCACTTCGGCTGCGTAATATTCTTTCGACCCATCGTGAAACACAGATTTCAAGCGCCAAATGCTGAGCTTCGCCTTTTTGGACCCGCTATAGTCGATGTCCAGGAAAATCACCACATTGATATTGCCGTCTGAGTCTAAAATATAACTGTCGGCTAGGGTTGCAATCCGACGGCTTTTCTGCGAATAGCAGATCTCAATCACCACGCCAGGGAATTGTGCCTCGCGGTGGCCGAACGATGCGTCTGGCTCCCTTCGCGAATATGTCTGTTTTCCGTCCCTTTCTTCTGGCAGGTCTATGCGTGACGACCCACGACTCTGGATCTCCTTCGCATATTCCGCAATGCTGTCGCTGCCTCTCCGCAGTCGCTCTAATTGGTTGGATATCTCAAAAACTATTGCCTCGCGGAGTGTTTCATGAAGTGGAGTCGGCATGCGTAGTGTGAGCCGTGAACGGCAAGACTCATAATCGTATCTCATCTCTTAGTTAAGGTTCTCCCACACATGTCCTCGAAACACTAATTAACTTACCGAACCTTCTTATAAACATCGAATTTGAGTTGTCCGTCTGTGTCTATCGACTCAGCGTAACGGTCCGGGTCGATGGTCCACTCTAGCCAGGGAATCTGGGGATCACTATCGTGATAAGATCGCAAAAGGCTCTTTAATTGGTAACCCGCAGTCGAAGGAGGCTTCTCATCTGTTAGTGGAGGCGTCAAAGGCCGGATTGCTCTCCCAGGTGGTGTAACATTGCGCGCCATTGTCTGAAGGGCGGGGTTTCGAGATGAGTTGTGTTGTTAGTTTGCCTAGCTAGTTTTGTTTCGTTGCTGTGCCAAGCCTTCGGAAATTCACTAACTCCGGCCTAGACAGGGTACTCATTACCTTCTTTTGCACTGTGCCGCCTCGACTTCCTGCGTCCCATCTGTCGCATCCCATCGCAATGGCATCCGCCCCGCATACCTCTGGTGGCGCTCATGTTGCTTCGCCGAGAACAACTTTCACGATTGGGACGCGCTCGTCCAAACTTGCGCTCCTGCAAACTGGCCTGGTAATCGATGGACTCAGAAAGTCTTATCCTGATTACAAGTTTGAGGTTCTTTCCAAGGAAACTGCTGGTGATAAGAACAAGATTATTGCTTTCCGGGAGTTCACCACAAAGAACCTCTGGACGGAAGAGTTGGAAGAGCTGTTAATTGCTGGGGAGGTGGATTTGATTGTTCATTCTCTGAAAGGTGCGGTAATGTGTTGTTCTCCTGAATTTCTTCCATATGGTTTTTTTATGCCTAGAATGTAATGCTGATCATGGGGTGAGTTTTTCTTTGAAATACGCAGACGTACCCACTCTCATACCCTCCCAGTGTCAGCTGGGTCCCATGACGAAGCGCGAAGATAAGAGGGATGTCGTTGTTATGAAGAAAGGCCTATCAGCTCAGACGCTATCAGACCTGCCTCCTGGATCGGTCGTGGGAACTTCTTCAATACGCCGCACCGCTCAATTAGCTCGCCGATACCCGCACCTAAAAGTGATAGACGTACGCGGTAACATCGACACTCGTCTAGCGAAGCTGGATGCGGAAAATGGTCCATACTCCTGCTTGATTTTGGCTGCAGCGGGTCTTCTGCGCTTGGACCTTGGAGATCGCATTTCGCAGTACCTCGACTCAAAGAGTGGTAACATGCTCTACGCTGTTGGGCAGGGTGCTCTCGGTATCGAGATCCGGAAAGACGACCAGCTCATGCATGATATGCTGCGCGGTATCGGTCATGTCGAGACAACGTTGGAGTGTCTCGCCGAACGGAACCTGCTGCGGATTCTAGAGGGCGGTTGCAGCGCACCGCTAGGTGTGGAGAGTGAATGGGTCCAGGAGTCGGATGGGACCAAGAAGCTACGGTTGAGGGCCATCATTGTCAGCGTGGACGGCTCGGAAAGTGCTGAGGTCGAGATCGATGGGTCTGTCGACTCTCCTGCAGCCGCTGAAGCTTTTGGTTTAACTGTGGCAAAGGCATTAGTAGCAGAGGGTGGAGGGAAGATTCTCCAGGATATTCAGGCGAGCAAGAAAGCCACTTAACCGGCTCTTCAATCTTCTTTTCTCCTTGGATAGGGATTTCTTTTGGAAGTCCGGTCGGGGAGTTGCTGGTCTTCTCCTTGACCTTCGAGCACGGTTTATATATTTATATCTAGGAAAAGATACCGCCGTTAGAGGAAATTTGAAGGATAGAAAAGCTAATACAAGTCTCCGCTACTGACATTGTCTTCTTCTCTAACGTCCGGATGCACTCCAATGCATAGTCAGATGTGTGCCAGGAGAGAAACTATCGGTACCTGGGTAGGCTGATCCACATGCAGTGCATTATTATTGTAGGGACTGCCTGGCATGCTTTTTCCAATGTAAATATCCACTACATGAGCCACAAATATTCCTATCTGATTCCCTCTTTATTCGAAATGTTACAACTTGCTGTCCGGTGCAAGCATCGTAGTAGTCTCTCACCCCACTGGGCGGAGCAAGAGAAATGTCTCGTTTTCTGCCATTTTCACAAATATTACATGAGCTTTGCAAGAGATAGATCACAGTCAGCTGTGACAAAGTGGCAGAAGAGAAGAGTCCCCGAGACTAGAGCAAAAACATATCTATGTAAGCTGTACGTGAACTGGAAGGCTCTCGTGCGAGCTCCAAGCCACGAACTCATGCATGAATACCTCCATGACAGCAAGAAAGGTGAGCAAGCGGTGGGAACAACCAGCAGCTAACCTCTATTCAGAGTATTTCCAGATCCTCTGGGGTTTGCCTCTTTAAACTCATCCCATGCCCTGGCTTTCATCGTCTCCTCGTCCGCCTTTTCCATGTCATCTTCGTCAATTTGTTTCTGCTCCGGTTCGCCTCCTCCTTCGATAATACCCCCTCTTCGCCTTTCCTCCTCAAGATATTCGTCAATCGTCATCGTGGGAAGGTTGTGACCGGGCCGAAAGACTCCTTGTTGGAGCTGCGACCGCCGATCCAACAGTGTAAACGGCTGCAACGGCCTGCCACTCTTACTCAGCAGTGGTCCGGATTTTCCACCTTGTAAGAGTTGGGAAAGAGGAGGGTCTAATCGCTCTGAATAACCGCTCTGACTCGCAGCGCTCCTCGCCCTTGCATCTTCTGGTTGATTATTATCCGAAGGTTGTGATGCGCGGCGGATGGTACCAAGTATAGAAAGCTCCTGCGTTATCAGATCAAGGGACTGAAACGTTTGGTGAGTGTATAAGTTGATCTCCGCTATATAGAGTCGTCGGACGTCTTCGTCGTCACTTTGTAGCCGGTTCTGATTCTGTGAGAAGTACTTGAAAACTAATCAGTACCAAGTTCACCACTCTCCGGATGGAAATTATGAACCTCGAGTCTTTGCTTAAGCTCTTTCTCCTCTCTGAATCTTGATACTTTCACTTGTCGTCGAGTAGCGACATCATCGGCCGGAGATAGAGAAAACGAAGAAGGATTCTCGCTATATCGCTCATAGAGCTTCTTGTCGCTACTTGATAGCAATGCGTATTCATCTAATAGTGAAAGATATTTTTCGTATTGATCAAGCGCATTCCGGAGGACAGCCTCGCGGTCTGGGTTATGGGATCGTTGGAGGAGTTCGGCAAGAAGGTAGTCTAATGTAAGATACCTAGGTAAAAAGCAGGATCGGATGAGCTTCAATGCTGACGAATACAAGGCAAGGGTAGGTTCTTACGGAAGATCCCTTGTAGCAACTTCTTCCAATGACTCATTCGAGCTGAACAAAGACAGAAGCTGGACGAGTCGTTGACACTCCTTGAATTTGGATATTGTCGCACTCACGTCATGATAGTAGGAGTCTGAATTGCTATCGGTACGTGACTCAAGTGATTCTTTCTCTTCCTTTGCAGCAGTGAAAAGGGATCGGAGACTTTGAGGCTGTTCCATCATCAAATTTAAAACGAGTGAGTATACTCGTTAAGTGGTCAGAGTCTTCAAAAAAGAAAAGCCCTTTGGTTGCGCTGACGAATATATACTGGCCAGGTCGGACTCACCCCGCGCACTGAGATCTCCGTAGATTTAAAGTTTAATATATGTGGATAAGCTCTCCGGTTGCTCTATTGACGATACCATGGCGAATGTCCATTCGTTATTCTATTCGAAATATAGGAAAATCTAAAGTGAATTTCTAGAATGGGCTGGATCTAATCTGCATTAGCAATTTCTACAATATTCCAATCCTTCCGTTTTCTATCATGCTCAACTTAGACTGCAAACGCAGCTGTTTGCTGGGAGAATCATTCACTGCTCCCAGCTCGAAGGCAGCTCAGTTTCTAATCCTCTACCAAATTTATCTCTGCTTCTTTCTCAAACTTTTTAGCTCCATGTCAAGAGGGTCTTTGCCACCAGCTTTATAACCTTATTATTTCAATTCAGATCTCCAATTTTCTCTCCATCAAGCGCAGTGCTCGACACCTTTCGGCTTGAATGACTCGAAATGGACTCACCAGGGGACGCTTTCGAAAATGAAATGCGTGAGGAACGGCAGCTTTTGGTCGGTCCTGTAGCTGCTGCAGGGGCCGAGCCCGCTGGCGACGACGCTGGGACTTCGACAGATGAATCAGGTGACGAGAACCAGGAGCCGTCCCGCGATGAATTAACTAGAAAGCGACGATATCAGAATACAAAATTCGAGGAACTGTCTGTTCACATCCTCCCATGTTCTTTTCTACTTCAAGCACATGCACATGGGGCTGATATTCTGTTTAGGTTAACTCAGCGTGCGGATTCCACTGCTGAAGAGACCATTAAGTCCAAAATCGAGTCTTTACCCGACGCCCAGCTTTCTACGGCCCACCTGATAGCGAAGCAGGATATTGGGACGGAGACATTGGATCCCCGGGAATATCAAATCGAACTGTTTGAGAGGGCCAAGTCACGTAACACTATTGCAGTTCTTGATACCGGTAGGTCTCGTTCCTCTTGAACTATGAAGTGCGTCTTCTGATTCGTACCGCAGGCTCCGGCAAGACCTTGATAGCCGTGCTTTTATTGAAACACACCATCCAGAATGAATTAGTGGATCGTGAACTTGGAAAGGCCCCTCGTATATCTTTCTTCTTGGTATGGGTATAATATAATTCTAACAATGGACAAGAGAAGACGCTAATTTTATACTAGGTGGACAGTGTCACCCTTGTATTCCAACAAGCCGCGGTTCTGCGGAACAACCTGAACCAAAATGTGGCACATTTCTTTGGAGCTATGGGGACGGACCTGTGGAGCAAGCAAACTTGGGAGGAATATTTCGAAAGTAGCATGGTGATAGTCTGTACAGCGGAGATTTTGAACCAGTGTCTACTGAGTTCGCACATCAGGATCGACCAAATAAACCTGCTGATTTTTGATGAGGCTCATCATACCAAAAAGGAGCACCCTTACGCAAGGTTTGTGCTTGTGCTTGCCCCCTTGAGGGAAGGATAAGGTGCTGATTCCTTCCAGGATTATCAAAGATTCTTATCTCAAAGTGCCCCTGTCAAAGCGTCCAAGAATATTTGGAATGACGGCTTCTCCAATCGATGCAAAGGGAGATATAGTGGAAGCTGCCCTGTATGTCCTGATCACTAATGAACATTGGCCAGAAACTGATTTGGACCAGAAAGCTTGAGGTATTGCTGGACAGTCAGATTGCGACCACCTCAAAACTGGACTCGCTGCATCAAGTTGTGCGGCGTCCAACTGAAAAGGTCTGGAAGTATGATAAACCTGAGCCGTCGTCTACGACAAAACTTTACAAACTCCTGAAAGATCAGTTTGGAGACATTTCCTGTTTAGAGGGTGTCTTTCGGTTCGCATGGACTGCCAGTTCCGAGCTGGGAAAATGGTGTGCGGATCGAGCATGGACCCATGCATTGGCAGAGGATGTGCGACCAAGGCTTGAAGGGAGTGTCAGTAAACTCATACATTCTGAGTCAGACGATCAAGTTCCAGAGCATATTTACAAAGAGATAGAGCGGATCAAGGAAGCGAGTGACCTGGTTCGAGGCCATACTTTCAATGATCCAAGTATAACTGGAGAGCTGAGCCATAAGGTCCAAGTGCTTCGCAATGAGCTCAGTAAGTACTTTGAGGGGTCGGCAGATACGAAATGCATTGTCTTCACCCAACAACGCTATACTGCGATGATTTTGAATGAGCTTTTCACGAATCTGAACATCCCTCATCTCCGCCCAGGAGTCATTGTTGGTGTTCGATCGGGCGACATAGCGGGGATGAATGTTACCTTCCGGCAGCAGTTCCTTGCACTGATGAAATTCAGGAAAGGAGAAATCAATTGCCTGGTGAGCTCGAATACAACCCTTGTACTAAGCGTGCCAGCCCAATTCTGATAGCCAAAGTTTGCTACCTCCGTTGCTGAAGAGGGTCTCGACATTCCAGACTGTAACTTGGTAATTAGGTGTGTCATCCAATGCATACGTGATATTGCGCCGATACTAATGGTAAGATAGATTTGACTTGTATGAAACTCTCATTCAATATATTCAGAGTCGCGGCAGGGCAAGGCATTTGAATTCAACGGTAATCTGGAATCTTGATCAGAAGCAACAAGAATTTACTGACTTTCGTTCTTCCTCTAGTACGCGAGCATGGTTGAAAAGGACAATGCCTACCACGAAGCGCGGCTAGTAGAAGTCCGAGAAGCTGAGGTAGGCAAGTGTTGGCTTCCGTTAGGACAGCCACTGACAATTGCCCAGGAAATCATGCGGAGATTCTGTGAAGCTCTGCCTGAAGATCGACTGCTTCAAGGGAACGATCATGATATCGATAAACTTCTGGAGATGGAAGACGGAAAAAGGACATATACAATTGCTAGCACAGGCGCAAAGCTGACATACCGGTCCGCGATCGCTATCCTTGCTCGTTATGCCAGCTCTCTGGTAAGTGCACTTTCATTTAAAGTACATTATCGATACTGATGTAACTGATCCCATAGCAATATGAAAAAGAGTCTGCGGCTCTTGCCACATACTTCGTTGTCCCCGTGAATAGTACCTACGTCTGCGAAGTCATTTTACCTGAAAAGTCTCCAATACGAGGACTGACTGGGGGCCCATCAATGAAGAAGTCCACCGCCAAACAGTCCGCTGCATTCGACACTTGTCTTTTGCTTCGAAAGAACAAGTTGCTAGACGATCATTTCAATTCCGTATATCACAAACGCTTGCCTGCTATGCGGAACGCAAAATTAGCTATAACATCGAAGCGGACAAATCAATACAGCATGATAACAAAGCCATGCTTCTGGGGGAGCCAGCAGGGCACACTCCCGACAATGCTCCACGCCCTAGCTATATCGATTATTCCGTCGAAGTCCCTCACGAGAGAACATAGGAATCTTGTTCTCTTGACCCGTGACAAGCTACCGGTTCTCCCGGAATTTCCTATTTTTCTGGAAGATGACGTTGAAACCATAGTTCGTTCGGTACCGGTTGAGAATTCACTTGCTATCTCGAACGAAGAACTCAACCGCTTGACAATATTCACTCTCCGAGTCTTTCGAGATATTTTCCATAAAGTTTATGAGCGAGAGCCCGAGAAGATGCCGTACTGGCTTATACCAGCAGCAGCAGATGCGATCTTCGAAGAAGGTTCAGGAGCACGAAGCATGATAGACTGGCAAGTGTTGCGATTTGTTCAGGATAACGATGAAATCAAATGGTCAAGAGACATGGCCCCCCACATCCTGACAGATCTCTTCGCCTTTGATAGTTGGGATGGAAGGTTTCGGTACTTTGTCCATGGGATTGCAGAGAACCTGCGTCCTTCGCACCCTCCACCATCCTTTGTTTCGCGGCGCAGATACATGGAAAATATTTTGAACTATTCCCTGAGCTTGTCGAAAAACTCCCGGGCAAGGTTTCTCGCAACCTGCGACTGGAATCAACCTGTAGTGCGGGCAGAGCTAGTTCGACTGAGAAGGAATCTGCTTGACAAAATGACAAGTTCAGATAAGGAAGTTGAAACAAGATCCTTCTTGTGCCTCGAGCCACTGAAAATCTCCGCTGTCAGTTACTACTCCAAGAGATATTCTTCAATACTATGCTAACAGTCAAGACAAGCTTCCTTCGGCGATTGCTGCCTCGTGCCTCGCTTTTCCAGCGATCATTAGTAGGCTGGATTCGTACCTTATAGCTCGCGAAGCATGTCAAAGTCTACATTTGGATATTAAACTAGAATTCGCTCTGGAAGCGATAACAAAGGACTCTGATAATACAGAGGACCACAGAGGTCAGCAAGTTCACTTCCAAAGAGGAATGGGAAAGAACTATGAGCGCTTGGAGTTCCTAGGGGACTGCTTTCTCAAAATGGCGACGTCGATCTCCCTCTTCTCGCAAAACCCCGATGATGATGAGTTTGACTACCATGTGAACAGAATGTGTCTTATTTGCAACAAGAACTTGTTCAACTCGGCTACGGAGAAAAGACTGTACAAGTTTATTAGAAGCCGGGGGTTCTCTAGGTCCGTTGTCCTCTGGTCTTTACTCTTACACTCGGGAGCTAACAATATGTTTCGTCCTAGGCATGTATGGTACCCTGAAGGTCTCACCCTACTACAAGGAAAGGACCATAGCAAAAAAGCCTCATCGGAAGGCAAGCACGCGCTTGGCGAGAAAACTATCGCGGATGTTTGTGAAGCGCTGATAGGAGCGTCCGTGTTATCGGGTGGCCGTGAACACCGTTTTGACATGGCCGTCAAAGCAGTTAGTGCCTTAGTTGATAGCCTAAGTCACACGGCGACTTGCTGGAAGGAGTATTACTCCTCTTACACGATGCCAAAGTATCAGACTCAGACTGCCGATGGATATGACCTTGATCTCTCCCGGAAGGTTGAGGAAAGGTTGGGTTACAACTTCAGGCATCCCCGATTGCTGCGTTCAGCCTTCACGCACCCGTCCTATCCTATGGCATGGGCTAAAGTTCCATGCTACCAGCGTCTCGAGTTTTTGGGCGACTCACTATTTGATATGGCTTGCGTCGAAGACTTGTTCCAACGATTTCCAGATCGAGACCCACAGTGGCTGACGGAGCATAAAGTAAGTCTCCTCAGATGTGTTCCATCAAGCGGCTGTATTAACTTCAGATCTATAGATGTCAATGGTATCAAATAAGTTCATGGGTGCTTTAGCAGTGAAAGTCGGATTGCACACCCACCTGCAGCATTTCAGCAGCGCTTTACAGTCGCAGATCACCCACTACGCGGAGGAGGTCCAAACAGCAGAAATTGAAAGCGAGGGCGCAGTTGACTACTGGGTGATGACAAAGGACCCGCCTAAGGTAGATTGCCTTCAGTCCTTCAAAATGGCCCTGTTACGGAGGACTAATTGGAGCTGACGTTTTAGTGCCTGCCCGATATGGTCGAAGCCTATCTGGGAGCTGCCTTTGTTGATTCTGGGTTTGATTTTGAAGTCGTCGAAGCATTTTTCAAACGTCATGTCAAGCCATACTTCCATGACATGTCCATCTATGACACTTTTGCAAATAAACATCCAACCGTAAGACCCATGTCATTATCTAACATGAGCTTTAGCCTCCCGGAACTGACCAGTCTCAGACGTATCTGCACAACAAGTTGACAAATGAATATCGCTGTACGAATTACTGCCTGAAGGCGGGAGAGATACCTAGCATCGACAGGTCCATCGTTTCCGTGCTTGCTGCTGTTATCGTGCACGATTCAGTCATTGCCGAGGCGAGAGCATCGTCTAGCCGTTATGCTAAAGTGAAGGCGAGCGAGAAGGCGCTAGAGGTGATAGATGGACTTCCTGCATTTGAATTCCGCCAGAGATATCATTGTGACTGTCGAGGCGGAGATGATTCGACCAACGTAGATGTGGGGACCGCCATATGACTGAGCAGAATTTCTCCTTTGCTCATGTATGTTCTTAGAAAGAATATCAATACGACTAAGTCCGGATTCCTCTCTCTTTACAGCATTTCTATCGTTTTTATTGGGCCGTTCCAAGGGAGCGATCGACGTTGAAACTAGGTGTTGCAGAGGCAATCCATATTGCAAGGATTGTCTGGGTCGGGGTCAGGAACGAGCCGACGCTGACCGTTCCGTGGATCAGCGACCGGTGGAGACGGGCATGTCACATGCGAGGTTCTGCAACGCTTGCCGAAACAGGATTAGGGCCACCCCCTTGAGAACAAGCGGACGACACGTCTTCCCGCGTTCCCCTGCTTTGCTCAACGGGGGTGACTAAAGGTACCTAGCCAACACTCCGTAGACAATAATGAGTTTCTAGCTGTTCTTTTCCCACCCTCCCTCACATTGATTCAAAAGCATCACCATCCATCATCGTCCCATCCTCTCGATCCGTCCCCACCCTCTCCGTTTCATCGGTTTATCGAAGGTTTGCGAAGCCGCACCACGACGCGACCTGTCAACACATCGACCGACGAAGACCGCTCTGAAATACCTGTCTATCATCCATCTCTTGCGTCCCAACTCTCAATGATTCTCGCGCACAACCATCTATAACATCGCATACATGGAGGTCGCCTCCGCAGGGGTGCCGAACGGCGTCGCTGCACCCAGTCAGCCACCATCGTGGGACTCCGATGTCCTGGTACGCTACTTGGTTGAGGTGCTCCAAGTGACTTTGGGGGCTCTGAGAAGTGAGCTAGAAAGCACTGGGAGCTTGTTGTCCAAGGCCAAGTACAATGAGACCGTACAGCGGTTGACGCGGTTCGCTTCAGAACCGCAGACCGCTCTCTTCGTGCAGAAGGATGTGGTACCTACAGAAGAAGCAAATGGGACGGAAGATGACATATGTACGTCATGGCTGTGCCAGCAGGAATACTTACTCAGGCTAACCAGCTCCAGCGCCCGCAGCGAGTTATACATATAACCTTTCCTCTGATGTCTCGTTCTCCCCGACAACGGTAGTGTCGGTAGCCTTCACAAAACCCCCGACGGCTATCGATCCGGCTCGCCCCCTATACTTGCAAGTGCATGTCATGAATCTCCCCGGATTGCCATCGCTCAATGCCCAAGCGCAGCCACTTAATTCCATGACACCATTTGAATTCCTGTACTCGTCTATGCACAACGCGCTAAGTCCATACTTGGAAGCTTACATCCGCAACCAAGACAGTGTAACTGGAACTAAGTTAAGGACGGATACGGAGGCAAAGACGGGCGTGCCAGGAACTAAGAAGAAATGGGCGGAATTGGAAACCAGTCTTCTGCATCTTCAACAGAATGTCGAGATTCCTGTCCTGAACCTCCAGCCCCACGAGGTTGTGCAAGCTGCATTAAATGAAGCAGAAGTCCGGGGAATAAAACCATCAGTGGACTTGATACCCTCCGCTGTTTTAGAGAGCAGCAACTTCATTAACAGCATCCAGAATACGGTTAATGGTTGGATTCGATCCATTCAAACCATTACAAAGATGTCCCGCGATGCCGACAGCGGTTCGGCAGCCCAGGAGATCCATTTTTGGCTGGAGATGGAGAGCGCGCTCGAGG
This sequence comes from Byssochlamys sp. BYSS01, assembly GCA_002242795.1. Classification (NCBI taxonomy): domain Eukaryota; kingdom Fungi; phylum Ascomycota; class Eurotiomycetes; order Eurotiales; family Thermoascaceae; genus Paecilomyces; species Byssochlamys sp. BYSS01. The sequence goes on from NIXA01000004.1 coordinate 101,738, forward strand.
GAATCGAGAATCAGTTACGTGGGGACGGCGTTCAGTTGACTATGGATATCCTTCGCCATGCAAAACGATATCAAGCAACCCTCAGCTTCGTCGCTGATACTGGACTTAGAGAAGCAACCGACATGGTCCAGAAGTACAATCAATTGATGCGTGACTTCCCGCTTGATGAGCTCTTATCGGCTACCACGTTGCAGAAAGTGCAGGAGTCCCTGGGCTTGGTTTTCAACCACCTCAATAAGAAGTTGAAGATCAGCCCGTATCCGATTAAGCGTGCTTTGTCGCTTGTCGAGGCTATAACTGGCGATCTTGACGAGAAAATCCGTTCTTTAATTAATGGCCGTTCCATACTGCACCTGGATTACCGAGAATTCCGTTCGCTAATGAAGACCACTGGTGCGATCTTTCGAACCTGGGATGAGAACATAAAGGAATTTACCAACGTTGCAAGAGATGCGACTAGGCGTCGGAATGAGAAGTTCATTCCAATCAAGGTAAACCCGCGGCACGCCAAGACCCAGGAAAGACTGCAATACATCAACACCTTCAGAGTCAATCACGAGCAACTCCAGCGGACGATCGTCAATGTTCTGGGCCCCAAGACCTCTATATCCGGCGACGCCGGGAATGTCCAAGAAGGTACTGTAATAGTCGAAGAGATTGGAGATGTCGACGCAGTTGAGGAAGTCGCGGAGGCTTTTGCTGCTCTGAAGAATGTGGATGTACTTGACGTATCACCCGAAGGAACCCAGTCGTGGGTGCAGGCAGAGATTGCCTACAATGAACGTACATCTCGCGTTGAAAACTCTATAATTGCTCGCCTCCGGGATCGCCTCGCTACTGCGAGGAATGCGAATGAGATGTTCCGCGTCTTCTCCAAGTTCAATGCGCTCCTTGTTCGACCCAAAATTCGGGGAGCCATCAGCAAATATCAATCTCAACTCCTTAAGAATGTCAAGCAGGATATTTCTGCCTTGCACGAGCGGTTCAAGCAGCAGTATGGTCATTCCGAGGCGCACGCTATGGCTCAATTACGAGATCTGCCTCCTGTGTCAGGTGCTATCATTTGGGCTCGCCAGATTGAGAGACAGCTCGATGGCTATATGCGAAAGGTCGAGGACGTCCTTGGAGAAGACTGGCATCTACATGCCGAAGGACAAAAGCTGCAGTCAGAGAGCAGTCTGTTCCGCAAGAAACTAGATACCAGGCCGATTTTTGAGTCCTGGCTCCACGATGTCCAGAGGCGCCGCATCACGATAGCTGGACGACTTTTCAATATTGTGCGCAATCGGGCTGCTGGAAACACGTTAGAGCTGACTGTGAATTTCGATGCTCAGGTCATAGCTTTGTTCAAAGAGGTGAGGAATCTAATCTGGCTTAACTTCCAAGTTCCGCATGCTGTCAGCAACATATCAAAGGAAGCAAAACGTGTCTACCCTTATGCTATCAGCTTGATGGAAAGTGTCCGCACTCTGTTGCAAACCGGCCGATTCATTTTGTCCATGACCGAGGTTGCTATTTTACTGAATGGCTATGTCAACGACGCGCAAGGCATGATCGCCAAAGGAATCCCTCTTAGGTGGGAATCATTTGTTCACACGTACGAGCTTCATGTAAAGCAACCTCCTCTGGCCAATAGTTCTATTGAACCCTCCATTGCAAGCAGGGGAGAAAGCAAGCATGTTCAGTTCGTTCGTGAATTCGCAGGATCCGCCTCTGTCCTGCAGTCCAAGGCAGCGACGTTGGCGTCTATCAACGAAAACATCCAGAAGGCAACTGCAGAGTTGAAGACATGCCCGTACGAAGCGGCAGCATTCAAAGGCTGCCTCGACACCATTCAGGTTGCGGTTGACAAGCTGAACTTGGAGAACTATGTCAATCTTGGTTTTTGGGTCGCTAAGCTCAACTCTAGTATTGAATCTATACTTCGAGACCGGCTCCATCGCGCAATTCGGGAATGGGTTGCTTCGTTTCAGGCTGCCGAAAGGGACCAAATATCAACCCAGGTCCTGAACCCCACGGAGGATGAGTCGGAGACTACTGCTTACAAGGTTGAGTTTCCCGAGCTTGTACATGAAATCTCGATGCGCAACCAAGTTCTACACCTTGACCCGCCCTTACAATTTGCCCGAGCAAGCTGGCTTTCGCACTTCGATAATTGGCTGGGAGTTGTCTGTCACCTTGAGAAGATCAAGTCCTCCCGATATCAAATCTCTATTGATGTCGAGTCGACACAGCTGTCAGAAGCTTGCTTTACGAATCTCCCTCAGCACTGCATAAGCGAATTGGATGAAGTTTACGGTGTCGTCGAAGGGAGGCTAAAGGAGGTTTCCGAATACGTCGACAAATGGTTGCAATTTCAGTCTCTCTGGGATCTGCGATCCGAACAGGTCTATGATATCCTGGGTGACAATCTGTCTCAATGGCTTCAGCTCCTCCAGGAAATTAGGAGAAGTCGTGCAACCTTCGATACCTCCGAAGTCAGTCGATCATTTGGGAATGTCAAAATCGACTATGAGCAGGTACAGACACGAGTTAACGCCAAATATGACCAATGGCAACATGAGATCCTCCTGAAGTTCGGCTCAAAACTCGGCGGCCGTATGAGGGAGGTCCACACGGAGATTGCCTCTGCGCGACGCGATCTGGAGGGTCAAAGCCTTGAGGCATCTTCAACCGCGCACGCGGTGTCCTTCATTACAATCGTTCAACAATGCAAACGCAAGGCAAAAGTGTGGGAACCAGAAGTTGATCTTTTCCGACAAGGTCAGACCACGCTTTCTCGTCAGCGTTACCCGTTCCCCAATGACTGGCTACACGTGGAGAACGTCGATGGGGAATGGACTGCTTTGAACGAACTGCTTGCTCGGAAGAGCAAGATTGTCCAAGACCAGACCGAAGGACTACGCGCTAAGATTTCCGCGGAGGACAAGGTAATCAGCTCCAGGATTGACGAAGTTCTCCGTCAGTGGAATGATGAGAAGCCAGTGTCTGGTACCATCCCGCCTGATGAAGCGTCCCGAATCCTCAGTTCTTTCCAGTCTCGCCTGGAGTCTCTCCAATCCGACTATGAAATGGTGTCCAAGGCAAAAGAAGCCCTCGATCTTCCTGCGAGCCCCCAATCCTCCTTGCCAGCTATCCTGGAAGAAGTCCAAGACTTCATGTCCGTTTGGGCAGCGCTGTCGACCATTTGGAAAAGTCTTAATGACCTACGCGAAATGCTCTGGACAAGTGTGCAGCCAAGGAAACTTCGTCAGTCCCTCGATGGCTTGATAAAGATGACGAAGGAGATGCCGAGTCGCATGCGCCAATACGCTGCTTTTGAACATATTCAGAATGTTCTTCGACAACTGTTGAAGGTGAATCCTCTGCTTTCTGAGATGAAGTCTGAAGCCGTCAAAGAAAGACATTGGCAAAAGATCTATAAAACCCTCAAACCCGGGAAACGGTTTTCTCTCGTGTCTCTTACTCTAGGAGATGTGTGGGATCTTCAGCTGACTTCCAGCGAGACCATCATTCGGGACATCATCGCGCAAGCCCAGGGTGAGATGGCACTAGAAGAATTCTTGAAGTCTGTTCGGGAGACTTGGCAGAATTATTCCCTTGATCTTGTTAACTACCAGAACAAGTGCCGCTTAATTCGAGGTTTTGACGACCTTTTTGCGAAATGCAGCGAGAACCTGAATTCCCTTCAAGCGATGAGACATTCTCCGTATTACAAGGAATTCGAAGAGGAGGCTTCTTCTTGGGAAGACAAGCTTAACAGGGTCCACGTTCTTTTCGATGTGTGGATCGATGTCCAGCGACAATGGGTGTATCTCGAAGGCGTTTTCACTGGGAATGCAGACATCAAACATTTGCTCCCTCTTGAGTCGAGTCGCTTCCAGAACATAAATTCGGAGTTCTTTGCCGTGATGAAGAAGGTCTATAAATCTCCTTTCGTCCTCGACGTTCTTGCCATCAATGGGGTGCAAAGGTCACTGGAGCGACTTGCAGACCTGCTTAACAAGATCCAGAAAGCGCTCGGCGAGTACCTTGAACGGGAACGTCTCTCTTTCCCACGCTTCTATTTTGTTGGAGACGAGGACCTGCTTGAAATTATCGGCAACAGCAATGATATCATGCGGGTTGCTAAACACTTCAAGAAGATGTTTGCTGGATTGTCTGGACTCATTGTTGATGATGACACTAATATTGTCGGGTTTACGTCGAAAGAGGGCGAGGAGGTTCGATTGAAGAAAGAGGTCAACTTGGTCAGAACTCCCAAGATTAACGAATGGCTCACGGCGCTCGAGAACAATATGAAATTGACACTGGCGGAACTCTTGGCTGAAGCAGAGGAGCAATTTGACACGATATACAATGCCCCTGAAATTGACAACACTGCCTTCAACGACTTCCTTGCCAATTATCCTGCCCAGATTGTTGTCCTCGCGAGCCAGGTTGTCTGGACGAGCGCTGTGCAGAAATCTCTGGAGAACAGCGGCAGTACTCTATCAGCGTTGTATGATGCCCAGGTTAGAGTGCTTGAGCTCCTTGCCGCCACTGTCCTCGGGGAGCTGGATGCAATTACCAGAAAGAAATGTGAGCATATGATCACAGAGTTTGTCCACCAGCGGGACGTTATCTCCAAGCTCATCAAACTGAATGCATCTACGCCGACGAACTATTTGTGGCTCCTCCAAATGCGCTATGTTTACCGAAACGATGGAGACTTCCTCCAGCGGTTACATGTCCACATGGCAAATGCCAAGCTGTGTTACGGATTTGAGTACCTAGGGGTTCCTGAACGACTTGTGCGAACGCCTCTCACTGATCGTTGCTTCCTTACATTAACTCAAGCGTTATGTCAAAGACTCGGCGGGTCTCCTTATGGCCCAGCCGGTACCGGAAAGACAGAATCAGTCAAGGCATTGGGCCTCCAACTTGGCCGCTTCACCCTCGTATTCAACTGTGACGACAGCTTCGATTTTCAAGCTATGGGTCGAATCTTCCTCGGTATCTGTCAGGTCGGTGCGTGGGGTTGCTTTGACGAATTTAACCGTTTGGAAGAGAGGATCCTGTCAGCTGTGTCGCAACAAATCCAGAACATTCAGATTGGATTGAAAAGGGGAGAAGACGATGGCAATGCTGAGATTGAGCTAGTTGGGAGACGCTTATCTGTGAATACCAACACTGGTATTTTTATTACCATGAACCCCGGCTATGCAGGACGTTCAAATTTGCCCGATAACTTGAAGAAACTCTTTAGAAGCATCGCGATGTCGAAACCAGACAAAGAGCTCATTGCAGAAGTTATGCTCTTTTCGCAAGGTTTCAAACAAGCAAAGCCGTTGTCGAAACAGACAGTGCCATTCTTCGATCATTGTTCTTCACAGTTATCGAAGCAAGCACATTATGACTTCGGCCTGCGTGCTCTTAAGAGTGTCCTGGTCAGTTCTGGAGGTCTTAAGCGTGTCCGTCTCGCCAACTCTGAAGGCGACCTTGGTCCAGATGAGGTTATCGAGCCTCAGATTATTGTGCAGAGTCTTCGGGAGACAATTGCACCGAAGTTGGTACGCGAAGATGTGGAAAGCCTGCTAGAAATCGAAGCACGAAATTTCCCTGGCGTGGAGTATGTTCCTGCAAATTTTGAGAAACTGGAGCAGGCAATTCGCGAGATTGCTCGTGAGCAACACAATGTCGACAGTGAGACGTGGGTTACCAAGGCGCTACAGGTGCACCAAATTCAGACTATCCACCACGGCGTCATGATGGTGGGCAAATCCGGATCCGGAAAGTCCTCGGCGTGGAAGATACTGCTTCAAGCGTTGCAGCGAACTGAAGGCGTTGAAGGCGTTGCACATATAATTGACTCCAAGGTCATGTCTAAAGAAGCGCTTTACGGGAACCTTGACAGCACCACTCGCGAATGGACCGATGGTCTATTCACGGGAATATTGAGGAGGATTATCGATAATCTTCGAGGGGAAGACTCCAAACGCCATTGGATTGTTTTCGACGGAGATGTCGATCCGGAATGGGTTGAGAACCTTAACAGCGTGCTCGACGATAACAAGCTGTTAACTCTACCCAACGGAGAGCGTTTGAACCTGCCTCCGAATGTGCGAATAATGTTCGAAGTAGAGAGCCTGAAATATGCCACACTGGCTACAGTTAGTCGTTGTGGTATGGTTTGGTTCAATGAGGACACTGTCACACCTCCGATGATGATTGCCAACTATGTTGAGTCGCTCAGAACCAGGACATTCGAAGATTTGGACGACGATAATGTTCCCGCTGGGCAAGCTTCTGTGAAGACCCAGGATTCTCAGGATGCGCTTGCAACTATTCTTAAGCGGCTCCTTCAGGAAGATGATCTTGTTTTGAAGGCTCTTGAAGAGGCGCATAAATACAACCACATCATGGATTTTACTGATATCCGGGCCCTCAATACCCTGTTCAGTCTACTGAATAAGGCTTGTCGCAATGTCCTCGAATACAACATTCAGCATGTGGACTTCCCCCTTGATGCTGAGCAAATGGAATCGTACGTTTCCAAGAAGTTCCTTGTCGCACTTGTCTGGTCGTTTACGGGTGACTGCAACCTGGGATACCGTAAGTCTTTCGGCGAATATGTATCAGGGCTGTCCACGATTGATCCTCCGCTGCTGGCCGACTCATCTTTAATTGACTTTGATGTGTCTCTTCCGAAAGCGGAGTGGACGAGCTGGCAATCGCAGGTGCCATCAATTGAGATCAACACCCACTCGATCATCCAAACCGACGTGGTGATTCCGACAGTAGACACTGTTCGCCATGAAGATGTCCTTTATTCGTGGCTGGCAGAACATAAGCCTCTGCTGCTCTGTGGCCCTCCTGGCTCTGGTAAAACGATGACTTTGTTTGCTGCACTCCGGAAGCTCCCTAACATGGAAGTTGTCGGCCTGAACTTTTCTAGTGCCACCACTCCGGACCTTTTAATCAAGACTTTCGAACAGTATTGCGAATACAAGAAAACATTGAACGGGATTGTCATGTCTCCGAATCAGATTGGGCGCTGGCTGGTCATTTTCTGTGACGAAATCAACCTCCCAGCTCCTGATCGGTACGGCACGCAGCGGGCGATCTCCTTCCTGAGACAGCTCGTTGAACAGAACGGTTTCTGGAGAACGTCAGACAAGGCTTGGGTCACTCTGGATCGCATTCAGTTTGTTGGCGCCTGTAACCCTCCAACCGACGCGGGGCGTACGCCTTTAGCCGAACGGTTCCTCCGTCACTCTCCGTTGGTCATGGTCGATTATCCTGGGGAGGTATCTCTTATGCAGATCTATGGCACTTTTAATGCCGCAGTGCTCAAGATCCTTCCCTTGTTACGGGGCTACTCAGACTCGCTTACGAAAGCCATGGTTCAATTCTACTTGGAGTCTCAGTCCAGATTTACACCAAAGATCCAACCGCACTATGTGTATTCCCCGCGTGAACTTACTCGCTGGGTCCGCGGTATCTATGAAGCGATAAAACCTCTCGAGACCCTCCCCGTCGAAGGGCTGGTCAGGATTTGGGCCCACGAGGCGTTGAGGCTTTTCCAGGATCGACTCGTCGCTGAAGAGGAACGACATTGGACGTCCGATGCGGTTCGTCGTATTGCGTTGGAGAACTTCCCCACCATCGATGAGGAGCAAGCTCTTAAGGGACCCATTCTCTTTTCAAACTGGCTGTCTAAGCATTATGTTCCAGTCGAGCAGGAGCGGCTCCGTGAGTTTGTGAAGGCGCGTCTGAGGACGTTCTGTGAAGAAGAGGTTGATGTTCCTCTTGTGCTGTTCAACGACGTTTTGGAACACGCTCTGCGTATTGACCGAGTGTTCCGACAACCTCAAGGGCACCTTATTCTGATCGGTGTCAGTGGGAGTGGCAAGACTACATTGTCGCGCTTCGTGGCATGGATGAACGGCTTGAAGGTCTTTCAAATCAAAGTCCACGGCAAATATACTTCGGAGGATTTCGATGATGATTTAAGAAATGTCCTCCGTCGAGCAGGATGCAAGGGCGAAAAGATCTGCTTCATCATGGACGAATCCAACGTCTTAGACTCGGGCTTTCTCGAACGGATGAACACCCTGCTGGCAAACGCGGAGGTGCCGGGTCTGTTCGAAGGGGATGAGTACTCTTCGTTGATGACTGCGTGCAGAGAAGGAGCGCAGCGACAAGGTCTCCTCCTAGACTCTCAAGAGGAACTCTACAAGTGGTTCACGCAGCAGATTGTCAGGAACTTGCATGTCGTATTCACAATGAATCCTCCGGAAGAAGGGCTGTCCTCGAAAGCGGCGACAAGTCCTGCGCTCTTCAACAGATGTGTTCTCAACTGGATGGGCGATTGGTCTGATCAAGCCCTCTTCCAGGTTGGCTCCGAACTCACCCAATCACTCGACCTGGATAGACCGAACTTTACTGCTCCGGATAGCATACCGGTAGCATACCGCGAGCTGACTCTTCCACCGTCTCACCGAGACACGGTTGTGAACTCGATGGTCTATATTCATTACTCGTTACAAAAGTTCAACCAGCGTCTCCAGAAACAACAGGGAAGGACTACCTATTTAACCCCTCGTCATTATCTCGACTTCGTTGCTCAGTACGTGAAACTTTTTAATGAAAAGCGTGAAGATCTCGAAGAACAGCAGAGACACTTGAACGTTGGTCTTGAAAAGCTCAGGGACACTGTCGACAAGGTGGAGGATCTTCGTGTGAGCCTCGCACAGAAGAAGGCAGAGTTGGAAAGAAAAGAAATGGAAGCGAATGAAAAGCTGGAGCGTATGGTCGGTGGTCAGAAGGAGGCAGAACAACGGAAAGCGGCATCCCTTCAGATTCAAGAAGCGCTGGAGATACAGGAGCGTGAAGTGTCCGAGCGAAAGGAGGTTGTTCTTAACGATCTTTCCAGAGCCGAGCCTGCTGTCCTGGAGGCACAGAAGAGTGTGAGCAACATCAAACGCCAGCACCTTACTGAAGTCCGTTCCATGGGAAACCCACCAGCTAGTGTTCGACTCGCTCTGGAAGCTGTCTGCACCCTCCTTGGTCACAAAGTTGACAGCTGGAAAACGATTCAAGGAATTATACGGAGGGAAGACTTCATTGGTAGTATCGTCAACTACGACAATGAACGACAGATGACCAGGAACCACAGGATCAAGATGCAGAACGAATTCCTGTCAAAGGAGGATTTCACGTATGAGAGGGTCAACCGTGCGAGCAAGGCCTGTGGTCCACTAGTCCAGTGGGTTGAAGCTCAGGTCAACTACTCAGATATCTTGGACAGAGTTGGGCCGCTACGGGAGGAGGTTGCGCAGCTTGAAGAACGACTTCTGCAGACCAAAGCGGAGGCACAAACCATTGAGAACACCATCCGCGGCCTTGAAGCAAGCATTGCTACCTACAAGTCTGAATATGCAGCTCTCATCAGCCAAACGGAAGCGATCAAGATGGAAATGTCACGAGTCGAATTCAAGGTTAACAGGAGTTTGCGCCTCCTCAAGAGCCTCTCATCAGAGCGCGAGCGATGGGAAGAGGGCAGCAGGTCGTTCGAAATCCAGATCAATACTCTTGTGGGTGACGTACTAATTGCAGCGGCATTCCTTGCATATGGCGGTTTCTACGACCAGCAGTTCCGAAAACTCATGGTTGATGATTGGGTCAACCACCTGTCACAATCTGGCATCAGCTTCAAACCACATAATCCAGTGACGGAGTATCTGTCTAACGCTGACGAACGTCTTTCCTGGCAAAGTAACTCGCTGCCGGTTGATGATCTCTGCACGGAAAATGCCATTATCCTGAAGCGGTTTAACAGATATCCCTTGATCATCGACCCTTCTGGTCGCGTCACGGAGTTCCTGCAGAAGGAAAGCAAGGACAGAAAGCTTACTGTTACCAGCTTCTTGGACGATTCCTTTGTCAAGCAGTTGGAGAGTGCATTGCGTTTTGGAAATCCAATCCTTATCCAAGATGCAGAACACCTGGATCCGATTCTCAACCACGTTCTCAACAAGGAGTATCAGAAGACCGGAGGACGTGTGCTCATCCAACTCGGGAAACAGGAGATCGACTTCTCTCCTTCATTCAGGCTCTTCCTTTCTACGAGAGATCCATCTGCGTCATTTCCTCCGGACGTTTGCAGCAGAACAACGTTTGTCAACTTTACAGTCACTCAGAGTAGCTTGCGGACGCAGTCACTGAACGAAGTCTTGAAGTTTGAACGCCCAGATGTCGATGAGCGCCGTACCAACCTGGTTAAGTTACAAGGTGAATTCAAGATCCATCTCCGTCAGCTTGAGAAGCGTCTCTTGCAGGCACTGAATGAGTCCCGCGGCAACATCCTCGATGACGATAATGTTATCGAGACTTTGGAAACCCTCAAGAAGGAGGCCGGGGAGATTTCCAGGAAGATGGAGGAAACGGAAGGTGTTATGACAGAGGTTGAGAACATCACCCAGCAGTATAGCATCATTGCCAATTGTTGTAGTGCAGTATTTGCTGTATTGGAGCAGCTGCACCACATCAATCATTTCTACCAGTTTTCGCTTCAGTACTTCGTTGATATCTTCAACTCCGTCCTGCACCAAAACAAGCGCCTTGCTCAAGAGAAGGACCATACTGCACGCGTCCAGATCATCCTGCGGGATCTTTTCGTTACAACCTACCAGCGGACCTCGTTGGGTCTAATTCAGAAGGATCGCATCACACTCGCAATGCTCCTTTCCCAGAACTCGCCATACAAGATGGAAAAAGATATCATCGATAGCATTCTTGATGAGACTATAGAGGGTGAGGATCTATCGACGGCCCCCGAACACCGCGATCAAGTCATGAACAGAATCGCAAACATGTCTCTCTTCAAGCCCATCTTGCCCAACATCACTGCGGAGCAATGGGAGCAGTTCTTCAATGAGGAGCTTGCCGAAAACACAGTTCCGCCAGTTTGGGAACAGGGCTCAGAAAAAGTCGATCAACTCCTCCGATCTCTGTTGCTTGTGAAGCTCTGTCGGATGGACAGGTTCGTGCCAGCCGCTGAGCGTTTCATTGTAGCCGTATTTGGCCATGAGTTCTTTGAAGGAAGCAGCGACTTGAAGGATGTGGTTGAGCAGGTCACTGCCACTACACCTATTGCTCTCAGCTCAAGCCCTGGCTTCGATGCCAGCTACAAGGTCGATGCGCTCGTTGAGCGTATGGGCGCGACCTGTGCCAATATTGCCATGGGTTCCAACGAAGGTCTACAGAGTGCGGACAAAGCGATCAGCAACGCTGCTGCCACCGGGACATGGGTACTGGTTAAGAACGTCCACCTCGCGCCTTCTTGGCTACAGAGTCTAGAGAAGAGGCTCGATTCTCTAAAGCAGCATAGAGACTTCCGACTCTTCCTATCCATGGAGTCTAGCCCGAAGATTCCAGTTAATCTCCTCCGGGCGTCTCGCGTACTCATGTTTGAGCAGCCGGCGGGTATCCGTGCAAACATGAAGGACTCACTTTCGTCGTTGTCACTGAGGGCGAGTAAACCTCCTGTTGAAAAGGCTCGCGTCTACCTCCTGCTTTGCTTCCTACATGCTGTTGTACAGGAGAGGCTGCGTTATGCACCCAACCTCGGTTGGAAGGGATTCTGGGAATTCAACGACAGTGATGTAAGTCTACTCTTGGACAAGTTGTAACATGAGATTCGTTGCTAACGTAGTTCTGCGCACAGTATGAGTGTTCTGCCTACATTATCGACTACTGGATTGATACTACTTCCCAGGGTCGTTCAAACGTCGCGCCTCAGAAGCTTCCTTGGGATATAATCCGTACACTTGTTACAGAGACGTACGGAGGCAAGATTGATGACAGCGAGGATTTCCGCCAGTTGGAAATGCTGGTCAACAGCTTTATCAACCCCGATTCTTTCGAGAGCGAGCACAAACTCGTAACTGGTGTCGAGAATGATGACTGCCTGGCGCTTCCCGAGCAAACGAGCATCCGGGACTTCGCAGAGTGGGTCAACCGGCTTCCAGAACGTGAGCCACCCACATATTTGGGTCTACCTGCCAACGCAGAGAAGCTGTTGCTAGTCGGGCATGGGAAGAAGATGATATCGGATTTGGTGAAAGTGACGACTTTGCTGGACGAAGGAGAGCAGCTGATGGTTGATATTTAGACGTTTATCATCTGTCAGTGGGCTTTGTCTTGGAGGAGGCAGTTGCTAGAGCGTTATATCCGCGAAGGAAGAGATAGACCGCCAGTGGACGCGAAGTCTCTGTGTTTCTTTTGTTAAGTTTCTCTCTTTTCTGTGATTCCTTGGATGCTTTTTAATTGTCTAGACTTCTTCCTGCGTCTGTTTTTTCTTGGTTGTATTGTATTGGTAATAGTTTAGAATTGTCCTAATTGACCTACTAATATTCATAAGGAGTTACACATAAACTCAGGTTGAATGGATAGTAGGCATGTAGATTCCTGCCACACTAGGTATCAAGTCGTCGAAACTGCATTCTAGAAGTACCACCACAGATAGAACGGCAAAACCAGAATGCGCAAGTGAGTATCCCGGCAAAACTCCAGATCACCAGAAACAAGACCGAAAACCAACACCCGGTACGCAAAGGTTGTGTACGCGCACTATGACATTGGCCGACAGGCTCAAGCGCTCTCAAATCCGTACACGGGAGAACCGAGCTGTGATATTAAAGATTAGTTGATATTGGAGGCCATCGACTACAGATATTGTAGTCATATTTGATTGATGCTATGCATGGATGGTGTGTAGGAGTAAGATTGGAGTAGATATAGAGAATCATCACGTACCCTCTTCAGCGCGTAGACGACCTTTTGCAGGAAATTCAAAAAAGGACAATGTTAGCTTCTCCCATGTATCCTCGTAAGGGGAATGAATAACGACAGTTAGGTTGCGAGGATGTGCTAGTAAATCCAGTGGGCACGACCTACATCCTTCGTGGTCACAATCTATCCCAATAATCAATCAATCCAGTTAGCAAGAGCCAGAAGAGTGTAGTAGCTGGATGGATGGACGGAAGATAGAAGCTGTCCTCTTTTTTTTTTTTTCCCCTCCGGGGTGCCGGACTATTCCTTACTTTTCTGGAGTATTTGTGTGTCTGTGACGAATCCATGATTATGGTAACTTGTCTTATGATCTAAATCATACAAATAACGCAGTTAGCTAGTAGTTTTTGACACGATATATTCAAAGATGTCGTCGAGAAATGGGACGGATGAGTTCCATCATGGGGAAAGCTGGAATGAAATAAAATGAAATGTGGGAAGCAGTCACTTACCTCTGTCAGACGCGACTTGACGACACTTCTGATCTCATCGTATATGTCCTTCTTCATACGAACAACACCACCGCGACGGGCAAGACGACTTGATACCAGCAGTTAGACGAAGCTTGAGAGACGGATTTTTTAGAAATATAAGGAGGAAGGAATAGGAAAGTTGAGATAGGAGGAGGGAAGGACAGAAGAAGGCTATTGAATATAAAAGTGCCATAGTATTTTCGTACGTACCGAATGGCTGGCTTGGCTATGAGGGACGGAAAGGGGAAATTAGGCAGTCAGTAGAGACTCAAAGATAGAAGTGACCCAGGTAGTTGGACACGAACTTATTCCCTGGATGTTGTCTCTTGGGAGTTTGCTATACAGAACGCGTTAGTGGGTAGCTTGCTTGCAGGTACTATTTGGTAGAGGACGGTTGAGCAGAGCATCAACAACTCGACTCGACTAGACTCACCGGACACGACGCTGGGAATAGAAGACTTTAGGCACCGTGGTTGCACGGCTCCCATTGGTGTTGCTTGGAGGCATTACGAGCGAGCAAGCAAACACGAGAGTTAGAGGTTGGAATATTCGATAGATGCTCAAGTTTGTAGATCATATGTCCAGAGAGAAAGGTAGACGAGTTTTAAAGATATGATCATTGGGAAGAAGATCCAGACAGGTTGATATGTCTATATGCACTCCATGTTGAAGTGAATGGCTCCGACAGAAACGGAGAAGCGACCAGTGAAATGAACAGTGAAGGAGGCAAAACGGGAATACCCAAAAGACAAGTGTGAGAATGGAAAATGTTCAACAATTGGAAACATTAGAAAAATTATTTAAAAAAAAAAATAAAAGAGTCAGGCAAATCAAATAGACAAGTAACTTAACATTAGGTACGTAGATAATTCTTTATAATGCGTGCGGATTATTATCCAGAAGATCTGGCTTTCTTTCTGACCAACATTAAGAGCGAAAGTAGGAGGAAAAGGAAATTCCAGCAACCCTCAAAACGCCACTGAGAATGGCCCCGAATAAGTTTATGCCATGCCATGGACAGTTCACGAAATGAAAGTGGCTTCGGAGAACATCCATCCATCCTCTTGGGATTCGTCGTCTCCGATTTTCAGCTTCAGAGGAAGTTTCTCTTGCGGCGAATACTGAGAGACGGTTAGTTATGATTTGCCATCACAGTCTGGCACGGCGTTCAAGACGAAGAGGATCTTACCTGGAAAATATACGGTCTTGTTCCGGCAACACTACCAGCAATAGCCTTGACGAATCCCGGAACCTCCGCCATGACATCGATCCGGTCCAGTCTGGGACCCAGAGGCCCATCGACCTCTGCGCGGATATCCTTGCCGTCGCTCGTCTTGCCTTCCCATACCCATCGGATGGACGTGGGTTCCGGCCAGTCACTCTCCGGATCCTGGGTGAACTCGGTATGGACAGCGGTGTTGGTAGCGCCAGCGTAGATAATTTCACCGTCTTTAGTGATACCACCCACGTTAATCGTCGTCGAGCCATAGGAAGGTGGCGTAGTATACTCCATCATCACGGCGGAATACGACGGAGTTTGAAGATTGATGAAGTTCCACCGGGCAGCTGGAAACGGTTAGCACCGCCAAACGATAGTCCCAAGTAAGAAAGGCGCACGAGAGGAGAGGGGGGGTGAAAAATATGAACATACCGGCATGATGCGGCTTCATACCCTGCAGCGCATGGATATATTGGCCGCGACCCTTGAGATCAAAGGTCTCACCGGGGGTCTCGATAGTGCCTTCCACAGCGCAACGAGACCAGAATGCATGTAGCATTGAGCCCCACGGATTCTCGGGGTCTGTGCCAAAATAAGATGTTCCGTCCTTTCCGACGACAAAGCCAGGCGCAGTTCTCTTGAAAGTCAGATTGACGATACTCTCCTCGTTCACGGAAGAGCGGATGTCATAGGCATCTCCATCCTCATTGAGGGTCACGGAAAGGTTGTCAGCGCCGAAGGAATACATGCCCTCGTCGAACATGTGGTTGTACAGGGTATCCGAGTGCCAGATGGCCGGCTCATCGTGGTTAGCAATTTTGAAGATCTTCACGTTAAATTGACAAGTGACGTGGATACCTCTGTTGGTCGAGAAGAAGACAGCAGTCAGCGACGACCGATCCAAACTAGGAGTTGCGCAGAAAGATAAGAAAAGGGAGAGGGGGGTTCATGTCTCACGCAACGTTGCTGTAGATGATCTGAGCCATTGCAAAATTACCAGTGTCAGACATGACATAGAATGTCTGAGTCTCGACACAGGTGTACTCGTATGAGCGCCATTTCAAGTCGTCCTTGGTGAGTTCGGTATAGGGGCACGACTCGGCTTGTTTGGTGACGGGGTGGATTGCGTCAGGGCCGTAGACGGGCTCCTGCGTGCCCGCGACACTTGCGAGACTAGAGGAAGAAAACGCGCTGCATTAGCCGCTTGGACAGTCAGAGCAAGAAACAGGAGAGAACACACGTTGACTTGAGCCAGTTCATGGTGGTCCAGGGCGAGAATATTTGGATCGGTAGAGCAGAACACACCAGGGAAACTTTTTTTTGCTGAAGTAGGAGAAGAAAGGCTGAATAAGTGCAAGTCTAATTGCCTACCTAGGTAAAGTTAATGAACCGGACGCCGCCCTACGAGTCCACCCCAGAGGCAGACCTTTCCTTTCGTCTCCTCCTCATCTCCTTCCAAATAAGCACGCTCAATCTACAAACAAGCTCCCAGCTCTGACTGCGCTATCGTATAGCGATGCAGCCTGCCGCGCTGCAGACTTATTTTATTTTACGTGCATCGCTGCCTGCACACGACTCCCTCCGCCGACTGCGCTGACTGGTTCCTCCTCCGATCTTCGCCGAAACGGGGAAAGCGACCGCCTGTGGGCAGAATCCTCCCGCGGATCTTGCGCATCCGGCGACGCAAGTCGCTCTCCATTTCCGTACTGCGATTCCGCACGCGAACTCCATCATGGCGAGAAAAGCGCTGGCCAAGGACCAGATCGTGAAGCTGATCGTGGGAGCCGGCCAGGCTAGTCCCAGTCCCCCGGTTGGTCCGGCCCTGGGAAGCAAAGGGGTCAAGAGCATGGACTTTTGCAAGGTAGGCTCGCTAGAATCCATTGATTGAATTGAAGTTGAACAGGACTGAAGTGTCCATCGCAAATTGTCCATTAACTGAATATATTCGACTAACATGAACATCGCTCTAGGAATTCAACGCCCGAACCGCACATATCAACACCGGCGTTCCCGTCCCGGCACGGGTAACAGTACGACCAGATCGGTCCTTCACCTTCGACCTGCGAACACCCACAACAAGCTGGCTACTTCTCCAGGCTGCGGAAGTGGAGCCTCGCAAGGGTCGACTCCGCGGAGCCATGAACCCCGGCCATGAGATCGTTGGCAAGGTGTCGCTCAAACACGTGTACGAGATCGCGAAAATCAAGCAGTCAGAGACGAGACTGTCGGGACTGAGTCTGCAAGGGTTGTGCAGGTCGATCATTGCCCAGGCGAAGTCTATCGGGATTGACGTGGTGGCGTGAATAGAATATAACATAAGACTGGGCTGTCGTACTGTCGTACGTCTACGGATTGGTTGCATGCTACTGGGGTCATTCATCCATCCTGTATAGTAGTAACATTGGCCATTGGCGTTCAGGGCAGGGAAAACACGAATTTTTTCTTTTGGCTTTTTTTTTTTGGTACAGTCGCATGTTATCAGTAGCAGCTGTGCTGTGGTAGATGGGAAGCCTGATGCCTAGCGCTGATAATTCTTTACGGATGTGTCTCTTGAGGAAGGTTCTCCGCGCATTGACAATAAGCTCGTGGAATCCAGTATCACACGCCCTGCGCCCTGCAGGCAAGATTGCCCTTGGAGCACTCCATACACCGTACCAAGGAACACATTAACTGAGTATGGTTATCAGCCCGAGCCGATCCGTCGCCAAGGGCCGTAAATTGCGTCAGCAAGACGCCCGAGCAAGACATAAGCTTAGTAGGTTCTGACTCGCCTCTCTCTAAATGGCGCAGCCGTAATACGGGAATGATATTCGACGCAGTTGAGGTCTGGAGATAAGCAAGGCAGTGGAAGGAATTGAGTATGTGGATCAGATATTGCTACTATTAGTAGATAGTAGTATGATGTACAGCCACCTAGCCTCATGGAGCATCGTCTCTCTGCACCCCAGTCACTTTGCCCTACAAGGGTATATGGAGCATGAAAGCAAAGTTTGGCTATATCTGTACTTAAATCTTACTCGATATAGACACGATCACTTTGAATAGAATGAAAACTAAGCACGGCATCCATGGATACTACCGAGAAGCAGGCAACCAAGCCGCCCAACTCACGCTATCAAGTCTTGAAATGCAATATATTCAATTATCTTTCCCAGTCCCCCGCTGAAGATTATAATTATCTGTGTGCTTTCTATGGCCGAAATAGACAGGACAAAGTCGGGCCAAGAACCTTTGTCCGGTTTTATGGATACCAGAACTTCTAGAGACTATTCTCCTATTCCCAGGACATGCGCAGCGCTCTATTGGCCTCTGCACGGCGCGTCTGCGCGTATTTTGGCACGATACAATCAGCAAGTCCAGGGCCGCGGTCCAACAGGCTCTATAGATTCTTCGAACCGTGGAAGCCTCACCTGGAGGACGAGATGTAGGTACAGCAAAGCGTTTTGATTGCAACCCTCTTCTCCAACAGATCTTCTAGCCGACTACGCCAGATCATTGCATTCATTGCTTTAATGACCCGTCACTCCTGTCAAAAAAGAAGAAAAAGGGTCCTTCCACCGGAAGGAAGCAAGCTGGAGAAGGATGTTAATCTGACAGCCTCTGATGTCTATGGTGCATTCAAAATATCTCGTATTATTCCATCAGGTGCCTTGAGAGTTACGGGTGGGTCTGCCCTACGGTATGATGGAAGAGCGCGTCATCTACCCTGCGGCTACCGACTCGTTGGGGAAAGGGGGGAAGGTCTTGGGAAACCCGATCATCGCCACTCATAGAGAGAGAGGCTCTTCTTTGAATAGCTCTCATGGAATGTGACATTGGCATGCACATCACGTCTCTCTGCATGGATGCACACCCTCACATAGATCCTGTATCTAAGTTCAAGTTGTTTAAGGATTTACCAGAGGGCCACACAGGACAGAGCTACAATAACAAACTAGACCCCAATTCAGCGGGTTGGGTGCCTTATTCATATGCCCTGTTTTGCTCAGGAACAGCGTTTGTATTTATCCTCTTGTTTTGATGCTTGCTTTTCGAGGGTTCTGGATGTGGGGAGACGAGTACTCAGCTTCGACTTGGTAGGGCGAGCGAATGCCTCCCTATTCGTTTACAGTAATGATAGAGAGCAATAATAGTGGTATGTACTTCAGAATAGAAGATTAATCGTATGATAGAATGTATCTTGTTCTTTCATTTCGGCATAATAATGCATCAAGCAGCGAAAACGATCGATGGAACCCGAGGGGAGGGGGCCCAAGGGAAATGTTCGGGAGTTATTCCAGATCCAGACAGGGATCCAGAACCCTTGTATGGGGTATAGAGCAGCACACCGGTACAGATAGTGGCAGGGCTGCAAAGGAATCGAGAGATCAACGCCAGTGCTCGCGACGTGTGGTTTGATTCGGGGAATTCTTGTCATCCAACAGAAACAAATACAGCAGCGCTCCAACCAGGCAAGCAGAGCGATGGTCCAGTGGCCACGGTCACGGATGTGCGGCACTGGCAAAGAGGACATCATTGGTGGCGAGCAGCGATCGTCATCACCTGGGTTGGTCTCATATTCCCTGTCTTTTTTAGTAATGGACAGAACAACGAAGTAGATCGTTGATGCTGCTGCATGCTGCACAGTGCATCCTCTGCTCCGACCGGTAGTGTGTGTGGGAACTACGTACCTAGGTAGGTAGCTCTGTGGAGGAAGACGCCATATTACCCGGGCGGGCAAAGCGTTGATAACCGTCGTCGTCGACTTCCTGCTTTAGATAGATAGATAATAAATAATAATTATCGCCCGTCTATCTCCGGGGCTTGGCGCACTAGCCCAGCAAGGTCGTTCGAACGCATTAGGCATTATGCGTATCATCCATGAGCAGCGTATCCCAAGTACTGCTATCTCGTCTTCAGTCGTAGGAACATGCGGGAGCAGTCGTCATGAGCAAAATCGGCGGCCCCAAGCAGTCTGGTGATTGGCAGGTGTGGACAACGTCAGTCAGCATGGAAGTCGTGGAAGGCAGAAATGCATCCGACCAGATGCGCATTCATAATGCCCGCTGCCCCGATGGAATCATCGCTCCTGCTCGAGCTCTTGTACTACCTCTCTCATCAGACCGAACCGCATCGGAGCCTGACAATCGCCGTGCTGTAACTTGTCTATCGCCTCCGCTGCAGCCGTGGCCGCCGCTCCCGTCACTCCCGTGGCTTTTCCCCTCTCCGGTTCGCCGCGCTTGCCCTTGCCTCGACTGGAAAAAAAAAAGCGCAAGTGTCCCTCCCCTCTCTCTCTCACTCTCACATTCTCTACTCTACTCTGGTGTCTGCCTGTCGTGTCTTCTGCGGAAGTTCCCATCCTCCCATCCACCACTGCCATCACCCAACTGTCTCCTGTCACCACCACCACCACCACCACCACTCTCCCCTCTCCACTCTTCCCTCATCTCCCCTCCGTCAGTCCCTGTCTGTGCAACCCACTGGTTGCCTGTATTATTCCCCCCACCCCACTCCAACTCGACCCATTTGCCCGTATACCAATCCTAGCTTCTTCTCTCCCGCTGCCTCAGTCACAGTCACCACAGTTCAATCGAAGACTTTTCTTATCCTCTTCACCCTCCACACATCATTATCATTCTTCAATTTACCTTGAACATCCTTTCACATAAGTTATCATCCACATTGTGAAGCGATTTACCTCCCAACCCTGCCAGCATCCACGCTTGCAGCTCTAAGGGCATGCGTTCTGCGCACCTCTCTCTTTCCACCCGTCAAGTGTATGACGTCTGAGATTACTCATTTCACTCTCCAAAAACTTCATGATCTCAGGTGTGCTATCCTGAGCCATGCTTGACAGCTGTTGACTCCTTCATTATATGCTCTATATTTGTTTCGTGACTATATCTAATCTTTCCTGTGTCAATTGCAGAAATGCAGAACTCTCAGCTAACCGCCCGGCAACCCGCTGATCCATCCGATGGGTCCGGCAATGCCGAATCGAATCCTGATCATCACCATGGAAGTCAGGTCCGTTTTTCTTCCGTAACAGAGGAGATCAAGCCGTCCCAGTCTTTGATTTCGCATGCCTCGTCGTCCACTGCTTCGTCCAGATTCGATATCCAGTCGCCCGCGGTGGAAGGTGTGAAACCTGAGGCTCGAGACGAACTGCGGTCGTTGGCATCGCATATGCGCGATGCGAAATCCCAGGAACCAAAGGTGCCTAATTTCTCTCATTCATCCCTCTCTGCTAGTCCTCTCAATGTATAATCGCTGACGCACTTGTCTTCCTCAGGCCGCTTCCCGCATATCAGGACTGCTCGGTGGAAAAGACTCTGCCGGGCCTGGGCTGCTTCAACGCCGTGGACTCCAGGGTACTCTCCATTCTCCTCCTCTGACTCCCGCCGGTTCACAATCACGCGAGCCCAAGTCTAGCGAGGACTCGAGTTCTACCTCTATCGCTGATCGGAGCTCCGTTCGACATTCAGAAATAACACCCGAAACCTCCCCTCCAGGCTCCACCAAGGAGAAGAATTCCGCTCCGCAGACCGCGTCGACATCCAGACTCTCTTCAAACGAACACCTGAGCTCCAAGCATAGCAGCAACTCCGAAGGCTCCGGCCACCAAAACGAGGGCGGTAATTCCAAGCATGGGTCGTCCAAGCTTCTCATCGGTTCGACCACTGATGTAAGTTCTGTAGATGACGAAAGTGCTCCGTCGACACCTAGAGGCGATGCAGAATCTCACACCCCACCTGGTGCTATTACCCCGGTTGGGGAACGCGATGACCCCTATGCCCGTAGCAAGCGCCCTCCTCCTACCAAGAATCTCGCCAATCTAGACGAGAGATTTATTTTCGGTGGCGTTAATTCGAAGCAACGAGTGCCCCGTTCTTCGTCGTTTCATCATCAGCATGGCCACTCGACCGGTACTACGGACGCGAAGAATGGTGATAATCAGAATAATAATAAACGTTCCTTGTTTGGAGGTCGGAAGGAGCATCGGCACGATAAGCAGGGAGGCGACAGCAAGCATCATCACGGCTCCATGGTCGAGCTCAAGCGGTTTTTCAAGATTGTTCCCCGCAGACATAAGCGCGAACAGTCTCCTAACTACATCCCCAAGCGGGTCCCTCACACACCCGTTACGGAGACGGTCCCGTTTGGCGAGGACCACGGTCTCAACAGCAGATATGGGAAACTCGGTCGAGTCTTGGGATCTGGAGCCGGAGGCTCAGTTCGTTTGCTGCAACGCAGCACAGACGGCATGGTTTTTGCAGTGAAGCAGTTTAGAGATCGCCACAGTTGGGAGACCATGAAGGAGTATTCCAAGAAGGTCACAGCCGAGTTCTGCATCGGTTCTACTCTTCACCACGGGAATATCATCAAAACGCTAGATATTGTTCAGGAGGGAAGTCACTGGTACGAAATTATGGAATACGCTCCGTACGACCTTTTCGCCATCGTCATGACCGGCCGAATGACCAAGCCCGAGGTGGCATGTTGTTTCCGGCAAATCCTTAACGGAATGGCTTATCTTCATGGAATGGGGTTGGCGCATCGGGACTTGAAATTGGACAACGTGGTGGTCAACGAGCATGGCATAATGAAGCTTATTGACTTTGGAAGTGCCGTTGTTTTCCGATATCCCTTCGAGAACGATATCGTTACTGCTTCAGGTAAGAATTTTTTTTCTTTTTTTTTTTTTCTCATTTCCACATCTACAGGATATCCCAACTAGATCGTAAAAACTGATTTGTGATCTATGCAGGGATCGTCGGCTCGGACCCGTATCTGGCCCCTGAAGTGTATGACGAAAAAAGATATGACCCTCGTTTCACGGATATCTGGTCCTTGGCCATTATATTTTGTTGCATGAGTCTGCGACGATTCCCCTGGAAGCAACCCCGAGTCACCGATAACTCCTATAGGCTGTTTGTTTCAACACCCACCCCCGGCACCCCGGTTCCAGACGGCGATTCGAGACGCCACCGACCCAAATCCAGCACTAGCCTTCCTGCTACAGCCAATGAGCAAAAGCATGCATCAGATGAGCATAAGGATGCCGCCCAGGTTGAGCAGAAGGATGCAGCTAAAGATGAAGAGAAGGAAGCAGCTCGGAATGAACCAAAAGATGCGACCAAAGAGGAGCGCAAGGATGCAGCCGATGAACAGAAGGATGCCGCTGACAGGGAAGTCAAGCATAGCGGTTCGGAGGGCCAGTCTTCCGAACAAGCCGGCAAGCCTGACAGTGAAAAGAAAGAATCTACGCCTAACGAGGGGAATAATACCTCCGAACCTTCCAGAGTGCCATATAAGAAACGAAGTGAAACAACGACAAGCAAGGAGGCACCTCCGCTTCCTCCCGGGTCTACTCAGCCACCACGTCAAGAAGTCATCAAAGGTCCTTGGCGACTTCTACGCATTCTACCACGAGAAAGCCGGTATATCATCGGTCTCATGCTCAAGGTCAACCCCCGGGAGCGAGCAACGCTTGATGAGATTCTAGCCGATGATTGGATCAAGAACATTCCTCATTGCACGCAGGAAGTTTCGGGCACAATCCATAGTGCCACCAATCACGAACATGTGCTTGAACCTCCATCGTCAAGCGTCCAAGTGCCTAGCAAACCCAAATAGATTACAATTATGCCTGCGAGTTATTGACCATTGTTTATATACTTGTACGGAATCCGACCGAAGCGTGGGGTAAAGAGAGCGCCTGGACACCATCGACCTCGGTCTATTTGTTTATATTGATATACTACTTTCTTTTATTGCTCTTCTTTCGCTCTCCATCCTTTCTTCTTTCCAAGCAGGGCACGCTCCTTGCTTTTTGCCTCCCGGACGAGATATAATTTACTACGAGCTTTTTGTCAGCTCACCTTCATGTTAGTGTGTTTTATTTTATTTTTTTCGTTCGCTGCATTGAGATTGGATTGGAAAGAAGATTTTTTTTTTTGGCATTTTGGAGGGGGCTCTGAATTCTTTTTATGGGAGAGGCGTTATACGGTCTCTATGGCACAGAGATTCGCTTCCAACACCAGCTACTTGGCCTGGATGAAGCATAAATTGACATGCCGTGCTGCCATGGTAGCAGTATAGAAGATTACTGCTAGACTTGTGTGTTCATTTGCTTCAGCTTTGCTCTTCTGTTGTGCAGACGCTTCCTGTACTATTGCGATCGTCCGGCGATGCACTGCGTGTCAATCTTTCTGCCCTCTGTTTCTACTGGACAAAACACTGGATAGGTAAATAGTCAGGAATGGAAATGCTATCAAATGTTATCAACATATGACAATGGAACTGCTCGTCCGGTAATGGACTGTGCTTGCGCCGGAAGTGGTCCTCAAACTGCCTCGGAGATTGCGGGGTTAAAGTACGCCTTGCGATTATCGGAGCTGCGAGTCGGACGTCGTCACAAAAATTTGGGAGTCTCGAGCAGTTCAACACACAACGTTCTGATAAGATATTTATGAACGCCTACTTAATCCCAACGGCCTGTGCGACGGACATGGCTCATCGATAGCAGTAGCATCAATTCTCCTCAGAAAAGCCACGTGGATCCCCTCCTCCTCACAGAGCGAAGCGTGACAGAGACCCAAGTCGTCTCGCGATGAGCAAGCAACCAGAAGGGGAGCCATTGGTCTCCTCGCTATGGACTAGATCTTTGATTGTACGCACATATCTCCAAGTCCCATATTACTTTTCATTTTGATACTCGAGCCTTACCATAATCCCCCACCCCGGCCCCCTAATCTCAAGAACGGTTATGCTGATTTTATCCTGTCTCTCCAACCAAAAAAAAACAGTCCGGTGCCGTGGCCGGCCTCACAGTCGACCTCTCTCTCTACCCTCTAGACACGATCAAAACCCGACTCCAAAAGGCACGCCTGCATGCCCCATCCATCCCATCAGCGCGACCACCAACCCTCCAGCAAACCATCCGCGGCATCTACGCAGGTCTCCCATCCGTTCTATTCGGGTCCGCCCCCTCCGCAGCATCGTTCTTCATCGTTTACGACGGCGTAAAGCGCAGCCTTCTCCTAGATAACACACACTCTGCCGCTACCTCGTCTGAGACGTCTCCTTCAACAACCTCATCCTCTCGAACAAGAGTCATCCTCACGCACTCTCTTGCCTCGTCGATGGGCGAGATTGCCGCGTGCGCCGTCCGCGTCCCGACCGAGGTCGTCAAGCAGCGTGCCCAGGCCGGTTTGTTCGGAGGGTCGAGTCTGTTGGCTTTGAAGGATATTCTGTCTCTGAGACACGGTGATACGTCATCGTCGCAGACAGCAACGGCGGCAGCAGCAGCAGCAGGCCGTCGCGGCGGCGGGTACGGCGCTGTGATACGCGAACTCTACCGAGGAGCCGGGATAACGATCGCACGGGAAATACCCTTTACCGTTCTCCAGTTTACCATGTGGGAGACTATGAAGGAAGCGTACGGGAAGCGTTTACGAGAGCAGCAGCAGCAGGGCCATCATCAAGGGCCGGAAGAAGTATCGGCATCCGCCGCTGAGGCGGAAGCAACAGCAGGTCAGATTATCATCATCCCCGCGACAACCAGCGCTATGTTCGGGAGTGTGGCGGGTGCGTTTGCGGCGGGGCTTACGACGCCGTTGGACGTGATCAAGACGCGGGTTATGTTGGCTAGACGCGCCGATGGGGCCGCGGCCGGGGTGGTGCGCATTAGGGATGTCGTGCGGGATATTGCGCAGGAGGGCTTCGGTGGGTTCTGGAGGGGGATTGGGCCGCGTGTTGCGTGGATTGGGATTGGGGGGGCTGTGTTCCTGGGGAGTTATCAGTGGGCGTGGAATACGTTGGAGGGGAAGAGGGATTCTTCTGTATACTAGATAGTACTAGATAGTAGGTTGTAGTATCTACCTAGGTATGTTAGGTACGTAAGATACCTATGTAGATTGAGTCGTCAATGTATAATAACATGCCGTCATCAGTCATCTCTAGATCTACCTATACCTGTAACTAGTAGTGAATCATGTGTCAGGCTGTATAATCAATCCACCTTTCTAAGCATCCATTTCAGCTCCTCTACCTGTTCCGGCGTGAGAAGCTCCTTCAAGGTCTCTGCACGCATGAAATCATGGTCAGAGTATTCGAAGCCCGGAACAACAGTCTAAGACAGGTAGGGGTTCAGCACGTATATCCAGAGTGCTAGCTAGGGTTTGAAAATTGAAAAGGATGTAAAACAAACAAAAACCAACCTCACTAATCAACAACCCCTCAGAGGTCTTCCCATCACCCTCAACATCGGGCAGAAGATAAGACGCCTTGAACTTCCCTCCCTCGACGATCCACTGTAGCTTCTCCCCGCGCGCAACGTCATGTCCGACAACAAAGGACTCAATGCGTGCTTTTGCTTGATTACCGCCGACTTCATCGGCGTGAATAATCACATATCGACCCCGTCCGCTATGAAGCGTATGCACCGTTCGTCCCCGATTGCGATGGAAAGCGCCCAACGGCGACTGCGGCGTGAGGAGGTAGAAGATCGACGTACTTGCTGACCTGGTGGCATTCTCCTTCTCATCGCTCGCTGCGGCGGTGGTGGCGTAGTTGTCCCGTTGGGAGAGGAACGGGTTTGGAATCCGGTGTGGATCTCGGTCTGTTTCGACGAAGTAGCCCCCTTCGATGTGAGGGGTTAGGTGGAGCGTTTCGATGATGTTTTGGGTGGATGGTTGTTCGGGGAGTGCGGGGTTGTTGTTGTTGACCGGGTAGATCGGCTTGATATGGGAGAGGGGCACGTCTGTGGCCATTTTCTGCGCCTCTGTTGCCCTTTTCCAGAATGAATTGAGGTCTTTGCGATGTTTGATCAGGTCTCCTTACGGGGCTGAACTGAAGCTGAATGGCCATGTCAGACGCCCCTCGTTAGACATCCTTTGATGCGTCACGTGCGGAGTGAGATGTTGCTCATTTTGGGTTCAAATCATAAGCCAATTAGATGGTGGAATTCCTTGAACTTCATGAAGCCTTTCCAGAGGTTTTGTCAGTCCATCTACTGGATCCTCTATTCTGTTAGTGCAGCCAACAGCATTGTTGGTATATTGGTGGTGCTGGCCTGTAGTACCCTAGCGGCTACTACTCTGTTGCTTTTTAGGCGCAGTGGCTTAGTAGCATCGCCAGCATGCTACTAGTAGACCACTGACAGTAAGAGCTCCTTAATCCATAAAGCCTCCTTAACAGCACAACCCAGGGTGATAAGTATAGCTATTGTAGATGATGAGGCAACCCAGGAAGTTACATTATGCTTGCTCCATTATGCCTGCCAAGACCGAGCAACACAGATCGCGCCGGCTGTGGCTGTGCAGGAGTGTCTCCACTCAGGGAAGCAGGTCACTGTCGAAGCGAGGGCCAGCGTTCTGTTGGTGATTCTAAGAGAGCTTTCATTCAATTAAGCACTGTTCCTCGTTGTGGTGAATTGCAGCCCAGCCACTCCAGCAGCACGATGAGCTCTGGCTTAGTCAGCACGCTGTACTTTTCGAGACTTACCCCCTGAGGCTCCGAGCAAACGCGAAGTACCTAAAGTTGCTTGGACACTGAATACATACGGCCTCGACTTAGGCAAAATGTATAACAGTTAAATATAACCCCTGATCCTATTTCACCAATCCACATGCAATGTCTTCTGAGCACCGAAAGCTGCCGCTTCTCAACGGCGAAACAACCTTCGAGGAAGCCGCTCAGGAGGAAGACAACATGATCATACGACTAAATTATCCTCAAAAGAAGGCTGAGTTCATGTTGTATTTGCTTCAACATCAACAGGATATCCAAGACATTGTTGCTCATCATCTATGCTTGAGACAAGGCCAGAAATGTGAAATAGCACCCCAATCAGAATGGCTGCAGGGAAGCTTCAATGTCTGTATACCTGTTCGCATCGCCAAGTGGCACGCTCCTCGTGTCATGTTCAGATGTCCTCTGCCATTTAAGCTTGGTGAAGAACAGTATCCAGGCAATGTGGAAGAAAAATTACGCTGCGAAGCAGCCACCTTTGCTTGGATCCATGAAAATTGTCCAGATGTTCCAATTCCCTACCTGTGGGGAGTTGGCCTTCCTAGTGGCTTAAGTGTAAGTAAACCGATCAGCTAAATTTAATCAACAAAGACTAAAGCTAGTATATATCAGTTCACTCCTGTAGAGAAATTACCCGTCTTCCACTGGATGTGGGCCAAGATGCGCCGAACAATCGAACGTCTATTTGGAATGGCTCATAATTATTTCGCCCCGCATCCATGCTCTCTGTCACTGTCATCAGGCTACTTAATTATGGACTATATTGAAAAGACAGATGGCAGAATGCTTGCAAGCGTTTGGAACAGAGCTCGACAGCATGACCGGTACAGGGTCAATTTTTACAGAAGTCTTTCACGTCTTATGCTTTCCTTGGGCCGCATTCCTCTTCCTTCCATAGGCTCTTTTATCATGGATGACGGTGGACGGATAAGCCTTACGAACCGCCCCTTGACGCTTCGCTGTCTATATTTGGAGAATGAAAATATTCCTCGAGTCATACCCCGCGATCTCCGCTATTTATCAGCCTACGACTACTACAATGATCTTCTGAATTATCACGAGGCGCGCTTGAGATACGAGCCAAACTCTATCATAGATAAATACGACGCAACTGCGCAAATGGCAGTGATGGCCATGATGCGGTCTCTTATTTTTCAACTCACAAGACAGGACCTGCGTCATGGCCCTTTTATCTTCCGCCTCACAGATCTTCATGCGGGAAATATCTTTGTTGACGGAAGCTGCAACATTCGGGCAGTAGTTGATCTTGAGTGGGGTGCATCACTGCCAATTGAGACTGATGGGCCTCCTTTTTGGCTGACAGGCCTGACTTTGGATGAACTGGAGAAGGAGAAGAACCAAGAAGAATATGAACTTGCTCGAAAAGAGTTTATGGGAATATTCGAGGAAGAGGAACAAGCGATGTTTGGACAGAATACACGGACCTGCATCATGAAGGACGCTTGGACAAGGAGAACAACTTGGTGTATGCATATGTTATACGACCCAAAAGCGCTATACAATATGTTCTTCAAGTTTGTCATGCCGATTTACATTCCGTCTTACACTGATGATGATGAGCTCTGGTTTCAGAGGACACTATCGAAGTTCTGGACAGTGGACTGGAATGGATTTGTCACATCCAAGGTTCAGGAGAAAGATACATATTTGGAGAAACTGCAACGAATTTTCATGAATGCAGATGAATGATATCAATCCCCGACTCCTCAGTTTCCTTTGTTGCCGGCCGCCTGGTTCTGCTGATCATTCTGCTTCTGCCTTGCTGTCCTTGCCTCCGCATTTAGCCTTTTTCTCTCCTTATATGAGGCTGTTGACGATTTCATAAGTTGCACATTCGGGTCTTCTGACTTCTGACTCTGCTGGCCCTCCTGCGTCTGCTTTGCTATCTTTGCATCTGCGTTGAGTTCCCTCATTCTTTTGTATGATGCCGTCGAGGAATTCATTAGTTGCACACTTGGGTCTTCTTCTGGCATATAAATGACAGGAACGTCTTTTGCTTGAGAGTCTGCGGAAGAGTGTTTGTCTGACATTTTCGATTTTCGTCAATCGTGGATAGAACCTGTTCGTAAAATAGAACCTGCTGTCAGATAGTTGTTCTAGTGTAGAGGATGTGGATATAGCCGGGGCAATACCAAAGACTTTTGCTTGTCAAGACTTCTCTTGAAGTACCACATGTGCTTTGGAAAGGGTCTAGTTTTTTATGAGAACCAGCCGAAGATAACAGGCGTATTATAATTATGCTTAGGAATGTCCACCTCCAGACTACAGCCTTGATAAATACCTAACGTCCATTGTTTGGATTTTAGGTTTGGCACTTACGCGCACCGACAAATTGAGCTAACTCCTGAGTTTCTGCCTGGCAGTACTGCAGCTGCTTGAATGCCCAACCTTTAGATGCGGCGTCTTATAGAAATCGAGGAATGACTGCTGTTGTTATTATCATCGCGACTGCTGACCTGGCCGTACCGTGTCGGATGCCAACAGATGGGATATGAATGACTGGCCAAAGTCAACTCGGTAGGAGACACGCCTTCCATCAGTTCGAAGCGACAAAGTTGCCTGGATAGGTATCCCCACACTCCGTTTCTGCCAGCTAAGATGTTTGCGGTGTGCCGGCCTGTTCCATGCGTTTCACGTCAGTGGGACCTTCTGCTTTGCGATGCCTTTGTCGGTATTGGCGAATGCCCACGTTAACTGTTGGTATGCGCTTCGCGAGGAATCTGGCGACAATGGGCTCGCTTTGGAAGCCTCTGCTCGCTGTCACTGTCAGCAACATCCCCCTGCAAGTGTGGTGACTTTGACGAGCAATGGCGTCGACAATCGACGGCCACTGATGATGAACACGACTACTGGCGCGGGCACTCCAGGCCACTGGGATAGCGAAATGTCCCATCGCGTACCATAGTGCAACGTGCCCGTTTCTTGCCCAAAGAGGATGAACGCCTGGTCCAGTTGAGGGGAATAGAACGCCTGTCATGGGGAGCGTTTTCCGTACAAGAAGCAGGCTTCTCTCCCGGACCGCTATACAAAAAGTCTCTTTCTTTCGGGCGATCCTCGTTGGAGGTTCTGCTGGAAGAGATAGTGGCTGGTAGTATCTCGTACTTTGTATATTGCACCGTGACAACGCCATGAGAGAATAACTGCGCCAATGCATCAATGGCATCAATTCAGAATCTGATCCAAGACTCTTGTTGAGATTTTGCAGATCAATAGATCCCATCATTAGGAATACAGCGACTTTTCTGTCAGTATCACACATCGAAGTACTGTACAACGAAAAAAATATACAAGTAGCTTCACTGCCTTCTTCCTCCAGGTTTGTGCTTCAGCACCTGAATAGAACCCTGTCTCCTTCCCAGTTATTGCTCCAAGATTCATAACTGACTCAGGAAGTCCCCAGTCCCTTCAACTCTATCAAGAGATCCTTCTGCTCGGGTGACCACAGCATCCCTTTCCTGGAGACTCCAGAGCTTCTATCATCTGTGTTGTCTTTGCGCGTAAATAGCAAGGATTGTTAAGGTACCAAGAAAAATAACCAGAGCAGAAACAGGATTCGTTGAGATCTGCTGTACTGGATGAAGTCCAATGGTAGTCGGCTTTTAGCTCCTTCCAGATACTCTAAGCTGACCGAATCCAAAGCTGACAATAAGCAATTTGCATTCTGAAATCTTCCTTTGGTCCAACATTTTTCAATTATTGGGCCAAGCCAAAGATTTTCAGTGCTGGGAAGGGACTCTCGCCGTGGCCAGGTAGCTTGGCCATTATCCAAGGAGTTATCCTTGAAGAGATCGAATTCACACTTCTTCCCAGTTATTACTTCATACATGACTGCTCCAAGTTGACCAATATCAGTCTGTACTGAGTATCCATTCTCATCTGCCACTTCCATAGAGACATCCAGTGGGAAAATTGTCGCCTCACTGAAATCACAGAATTTGATAGATAGCTTGGAATCAAGGAGAAGGCTCCGAGGAGCAATATCTGCCACAAGAACACGTCGATCATGGATCTCAGAAAGGGTTCGGGCTATCTGACGAAACCATGAAATTAGAAGTGTCAGGGGTGGCTTGTTCTTTTGCAAGTAGGTGTGTAGGTCTCCATTCTCCATGTAAGCAAGTTGAGTAGCTTTTGCAGAGAATCCAATACAAGACACAACTCCGTCAACTTGGCGGTTCTCAGTATTCAATCGACGGTAGACATCTTGTTCGCGCTGAAGGACCTCAATATTCACCTGCACCTCCTCATCATCATTCCATGGGTGTCTTAATGGTGTTTTGATGGCCAAGCCGTCACAGGAACGACTACTCCAGTCCGTCCATACCCAAGGACTTTGCTCTCAGGAATAGGCTGGCCATCAAGATCTATGAATAATGTGGAAGACATAACAAAAAGTTTCCTCTTCCTTAAATGATAATGATAGTGCACTTGATAATGAATAGGTAACTGGCTGGAATTGTAAATATCTAAAAGATGTACTCCTGAACTAGCAGATGATAGTAAGCTGCAGCAGGCCACGAGGGCCCTTAGAAGGAAACCATGTCAGGCCACAAGGCATCACTAGGTTTAGTCAGCAATCAATCTCCTTAGTCAGCTAGCGAGCCAGAATTTTCGGCATCATCCCGTCTCGGTGCCTAGATACCTACCGTAGGTAGCTAGAAGACGATAGCGAATAGAGTCAAGTTTCACCCGCTCCCTTATGGTGTACATAGTGTCGCTGCTCAGCATGTTCAGAGGACCGCCATACAGCGCGACTTGGTTCAGTCAATTGTAATACTCACGCCACCGCTTGATATATTGATGGCCTTCCCGTTGTCGCCGACGGATCGCCAAATACTGATTGGAGCGGAGGGGCTCCGCACCAGACGGCGTCTGACTCGCAGATCTCTCCGCATACCGCTGGCGTCCCTTCAGTTCCCCATTGTTGCCCGCCGCGTTGCCGTGGCCCAGAACGCTGCATGGCACGGAAGGCTAATTACCAGAGGGTCAGCTATGGTGAGTCTTTCCAGGGTCTTCCTGCACTCCCCCGCTAATATGTGCCGTGACAATTTACTTGTCTGCCCAATGGGGCCCACCGATCTCCCTCCTGAGTCCGTACTGATCGTGGTCTCTTCTCCTCTTGCACAGTGCTCCCTCCCCCGGACGCGCCTGGTGGCCACCGACTAGGTGTAAACAGCTTAGCTGTTGACTCAGAGAACTCGGTCCTGTAAGCTCAATCCTTTTCCCGTTCTCCATTCTCTCTTCCGAGCAGTCGACACTCTAGTGTATATCGTCCGTTGGCAATCGCCTAACCTGTTGCCTTTGAAGGTATTCCGCTGGTCGTGATGGTGTCGTGTGCTCATGGAACCTGCATCTTCCCCATCTTTCCTCGGCCCCTGTGCGCGGTCCAAGCGCATGGAATCAGCCCGGTCCGACGACCTTTCGATCTCAGATCCAAGCTCATAGCCACTGGGTCAGTGACATAGTCCTCGCTCAGAACAACTCCGCTCTCGTTTCCGCCTCATCAGACACCACGGTCAG
Source organism: Byssochlamys sp. BYSS01 (assembly GCA_002242795.1). NCBI lineage: Eukaryota > Fungi > Ascomycota > Eurotiomycetes > Eurotiales > Thermoascaceae > Paecilomyces > Byssochlamys sp. BYSS01. The sequence goes on from NIXA01000004.1 coordinate 134,318, forward strand.
GCTATGGAGACCCTACTCCGAAACCGCGGAGATTCCAGCCTCCATCGGAAAGCATGCGGACTACGTCAAGACGCTGGCCACGCCTGGCGCGGATTTCAATTGGGTTGCATCAGGTGGTCTGGACCACAGGCTCTGTCTCTGGGACCTCAACGGCGGAGGGGAGATCCTGAACATTAATAACTGCTCCGATGGACGCACGGAAAAGGGTTCCATCTACGCTTTAGGCGCTGTGTCCTCGATCGTGGCTAGCGGTGGACCAGAGAGCGTGGTCAGGCTCTGGGACCCGAAATCCGGAAAGCTCATCACCAAGTTTGTCGGCCATACTGACAATATTCGAGACATCCTGATCAATAGCGATGGTGACACGATTATGACCGCGTCGTCGGATCAGACGGTCAAGATCTGGTCACTGACTGCGGGACGGTGCATGCATACGTTGACCATGCACAACGACAGCGTTTGGTCTCTATATTCGAACCACCCACAGCTGTCCGTGTTCTACTCAAGTGACCGGTCCGGTCTCGTCGCCAAGACGGACACTAGACGCTGCTCTGATATTGAGCAAGGTATCTCCATCGCAGCACTGCAAGAGCACGACGGCGTCGTCAAGGTGGTCGCGGCTGGTGACTATATCTGGACCGCAACACCCAAATCCAGCATAAACCGTTGGAGCGATGTCGACACCACCCTTCCAATTGAGTCGACCTCTGAGAAAACGATCCAGAATCCGATCTCGCAGTCCGAGTCTCGGAAGAAATCCTCGAAGAAAGAGATCCGATATCACTCTGTCCTTCCACTGGTCAGCACAGCTACTTTTTCGAACGCACGCGCTGCGGGGCAAACAACCCCACGCCGTGGTCCGAACGGCCATGCCCATTTACCCGGAGTAGATACTGATGATGAACTGCCCCTCGCCGTCCCCGTCGAGTCATCTCCCGAAGAAACAGTTGAGGGTCAGCATGGATTGGTCAAGAGTCTGATGTTGAATGACAGGAGACGAACTCTGACTCAAGATTCTGCTGGTGAGGTAGTTCTTTGGGATCTTCTCAAGGTAGGTGACCCAAGGAAAAAAGTCCCACCCCCAGATCTCACGCTAACCGCTGAATTAGTGTGTCCCCGTAAAATCCTTTGGGAAATGCCATATCGAGGATGTCGCGTCGGAAATCAACACCATGGAAAGCGTCGCACATTGGTGCAGAATCGATATCCGTACTGGACGACTTTCTGTCAACCTGGAGGTTAACCGTTGCTTTGATGCCGAGGTATACGTGGATGAAACCGATGTACCCGACAAATCTCGGTTTAGAGACGACCAGAGAAGTACGAACGAGACTATGCTCCGGTCTATGAGACTGATTACTGACATATGTAAAAACAGTCAATCTCGGCAAATGGGTTCTCCGTTGGCTTTTTGCGCCTCTGGTGGAGGAGGAGGTGAGACGTGACTCCGAATACCGCAAGTCAGCCATGGCCAAGCACGCAGGATCAACCCCTGCCCTTTCCGGCGCTTCGACACCGATCAACGTTTCCTCTACAGCAGATGCGCCCATAGGCCTAACCATACCTGTGTCACATAGTCGTTCGGGATCAACTCTCCGACCAGGCTTTGACTCGCATAGCCCTGTCACGCCAGGATTTGGAATTGGACTTGCCACTCCGGGGGGTTTGGGGTCTTCATCAAACACCAATACTGGCATGTCTGCTATTGCAAGTGAGGACGGGAAGTCTGAGTGGTCGTCCTCTATGCTGGCTCCGGAGCATGCGCGAACGTCTTTTTCGGAGCGGGTTAACGATTACTTCACTTCGAAGCCAATAGCTTCGGATGCGGATAAGGGTACCACAACCCCCGGTTGGGGAGAAGCGCCTGCCACTCCCACGGAGCCCGACAAGGAAGAGAAGAAGAAAACGAGCTACCTGTTTGGTAAAAAGTTCCGAATGGACTTTCCCAAGAAACTTGGCCGTACTTCAACCGAGGTTACCAAGCCACCAGCGCCGCAGGAAGAAAAGGTCGTCGAGGAATCAGACAAGTCTTCTATCAAGGAAAAGACGTATGAACCGAACCTTAGCGGATTCATCGAGAAAATCAGACATGAGTACGACGAGTTTCTCGCTGCGAACCAGGGGCATGAATTGGTATCTGCGTTGGCGCCGAGCGCCGAGAGCGAGACGCCTTTTCTCTCAATTCCACCCCGTACCACAGTTTATATCCAAGAAGAGGCCGTAGATTCGGCAGTGGCTCGCGATCTTTACAGCGGTAGCGTCAGCGATCTGGAGGCTGAAGTTGACAAGCTTGAGAAGTCAGTACCACTATGGCTTGCGGAACTTCTCTGGAAGGTAAGTGACGCTTCCCCTAACCGCTATTTTCCTGCTTGTCTGATTATTGTGCGCCTGACTCTCGATCAAGGATCAAATTCCTCCCAAAGATCCAACAAAACTCGCATTTACATTGAAGCCAGTCGATGATCTCCTACCGCATGTTATTAAAACAGACGGGTACGTGCGAGATAATTACCGTTATATTGGACCAATTCAGTAGCTGATATTGCCGCCACTTCTAATGTCCTTTAGTACCAGTTCTCGCTTGAATGCCAACCACATGCTCCGTGCGAAGAAGATCCTGGCTTATGTGGCTGAACACATTGATTCGCCGGATCCCAACAAGCCAGAAGAGACTAAGATGAAGCCAGAGGAATATTTAGAGCTATACTGTCACAATACTGTGAGTTTCTGCATATACGGGGTTGATTTGCTGTGTTTTGCCAGGCCGAGGATTGTTGCTAACAAATGCGGCAGCTGATCCCGCCTAACATGACGTTGGCCACGATTCGAACGCATATTTGGCGTTCGTCCGGCGACATCGTCTTGTTCTACAAGGCTAACGGGAAGAAGGAAATACGTGTCCCCAAGTCCGTAAGGGAGGACGAGCAGGGTAGTCAGACCGGATCAAACAAGCCTCCGGCAGGAGAGGCAGGAAGCGGCTCGAACGGGGAGACAGGAGGTGGGTTTGCAGGAAGTATCCATTCCTCGAACGCATCTGTTTCAAAGGCACCGTCGGTCAGTTGATAGATCAACATGGTGGCCTTCCGCATTTTGCTCGTTGGACAGCGTCTCTTGTATATGACACTGTACATAGTTTTGTTGATATTGTGAGTTCTTTGTACATGTACGGGTCAGGATTCCACTTCTTGGTGGTCATGGAGTATGGATACATAGATCTTGGTAGATGGCTCTATTGGATCTGAACAGGATTGAGACTCTCCTGTTATTTGCTGCATTATTCCGGACTTCATCTCTGCATGGTAGAGCGCGCATATCCCGCCTGCCAAGACCTGTCTCCGCATAGACACAATTTTCCCGAGAATCCAGACACCACTTTGGACGACTCCACGTAGATAGGCACGTTGCTTTGTTCAACCCGAACAGACAAATGCATAGGAATGCGCCGTCTACGCGGCAGTGTGCTGCGCCAATACAGCACAACAACAGCGCAGCCGATCTCGCCGCCCCAGTTCCTGGATTACTTCCAGCGCGCTTGGACCGAATCCTTGTCACGACGGCCGGGATTATGGCCGGCCAGGAGGAAAGAATATGCATATCCTCGCAGATTAGGTTGGTAGTTTTTCTTATTCAGTTGCATGCTTCTTTATTTATACCAGGGTATCGTACGTGTATACATCAAGGCATGTTGCTAATTAGCCTACAGGACTGGCTGTTAGCGGAGGCGCAGATTCCATGGCTCTGGCCTTCCTGTGCAAACAGCTGGAACGAAGACAGGATTTGCCTGGAGCAACAGTTACAGCCTTTGTAGTGGACCACAAGGCTCGCGAGGAGAGCACTCGCGAGGCCAGGAAGGTTGCAGGCTGGCTCCAGGAGATTGGTATGCTCTCTTTCCCCTGTTTCCTTCCTCTGGAGGCATGTCTACTAATAGCCAAAAAAAGGGATCACTTCGCAAATTCTCGAGCTCAAATGGGCGCATGGCCATGATGGTCTTCCAACAGCCTTTGAAACGCATGCGCGACGACTGCGCTTCCAGGCCCTCGGCACCGCCTGCAGGGACAACTCGATCGAGGCCCTGCTCATGGGCCACCACCAGGATGACAGTGTCGAGACGACGCTGTGGAGACTCTGCTCTGGTGCTCGGGGCGCTGGGCTAGCTGGTATTCCGCAGTTGGCGAATATCCCTGAATGCCATGGCCTATACGGCGTATCTGAGAGCGGATCGTCTTTTATCTTACGGAGCAAGGCAGGAGAGAACAGTGAGGCTCAGTCCCTGTCTCCAGTAGAGGAAGATATATTCACCAACGACCAAATAAACACTACTACCATTTCAACGGGAGGGATCCTAATCTTCCGCCCACTCCTATCATTCCCCAAGTCCTCCCTTCTGGCAACTTGTCACGCCCACAAGATCCCCTTCGTTTCGGACCCGACCAACTTCGATCCCACCCTCACTCCCAGAAATGCTATCCGCCATCTTCTATCCAGCGGTAAATTACCGCGTGCTCTCCGGAAACCGGCCATTTTATCGTTGATCGAAACGAGTCAGAATCTACTAAAAGAGACCTCAGAGGCCTCGAACAGACTCCTGCAGAAATGTAAGGTATACGATGTGAACCTGCGTTCGGGGACGATAACTATCCAGTTCCCCGCTGTCAGATCATGTCAGCAACATGCCGAGACATTTGCGGTAGCAAGAGACAAGGGGAAGAAGATGCGCGAGATCCAATCTCTAACGCTCCGGCGGATTACAGAGCTGGTCTCTCCGTTCCCGGCGAATCATTTCCCGCTGAGGAGTTTCGAGCCTTTCGTAGATCGTCTTTTTATTGACGACCATACGTACGACGATTCTTCCACAAATAATATAGCTTCCGCTGGAGATGCATCCAAGGGAACGACGACGACGATGACGACGATGACGACGACGACGACGAAACATGAGGCGTTCACCTTGGGAGGAGTCATGTTTCTTCCGCTCAAACCCGGCACTACGAAGCCAGAACCTGGCTCGGTTCTATCTCAACGAGAAGAAGGGAGCAGCACATGGCTTCTCTCACGTCAACCCTTTATGCGGAACCGCCTACCGACACTGCGCTTCGATCTTGAGATCCCGGCCCAAGGCCGAGGGACTGCTGCGGACGATACCTCGAATATCTATGCCCGCACTACTGCCGCAAAGGACGAGGCTACCACTACTAATGCTGAGAGCAGCAGTTGTTGTACTCCATGGACGCTCTGGGACGACAGATACTGGTTCCGGCTTTCCATTGTCCGCACAGATAATGCAGCTGACGGACACTCATCCCTGCAACAACACACCTTCCACACAGAGAACAGCGTCGACAGAAACCAGAAAGAGAAGGAAAGGAGGAAGATTCGACTCCTCATCCGGCCCTTGCAACAAACAGATCTCAAAGATGTATACGAATCTCTCGACGCAGTCACCCAGCATATCAAAGGTGCAAACCAGAATGAAGGCGAGTCCAACAAACACGTAAGCGAATCCTGGCACCGGCACGGCAAAGCCAGCAATGCACTTCTATCGACTCGGCTAAAAGAGAATCTTTCCCGTGAATCGCCCCGTCACGCCAGGTTTACTCTCCCCTTGATTGCGGTGGAGGTGTCTGATTCCGATTCTAGTGGCGCTGGTGCCGTCAAGGGCATACCGCTCGCCTTGCCTACTATCGGTGTTCGATTGCCCGAGTCGCGATCACTGCTACATGCTAACTCATACAGGCTAGAATGGGAATGGATGTATAAAATGGTAGACAGTGAGGTGTTGGAGTTACTAAAGCCGGCTACCTAGCAAAACAAGTGCCTTGGAGTGATTGATTGCTTTTTTGCACACAGCATGCGCTTCTTAAGGACGCAAGCCTATGAGATCGCATTGTCTCTTAGACAGGATAGCAAAAGAATAACACACAAACATTGGAGCCATTGTTATCTGTACAAACATGGACGCCATGCCGCCACCATTCTTCAGAAAAAGCTAAAAGAAAGCGCTAACAAACATGGACAAAAATGGATGCTCTCAACTTAATCATGAGCCTGGATATTAAAAGGAAATGTTTGCCTTACTCCTGGGGTTTACGCTGCCAAAATCCCAGAAAAAGAAAGGGAGGAAAATGCATATAAAAAGCACATCAGCCAGAGAGTGATAGGAAATGGGAATTGTGTAATCCAGTCTCAAGAGCCTCCGTGGCCAGCCACCAGTCGAGATTTTGATTCCAAACAAATTTCCATTGATTGGTCATAGCAAGAGAGAGCTGAAGCCCTACTCACTCGCCTTCAACAAGGATACCGCCGCCTGCTGCGCTCGTAGGCCACCGACTTCTCTCTTAAGCCGAAAGTTCTCCTTTTTCAACCTCCCAATTTCATCGAGCGCAGCTGTCAATTGGGTTTTGAGAGCGTCCTCCGCGCCGCCCAGTCGTACATCTTTGACGATCTTGTTGAGTTCCAGGTTGAATCGGTCATATAACGCTTCGTTTTCAGCACTCGCTTCGCGATACAACTCATCCAATTTCTTGGCTCTCTTTTCGCTTACAACTAGAGACGACTCCAAGTCCTTTTCAATAGACAAAGTCCGGCCCTTGAACTCGTCAGTGAGAACATCAAATCTTGACTCGAGGTTGCGAATCCTAGATTCAAGGGCCGCGTCGGTGGGCGGTGGAGAGAACAGCCCATTCAGAGAATGGCCATTCGTCCTTGAGTCCAAGTGTTGCTGCGCGGTACCCAGTCTCAGAGCCTGAATTTCATCGCTGATAAGTTTCAACTCTTCTTGTAAGCCGGTTTGTGCAGTAGCCTGGCTTCTTTTCTCATTTTGCAGACGATCGCGGAGCTGTTTTGATCCTGCGGTTAGATCCTACCTTCCAATCTTTAGGAGCAACAGATGTACCTACCTTCTGAGGGCTTTGCATTCGCAACTTCTGCGTTTTCGATGGAGAATGAGGAGTTTGCGGGCGTTTGAAATCTGTCGCATTTGCGAGTCCTGGTCGTTCCTTAAGCTCGGTCCCCTTTGTAGGTATGCTTCTAGCCCGCTCCCTCCTCCTGGACTCTTGGGCTGGTGTTGACACCTCGCCTTTCTTGGAAGCCCTCTCAGATAGCGTTAATTTCGGATCAATGTTCTCCTTACATCTTGGGGTAACGGGACGCGACGGCGACTTGGTTCTAATAGGTGATGTCAGGCGAGGAGGTCCAGGTTTCTTTGACGGAGTCGCCTCCGCCTGAGGTGCTGGAGTCACAGGCCTAGGGTTCGAGGGCGGGCTGCCGGGGGTTTCAATTAAAGTGGAGAGAGGACGCAGGTCGGAGAGAGAACTTCGCCGCTTCCTTCGGACCCTACCAACACTACCGTTGCCATTCTTTACGCCTCTGACGGAGGACGATGAAAGATCTTCTTGAGAACTACCAGGGCGGCGGACTAGGTCTTCTGAAGAGGAATTTGGACGGCCTCGCGACCCAGGCGGTTCGCGAGACCCTGTGCGTTCACGAGAACCAGGACGATCACGCGAATTTGGACGTAGCAACGGACCCAACCGAGTGTCGATGTCGATGGATCTGGATCGCAAATGTAGTGAGCCTCTGGGAGTGCCGGGCTCTGAGTCACTGGGACCTTTGCTTTTGCTCAAGGTCCTTAAGATAGAGGAAACTTTGCTCTCGCCGTCATTCTTCGAGCTTTCACGATGTAGACCGAAGCCGAAACGTCGCCGGAAAGAGGAAGAGTTAGAATTCACCGAGCTGGAATTCCGTGAGGGAGATTTTGTCTGATCGGTGGTAAGAGTTCCTTCCAGAGAGGCGTCAACAGGCACGTATTCATCAAAAAGATTCCCGAAGTCGTCAACCAATCGGTCCAAAAGGGAAACATGTTGCATAGGATCACCCTCTTCCGTCAATACTTCAGCGAAAGCCGCCGTCAGAGCACCACGGTCGCCATCATTCCCTGACGCATCGAGCAACTCGGAAAGAAGTCGAATCATTGCTGCAAGAGCACGGCGATTTTGCGGGCTCATTTCCGCAAGTAGAGCTCGAAAGTTCTCGTCGAACTCCCGAGGGAACATGGTGTCAAACTGGCTCTGGATTAACCTCAACCAGGACGGCTCGAGAACTGGCCCCATACTGTCTCTCCATGCGTTAGCCATAAACGTCTCGAAGGCAACGAACAGGACATCAACGGGAACTTCAGCAGCAGCTTGGATCCTTCCAGGGTCTTCAAGCAGAATGTTGTAGAGTTCGTTGACTGATGATCGGTCAACGATCTCTCGCCCACGGAGAATGCGCCCGACGATATTACCACTGCGAGATTGAAGGGCAAGCGCATAGGCCGAGAATGTCTGCTCTAGGAGACTCAACTGGCCATCCGCCGATAGCTTTGATGTTTCTGACCCGATCACCGATATCTTACTCCCACTATCATCTTTATTAGGGAGCAATGACGGTGATGTGTTCGATCTAGACCGATACGGTCTTAGAGGCGCTAGTCTGGGGAACTCTCCAAGGAGAGATGCGGAATGGGGTAATCTGGAAGCATTCAAAATGTTCTGCTCTTTAGGCTGGCTCCCCCAAAGACTCGAAAGGAGCTTCGAGGGGGAGGGTGGTCTGAAGGAACGAGTAGTCCTTATATGGGCCATAAAGCCACTCGCAATGTAGCGGAGGATCTCAAAATTCGAATGGACTACCGGCTCTGTCAAGGCAGTATTTTCAGGACCATACAGTGGCAAGAGTAGGTTCAATACTTCATCCATCGTGAGCTACCACGTCACGCCAAGTAGAAGGGATAGAGATTATACTTACGTCGTTTGGAGAGGCTAGGGAGGAAATCGTCCGCTGTAACGACGTCGACGGAAGACATTTCAACCGATGAGCAGATTTCTACTCTGAATTTGTCCTCATCCAAGGAAGATATTGAAACGATAACCTCCATGTCTGATGTGCTCAGTAGCTTATTGCATATGGGCTTCGGGGTGTCGAATAGGACTCTTATCCTCGACGATCCCGTTCGATTCATTGAACCACTCTCATCCTCTTCAAAGACGCAGGCTAATATGCCGAGATTCCCGGCAGTACCAGTACAACTCCTGAGAGTCCATTTACTGCTCTCCCGCTCTTGCTCAGTGAATCGACCTTCGATTCGGGCTTTGACGATCTCCTCGATCAAACGGTTCGCTTTCCCTTCGTGTACTGCGAACAATTCCAGCGCGAGCAGGTTCATCGGCTCCGCATCCATACTTGCTGAAGCGGGAGTCAAGAACAAGATCCGCCCGCACACGGACTGCATGCAGCGCAAGGTATTGATGTCGAGGACCTGTGCAACTCGGAGCTCTCCAGGGACCAAGGACCCAGGCGATTCGCCCGCTGCAGTCGCCAAATTATCAAGCTCGGCAAGCAAGGCCCGGGCAGTAGTGCTACACCCGGAATCTTTCGACAAGAGAACCAAGCAATTCTTGTAAAGCAGCATGATTCCCGTGCCTTGGGTCGTTGCTTGAAGATCCGTGCGGAATGGCGGTGGCAATTCATTGAAATCAATCGCGTTGATCAAGCGGCCGGCCGGAAAGATAGGAGCTGGCCAGCCGTCCACTAGGGACCTCAGCTTTTGCAGGCTTTGGGAATAACTGGTTGAGCTTGGGTCATCCAGTGAGCATATGTCGTTGATAACATCCCTAGCTTTCAAGAATGGTCGGACGGCTGGGTGAACGAGCGGGAGGCTGCTTGTCATCGTATCGATCAAAAGGCTATATCGAGGAAGGCGTTGAACGGGCTCCATCAAAAGGGAGCGTAATTTCTGCTCGCCTGTCTCGTGTACCCTCTTAGAAAAGCTGGAATCCCTATCTTTTAAGAAGGAGTTCAACGTCTGTGTGAATGCAGTGTGGGCGCGCATGTAGTCCGCATAGGGTTGTGAGAATCGCGGGAACCATTCCAGAAGAGCATTCGCAAATTTGACCGCACCAACGGCGTCAGTTCCTTGTCCCGGAGACGCTCTTTGCGACACGGAAGATGGAAGCTCGGTATCCTGTGCGATATCTTCAATGGCATCTTTCTCAGTCTCTTCGATCACTTGGCGAACGACTTCCAAGAAGCCGAGGTTGGTTTCAAGAATCTGGTTCAGACAAGGAGGGAACAATGCAGCAAGAGATGACTCGTCTGGGCTGGTGCTGGATATCGGTCTCGACCGGGCCTTCAATCGAAATTCGTCTGCAACATCATGTACCAGAGTGTAGAGCTTGGACACATATCGTTCTTCCGTGTCAACAACCTCACACATAGTCAAGCGGAACGCTTCCTTTTGGCTCTTGGAGAAGATCCTGGACTTGCTCAAGTTGGTAGGCTGGGACGGGGCACGCTTCAGTCGCGATGTCGGCAAAAAGACCGGATCTCCTAGCGCTCGCACAATGGGTGTGAACCGGCCATACTGGACGTCGGAACTCCCTTCCATATCCACGTTACCGTCCTCGCGCAGGGACGGAAGCTCAGTGATACCTGGCGGTAGCGCAACATCAACATCAATCCAAGGGACCCTTCGTTCCTGGTACGCAGCCTGCAAATCTCGTATCGCATCCGACGCGTCGTCTACCAAGGTCAATCGATTTGTCAAATCCGACGCGTGTATCTCGTCAAACATGTTGGATATCCCCCCTCCTGGTCTCCCAGAAGCAGCGAGATCCCGCAGGTAGTCCTTGACGGGCTCCGACAGGTCCGCGAAGTACTTCAACATACTCACCGCCAGGCCGCGACATACCTCGTCCCCTTGTTTCTCTCGTGGAAGATGGTTGACGGCGGCGTATAAGGGAGCGGCAGGCGAGACAGTGATTCGGGGATAGCTGCGGAAGCCTGCAGGTGTGAAGATATGCGCCTGGATACGTGAACTGCTGACCGTCGCATTGGCGGTGGTGACGGGGCCGTAGAAAACCAGAACAGACGACAGACTCGGATCCACCGCATGGTAAAGGGAGAGCTGCTCGGGCGGCAGGTGCGATGGGGAACTGGACACAGTCGCCATGGCTAAGCGACCGTCACTGCTGTTATTGACGGCGTATATGACGTTGAGTGACCTGTTGCGCACAATGCGCTGGTCGAAGCAAGAACGAACCAAGCGCGAACGGTTATGAGGATGATGAGAAGGCGACGAGGGGCGCACAAGAACAAAATGAGAGTGGGAAGAACGATCGACGACAACAGCTCAACCGCGACACGAGGGGTGTCTGGGAGACATAGGTCTGTCCCACGTTGACTGTATCACCGGCTATGGTTTGTTGACACTGTTGATGGTGTTGTCGTAAGTGCTTTATTCACTCACACATATGCGCGTACTTCTGGATACCCCTCCATGTGGTTGAAGGGCAATCGCTACACGCGTCGCTTTCGTCTGGTTAGAATTTCAGGTGTTCATCGAGGCGTCGTGGCGTGGCGTCGTCGTAGTGAGAGTTGCTACTGGGTCTGCGGGGGGGGGGGGGGGAAAATGGCTTGTCCAAGACGCGGATGGCACCAGAAGTCCATCAACAATAAATAACGATGACAAAGGGTGTAGAGAGACTCTGAGCGCCACTTTCTACGCGATGTACATGGTCCAGAAGCCTGTCTAAATAATAAATAGCATCCAGTGGAGAGCCAAGTGACGACTGTGAGAAGCCTGCCCGGTTTCAGCTTCGCAGCCCTGCATCGCTAGCACGGCGACGAGAGTGCCTGTGTACCAGTACAGGGCCAGTATGGCTGCCCCGGCGGAGAAGATGAGGGGCGGACCACAGCACCTAGGTACCCGTACAAGTCGGGCACTGGCCAACTAGAACGCAGGGAAGTCACAATAGTCCCCGGCACTCGATTGGCTCCGCCACCAGTGGTGACTCGTCCAGTCTGCGTCGACTGTGCTTTGTGACTAAATGGAATTACTGGTCCGTATGGCAGAGGACACAAGAATTGGGGGGTCCGAGTGACTGTGACTGTTGGTGGTGTCCAGGTGGAGTCGACCATACGACCCTGGTAAACACTGCAATGAGCACTCACAAGACAGGGCGCTCCCTACCTCTGAAGACAGCAGATCGCACCGCAATATTCACTAGATAGCTCCTTTGTCTCAACAGGTCGATTGCATGGTTTCTCCAAGTCTCATTGCTATCCAGACGTAGCCCCAAAGTAGCAGCAATTCTGCGGGCAAGTTCACATACATGTAGATACAGTACCTAGGTACTGTCTCGTAAGGCGGTGACCAGCTCGGCTAGACCGTAAGAGGAAGTCGAGCTGGCTGCCTCCAGAACCGAACAGCTGTCGAACTGTTCAAAAGAGCGGAGACTCTTCTGCCAGCCCAAGACACCAGCAGGGAGAGTACGCGAGTACGTGAAAGAGGGATATACGAGCCTGGTCCTCGGAATCTATCTCTTCTCGGGGCTCCTCTCCCTTCCCGATCATAATACTGCCTTCTTACCCAAGTCGACCACGATGTCCACGGCCACGCCCACGCCCACGCCCACGCCGTCTCCCCTGCCTATCGCCCTTGACCCGATAGCGCTGGTGACCACAGAATGCATCACCGTTACCTCTGCCATGCGTAAGCATGCTCGCTGGGCGCATTCGTCCGTTTCCGCCATCCTGGGTGGCAGCAGTGCATACCGGGTCTATGAACATGATTCTTCCGCCGCAGATGGCTACCGAAACGGAGCCTCCACATCCAGGTCGTCGAAATATCGAGCATCTACAGTCGATGACGACCATTCTCTTGCAAGTAGATGGGGGTTGAGGGGGAAGAAGGGAAAGAGCATACAGGATAACCCCTTGATCTCTGCGTTCACTCGCCTGCGGAGTGACCTTAGGTCCTGCACGGATATCAGATCCTTTGACACGCCGTCTTTGCTACACCCATTCCTGCAAGTCATTCGCTCATCCTCGACCTCCGCTTCGATCACCTCCCTTGCCTTGGTAGCCATCAACAAGTTCTTTGCCTACGATATCATCAATCGCGATTCCCCCAGGTTGTCCATGGCCGTGCGGCTTCTGTCCGCTGCTATCACCCATTGTCGGTTCGAAGGCAGTGATTCTGCAGAGGACGAAATTGTCCTCTTGAGGATCCTTAAATTGATGGAGGGTATACTGTCGAGACCAGAAGGAGACCTGCTGGGAGACGAAAGCGTTTGTGAAATGATGGAAACCGGCTTGAGCATGTGCTGTCAGGTTCGCTTGTCAGAATTGCTCCGAAAGTCTGCTGAAATTGCCATGATCAACATGTGTCAAGTCATTTTCCTGCGATTAGCGTCCCTGGATAGACAATCGCACTCGGACCCGGACTCTTTGAGAGAGACGCATGCCGAGGGCGAGGCCTCCAATTTCAAAATGGACCCGTCTGTGGACGGAGACACCGTCACATCACAACATCTTTCCGCGATGGGGACTGACGCCGCTGTTCCCGAATACTTACGCAACAGCGAAGAAGGCTCTTCTTCCTCTGAACAAAGAACAAACGGTGGCACGCCAGCTGCCGCCGCTACGCTTCCCCAAGACGACGGTGTCGATAATGTCAAGCCGTACTCTTTGCCCTCCATTCGAGAACTGTTCCGTGTTCTCATAGATCTCCTAGACCCACACAACCCGCAACATACAGACCCCATGAGAGTCATGTCGCTGAGAATTATCGACGTCGCCCTGGAAGTAGCTGGTCCTTCCATCGCCCGAAATCCCAGCATGGCCGCTTTGGCCCAGGACGATTTATGTCGGCATCTCTTTCAGTTGGTCCGCTCGGAGAATTTGGCTATTCTTTCCGGATCTCTGCGTGTTACTGGCACGCTGCTCTTGACCTGTCGTTCTGTGCTTAAGCTCCAGCAGGAGCTATACTTGTCGTACCTAGTAGCCTGCCTTCATCCACAAGTGGAAATACCGAGAGAACCTGGGATCAACCCGTCTCTTTACGAAGGTGTACCGCAGGCGCCGAAGCTGGTGAAACCACCTCCGTCACAAACTAGCAGTGGGAGGTCTACTCCAGTCCCAGTGAAAGATCGGCAGAAGCTCGGCCTGGAGGGCGGATCTAGAAACCCGGAAGCTCGAGAGGCCATGGTCGAAAACATTGGGATTCTCGCACGCATACCAAGTTACATGGTCGAGCTCTTCGTTAATTATGATTGCGAGGTCGATAGAGCGGATCTTTGTGAGGATATGGTGGGCTTACTGTCACGGAACGCTTTTCCTGACTCGGCCACCTGGAGCACAACGAATGTACCTCCACTGTGTCTGGACGCTCTCTTGAGTTACGTACAATTCATCTACGACAGGCTGGATGACGAGCCGAGGCAAGATGGCTTCCCTGATCTTGCACATTTGAGAAGCCAGCGCAGAACAAAAAAAACCATAATAAAAGGCTGTCAGAAGTTCAATGAGGATCCCAAGTCCGGGATTGCCTATCTCGTCTCGCAGGGCATAATCGAGAACCCTGATGACCCTGTTGTGGTTGCTCAATTTTTGAAAGGAACGACTCGGTTGTCGAAGAAAGTCCTGGGAGAGTATATTTCAAAGAAGTCCAATGAGCCGCTCCTGAATGCTTTCATCGAACTTTTCGACTTTGCAGGGAAAGGTGTTGTTGAGGCTCTCCGGGATATTCTTGGCGCATTTCGTCTTCCTGGCGAGGCACCTTTGATTGATCGAATTGTCTTCATATTTTCTGAAAAATATTTAGACAAAGCCCGCCCTGATGGCATCACAGACAAAGATGCCATATATGTGTTGACATATGCCATTATTATGTTAAACACGGATCTTTACAATCCGAACGTCAAGGGCCAGAATCGCATGACGTACATGGACTTTTCGAAAAATCTCCGTGGTGTGAATGGGGGTAGAGACTTTGCGCCTGAGTTCCTCCAAGAGATCTATGATTCTATCAAAGAAAACGAAATCATTCTGCCGGATGAGCACGAAAACAAGCATGCCTTCGATTACGCCTGGAGAGAACTTCTCATGAAAGCATCTTCGGCTGGAGAGATGGTAGTAGGGCAGACCAACATCTTTGATGCTGAGATGTTCCAAGCTACCTGGAAGCCTGTGATTGCAACGCTCTCGTACGTTTTTATGTCGGCGTCGGATGATGCGGTATATTCCCGGGTCGTGATGGGATTCGACCAATGCGCCCAAATCGCTGCTAGATATCGTCTGACAGAAGCTTTTGATCGTATAATCTACTGCCTCGCCTCCATCAGCACTCTTGCTACTGATACACCACCGAGCACGTCTCTGAATACGGAGGTCCAGGTTGGGAAGAGAAGCGTGATGGTTAGTGAGCTTGCAGTAAAATTCGGCAGAGATTTCCGCGCACAGTTGGCAACAGTAGTGCTATTCCGGGTTCTAGCTGGCAACGAATCTGTTCCCCAACAGAGCTGGGTGTACATTGTTCGAATCCTCCGCAATCTGTTCGTCAACTCTCTTATCCCGCCACTTGACAGTAACCTTGTCTCTGAGCTCGATATTCCTCAGATCCCGTTGCAACCACCGTCTCAAGTCGTCGATCGTGATGGGCGGCAGAATGAAACGGGACTGTTATCTGCGTTTACTTCCTACCTGTCGAGTTACGCGGCTGATGATCCTCCGGAACCATCCGATGAGGAGCTTGACAATACCCTATGCACTGTGGATTGTGTTAAGGCGTGCTCCATTGGTGATATTCTGGCAAGTTTCAAGTGAGTCTTTATCCTGCATTGGTTTTCGTCCCTAACTCACACCTATTGCCCTCGCAGATCTCTACCGCTACCGTCGGTTTCATGGTTAGTAGAGGCACTATTGTCTCAATTGCCCGAAGAAACAGTGCCAGCTGTGATTGTGGTGAAGCCCGAGAGACCTTTTAGTGGCCAGAGACATTCAAACGGCCGGTTAGGATCGAGCGAGCCGAACTATGATCCCGGAATGATCTATATTCTGGAACTAGCAACGACCCTCACACTAAGAGAGAAGAAAACGTTAGAGACACTCGGCGAGAACTTGGCTTCTCCCTTGCAGACCTTTATTCGGGACGCAAGCAAC
This sequence comes from Byssochlamys sp. BYSS01, assembly GCA_002242795.1. Classification (NCBI taxonomy): domain Eukaryota; kingdom Fungi; phylum Ascomycota; class Eurotiomycetes; order Eurotiales; family Thermoascaceae; genus Paecilomyces; species Byssochlamys sp. BYSS01. Next base: position 150,296 of record NIXA01000004.1, read on the forward strand.
CTCCATCCATTGGCCATGTCACGAATCGTAAACTACCTATTGAGCCTATTGCTTCTGAGTCATGTACAGTGTCTCCTTCCCTCATCGCCATTGTCGAAAACAAACTGACCTTACAAGGAATATCCTTTTATGCGGGTACCAGTTGTTCTGCATGGTATATCCAGCTTCGACCAGGATGTTCTGGAGAACACTGCCGTTCCTACGATCAAGGGCCTTTCAAGATGTATCGCTGAAACGGGGCCGCTGAGAAATGAGGTGACCATCTCACCAGACTTTTGGTCAATTTTGCAACGACTTCATCGACACGACGAATCCGCGTCGTTAGTGTTTGGACTTCTTCAGACTATTGTGGAATCGATGCCACCCATAATTACTGCCGACAATTATGAGTCTGCAGTAGGTCTCGCGGACAACTTTATTAGCGCTGGAAGTGTGGGTTCCATCAACGAGCGCCAGTTAGATTCTCGGCCTCGACGATCTAAGGGTGGTAAACATATAAAAGTCCCGTACGTCCTCCCCCTCCCCCCGGCGCCCCCGGCCTGGCGCGGGGGTCCTCTCTTTGATTGCATCGACTGACGAATGAAAAAAAAAAAAGTGAGAACCAGGTCGTCGCTCGCGCCGTCAAGGCAATTGGTACCGTCTATCATCTTAGCAAGCGGGTTCCGACTCTGATCAAGCAGTCTCATCTGGAAGAGAAAGAAGGTTTGTACAAGCTCGCCAAACTACCATGGACGTTATATAGTAGCTGTGCTAACGATTTCTATTCCAATCTCCCCAGCTTGGGCTGCATATTGGTCTCCCATCTTCCAATCTCTGACCGCGCAATGCATCAATCCCTGTCGTGAAATTCGGCACCATGCCATATCGATGTTGCAGCGGACCCTTCTTTCCATTGAGCTAGTTGCAAGTGACGATAGGGAGTGGACGGCAATCTTCGATGAGGTGCTTTTCCCGCTTGTCCTGCGGCTATTGAAGCCTGAAGTCTACCATTCAGACCCAGTTGGGATGAGCGAAACTCGAGTCCAGGCGGCGACTTTAGTCTGTAAGATCTTTCTCCGCTACCTAGACCAACTTCCAAATCAAAGCGGAATGCTCGACCTCTGGTTGAAAATCTTGGACATCCTTGATAGAATGATGAATAGTGGGCAAGGAGACAGCTTGGTATGTTTTATTTAATCTCACTCCTCGCGGGGCTCTTCGATCTCCCCTTCCCACCAGTCCAGCCTCTCAATACTTTCCAGCCAGTACCCCGTCCAAGCGTCGTTCTGACCATTTCTGCGTACACACAGGAGGAAGCAATCCCCGAGAGCCTCAAGAATATCCTTCTCGTCATGGCCGATGGAGGCTTATTAGTGTCACCGTCCCAGGATCCGAGCAAGGAAAAGATCTGGGTTGAGACCCGCAAGCGCCTGGATCGGTTCTTACCCGACTTATTTTTGGAAATCTTCCCGGATGCCTCTTCAGCACAGGACAAGTCAAAATCTCTCCCGACTTCCACTGTCACATCACCTATCGTTCCTCTCTCACAGAATGCAAATGACGAACCTGCCAAAGAAGACGATTATGGTGATGGTAACCAGACAGTACCGGTTCCTGATCCCGATGCTACTGCAGAGAAAGAGGAGGCATGATTGATAATTCTTCTTTAATTTACCTTTATTCTGTTCCTCTCTCCTTCTTGTTAGCCTGACTGTGGACCGGAATCCATAACCTTTCCTTTCCCTCTCTTCCCCTCGAAAGAGGGTGGAAGTCCCACTCGGAAAGCTTTGTACATAGAACCATAACTTGATCATCCATCCTTCATCGAAGAGCATGCTCGGAGAGGAGGAAGAAGAGACAGGCGCCTCTTACTTATTTGCAAATAGAAAAGATAAAGGTGGATAATATTTGTATATGGAGTTAATGATGCTGTTTAATGTTCTTCATAAAAGGTATACAACCATGGCAGCTTTGCGAACGTGTTCAGCAGAGCCGCCTGTCTACATAGCTAGTACAACAGTAGTACAATATTCATGATTCAACAAAAGAAAACGCCGAGCGGGGCATGCAACGACAAAGGAAAGGAGGAAAGGTTTTGCACCGACGGACAACTAAAATTGCCCGTTATGAGAACAAGAAGTTCAAATCTGAAAGACAAGAGTGCGAAATAGAAAGGGAAGGGAAGGACTGATCTAAAGCAGAATTGCAAAGGAATGGGATTCGAAAGTAGGTCGAGAAATTTCGAGATAACATCTCTGTTCAATCTTCACCATCCATGTCAAGGTCGATAGCATCTGGGTTCACAGGGACCGACGGCTGCTGCTCACGGGGAGGAGGACGATTGCCACCTTCTGGACCAGTACTAGCAGCGACAAAGCCCACGGGAGCGCGAGCTTGCCGCTCCAATGCCGCCATGGCATCTGCGCGTTCAGTTGCCTCATCCTCTTTCTCACCCTCTTGGACGCCATCCTGAACTTGTTGTTGTTGGCTACGGGCGATAGCTTGTGAGGCAATGAAGTTGACATCGGTGCTGCGAGCGAAGGTTTGTTAGTTTATCTCCGATAAATAGACCGAGAAGGGAATCGGTAACATACTTGTACTGAGCCTGTACACTTCTCTTGATCCGAAGCATCTCCTTGAATGTGTCTTCGTTTCCGTGTTGGACTTCGAAGGCTTCCCATTTCTGCCAGAAGGGAGCGTTGGTCCGGGGATCACAGAACTGAGAAGCATGACCGTAGACCGCGCGTGCCCGGTCGATCTCGCCGAGTCTCCTCTCCATTTCCGCGAATTTGAGACACATCTCCTTCGCTTCTTGATCAGGCAAAGCAGCGATCGCACGCTCATAGATTGGTCTCGTTGACGTGAGCCCGAAATTCGAAGCAGATTTCGTGATATAGAACTCGAACATCTCAAATCGGTCCTCGTCAGATACTGCCCGCGTAGCACGCTCGTATATTCTCATGGCATGTCGTGCGAGACCGCGTTCCTCTTCTAGATTACCGTACATCAAGTAGAGGACCTTGGCATATTTTGGCGGGCATCCATCAAGAGCTTGCTCGAAGAGGTCCCTCAATCTCTCGATTCCAATCTTTCGATCCACGGCTTTCGTCAGGTATAAATTCCAGAGCTCAAATGCGACTGGGTAACTGAATAAATCTAGTCCCCGTTCGTAAACCTTGAATGAATCTTCGAAGTACTTGTTTTCTTCCAATAGATTGGCGTAGTTGACGACCGTCTGAGGAGTTGCAATGCGCAATTCGAAGATTCTCTCATAGACCTTCTTTGTTTCTTCCAGAGAGCTGACACTCTCAACAAGGTCAACATAAAAACTCCATAATTTCCAGCTCTTGTGGCCTCGTTGTTGTGGGGAAAGACTTTCGTCGAAGTAATCAACCGTCGACTTCTTTGGGGCCCGAGTCGCTGTGGCCATAACCTCAACTGCCTTGTCAAAGTTCTCGCTGCGAAGTTCCATTTCTGCCCACTCGCACCATACCTCTGCCAGCTCGGCAACCGATTTAAACGGGACCTTGACAGCTTTGTCGAGTATGACTCTGGCCGTTTCCAAGTCTCCACCGCTTTCGTAGAACTTCGCATAATTGACCCAAAGCTCTGAGAACTTTCCGTGGGCTCTCTTGGGGTTTATTGCAGCTATGGCAGCAGCATAAGTTTGAACAATTTCTTCCTTGTTATCCCCCCATAGAGCTACTCTTTTCTCCCATTCAATGGCATTGTTCGGATTTTGCCTGAGTAGTACGTCATTGACCAAGAAGGGTCGTCTGTCCATGAGCTGTTCGAACCTCAGCATGCGGAGATCGAGATCGAAATCTGCGTCCTCGTCCACTTGGCCCTTCTCGGCACGCGTCGCTGCTCCTTCCATCAAATTCCCAATGATGGACTCCTCGAATTCGGCGTACGAGTCGAAAATCAGGGTGAAATCGCGCACCGTCATGACGGTTGTGATCCCTTCTTCGAAGACGTCTCTGGCTTTCTCGAAATGCCCCTTCATAATCCAGTATGTCGCGAGACCCGCCCACAGTCTGCCTCTCTGGTCGGCAAACCGGTCAATCCCGCTGCGGATAATGGCATCCACGTCGATGCCTACTTGGGGTCCGGTGTCTATCTGCTTGGCCTTGGAAACGAGCAGGTCCGCCATCTCAATCCACAATTGGAAGTTACTCTTCCCCTCCTTGGACTGGAAACGTGGGTTGTTCAGGATCTCCATATATCTTTTCACGGCTTCCGTATACTGGCCCATTTCAACGAGAAGCGCGATGTACTCCTCAGCATTCTCCGGATGAATTTGCATGTAACGAGCCCACACGGTCACTGCAGTCTGACCAGAAGCAGAACGCGCAAACAACTTGTAGAGTCTCCAAATACGGTTGTGTTGAGTAACTGGAAGTGCGCGCAGGGCCCGATCAAAAGTTCGCCGCGTCTGGGTCACTAGCGGCTGGCGTAACAAGAAGGAAAGGTACATCTCCCATATCCGCGGCATCTTGTTGAGGAGGATAAGCGCCCGCTCGAAGAGGTTATTCACCTTCGTATACTCCGTCCGATATTTCGTCGCATTACGATTCCGAAGGTGTTTCACTCGAAATTCCAAGTACTGCGAGGGGGCCGTAAGTGAATAAGGTATGTCACACAAAGTCCAGAGTCATTAAGAAAGGAAATTAACTAACCATCTTCCAGAGCTTGAATGACCTTGGGAGTTGTCTGGTTGCGCGCTCCATTACCTAGAAAACCATCGTTAGTAGATACTCTGGACATCTAAAGAAGAATAGCTCACGAAGGCTTGCTCGTAAAGCGTGCCCTGCTGCTGCTTATGCTCGATATACGCGATCCATGGCTTAATACTATGGGGATCCCTGAGAACATCCTGCTCGTATACCGCATCTTGATCGGCCTGGAAATAAATACTGCTGTCAGCCTTCAATTTCTAAAGATTCCAAAAACCGTCTTGCACTCACTATCAGGTACAGGTCTGGTCCGTTGGCTGCGGATCGGTCCATTTGAGCAGGTTGCCGGTGCGATTTCGGAGGCAGAAGTGTCCCTGGCATGGCGCCGCTCAGTGGAGCGGGATCCTTCCACGCGGCAAACTCTGAATTCAACGGCAAAATAATTCGCTTTAGCTGGTTGTCGTCGCGTCGAAAGCGTTGTTAGGCGCCAGCGACGAGGATGGAGATGCAGTTCCTGTCACGTGAATTGATAGGCGGCAGTTGGTCCATGCTCAACCGTATTATCGCGTATCGTCATGCGAGTTGGCGGCGATCCAAGCCAACTTGTGCAAGGGAAGCTCTCTGCTACTTACTGTCTGGAGCTGTCGGGTATTTACCAGCACCTAAGCCATGTCTGGAGCTGTGGTAAGTATGGTGTTGTTTAAAATGCCATCAATTTGCTATGTAGATCGGTTGTTAAACCCTCTTCGTTATAGGGCCGAGAACCGGTCTTCCCAACTCGCCAGTCACTGGGGTTGATGAAGAGTAAGCTGAAGGGAGCGGAGACTGGCCACAGCTTACTGAAGAGAAAGAGTGAAGCTCTGACCAAGTATGGACTCTTTTTAATTTCAATTGAGACGCATTGCTAACGCCCATGCTCCACCAACAAGGCGTTTTCGGGGTAAGAGATGCTTCTGTGACTAGAGTACCCCTCGGCGCATGGCAACCTGACCATATACCAGAGATCACTCGACGAATTGACGAAGCGAAACGAAAGATGGGAAGAGTCATGCAAATAGCTGCATTTTCGCTGGCGGAAGTGAACTATGCCGTCGGGGGAGATATCGGATATCAAGTTCAGGAATCCGCCAAACAGGCTCGATTTCGCGTGCGAGCAAAACAGGAAAACGTTTCTGGTGTCCTTTTGCCTCATTTTGAGAGCTATATAGAGGAGGGCATCAATGACTTTGGCTTGACCGGACTTGGAAAAGGTGGTCAGCAGGTACAGCGCTCTCGCGAGACGTATGCCCGGGCAGTAGAGACTTTGGTGGAGCTTGCAAGTTTACAGGTACGGGGTTCAAGTCTGCCATATGAATGCACGTCTAAACCTGACGCTTCTTTCAGACTGCTTTCGTCATCCTAGATGAGGTGATCAAAGTTGTAAACCGGAGAGGTAAGTCCGAAATCGACCTCCCAGAACCTCGTTAATTATGTGGTTTGCTAATCTTTATCGCAGTAAATGCTATGTGAGAAATTCCGTGCCCTTATGTATATGGTGAGAAGCAGTCTCTGAATAGCTGACTCTAAAATAGTGAGCACGTTATCATTCCTCGAACGGAGAATACCATCAAATGTTGGTCTATCCAGGTCGCATATGCCATATGCTTTTTTAAACTTTCTTTCTAACGTCTAAAGATATCAATTCGGAACTGGATGAGCTCGACAGAGAAGAGTTCTATCGACTCAAAAAGGTCTCGAACAAGAAGCAAAGAGACAACGCAGCTGTCGATGCAGAGCTCCGTGCACAAGCCGAAGCGGAGAAAGTTTCAGCAGTTGAGCGAAAGCCTGCTGCGGAAATACCAGACGTCCTTGGAGAACGAGAGGATCAGGATGTCATATTTTGACCGTTCATTATGTCTTTTCTGGGGTTTCTCTGGATTCTGTAGCTAGCGTCCTTTATAAGATATTGGCATTTTGTGTATAATTCAATCAATTCATTTTGTTCGACGCTTTTCCGCAGTATGAGAGCTGCTTCTCAAACACAAGGAAAAGAAGCAACTGCGAAGAACAGTAATTGTCACCGTGTCATGCATACTCCTCCAAAGGGAAAAAAAAAAAGAATAAAATAAAAAACAAATGGCCATGCTAAAAGCAATAGATATAAACCTCGCCAAACACCAGAAACAAGCTCCTCCCACAATTCTTGAGAAGACTAGACAGACCTCGGGCTCGGGAATACAGCTCATTGTCTCTGGTAGGTAACCCGGATGGGTTTCCCTGCGTCTCCCATAGGCATTCCCGACGTAGCTTCCTTGGCGCTGATAGCTCCTGACTCACTCTCGTACTCGACGAAAGCGATTCCTTTCCGACCAGGCACCAATCTAACTTCCTGAAACCCTTCGAAGCGGCCGAAGACCGCTGAGAGGCTCTCTTGATCGGCATCGTCGGGCAAATCCCTCAGGAAAAGGATCTTGTTCGGGGGGAGGTATTCGTCCGGCACGACTGTTGCTGCTGCACCGGTGGTCGGCTTGAGACCTGCTCCCTTGGCGGCCTTGGCTGGACGAGCAGCATCGGGGGGCCCGGCAGGTCGTTTGAGTTTCTTCTGGGCTTCGAGAGCTTCCTGAGCTTGTTTGCGCTCTGTTTTTTTTTTTTTTATGTATTAGTTCCAGAAAGGCCGTCGTAAACAAATGAACTGAGATCGAGTAACGCATATAAAAAAGAGGACAGTGAAAGAATAGAAGCAGACAGTCAATGATACCTTTCTCAGCTAATCTCCTGCGCTTGTGAGCCTCGAGCTCCTCTGCTCCTCCCTCCCGCATAACAATCGCGTCGCTCCTTGTTTTCGCATAATCAAGCACCATGGGCTTGTCAAATAGCTCGAATCCATTGATCTCATCGATAGCCCGAGACGCCGACTCGACGTCGTCGAACACGATAAAGGCCTGGCCCTTCGCCTTTAAGTTCTTCTTCGCGACAATCTCAATGACATTTCCATATTCTGAAAAGACCTCTAGAAGCGATTCCTTGAGCTGATCGATCTTTATTCTTTCTTCGAGGTTGCGAACCTGCGAGTTGTGGTCAGTTTTCGCGTCATAGGAAACCGCAAAGCTTCATCGAGACGAACATAGACTCTGCAAGAATGCGACAGGTTAGCACTATTTTTCAAAAATGAGGAGCAAACAGCCATTTTTGATGTACTCACGTAGGATTCGGGGGAATGCTCGACGCTGATATCCCAAGCGTCGCCATCTTTGCGACAACAGAGCTATATCGCGGCTTGTGTATAACGGTCGAACGAGCGGATCTGGTTTGGCCACAACTCGGCACCGAAGACGTACTACCGAATGAATGTCGAGGGAGCTTGGCTTGCTGCCTCAGGTACCGATCCGCAAGTGAAATTAATTGTTGATATAACACTAGTTCGCTTACTAAATATAGAAGCATCATTGGTCTAGTGGTAGAATTCATCGTTGCCATCGATGAGGCCCGCGTTCGATTCGCGGATGATGCATTCGTCTTCCCTTTCTGTTTTTCTTTATGCTATTGTTTTTTAGCCGTATTATTCGTTTCATTAATTATCAGCTTCTGATGTGTGTTTCTATTCGACAGGCCCAGCTTCGCAAGGGTATCACAGAAAATCCAAAACATCCTAAGAGCCTCTCACATCTACCCAGCCAAGGCCGATCTTAGCCTTTCAACGTCTCTCTTCAATTGCTTTGGCTGCTGAGTCCAGTCTTCATTTTTGACAAGATCCAGCCCGGTCTCCATGAAAAGGTAGTCTGCGGCCACTGCCCGAACCTAGATGATGGTTAATACCAGAGGAACAGCAGCTTTTGCGAACAGAACGTACCCTAGGGAACGGATGCAGTAGCATCCCTGACAGCTTCTTGAGGACGTCGGGCCGTAGCTGTTCGAGTCTTACCAATGACGCGTAGACCTTTGTCGCCGCTTCCAGTCGAGCTATATTGGGCGATTTGAAATGCGCCTTTTGGGTGAGAACGAATAGTCTCCGGAAGCTGAAGCAGTGAGTGGAATCAGTAATTGCTTGCTCAGGCCGGTATATATAGCCACAAAATGGCGGGACCAACCTCGGTTCCGGATCTGCTTTGACGGGAGAAACATAACCGTCGATCAAGAAGGCCGTCAACTCCATAACCGGTATTGCGTAGCGGTCATCCTGCATATTTTCGTTCAAAACCATGAGCAAATCCTTCAGGAGCCCAACGACCACATCGCGTTGCTCCTGGTCCTCATACGCATTGATGTACTGCGTCAAGGCTGAACGAGATGCACGAATGAGACCCTCGGATCCGGCGACTGCGGAAGTAGTGATGCCTTGGATAAGCGGCAAGCGTAACCACTCGACTTGTTCCAGCTGAAGGAGCTGTAGGAAATAATCAGAGGATGACACATCGCTGAAATGCTGATAGGTCCTGCTTTGGTCAATAAAAACTCGGATAATATCATGGAAGGGGGAAGGTATATTTATTACCTTTGTAACAGCGGAAAATTGGTTTCCGACTCCCAGAAGCTCTGGAGACAGATCCACGCCTGAAAACGAACTCGGTCCAGCTTCTCCATAGCAAGTCTCGATATGCACCCGACGAGTCTCTGGGCCCGTTCACTACGAGCTGCGAGACCTCGATCTCTCCGCAAGATAACTTTAGCTCCTTGAAGCGCTTCCACTCTAACCAACGATCCTATATCCCCCCGCCTATCTGTAGTATAATCATTCAGGAAGCCAATAAAGTGGTCCACAATGACATCCGTGACAACTGCAAATTTGCCGAAAGTTAGGGTCCCTGTTAGCTATACGGAAGAAAAGGAACGTACCCGTATGTGGCAGAACTTCACCCGACAAACATTTCACAGCCGTTACCCTCTTTTCAATCAATTCCCCCTTGTCGGCAGAGCGTAGTAACTCTTCTATTATTTGTTCCCTTAGAGGGCTATTTGGCTCAATTCGTTTGAATACAGTGCCAAGGGCGAGTATCTGGCCGCGACCTGTCGGTAACCTTCTAGTGGCTTGGGTATGAGCAATCCAGCTTGTCACAGTCTCTTGTCGTTTGGCAGGTGGTAAAAGGAGAAACAGGTCTGATAGAGCATCAGAGGAAGTCTCAACGGCGATATCCTCCACTCGGGATACACATAGTGACAAGATACGGAGCACTTTATCAAGCAACGCAACACGAGGGCGAGGTATTTCTAGGTCACCAATAGTAGAGCGCGAAATAGAAGACACCAGGTGCGAAGACGCCTCAGCGGTCAACTCTGGTCGAACAGTCTGAGAGGTAAGGTCTTCAGGAGTAGGACCAAGCGAGGAATCAAAAATCTCCCAAAGATTTCCTATCTGGGGTCTTATATCCGAAGGATCAGAGGCATCCTTACTATCGATCGAACGCTTCTGAAGCCGCAGGGTATTGTAGGTATCAACAATTGCAGCAATTGATACTAAACAGCCATGCCTCGTCTCCACGTCGCTCCGAGGAATGCTAGATAACTTCTTGAGAAGCTTCTGGAGGACAATTTCCAGAGTCTTATAAGATCCCTGAGCGCCCAAGGCGCCAATGGCCCTTGCTGCATGTCTTCTGGATTCTGCGTCAGGAGAACCGACGCCTCTCCATTGCATCAGGGACTCTACGATAGGATTCCAATATATGGGGCTGAGGTCCGCTGCAGATCTCGCAACATCCATCATTGCTCGCGAGCGGCGCGCAACCGCATGGTAATCCACTATCTGTACCAGAGAGATCCCCTCGACAATAGTATCAGGATGGCGACCTACTAACTCCTGTAAAGCGGCGGAAGCGCCTCTTCTGATATTCCCTGAAGGATCGAGGCACGCAGCACGTACTAGCTCGATGGCTAACACTTGCAGAACACTCTTTCCTTCCTGATTTGCAAAGTGAATTGAATGAGGGTCCAGTGCCAGCAATTCCTCTGTAGTATACTTTCGAGACGAAGCCCAGATCCCAAAACAGGAAGCATCCCGGGCTGCACCGCCAACGGAGCTTCCTGTTGGTGACCTTTGTTCAAAATCAAGACCAGATACGAGAGATTGCAATATGCTGGGAAGCTGGAGGGCTGGAGGAGCATGCCGAAAGAGCAGATGAGCCAAAGTGAGTAATAACCCGTGCCACCTTTGGGCATCAACCGCGCTCAAGTTGCGCTTCAAGGTGCTTAGTCCCATCCTTTGGGCTTCGAGCGGCGTCACCAAGGTGCCATCGCGCTTCTCATATAGTATGTTCTCTTCCAATGATCCGAGCACAGCTTCGATGACTTCGGCAGCCATATCAGCATCTAGCTTCAACGTGATGACACTTAATGCCTTGCTCGCTGCAAGCCGCACAGGCGTGTCATCATCAGCAAGTGCTACCAAGGAATAGTCGATGGCATCCTCTAATATCGAAGACAATTTTTCATCGGTCAGGTTACCGTCACCTCTCTCGTTGATGGCCAGAGCCATAACCGTGAACATACGAAGGATTTTGATTAGCATTTTCCGCGCCAAGGCAGAAGACCTTATGGATTTGCATATCTCTGAATCTGACTGAGCAATGTGAAGCGTCCGTCCGAATATCGAGCCGACGCGATGGACAAAATCGTCCACTTGGCCTGACGCTCCTAATCGTGCGAGAAAAGACAACACTCCAACATGAGTATAGACAGAAGGCGGCTCACTGCCTTCTTCTGGTTGCATCGTATAAAATGCCCAGTTGATTAGTTTATCCAAGAGATCAGCGTGCGTATCCCGGCGAAGAGCCAGCCGTGCCATTAGCACAGTCGCTGCCTCCCGCTCCTTTCCGGGGACACTGACATATTTCAAAGCTATTGAGAGAAGAGACTTCGCAACTCTTGGTATCTCACGTGGTAGCGTGCTCAGCTGGTCCAAATTATCGTGGGGGACAGGGATATCATCCGACGACATGGAGGCCAGATCGAAGGGAGCGAGCAGGAGGTGTGAGAGCCATAGCAGCACTACATACCGTTCCTGCCACACCTGTCGCTTTGAGTCATCTCCCGCGGCCACTTCTATCGGGTCATCTGTTCGGACTGAGTCCCACAGGATAAATGCTCGCAGCATTGGATCGAGATACTTAGGCTCATTGTTCAAAAACCTGCTGACGACCTTGACACCACGGACCTTGCAAAAGGCGTAAAGAAGTTTACAAATAGCTCTCGGGAGAGGATAAAGAGTGGCATGGCGTCGTGTCCTAGGTCCTCTAGAAGCGTACTGCCCGCTGTATTTGACCAGATAGGCCAAGAAGGCGTCCACCAGAGGGGGGAGCAACTTCTGCAGATGCGGGTCGAGAAGCTGCGGCCACTCCTGGAAAGGTTCAAGCTGTGCACTACTCATCAGTAAAGGGAGACAACTTGTGTTATTCGTATTACGTGGGCTTTGGCGCTCTTACAAGGTTTTGGAGTCTCTCTGCCTCAGCGGCTTGCGCCCAGCGACGTACGATTAGGACATTATGTCCGTTCAGGGTCTTTGACTTCCAGAGTAAGGCCGGAAGACCTTCGGACAGATCCTTTATAAGATCACCAGAAGCACGCTGGAATTTAATGTCTCTATCTTCTGCTGCATCCATGATGGACTTGAGAGTGCTGGCGACAATGCATCCACTAGGATGCGAGCAGCTCAGGAAAAGGGAGCTGTATGTCACGTGCTATACATGTATGATACTTCGTATTCGTTAGTGTTCCCGGTTGAGTGAGGCAGTGTGAGCCACTGCCAGTTTTCCATCATCATCTTTACAATATTCTCCATACTGCTCAAAACGCTTCGCTGTCTCATGCATGTCGAACTTTTCAGGATATTATGCACAGATAGCGATTACGCACCAGGCATTTCTGATGGAGAACGATAAACCTTCAGTTGTACCTACCAGTCGGTGTGGATGCCTGTATCGAAGATACTGTAACGATGTGGGGAGTACCTAGGTACCTAGTAGGTAGGTTGTGGTGTTTTCACCGACGAAGCTCTGACTGGTAAGAGTCAATAAACGTCCTCAAGTACTTCCAGAGTGAATATACCAGGAAGTAGAAAACTCTCAACAATGTACTCAGCTGGCAGACACGGCAGTCTGTTAATGAGATACTAAAGTGTTGGGGGGACTCTCTCGACCTGAGTAGGACGAGTAGTGCTCTACAGTAATACTGACTGTAGCAATAGATAAACTAGTTTCTATGATGAGTTCTAAGTGCAATACTCCAAAAACCCCAAGCGCTAACCTACAACTTTTGGATCTTTCCTTGCATCCTCCAGGACTTTCATCATCGTAGAATATATGTTGCGACCTCGCTCCTTCAACCGTTTGCCGCCTGGGAAGACAACCCGTCGTAATCTATTGACGCACGGAACTAGGGGCCGGTAGTACGGAGTGAAACTGTCCTCGGCGATTTTGAGAAAGTCCCCTTCGACGGCTACCAGTCCTTGCTTTTGAGTAGCCAGCGTTGTTGTGCCCGCGTAGTTCCACTCCTCGAAGTCAGACACAATCGGCTCTCTGTCAGGGCCTTCGTAATGAACGCATATCCAGAAGAGAACCCAGAAAAAGGATTCAAGATCATGCATGAAGGTGTGTTTTTCACCATGCAGTACGCCGATAGCCATGAACGCCCTTGTGCCGGTTTTGCCATGCGCTCCTGAAAACGCGATCCGCTCTTCCTTGACTGCGAGATCAAGGTCGATTATGAAGGACCCCCAGGAAGGGTTGTCGTCCTCCTCGTTCACCATGAGGTTTCCCGGGGAGATGTCACATTGGATCACCCCGGCCTTCTGATGTAGGGACTGATAACCTTCAATGCACCCTTCCAGTGCGGCAAGCAAGACAACTTTCGAGCTCGCGTTGTAGATAGGCTTCCCATAGTCACGGATAACGACTCGACGATGCACCCGGTTTAGTAGGATATGGTCCGTGCCCGATTTTGCCGAAGAACTTAACCTGGTACGCTTACTTGGGGGAAGAGGCGCGTCGACACGGTTGGAAGATCGTTTCCGCTTGACGACACTGCTCTGATCTTCTCGCGTTCTGCGAGACTCGCCCCTTTTCACGGTCGGCTTTGGTTCACCTAGCTTGTCATTTGTTGTGAGTCCCTTCCGGGTGGCATGGATGTCATCGTCTCTATCATTTATGCGGACTGTCTCGTGATGATAGTACCTTGCTACGTTGACCACACCCTTTTCCATTGCTTCGCGTAGCAACTCTCCCTCAACATCGCGCTCTGGGAATTGCCATGAGTCCTTGATCACCAGTGTCTGCGACTTTTCCGTCGCACTGTGGGCCTTCCAACAGGTTGTGGCTCTGCCGGCGATGCAGGGCGCCCGCTTTATAACTTCATCAATAATGAGGACCTCTTTCTTCCCATTCCGTTTGATCTCAATGTAACGCTTGTCTCCAGCGGTAATGATAGTGGGGTCGAAGCCAAGCTGCTCTTGGCTCATCAGAAGGAACCCCAGGACCACGGACACGAACTGAAGGCCATCCTTGTTGATATCGACGGTCTCTGACGCAATTCCCCCCAGGCGGTCAAATTCCCACAAGCGGAGAGATGACCCGCAGAGGGTAAAACCAAGAACAAGACGGCGGGAATCCTGGGCAGCTAGAACTTCTCTGGCATACCTTGCCAGGTCAAGCCACCCTCTTGAGGGAGTGTCATATTTCGGATCATTCTTCAGCTCACCCGGCACCAGAATCTGCGACCAGTGGCACCTCGAGTTCTCAGTGGCGCTCACGTCATCAACGAAACCGATATCGAGTTTCCGCCCTCTGGGTGATCCTCCCAGCGGCTGGTTTGATTGTGACAGAGGTCTCCGGCAGATCTTTTGGCTTGGCTCCTGTGCCTCTGCAAGTCGAACGAGCTCATTGATAACATTTGCCAGCCAACTCAATACCTCACTTTCCCTCGCAATCTCGGGCCAGTCCCTCCAGCCGTTCTCTTCGCTATAGAGTGGATTATCTCCCACCTTACAGTTTTCAAATACCGCCCTTGCGGTGGAATCAAGACCCTGGATATCCCCGAAATAAGATTCAAAAAAGCCGGGAATGTCCACATGGAAATCTCCCAGCTCCTCTTTTAGTATTGGGTCGGCATATTTCCGGTACTCCGTCGAGTTGAACAAACTGCTCGTGCTGCGTAGCCGGGGCGTCTGCTGAATGGACGGGATGGGGCGCGGCGGCGGCGTAGATTCTGCAGCGACACTGTAGACCAGATCCCAAATGACTGCGTCAGGCTCTTTGTCTTGGATGGCTTTTAGAACAGGAAGAGCTCTTTCAATTTCGAACTGATCAGTATCCACCGCCACATAAAGCCTTGCAAGGTCGCCAGCTAGTGTTTTGTGACCAGTGTGGGCAGGCAGCAAACGTAGTAGTGCCAACACAAGGCTGAGTATCAGCTTTTTCGCGTCAGTGCCATCAGGCTTGTCTTGGACGGTGCTGTAAGCATTGCAAAAGCTGTCTAAACAGTTTCCAATTGGGTTGGCAGCTATTAGCTCTGGCCCAGAGGGCGGCATGGTTGCTGTGCAAATTCAAAGAACATGGTGCCTTCTTCCTGAGTTCCTGAGAGCAAGCAAGATGGTCTACTTCACGTGATAGAGTGTGAATCCACGTGATAGAAGCGTTCCTTGGTCAGCTCCTTCCAGTTTAGGTTTAGGGTTTCTTGGTCAGCCAGCAAGCCAGAGGTCTGTGCACCATCTCAGTGCCTAGACAGCTAGCTACATTGTGAAATTTAGGGGAGAAATGAATCAGGGGAAGAATCAATGATATTGTCAGCTAATTGTACAGACTAATTGAGCTGTACATGCGCTTTTTCTCTATCTCAGGATTCCTGCCTGCAAAGCTATTCAACGGGAATTCAAGGGCTTGTGTTATCGGGTAATCATAGATCCGCTCCGGAATAAGGATCCATAGACCGAATACGGTAATCTAATTCAACGTATGATCCCGACTTACTCTCTGGCGTTCGCCTCTCAAAAGGGGACATATGTTTGACCAAGGAGGGCCTGGTCACCTGGTGCTTCCAAGAAATGGACAGGTAGTAGAGGATTCACCGGCTGGTCCCATGGTTGCCCTAATAGCATTTTCCCTGCTTTTACACCATGTTTCCTTAGAAAAGCTCAGAGAACTCCGATTCGGATGTGTTTTCTGAGATAGGGCCAACAGCATCTAAAGAAATTGCTTGAAGACAGGATGTCTTGCAAAAGAACAGTGCAACCTTATAGTCTCCCTATTTCCAACGCTGTGTTTCATTTCTGCATCGGCGATCCTTGTGGTCAACTTGTCATTGCGTAGTGGGAGGTGATCATAGCACTCGACATTGATTTTACCTACGTGCACACAAAATTACAGCCGCGATATCCATATGATAATTTAGTACAACACCCGGTCAGTCATCAAGTACTACTATGTTTTGTGACAGGGGCATGGAGAATAATAATATTAATGCCAGCAAAGGCAACATCTCTCAGTACTGACTGTAGTAGTGTCTTAATAGGATCATTACAAAGGGCACTTGCCTCTTTCAAAGGATGCAGTGACAGAGTTAGAGTACAACCACCGCCCACAGTATGGAACTGCTTGTTCTCCCACAATGCCACTGAATGCACACCAATGGATGCATTGATTCGATTTAAGATTGTCGTGGCTTGGTTGATTTTGGTCCGCAGTTGGCACACCCCCAGGAACCGGAGCCGAACCGGAACAACACTAATGGTGAGTGGACTGATACGCACTAAAGCCGCCATTTGAGCCTCACGAGAAGAAGAGAATCCTGAGGGGGTGGGCTACTGTGAATGCTAAGAGTGTGTGTATCTGAATGTGCACACAACCCCTCAATGTTGAATGGTTAGACAACTAAGTGCGGGATCGTTTAGCATTTGCTAGAAAGTCAATTGGCTGAGTGGTGAGGCTATTCAGAGCATTGAAAGTGTCACTGACCAGATGCTGATCGTTTGCTGAGTATGATGCACGGTTTAGTGTGATATTGACATCTTGTATGTTGAAAGAATCGGTGTTAGAAACCGCCGGGGTCAAATACTGAGTGCTACTGGACTAAGATTGAGGAGAAGCTTGATTGATTCTGAAAATACTACCTGTAGAGATGAACGGGAGAAAGATGTCCGACTACGTGCTGAAAACAGCCCTCCCCAACGGCTAACGCCAGAGTCCCAGCATGATTCAGTATTGGACCCCGACCATCCCAACGTGATCCATGCGATACAACTTGCATAGATCCCACAGGGCTTTCCCTCGTTTCTCTGAACTAAACGGGTCAGATATAGAAACTGATACTTCTCAATCCATCCCGGTCCTTCATGAAACGATCGCCTCCGTATTTGTTTTGCGCCGATGTTATGCGCCCGCTTTGGGTCTGTTCACTTGAGCACCATGCTAGATTCTACGGAGTTGTCGCGGCACCTTTTTAGCTTGATAGGGTCACAGCGATAAGAATCCTGCGGAGGGAGTGGTCGTGAATCAATTAGCTTCATACCCGAATGGATGCAAGTGCTAGTCACCGGGCCATCGCTTCTAAAGAGCATTTTCGTCACCACTAGCCGCTGAACGAAAACTAGAGGGTAGAGCTTTTCCGCTCTGTAGAACGGGTGCGCTGGTGGAGCTACATAAGGGCAAGTCGTTTAGCAAATAAGATGACCCTAGTCAGGGCTCTCCACAGCCTAGCACTATGTAGCTGACGCTGTGCTCTGTGGTGGCCAGCGGTTGAACCCTCCAGACAAGTATAACACCGTCAGGCATCAGGGACTGACCCGATTGCGGCAAACTTCGTAAGGCAGTCGCAAACAGACACGACCGGCCGACAATGCATATCAGAGTGTTGGGTCTTGCTGACGCGGGGTTGGGCAGCATGCAAGGGCATCTATCTCAGCGAGCTGACCTCTCGTTGTGTGGTTTTGAGATTGAACGACTCCAACGATGATAATCTTAGATCCTGCCGCGTTACAGTAACCGCCGTACATCTTGGCAGATGTCTCAAGCGCTGACGATGTGACCTCCGTATGCAACCTTGAACCGCCTATCTTGCGCATCAGGCGCGGCGCTCCTAAACCCGGCTGGACAGATTCAAGCGGTCAGGGCAAGCGGCAAATGAATGGTTTGCGAGAAACCCGAACGTGCAAAAGATGCCCCTTCACGGCTGAAACTGCGATATTGAGGCAGTCGCCTGCGACATGAAGTAACGGCCTACTACCTACCTCATAGCCGCCATGAAGATCTGCCATTGCCAGCGCACGCAGTGTTGATGGTTCTTAAGAGGCTTGCTAACCGCCGTTACTCATGCAACCTTGTTGATCTCGTTGAGGCGAGATTGAGCTGGGCTAGATCGTCTTAATCCGACGATTGATATCCAATTATTTCTCTTAAGCGCCCTCCGCTATTAGGAACTTTGATACGGAATGCTAATTGATATCGAGGTAAATCTCACAGGCGGTAAGCACTGCAGCCAGAAATAGATATATAACTGATCTATTATCTCTCAACATCATATACTTACACCGTAACCACGGACTGCCGTGATCTGTTCGTTCAGCCCTCCATTTATAAAACCCCCGCATACAATTATGTCTTATCACGGTGACCTTGTCGGAGCCGAGTGGTCGCAGTACTCAAACCATGCAGGCCAAATGTACTACGTCGAAATTGCCACTGGAAGAAGTCAGTACGACATTCCTGCCGGCTGGGAGGATAATTCCCAGGTAAGGGCTCTCATGGTGACTTGCTTGTGAATACTCACACCTTGCAGGACAGCTGGAATTATGACGCCACCTACCAACATTGGTTAGTCCCTTGTTCCATTGAGTTTCGAAGCCACAAGTTCTGACTTACCGATCAGGATAAATGCACGCACTAGTAGGGTCATTTTCCAGGATCCAAACCCTCCGCCAGCTCGAACGTACCTTGACAAGAGAAACGTTGCCGCCCACTTGCACACGGTCGAGAGGAACCCTGCGACCAGTGAATCTACCTATCGAAGAGCAACAACGGGCATCTTGAGGTGGCTCTTCAAAGAAGAGGAAGGGTATGATGTTGTTCAAGAAGACGACAGGGGTAGCAGTATCCCAGACCACGTCGTGTTCAAGATTGAATGTAGGGCAGGAGGGTCGTTGTACGCGTATGATTTCATGATGGTCGAGTGTAAGAAAGCAGGCGAATCATGGCCCTCGGCGTTTGAACAGTGTACTAGGCACTGTGAGAACTCGCACAACGAGAGTGGACAGGTGTATGGCATGGTTCAAGTTGGCTTGGACATTCAATTTTACCAATGGGGAAACTCAACATTGACTCCGTTGAGCGAAATCTTCCATCTGCGAGATGATGTGCAAGACATCATGAAATGGGCGGATTACCTTAAGGCACACCCCCTCCCTGTTGTGAATCGAGATAGCTGAGAGACAGTGTACATATTCGCATTTGCACTTTAGAATACCACGAGACCCCATGTGATGATAACAATGGCTGCTGGGCATCTCCAACTTCCGGCCGAGGTGTTTGTTGGCCTCAGAACCGCACTTATAGCTAATTCGAACCTACTCTAGTTAGGCCGAGTAAATACAGGCCCAAATGTATACCCGGCACATTCAATAGTACGACTGCTAAACAGTAGAAGGATACGCTAGCCTAGACGTGCTGTCGGATACCCGCGCTCCCGTTTGTATGATAAGCCGCTTTTCACTCCATTGAAAATGAGTTGCGATTCCACTGGGGAACTCTCTACCCGATGCCTCTTGAACTCTACAATGCCAATCGTGACGCCCCTGTCGACCCAAGAGAAAGGCGACCCTAGGCCGAGTTCACAGCCCAATTTGGCTGACGCAACTAAGCTAGCTGTTGCATGACGGAGAATTCTGTCCTGAATCTCAACGGGGAGAAAGTTGATTGTGATCGGTTCGTGCTCGACTCTCGAGGTACTGAGGATCAAATCGATGGCAGTATCGGATGCAGGACTGTCACTGAACAGCTTCTCGGACCTCGTCCACACTAGTTTATCCCCAAAAACTTTGCAGAGAGCGACTCGCCGAAGAGTCAAGACCGCATACGTTACCACCTTTGTTGTAGAATAATCGAGTAACGATTGGCTTGTCGTATGGCGTCGTACCATTTCGAGTCCCTCGTGAATATCTTGCGCTAGAACAAACCAAGACGAGCCGACTGGGACGAGCGTTGCCTCAGGTGTGTCCCAGCCCGGCAGGTCTATTACTTGAACATATGGTCCTCCCTCGGAGATGTGTTCAAATCCCACACGTTCTAGTAGAGTGAATTCCATTCTGGAAATCCAGATGATAGCATATGCCAGCTTCATAAAGGTCGTGTTGTTCATCTCTCGTCGAATGACATGGCGCCAAATGTAGGAAAAATCACGAAGGACTCGTCCCAGGAATGAGGTTTCCCTTGGAATTGGATCCAATGCAGGCTCCCAGTATGGCCCTGGGAGAGTCTGGTCTTCTCGGAGCTTTTGCTCAGGTGAGCTCACCAACTCAAAGTCCTCTTGAATGAGCAATCGTTCACGAGCCAGTCTGAGTGGCGCCGAGGAGTGTCGATCTTTTTTTGTGAGGAAAATAAGATCTTTGTCGAGATCGAAAGTCCAAACACTGTTGAATATATCGCCTCGACGGTCTCCGAAAGGGTTCACAAAATCGTACGCGTCTTCCCATGCTACCTTGATGCCTTGTTCCAAAGCTGCAAAAAGTTTGTCTATAATTCGGTTAGCAGCTGCCAGAAAGAATGTTAAGCAATAGTGCCACTTCTAGGACATACTGGGGCAACTTTCTTGGCCCACAAGGATGCGGGAGAGTAACTCAAGATAAGTTGCGTCACTTAATGATTTTCTTGCATAGCCCCTACGAAGAGCAGTTCCTGAGACATGTTGTCAGAATACTGATACGAGGAGTGGCACCAGAACTTACCGTGCACGATATAGAATAGTACTGATAGAACCGACATTGCGATGTATATTCATAAATGGCAGCGGGTGGAAGAAAGTTGGGGGACACGAAAGTTCATTGGCTGAAGAACTGTTCTCACAATCAGCTGATCACCTGAGTTTAGCTTTCACCCTTTGAAACACTACTTGGTCACCTTATCGATGCCTGCAAGCCAAATCTGCTTAAATCACTGTGGTGGATTTTATAGCTGCTCGCTCACCAGCTAAGTGATGCTGACTCGCGGACATCCTGAGGGCTGTGGAAGGGTATGCTGATGCTGGTATAAAAGAAAGCACTGTAATCCTATGCCAGCGGGCCAGACAAGATGGATCCGTACTAATTACCTAGGTAGTTCAGGCATAACCTGCATTGTCTCTGCCAATTAACATTGCCTGTTTGCAATGCGAGTTCTTCTATTTGAATACGCTCTGTCGTAGTTCCGACACTCCTTCCCAGGCAGGAAAGCGTTCCTGGTGACCTCATTGACGGCGGACTTGCAGGATACGGGACACAACACTGCAGAGCGGACGTCCTCAAGATACGGGCCTCTCATAGACACATGAAATACAAAGACGGAAGAGATAAAAGGTAAGGAAGACCTGGAACATAACATGCAGGCGTAAAAATGAGCGGTCTCAATGAGAAGCAAAATTGATCGACCCAGGGATCGAACCTGGGATCTCTCGTGTTATTCAGCATGTAAAACGAGCGCCTTAACCACTGGGCCAGTCGATCAATCACGTCTAGCGAACACAACAATTGACTCTATGAACAAAATTTGTCTTCTGCATGGATTCAAAGCTGGTTTATACCTATCTTCTTTCGCACCCTCGAGACGAGCTGTATCTTGCAAATTAAACACACTTTCCAATAATAACACCTTTCTTGTTACCTTGTACCACGAGCCGCTCACTATTGCAAATCAAATGATTAAGTACCAGAACCTCCTGTTCGAAACCAGCGAATCACCCTGGTGGGTCTTCTACCTAGGTACCTAGGTAGTATGCAGCGTACTACCCATGTAAGTACTTATGTATAGTCCATACGTCGCCTATTCAAGTAACCATGAGGCCCGCGCTTAGAGAAACGCGCCACATTCATGCATTATCGTTGAACTTATTGGACCAAGAAGGCCAAAATCTCTAGTTGGTTCCTCGTAGTTCGCCAAGGGCCCTGGTATCTGCTCAACAATTATCACGCATGTTGACGCGGGCCGGTTGGGGGTTTAGCGGCGGTTACATAGTACACGTACTAGGCAATGATAGAAACACAAACACCGAGTTGGAAGACTGAATCTTCAATTTTTCATCCTTCGGCTGGTTCTCACCTCCGCCCTATAGACCATCTGTTGCCCATCAACCGAAGTAATGTCTGACAAGCAAGGGGACGAGGGAGCCGCTGGCTCTGCCCCTCTCCCTCCTCCTCCGCCTCCTCCACCCGAAGATCCAAGCTCGAAAGTGTCCCTGTTCGTCATGAAGCTAAGGTCTGCTCCTCCCGGTTATCTCTTCCAACCCGAAAGGCCACCACCTCATACAGATCCATTTGCTGCGCCCACCGGCCCTTATTTCTTCTATGGCACCCTGTCTAATCCCGCTATGCTCCGCGATGTCCTTGGCTTGGAAACTGAGCCACAACTTCGACCTGCCACCATCACAGGCTATGAATGCAAGCTATGGGGCCAGCATCCAGCTCTCCTAGATGCCCCAGAAAAAGTTGTTCATGGGGCTGTCTATCATGTCAAGACAGAAGAGCATGGAGAGAGGCTTGCCAGCTATGAGACAGACAATTATTGGGCTGATCCATGTTGCATTAACTATAGTGATGGGAATGAGCTTGTGGATGACTTTGGTCATGTTTTTAAATTTGTCGGCAATGTCAGCGACTTGAGTGACGGCACCTTTGATCTGGGGACTTGGCTAAGGAGGGTGAAGAGGGGGTAGCTGAGGGCTCATCAGATGTCAAGTAGTTGCAGGCAAGAAAGGCACATGGTGTATCTTGACTCGTAGTGCTAATTCCCCCCCGGCGATTCTAATTACAGACTGGTCCAGAACTAAGGTAGTCGTCCAGGGGATTCCTTACCTTAGACGTCCAGCTCGTCGAGCACCAATGGAGGACATGCATTACGCTATCTGCGTCGCTGTTTAAATTGAGACGGCCCAGGGTATTTAGTTGTCCAGGGCTGCTCCTCATTGTCGGGTCACCGGTATCAGCCAGAGTGTCGTGGAGCATGGTATCGCTCTCGATTCGAGCGGATGTTATAGTTTGTAAATGGTTCACAATGCCAATAGTATCACTGTTCCTGTGGAGCATTGATCTCTTTCTCACTACGGTTTGTACTCCAGTACACCTGGGCCACACCTCAAGTTCTCCCTGAATATTCCTCCAAGAATAACCTCATGACCTCTGCCCAAGGCCGCCCCTCATCCTATCTCAGCCCGCCCTGCATATAATTGAACATTGTTCAGTCTCATCCCGGGGACTCAAGCAACTAGTTGCCTGTGCATCTCCATCTTCACATACTGGCAGTGAAAAGTCAGACATGCAATGCTGTCGAGCTACTAGAGCACATTTGAATAGCCAGGAAAAGAATTGCAAACAGCTGTTTAAGTTGCCAAGTGCTTAGCATGCTGGCCATTCTACTAAGCCATTGCCCCAAAAAGGCAACAGAGCAGTAGCCGCCAAGTAACGTGTTTTTGAGGCGGCAAAGGAAGAGAGGAAATGGAGAAGGAGTTCAAGGAAGGATCTTCCCGTGCCGTCGACGTGGCTTTGTCCTATGTTTGTGACACAGAAGAGGTCAAGCCGGAAAGCAAGATTCAGTGGATCGAAGGTTCGTCGCTTAGGTAGATGGCAATGACGTCCACGTCGTACACGATTTCTGTGTGCCCGAGGGCAAGGTCGAGCCTGGTCTCTGGACTCACGCTTTTCGTTATGTTGATGTTTCTGCAGTTGGGTCTGTTGCTGGACACGGCTGGTTCTGCCAGGAGACCCTGATGAGGGTTGGCGTCCAGCAGTAGGGTGTAAGCGAGGGTAGGACCCTGTAGAGAAGGATGGAAGAAATGATAATGACAGCCGGGAACAATTAAAGCCACCTCATTCATATGAAGTAATTTAGGCTCTCTTACACTAGACATCTTCATCCAGATCCACTGGCGCACTATCAAAAAACCTCCATAGACCACCTTTGACCTCCTCCTTCACTTTCATCATCGTCTTACGAATATACATAGTCATAATTGCAATTGCCAGCGAATTCCACACATCCTGGCCGCGCTCCGAAAGGTCAAATTGAGAGACAAATCTGCTCCTGGCGCCTTCTTTCATGCCCGCTGCCTTGTTGGGGTCGCCGTCCATCGTCAAGAGCGCGACTATCGGACCGCATAAGAAGAAACCGTAGAGAACGGGAAAAGCGCGGTCATAATTTTGACTCAACCCTGCAGCATCAAGGTACACCTTCGCCAGCTTCTGCAGGCGTTTATTGAGCTTCCCTAGGGCTTTGATAGTTGATTCCCCCGCCTTCTGTGCATATATTGCATGGACTGGCATCACTCGAGGACGACAGTGCAGATTAGCGTCGAACAGCGCCCAGCGAACGTATCTCTTGATAGCACGCTTGGTCACGGTTTCCGTTCTAATGCGCAGAATCCTGCAGTCCCTTACCCGACCTGAAATATTGAACAGACCTGCAAGAGCCTTAATGGCTAAGAAAAAGAGCTGAGGTCAGCTCAGCACTAAAGAAATACGGGGCTGGGAGTATTCAGATAAGCCCACCGTGAAACTCGGATTTAATAGCATGGATAACCGGCTCGTCATCGCTTCCAATTTCCGCGAAGAGAGACTCGGGAAGGGTCGGGAAATCCAAATGCCAGTGTTTTGGAATGAGAGGTTCAAATCCACGCATTGCAAGCCGGAAGAAGAGGTCGCGCTCTCCGTCGCTCCAGATTCCCTGAGGAAGATTGACTACTCCTGACCAACGCCTAGCCTTCTCCATTGAATAGTCAAATTCGAACGTGCTTTTTTCAGCCTTCGAAATGCTGAATTCCTCCACCTCGCTATCACTGTCACTTCGTCCAACATACGCGTCATCTTCATCTTCTTTGGGTTGCTGTTTTCGGTTTCTTCGCGCCTTATTCCTACCAGACGGTTCTGACAAGATGGAGGCGTCCGAGTCATCACTGGATACAATAAAGTCATCTGAGGAGCGTGACTGCGCTCTGAAACCAGCCTCTTTGAAAACAATCTGCTGTACGTATCCTCCGAATCCATTGGGCATGTCAACTGTGGCCTCCGCCGGCAATGGAATCCCTGAATCTGAAGGGAGATCGCGCGCCATTTTCTTCGCTGACTCGGTTGCACCTGAAGGAGCAGCGGCTTTTCGTTTCTGGGTTCGTGGTGCCATTTTGGAAACACCGAAGGTAGAAGCGTTTCTCGTCGGCAAATAATGAGGACAACCGGCAACACGACAAAGTATCTATTACTGTCAAGCAATCATTCCCCATGAGACTTGTGTCTAGGTAGGTACTAGCCGTGAAGAAATCCACTGGAGCTGGAAATTCGAATTTGCCCTCGATGAGGAGCCTGTTCCCGCTGTGCTAACTATACAAAGTAAGCATGACGAGGCTGATGCAATCATTCAAACAGAGTTGATTTCCCTTTCTGTGCAATGTGCGTCGTTTCCTTTGTGCTCTTTTCTCTGGGTGGACAGATGAGACAAAGAATATGCCACGCAATGATGAATATAGAACGAGATTAGACGTCAGTGGCTTGGGAAGAGACGAATGCGTCCGATCCCAGGAATTGAAGCAGCCTAACATAGTTCTAGCGTTACCTCAGTGAATACAATGAGATGTGAAGAGTCCGTTGGTGTCAGGTTCTTCGAGAGACAGACAAAGAGCACGTGCGTAGTCTTAGTGTTGGATCTCCCTTCAACCAGTCCAGAGCAGACAGATAAGTTCCAGTTGCCATTATTCTTGAGTCTAATGACGGGGAAGGAGAGCGCGTGGGGAAGCGCTTGAAGAGATTCTGGCTAATACATGGCTACATTGTACTGCAGTTAGACTTTCTAGCATTGACTTCTAGAGGGAGAGATATAGAAATTAGCAGAGAATCTAAGAGTCACATTGACTAACAGCCTGGGATATTTAATTTTGAAGTGCTGAGCAAATCAGTACCTAGTGTTGCCTCTCACCCTTGCCCCCTTCCTGCTCTTGCTTGTCCTATGTTGGACCATGCAGAGATGAACTGCACCAAGACGTTGTTCTGCTTCCTTTTCTCACTTGGGTGATGTCAACAGTGCCTGATCCTTCCACAAGCACAGGAAAGGATGCACCAGAATGATTGCATTCAATGAACTGAGAAGAATATCTGAAGAATGTAAAGCAAACCACTTAGATGCTGTACATGACAAAAGCCGCAAGGGAGAATTCCAACACACTCATTTACCTGCTTTCAAAGCTCAAAATAGAAAAAGCAAATTATGCATCCTCATTTTGGGTATGTTTCTAAACACTGCTCATGTGCGAAAGCACTAAAAAATATCAGCAGCCCTGAGGGAGCTGAAAGTGGACTCCGCTGGGGAGATCCAAGTCCACCAATAAAGAACCGGCAACGAAATACAAACCACGCTACAGAAACAATACAGACGTCGATAGGGATATGATCCTTTGATTAGACGAAATCCGCGGTGTAAGAGAAGCCTCGGAATTCTTCCTGCATGGCTTGAGTAAGAACTACATCGGATATATGTTAGCATATAGTTGAAAATGATACCCAACGACAGCATCTTACCAGATTGCACTGGCGTGAGAACAGGCGTAACACTCGTGAACTCTTGATCAAAGTTGCTGGTATCAGTAGCACTGGAGACTTGCGGCATAAATGGTGGAGGCACGCGCTTGTGGTAGATATCATCCCAATTAACATTCCTGAAGAACGCATGGGACATGACCTCCTGGGCATCTGTTGGCCCAGAGCCAAGTCGCATCTCCGGCTCGCGCGTCAAGAGCTTCTGGAGGATAGAGACAGAATCTCTTGGCATATGGATTGGATACAGCGGTTCGTCAGCAAGGATGGCGTCGTAGATTTCATCCTCATCTTCGCCACGGAAAGGAGACTGTTGGAGCAGCATCTGATAAATGAGTACACCAAATGCCCACCAATCAACAGCCCGGCCGTATTTTTTATCAAGAAGAATCTATCACCACCATCAGCTTTGATGATAGAGCTCCGGGTGCTAACTTCTCCCAATTTGACTTACCTCTGGAGCCATGAATTCGGGAGTGCCACAAAATGTCCCGGTTGTACAGCCGTACCACATATTCTCCTTGCAAAGACCGTAGTCTCCGATCTTGATGTGTCCATCAAGGGTCAGGAGAATGTTGTCGAGTTTCAAGTCGCGATAGATAACTCCATTCTCGTGGAAATACTTGAGCGCTAGACAAACTTCCGCTGCGTAAAACCTGCGAACTCATGGTTAGCTTAAATCTACTGGTCCATTCTGAGGGGTGCTTCTGTCCAGGAACACATACTGCGCTCTCTTCAGACCAAACTGGCCGCGTTGAATATGTAACATCAAGTCGCCACCACTGATGTATTCCATTACAAAGTACACACGAGTCTCCGTCTGGAAGCAAGCGTGCAAGTTGAGAAGGAACGGGTGGCGTTCCTTGTTTGCAACTAAAAAGACACGCTTTTCCGATCGTGTGCTCTCCACCTCATCATTTTCGATGATGAACTCCTTTTTCAACACCTTGATGGCGTAAAGTTTCCGCGTCTTCTTTGTCTCTGCCAACATGACCTTTCCAAAGTTGCCCTTACCAAGGACAGCAAGGAAATTGAATTGATCCAGCCCAATTCTCGTTTTAGGTTGAGGCTGGGGAGGTTCTTCTTTGGCTGGCGTAACAGGTGGCTGAGCCACTATCTGCATTGGTTGCTGCTGGGGTATCGTATATGGCGTCGTGGCTGGCTTTTGAAGTGGCTGGACTGGCATGGCTTGTTGTTGCGGTGGAATATTATGTTGCTGGTATGGAAGGTAGGCAGCTGGATTGTACTGGGGATGTGGCATGGGTTGTCCCGGACGGCCAACTTCCGGTGGACGCATTCCAGTGGCGGCGGCGGCAGCAGCGGCAGCAGGATTAGACGACGTTGGACTGTATTGTTGTCTTTGCGCAGCGGCTGGCGACGGTGGGGTCATGTAAGAATTTGTCGCAGCCCTGACAGCATCCGGAGATGCAGGCTTAGGAGGTACATAAACACCCTCTCCTTGCTTCTGCTGCTGGGCAAGGGCCGCACTATCTTGCGGGCTAGGCGGACCGTTCGGTCTAAGCGTGCGGCCACTCAGACCAGAGCTAACTGACTCGGATTTGTTGTGAAGCTTAGTTCGACTAAGAGTCTCCAGGATCTGGTTGGCCGCCTCCATGGACATTCCGCAAAAGTCAGGCACGAGATGGGTACAATGAGCATGGCATGTAAGGCCACATTCTAAACTGCAGTCAGCATTGCACGTGGATTTCTGAGCTGGGGAATAGGGCCATACCTGTACATCTCTTCGCATTCTTGCGCCCAAACGGCAGTAGATAACCGCAGTGGCAACACCAGTTGGCCGAAATGTTCGCAAATCCTTCCCAGCGGTGTGGAATACGATGGTTGATTTTCTCTTCATCTGGGTCGGTCTCATAATTCGCCTTGCTGATGCACTTCGTGACAACCTTCGGATAGCACTTCTTATGACAGGTATACTTACAGTCGGCACATTGCATGCCGGCTGCATATTTCAAGAAGTCACCACAAAGGGCACACCGCATAATGTTGTAGAATTGTTGCGAGACGAATTTGTGGCCCTGTTTCTCAACAACAACTTCCTTCTTCTGACGGACCGCTCCCTGGCGATTGAGTCCAACATCGAACGGCCGCTTGTGACTCGTGTGTTTGACTATACGACGTATCAGTTGGTGGTAAGGAATGCAGAGGTTCTACAGGGATTTTACCAAAGCTCAGGGTCAAATGCACTCTACCAACCGGTTCCAAGGCGAACCAAGCATCAACCACGACCGGACCGGAGGCACCTGCAGGCGCGGACGCCAGAGTGTGAGGACGGCCGGGAGTCGGACCTTGAGGAGCCCCGTGCGAACTAGGGTCGTGCCCAGCCATCTTATCCGCAGACACCCAGCCGGATGCATTGAATTCTGATTCCATCTTCTTGCGGCGCATCTCCTCAGCAATGTCGGATATTCGAACCCAGAGCATACCAATAGGGGTCGGCCTGTCTCCGGACTTATCGTAGACGGTAAGTTCAATCTCATTCGCTTTGTCAATTGCTATGTTGAAGACTTCATCTTGCCACCTATCCCCCCTGGTGGCTTTAGTCCTTGCTTTGATGGCATCTTCCACTTTAACAATAATGTAGGTCTCTGGACCCCTTGAAAACCGTGAACTTGTTGCATGATCAACGTCCTTGACTGCATGGATTTTCAGACTTAAAAGACCGGTTAAGGGTTTGCGCATGTTGGGTGTGCTTAAACTTTCATCTGCAAAAAGTCAGTGATCCAGAATATACCACCAACGTGCAGATTCTTCGAGAATGAAGTGCGGGCGGAGACCGTACCGTCCGCGCCGTCTGCCGATTCCATGTCTACATGAAGATCTTCATATCGCTTCAAAGACTGCTTAAGCAGCTGGATCTTCTGATTGCTCTCAATGCGTCGACCCTCAGCATCCGAGCGGCTCTTTCTATCGCCGTCATCTTGGTATAAGCGAACCATCTTCTCGATGCCCGCCTTATACTGCTTTTCAACACTCAATTTAAACTCTAATTGGGAAAGCATGAGCTGAATCTTGGGTCCGAGATATGGGGTATCGTATTTAATCAGGTCTAATAGAAGAGCAGGGTGTTAGTTAAGACAGCTCAAGCGTTCAAAAAGAAAAATAGGTTTCCAAGTGGAATAACGCATGTCGTACCAAGCTTGCTGTAATTGGGCCTCGCTTTCGGCTGCACGTTCACAGGCACCGTGGCCGCCCCGCCCGGTGCATAACCAGAAGGATAGGAGCCCCCAGATTGACGTCGTTCATTAGGAAGGTAACCATCTTTTGGAGGGGGGTTTGGGCCAGACGCTTGGCCACGCCCATCAGCTGGTGAACCACTGTTCTCTTGCTCAATTCGACGTAGCTGGAGTTCTCTCATCTTCTCTTCGAGGTATGCAATATTTTTGCGGCCATCGCGGATGTTCGAGTCTACCCGTTGTTGCACAAGGGGATTATCCGTCGAATGCCGCATATTGGTGGCGGCATGGATAAGGGCTTTCTCCCTCTCGATCTTGCGATAGACCGAGGCAATGAGTTCGTCCCCATCCATGTTGAGTAAGATTTATTCCGGAACGACGGACTTCAAAAGTGATCGAGTTCGCGGCAGGCGCAAGGCGGCAAAAGGGACGAACGTCAACAACAAAACACGTGTCTTGAGGGGACGAACACTGTCGCGGGGCCTTTTGTTGACAAAAGCAGGGGTGTCGCGATCAATAATGCCACACCCCAAATATAGACAGTCTAGACCCCGAATTGGACTACTAGACAGCTGCCGTTCGAAGTAGTATGGTTTAATACTTTTATCTCTTCTCTCTTTTCTTTTCTGGTAGCACGAGTCGCAAAGCTAGTCGTCGTTTTGTCTTTTTGTCCTCAACGGCGCTTTGTAGCGAGGCTCGCGTGAGAGAACTCGTTGGGCGTAGTAACGCACGACAGTCGCCAGAAGGAGTCGGTTGAGGGGGGGTAGTGCTAGGCGGAATCCGAGTTGTAGCCTTACCGCCTGCAGTTGGTCGGACAGGCAGAACAGACTAAATGTTCCGGGCCGGCATAAATAAAGGAGAGCAGGAGGGGGGGATGAGATTGAATGTATGTAAAGGCCCAAGGCGGAAGAGAAGGATGGCGGATGCGACGAGAAGGCTGACTAGCCGGATGCCGGAAAGGGGATGATGTGGGCAAAGATGCGCGAGTCGTTGCTCGCATCTTCCAGGCTGGAGAGATAAAGAAGGAGGGGTGAGTGGAGTGGTGACCCGCTGAGTAATCGTCCAGCGGGCGGCTGACTAAGGGCCTTGTCTGACATCTGTTTCTCAGGGCTCCTTCTCTCCGCGTTTCTTCTGCGCTGTCAACCATCAGCCCTGCATTCTGACTGACCCTTGCTGTTCCATCCATCGATATTGGCCACATATATCTCCTATCTTAGCTCCCTAGGAACCTGAGAGACGGATCAGGTAAACTCAAATTAGACCACTTCAGGTTGTGTAACTGTCTCTTGTGTCTGTCTGCTTCTCCATCGGACTTTCTCCGCCCCCAACTTCAAGCATTGCGCTAGCTGAGGATCTGCCCGCATCCATTATGAGACGTCTGAGATTTACAACGTTACAGCTTGAACCACACATGTGCCCATGAGAGCTATCTTGCCGTCATTGGAATTGCGACATGTGTATTAAGCCCTCTAGCAGATGGGAGCTCTTGGCACAGCACGTCCGCGACTGACGTGTGCCATGTACCTGGATTGCATGCACCTGGGCACTGCTGACTTCCCAACAAGGGGTTTTCGTTGAAATTCTAGATCTGAGAATGCTGGGAAATAGGTTAGCTGAGACCGTCAACGCATAATATGAGTGGGCTCACGGTTACCATTTCCATTTGTCAAGCAGAACTGACATCAACACTGCGACCTCGTAACTGTATGAAGTGGCGCACCATATGCTGTCTGAGCTCAAAGGGATATTCTTTTCTGCAAGAGACTCGACATCATGGAAGGACTAGACTTATCCATATGATTGGCAGCCCAGCCCGAGTATGTCTCGGTTAAATGTGCTTCCGACCCTCAAGCACAGTCACCAGGGGCCGTCATCTATACCTCTTGTCATGCTATGAGGTTAAGCCTTGCGTTCTGTGGTGATTTGTGCTAGGGAACTCTTGTCACCAATCACCGTTTTACTCTTATGGTAGACTCGGCTATTCTCTGCTAGGTCACCGGTGGCAAGCCATCTTTCCTATAATGATTTACCCGAATGCATAGTTGTCTACCTTTCGCCGTAAGGACAGGAATGCTCCCTTGCAGTGCAATCTTCTTGTTTATCCTTGTCAACTGGCGCCCTGGGCTTACATACCATTGCTTCCTATGGAAGATACCATTGCGACCAAGTATGGTTGCCCAATTTGTAGTTGAAATCGAAACACTTGTATCTACGAGTAGGCTCATCCATATCGGACAGATACTAGTACGAATTGATGGTTTAGTGATGGAAAGCGCATGTAGCAGCTGATGTACAGCTGCAAAGAGGCGGTCAGAAACGTGAAACCCAAAGTCGAAGTGTTTCTGCAAGATACCATCTATGCAGGACCAGGAATGCTGACGAGCTGTCTCGTCTCTTACAGTATCATCTAAGCTGCAATCAATCCACATTAATGTCTTGGCCATGTTATTACTCAACAGCAGCAAGATCATTCTATTTTGTTCTAGGGAAGTATATGAAAATGATAGTGGAATTCTTGTAGCATGCCATACACATATGAGCAACTGAACAATGCAAATAGTGGGAAGACTCAACGAGTTATGCCTTTCATAAAACCAAATAATTGGGGAAACAGTGGACACTGGAGCAGTGCTCCAGTGAAACCAGCCGTCTGCGGAAGAGATATAAGGATTGATTACTATCGAAATGAGGACCAGTCATTTAGCATTCATTGCTCGGGAGAATGGGATGAAGAGTGAGTCTAGATGTGGGAGAAATAATTAATATCCCCACGCACTTACTACAAAAGCCACACCCCGCCATCCAGATTCAATTCTGCACCAAACAAAAATTTCTAGGTTTCCCACTGCATTCATTGCATTGCAACTCACCCTTTCCATATCAATTAAAGCAGGAGACAAAAAAGACAAAACGAAAATGGGACCACCCCGCCGAAAGGTCCTAGCAACAGCAGAAGAGACCCTAACACCGCCCGACAACCTATCAGACAGCCAGCAAATAGCGCGCGTGGTCAAGGCAACGGGCAATAACATCTACTCCGTGGAACTACCCTCTAAGGAGTCGGTGTTGGTAGAACTGCCAGCGCGCTTCCGGTCTACCATCTGGATCAAGCGCGGCTCGTTCGTGCTGGTTGATACCGGTGCGCTGCAGGATCGGGAGAATAAGCTCCGCGGGGAGATTGTCAATGTTGTTCGGGATGAGAAGGTGTGGAGGAAGGCTCCGTATTGGTGCGTGCGGTCTTATAAGTACCTAACTAGACAACAGGGAGTTTTCTGTCTGTACTGACACTGGATGTTGTGGTGTAGGCCTAAGGAGTTCGTGAGGCAGCCGGGTGCTGCGTCGCTGGTGGATAGTGATGATGAGGAAGAGTCGAGGGTTGGTAAGATGCCTTCATCTGATGAATCTGATGCATGAATTGAAATGAAGTTATTATGTCTAAGCTCCCAAAAAAAAAAGAAAAGAATCTGCTGTTCTATTGGTCTTCATTCTACGGAGTTATCGATGTTGGCGCATTGTGTCTATTTTTTGCTCAGTCTCCTGTTATCAGCTATCAACTCCAGTTATTAAGCCCGCAGCATATCGACAATACAGCAGAGAATCGAGTAAACAAATAGGCGTTTCTTTTATTGGATGTGCTCTTTAGCGCCGTCCTTGTCGTCGTCTTCTCTGACATGTTCTTCGTCACTCACTGGATACTGGCCGCTCCGTAGATTGCTGACGACTTGGATAGCAAGCGACAACACGACGACCAGGGAGCTTGCATTCGTGCTAGGATACGTGTTCCAGGCCCACTCTTGCAGGCCCCAGACGGCGTAAGTGAGCACCGGTCCAAGCCTCCCACGCCATAGGAGAAAAGGCGTCGCCCACGAGAGATAGGCAAAAAACTGGTAGTGAAGAGTTCTCGCACACAACATCCCAATAGCCAGAGACGTCAACATTACTGTTGTTATGAAGGAATTCGACAGCTCCACGGTCCGTTGCCGGCCGCGGACCACACTTTGGATGAACCCAGACAAGCTGGAACCTGATGGTCTCAGCCAGACCTTGGAGATAAATAAGGCCAGTATGGAGACATGTAGGGCGAGTAAGAACAAAGAGAAGCCACTGGACAGGAAGACCCCTTCGCCCACGAATCTCCAGTTCACAGTCCATTTAAAGAGAAACCGTCTCGTTAGCTCGAAGGCCCTCGAGACGTATCCCGCAGGATTCCTCTGGAGAAAAGGAGCCGCAAGTAAGACCTGCACCTCACATGTCAGACGCATCTCCCACGAATCTCAGGGCTCTGAAAGGCATAACAAACCTGAACAAGAATTGAAGTTAACCCAAGGCCTATGGCCCGCGCAAGAGGCAAGCTCAAAATCGTGACTATTGTCACTGCCGGCGCGAGGAGGAGTAATGTCATTTTCACACCCACGCCGGCAGACCAAACAATCACTGCCGCTGTCCATTTCTTCTTCTGGAACAGTAAAATAGCAGACCACATGGCAAGAGCTGCAAAACAATCATTGAAAAGCCGCAGCACGAAAACACTGTGCAGTCTCTTGGAGAGAATGAGTAGCGGAAACAGGTACGGCGGAGCACCAGATCGCCTGTAACAAGTCGCCACGACAGTGAGCGTAACCAGGTACAGAGCGGCAAAGATGACTTGGCCGAACAGGATGTCCCGGCCCTTGTCCGTCAAGTAATAGAGTATGGTGTAGATGTAGACATGTGCTGCGGGATAGACGAGGGGTCCGGTGGAACCCTTGATCAAGGTGTAATCACGCTCCCCGGAAATGAAAAGCGACACCTGCTGCATATATGTAGTCCAATCTATCTCAGTGTCTATTTAATCGATCAGGACAGTTAGCTTTGTACGGAGCCGATCGCACGCCGGGAGACTTGCATGAGATCTTCCAAATAATGAGGACACAGAGGAGAGCATCGCCCAGGACTAGAAGGGGGGCAGTCCATTTCGTGTGGCGCGGACTGAGGAACAGGTCGCAAACCAAATGCTTTACATCCATAGCGACAGCTGCGCCCGCCGAAGGGCTGTTGAATTTGGAGGCGTGTCTTCCGCTCTGGAGTAGTTGTTAAAGACAGAGTGCAGATGTACTTCCGCTTCCGGTTTAGCGCCACAAATTTGGCTCCTTCAGAGAGACGATGGCCAGACTACGTTCACCTTGAGAATTGAGGGTAGAATTGAGACAGATTGAGACTCGTCAACTGGATCTAGATGGCTAATTGCACAGAGCTAACTGCCAGGTCTGAGGCAGTCGCAAAGAGGACACAAATTTCCTCTGGTATAAAATAGTAATATACATCAGGGTACTGCGTTGGCGTTCTACCTGGGTAGTCCATAGGAGAGCCGCAGAAAGAGCAGCCCCAAAAATATACAAAGACTGCCAAAATAGACCATATATAACCAGACACTTCAAAAGAAAGCCACCACCGACTTTTGCAAGTAAAATTCTCAACTGGGAGCGTTTGATTGGGGAATCTCGCTGCGATTCTCCTGTTGTCGCGCATCCCCCCGGCTCTTGAAGCCCAGCAGTTCACCTACTATTCCGCCAGGTTTCGGAACTGGGCATTCTCTGCGATGTTGGGATAGGTTCTCAGCTTCCGCCTCCAGTTGGAGGAAGGTCGACACTTCGTCATCCGCCAATGGTGGTGTGCGACCCGGCATGTTCCCTGGCTCATCAGGGGCATCGACTTCTTTCATCCTTCGTCTCCGATATCTCTGTATTTGCTGGCCGTCTTGTGTGATGGCCATCTCTGAATCGGCGAGTGTGCGGCGTGGTGCGGGACATGGGAAGATGTGCGGCAGGCCGACGACCACGAAGGAAGCGAAGAGAGAGGCAACGAAGAGCGACATTGTCGACCGCGAGCGCGGATGTAGGTGAGGCGTCATATCAGGACTATCAAAACGAGGCAATTGCTTCGAGAGCAGCTGCTATCTCCTGGCATGAGGGGATGTCTGCGGACTACGACGCCTTCGGAAGTGGCAACTATCGTGTCAGTCAAGTGCCAATGGCCCTCACTGCGCGGACGGGCATTAGAGCTGTCATAGATTTTACTTACCAGCAACAGATACAGAACGGGAGAAGAACTAAAGCGTGTAAAAGATGGGTCAGGAGCCTCCAATGGCCACGAAAGACCTGGGGATGGCGGGGAGGAGTAGCGTTATTCGGGGAGGAGTAGCGTTATTCGGGTTGTCAGGCTTCGCTGCAGTGCGGCGACTCGGACGAAGCGCTTCCCGCCATCTAATCTTATCGCGAACTGCCACAACGCGCCGATTCTGCTGCTCTCCAACCTCCCTAACGCGCGCCTAACTTGGGTGTCCTCTTGGGAGATGCGACTGGTGAAAAAATGAAATCCTCAATACCTCAGACATAACACTCTTTTTTTCTTCTTCTTCTTTTTGCATTTTTCATTCCTCTTGTCCTTTGGTTTCTGCACAGACACACCTTCGCAGACTTCATCACTCGCTGCCCCGAGGCCCCCTCCACTAAACTCCTCCACTCGAACTTCAAGCTGGGGCCGCGCTTTAAGTCCACGGAATAAACTATGAGTGACCTAGACGAGTAATAATTCCACTCTGAAACAGAATCATAGAGACCCGGGTCGCTGACTGCCTTTTCTGTTTATCTCTCCCTGTAGAGCGATCGCGCTACTGCGATCTTGCCGCCTTATCCCCGAAGCCCAAGTCCGCGAACTCTGCTACAAAGCACGAGAGCTGCTCATAGAAGAAGG
The DNA here is from genome assembly GCA_002242795.1 of Byssochlamys sp. BYSS01. Taxonomy (NCBI): domain Eukaryota; kingdom Fungi; phylum Ascomycota; class Eurotiomycetes; order Eurotiales; family Thermoascaceae; genus Paecilomyces; species Byssochlamys sp. BYSS01. Next base: position 186,586 of record NIXA01000004.1, read on the forward strand.
GAATGTGGTCTCGGTAGACGCGCCAGTCACGATCTGCGGAGATATACACGGCCAGTTCCATGATTTGATGGAACTCTTCCGCGTGGGCGGAGACGTCCCGGACACCAACTATCTGTTCATGGGCGATTTTGTCGATCGCGGCTTCTACTCGCTCGAATCCTTCCTGCTCCTCCTCTGTCTCAAGGTTCGCTATCCGGATCGCATCACGCTGATTCGAGGGAATCATGAGTCGCGCCAAATCACGACTGTCTACGGGTTCTACGATGAATGTATTCGCAAGTACGGCAGTGCGAACGTCTGGCGATATTGCTGCGAGGTGTTCGACTATTTAGCCCTGGGCGCTCTGGTGCTCGGTGCGAGCTCCGAGCTGATTCCCACAGGTTCGGGCCCGAATGACGCGACTACTCAGTCTACGCTACCGCCGGATGACGGCGTCTTAGAGACGGAAGTGCTGAACTCGCGAGGAGAAGTCACCATGAGCTCTTACCGACGACGGACACAAAGAGCGTCGTCAGACGTATCGACAGATTCCAGAACCATCTCCCCGCCACGAGACATCTCCGCCGCGCGCGGCGGCGGCGGCGGCCAGGCACCTACTCGCGCGAGTGTACCCGGCACGGGGGCCACGAGCGACGCGACAGGGAGCATTGCAAGCCGCACGGGAGCCATCCTCTGCGTGCACGGCGGGCTCTCGCCCGTTATCGAATCCGTGGACAAAATCCGCTTAATAGACAGGAAACAAGAAGTGCCTCACGAAGGCGCAATGTGCGACTTACTCTGGTCGGATCCCGATGAGATCGAAGGCTGGGGGTTGAGTCCGCGCGGCGCCGGATTCTTATTCGGCGGTGATATCGTGAAGCGATTTAACTACCGCAACGACCTGTCACTGGTAGCTCGAGCTCACCAGCTCGTCATGGAAGGATACAAGGAGATGTTCGACGGTGGGATCGTCACCGTCTGGTCCGCCCCCAATTATTGCTACCGGTGTGGCAATGTCGCTGCCATTCTGGAGCTGGGAGAGGATACCACCGGTGGCGGCACAATAGCCCGGAGTAACGGTGATCAAGGGCGAAGTAATGGCTTGGTGAGAGGTGCAAGTGCTGAATCCTCCGTCCTCAGCCCCGGGAGACGGTACAGGGTGTTCGAGGCTGCTGCGCAGGATACGAGGGGTATGCCTGCGAAGAAACCAGTTGCTGATTATTTCCTGGTGAGTTGTTCGACTGCACTTGTGTTTCTTGGTTTTTGCTTATGCTGACTTTGCTCTTTTTTTCCCCCCAATAGTGATGTGATACCAATGTCAGTTGCAAATTTTCATTTATGTCCATTAGAGCGTCTCGTCTTAACAATAATCTAATTTATCCCAATGTAAGAAAAAGAATCCCCTTTTTTCATAAAGCCCGATGGATTACTGTAACGACCAGGATCATCCGTCTCAAGTATGATGGTCGACAATCCTGATCAAGTTATTGAGGGTTCACAAGATGTAACATTTCAAGCTTGCTCTGCTTGGACTTCTCTGGTTAGTAGCCAAGGAAGAGAGTACCAAAGTCTGCCATATCTCAGACACAAAGATAAAATAAGAACGAACAAAAGATTGCATAGTTCATAATACGATTGTACAATTGCTCCAGACGTAGACGCTACCCGAGATGAATCCGTCCTTCAATAGACATTGTGGCCAAAAACCATTGCGACCAAAACAACCACTGGAAGAACAGCACGCCACAAAAACAGCCAGCTGCACCACGCCCGTAGAGTATATATATGCATGCGAATGTGAAGATATAACATACTGCAAGAAATGGCAAGTATATCCTTTATAACATAGTTGATATTCCGTTGTGTAAAATCCCCCATGCCTGTTTATCAGCGGATATTAGCTCTTAACTGTACACCGTCATCGCCAAGTACGCCTGACTCCAGGAAAGCTTCTGACGTTGAAGATGGGAGAACGCCCGGAGCCAGTCCGGGCTGCGAAGCACCGATGCCGCTATTAGACGACTGTCCAGGGTTAACAATGATGTTGCCTGTATTGGTTTGATAGGGCAGATCGAAAGCCGACTCTGGGGTACTGCTATCCCCTTGGCTCCACCCTCCCCAGTTATCAACTCCGACAGCCCACGCGTTCTGATCTCTGGTCCACCAATTTCGGCTGTCCTCCATGAGGGTATTTCCTGGGTCTTCAGCATCCGGTATTGGCGGTCCATCAGTGGCAGATTGGGTAACCTGGGCGTTCATCTCAGGCACTTCGCTGCCATGTATAGCGCTATACCAGACATCTTGTTGTGAGATTGGCCCAGCCTGAAAAGTATATGGAAGGTTCATAATGGGTTGGAGGTAGGCTGACTCAGGTGGAGCGAACTGGGACCGCGGGAACTGTACACTAGCAGACTGCTGTTGGGTTGCTGGTACAGCTGACGTCGAAGACGAGATTGATGGAGTAGGGTAGTAATACGATGGCGCCGGTCCGCGAAATGGGGCAGAAATCCTCGTTCGAGTTCTATTTTGCTGAGTGGAATGGTTAACGGGAACGGCATTGCCCGTCGACAGCTGACCGCTACCGGCTGTATTCGGGATGTGAGCTGAGGTTACGGTAGGTGATTCTCCGGATGTTGAGGGAGATGATGCCTGATCCCACGAACCCCAAGAACCCCATCTGGAAAGCGTTCTCTCAAAAACAGCCGCCGCCTCGTTTGGCAAGTTGACTTGCCATTTGTTGGCAGAAATGTCAAGAATTCGTATGGTGCGCCGGGCACACAGCCAGTTCTCGCCCATTTCCTCCAGGTGTTTGAGTCCGTGGATGATATCCCTCTGGGCATCCTTCTCTGGCAAGTTGAGAATATGAATAGTGCAGGCGGTATGCGCAATATACACGGCTACATTAACAATCTGGTTAAAGCCGTATGTGCGTTTATACGTGCGAAGCAGCTTCGAGATGGCAGATGCCGCCTGTACGCACAATTTGCGGGGTGACACGTGCGCTGGAAGGGGTGATGTCGACTTCGTATACTTTAGAAATGGGCGATAAAGGTGGATGAAGAGGAGTTGGTGAAGCATGCTCCACAAAAGTCAGCACCACAGCCTGTTTGCCAGCAGAAAAAAAAATATTCTCTTCAGCAAATAGCTATGTTCGGGAATCAACTTACTGCATGACAAGAGCCTGGGGTAATAGGCCCTCTTTCGGTTCTAGTTCCTTCGGCAAGGTCTTTTTCCACCCCTCAAGTCTCGTATGGATCTCGGTGAGCTTCTTGCGCTCCGACTGCTTCGAGTGAGGCTTTTCCATGACCGCAGGATGGTAGAAGAATGCAAGCAAGTCGGCACTGATTTCAGACAGTTTCGAAAGCTGCAGTGCGACTGTCCTCGTTCGCGAAGGCTGAGTGTACTTATGGCCGGCTCCGGAGTCCGTATATGGAGACCAGAGCTGTGCTTCTTCGCTGGGAAGAACTTCGAACTTTGGCACATTTATATTATACGCCGCCAGTTGGGGTTGACGCCCCAGATAATTGGACCAGCATCTGTAACATAGTTAGAATCAATGTCACGGAGATGGACGAAAGGAGAGGGGAAAGCATGCAAAAACGCACTTATCGAAGAGAAAACAGCCCCAGAAAGTAATCCTGCGAGCATCGATCTCCTCTTCGGTGAGGTTTTGTGTAGCAGGACTGGTTAGATCGAGGTTCAAGCCTAGGTCGAATGCCATACGGAAGCTCATGCCACTGTAGACCCAACCTCTGCTCTCTCGGCCACACCCGGCTTCTCGTACAGACATGAGTGCAAACGCTTGTACGGTGCAAAGTTTCGCATTTTCATGCTCGTCATTCTCAAGCAGGAGTCGCTTTGCCTCCTTGAAGAAGTGATCGCCAGCGGTTGCAGAGTCATGGGGATCCTTGCGGGCTCCTTCCCGGGAGGTGAAGTGGCAGCCAAGGGCCAACATAGCGTTGACAAGCAGAGACGAACAGTATTGGCTAGATCTCCCAGCGACGTAATCCCGATAAAACAGGTCTTTGGATAAGGTGGTGAAGAACGGGTAGTGCCACGAGAAATACATTGTCAGAAGGTGGCTGATCAACTGCTCATCGTCGGTGACTCTCGTCCATCGGGCAACCGAGTGGTCTTGAGGGCTGGACGATTCTTGGTCAATTGGACGTAAGCTGGATTCATACAGCTCAGAGCCAGGAGGTAAGAAGATAAGATTCGAGGTGCCACCGATAAATTTGCGAGAGCCGCCCAGCACGAGCTGGCTCATCTTCCCAGCCAATTCAGACTCGAACTGGTCTGCCTGCCCTGTGCCATCGTCGACGGGAGGCTCGTCTTCTGTTGCCGGCGTCAAACCTTCTCTGTCGGCGATGACCGACTCCGCAACTTCTTCGAGATCGTCACAAGACCTTAAACGGCGGACCAGTTCGAAAGCATCTTCTTCATCGTAGTTCAGTATCGCCTGGATAAGGGTTTGCAGGGTGGTATTTCGCGCCCTCCGCGTATCAACGTCTTTCTTATACACTCCCTTACGACGATGGTCCGAGTTCGGGTCATAAACGCCTAAGGTAAATTAGTGGATACGCACTAAACAGGTAGCTCTGGAAAGGGCAGCTGTATACATGGTGTATGATATACAGAGGAGCACGCGGCACAGCTCGGAAGGTTTCCATCACAATATAGAATAGTCAGCAGGATCGCACATAGGACGAAAGATGAGTGTTGCGACGGGCTACCTTGGACTTTCTTCTGCGACAAGCGATGCAGGCAGTGCTGACGCAGCGTCGCTTAGCTGCAGGACCGCTATCTGGATCTAGGGTCATTCCCTTCGCAGACGTATCTCCGCGGGATTTCTTGAAGCCTAACGGTTTACTCCTACTGAGGGTCTGATCCGGGACGTCCCCCGCCATAGTTGATTTGGAATGAAGGTAAGGTGGCCATGCAACATGTTTATGCACCAAAGGAGCAGAGAACACAAAGTTCACAACGCCGGTTAAGTTGGCATCGAACAGGCTAGTATTGAGATGGATCGAGATCGGAGGTGAGTTAGATGCTTGTAGGTGGATGAGATCCGCACTCTGGTCTCATTTCTCCACCACGCGTTTCTCCCAGTCGGCGGCCACTAAGTAAGGACGACCAGCTAACCCTTTCTATTTGGGTGTGGAGATGCCGCGGCTTGCAAACAGTTAGCTGGGAAGTGATGAATGATGTCGCGGATTGAACCGAGGTGGGGGTGAGGAGTGGGACAGGTTAACAACGGCAATGGTGTTTGAAGGGACTCGGGGAAGAGAGAGTACCTAGGTAGATAAGAGAAGTACGAGTCTCTGCAGAATCATTGGTTGATGACGGAGCAAGAAACAAGTTGTCAGCAAACCATGCTCGGCAGTTATCTAGGACGTATAATCATGGCAGATAGTTGCTGGTCCTGCAAGACGCAGACCACAAAGATGCGACGATAAGCGGAAATGCGGCTGACTAACGCCTATCGAAAACGATCCCGTTGGCTGGACGGGTTGGGGTAGGCGAGATGGGAAAGCGAGAAACGAGACCTCGGGAGCATGGAGAGGCAAGTCGAGCATTCCAGGGCTACATCATCGACCATCGAAGAGATAGCCTGGGGTTTTTTCACGGATCTATCGGGTTGCGCCTTGTGGAGTCCGTGTCCACTGCGTCGTGGACGGCAGGACTCCTCTCCCGGCTCTGGGTCATTATGTACAAAATTCATCTCCTCCCAGCTCTTTGCGAAACGATGAGACTCTCCCGGTGCTATTATTACTAATAAATCAATACTAATAGCCATTGCCATTATTTTCATTAGTTAACGAATTGGTCGAGGAAATGTGGGAGCGTCTCCAGGGCTTCTGGCAGACCCTGCCTATTTGATATACAGCGCTGTACATTTCAGCAAAGCTCAATAACCTATGTACTAAAGCCAACCTTAACCTTACTGTTCTGGATTGATCACCAGCGATATCAGGGGGAAGAAAGGAGAAAAGCAGATATTAGCGATGCTGACTGTGTTCAGAACGGGATAGACTCGGACTTGCACCCGGTTGTTAGGTAAAAGGCCCAGGCAGATCGACAGGCAAAAAAAAAAAAGAAAGACCCCTGGTTTCTAGAAGGACGCGTGTGGGGCGATTACTCACGAGGCTGTGTGCTTATTTCATTGTATCGGCGTTACTGTACCGGGTGGTCAACCATTACTCAATTGCCGCCCAGGTGAGCTTAGCGCCGGACTTCGGCGCCGGCATCTGACCCGCTAAGCCCAAACAGGCAGTCTCGTTACAGGCCGCCGCATCCGACATTACGGCGAGCGCCCACCGCGCTAGGCCCAATCGGGGCCGGGCGGGTCTCGCAATGCGTCGGATGCGTCACTCGTCACTCGCCCTGTTTCCTATCTTTGTCGTTCGTCGTTCGTCGTTCTGCCTTGTGCTTATCTTGGGCGCCCTTCAAATAATAATACCCTGCAATGTCCGACCCTCACCCGCTCCGTCGACACCGCACAAAGCCGAAAAAGCAAAGGAAACCAAGTCCGCCCCCTTTATAATCAGATCACCCCTCACTCACTTGACGCACTTCCCTACCATCCCCTGCCTGTTCGTCGATTCCGTCTCCCCTACTCGGCTACATCATCCGCCAGCCAGCCAGCCAGCTCACGACGTAAGCGGTGTGTGTGTGTCGACCCAACGCCGAAGATCCACGCGCACCCTACCCTCTCACGCGCTCCCCTTTGGGGGCCACCTACCTTATCCTCCCCTCTTCCTAACCCATGTATCTCGCTCGGACTCTCGATCGAAGAGCCTCGTCAGGCGTCCGACGTCTTGCACTTCTGTCTGCCTATCAACAATGATGATGGTGCCTAGGGCCTTTATGTTCTCGACCGTGACGCCTTCCAAGGCTTCAAAGCAAAGTAGGACCAATAACGGCAACGGCAATGGCGATGACCTCCGACACTCGAAACGGGACTTATCTGGTCTCCAAATTCCGCAAATATCGAGTTCGGAAGTCGACGAGAAGGCAACTCTCCACTCCACCCCGGTCATCATCCCCCCAAAACGTGGACTGCGCACGACCCCGGTGTATCAGCGGCAACAGGGCCGGCCTCATTCCAGGATACCGCGAGGTTCAGGAAATTTTCGCAGATCATCATCCACCGCGACCCTGCCTCCACCAGTCGCCTCGATTCTGGAAGCCACCGCTATCCCCGTTCCTCGAAGAAACTGGACTCTCCGTGAGTCTCGCAGGTTCCCTCGAGGGCAGAATCATGTGGAGGACTTCAGTAGGCTGATGACGGAGGGGGTCGGACCCAAGGAGGAGCGCCTGATGGACGGTTCGGGGAGTGCTACCCTCGAATTCCTGCTCAGTCCTCCCGAGGAAGACAATGATAGACTGGCTATGGGGAACGATGACTATGAAGACGCAACGTTCTCACTTCGTTCCATGTCGACAGAGTCGATACCCTCTTTGATGCCTGACGTTGGATCTCCGCGCAGTTTTTCATTGGCACCCACCCCTTCCCCTCAGAGGAGCCTCTCAGAGAGAAAGCGTTGGCAACTCCTATGCCCTGAAGACTGCGGCTCGGATCATCCTCTCCTCCACGTCGAGCCGCCAGCGCCCGAGGAATTTGAACCAGTTCACGGAGATGTGGCACTGCAAAGCACAATTTCACCGAAGTCCCCTTCTCAATCTCGTTCTTTTCCACGCCTAGGTGCTGGATTCAAGTCAAATCTGACGGCCTCGTTACGCGCTATCAAGTCTGCAGCGCAGTCGGTGTCAACATTTGCCACGCCTTCCGTCCAGCCGGATGACTTCCTCACTCGGTCTCTGTTTACCATTACTCCCGAACTGACGGATGATCGCCGGCCACCACCAATGAATGAGCCGCCTTCTCCAGCCCTACGACGTTACTTGAACCCAACACCTACGCCTATTTCCCCGGCGGAGATGTCCGTGTATCATGAATACCCGAGGGATCCAGTCGGTGCTCCCATTCTGTGCCCTGCCTCGATCCAGATGCAGACGTATAGCCCCTCGGCTGGTCGCTTACGGAGAAGCATCACTACGACCCGCGATCAAAGTGTCTCCCCATTTGATCCAGAAATCGTCCCACCAACGGCCCGCCAGCGGGAACCTCGAGAAAACAGCGATTTTCTACGCACAGTGGTACTCGAGATGAACATGCGACGCAACGGGAAGTTCCGAGACGATATTCCTATTAGGACCAGAATATGGCTCCCACCCCGCAAGGGCAGCGCAACCCCATCTCCATGTGGAGAATACACGGACGAAGAAGGGAACACCGTTCCTGCTAGATGGATTGGGATATCCGTTGACCCAGAGTAATCTGTGGATTTGAGTGTTTCGATTTCTGGAATTTCGAATCACGACTTTGTTTGTAGTCTGGAAACTACGACAATTACTTTCGTTTCACTTGCTCTCTTTTGTTTACTTTTCTGACTTGTACATAGCACAAGGCGTTGGGCCAGGAACTGCAAAGAGGAGCGCTTCCTATTCTGTTCTTTTCCTCCTATGCATTAGAGCGGGGTGCCTGCTAGGTGATTGTATATTAGATGCTACTTTCATTTTTATCCAGACTAATTTAAAGTATATTAATTATTATTATCGTCCGAGTTACACCGATCATGCGGACGCAAAAAAGTGGGAGAAAAAGAAAGATAAAAAAAGGGGAGAAAAGAAGAAAAGACGGCTAAAGACGAGGAAATAATAATAATAAAGGAGGTCTGAACAACACCATCCATGCAGGTAGAGTTGTCAAAGCACACCGCATCAGTCCATATCTGTTTTTGTGTCTGTGTCTGTGTTGTGTGTACAGTTGTCTGCCCCTTCGCGTCGAGCGGCTGGCTATGTAATATCCACACTACCTGTCAGGGCTCCGACGGAGCAAAGGCCGAAGCAAATCCTGTAACGTCCACTGCGACGCAATCGTAGTTACAACAACAACAACTCCTACTAGAGAGTAGTCATAAATGGCCTTGAGAATGAAGTGTGTGTATGTGTGAACAACACTCTACATAACCAATTATCATCCCTCTACTAAGTATTCAATTGCATCAAGATCATGTTGATGGATCAGGTGAGTTGACAGGTCGGAGGGAACCCACGCACGTCCTCGCCCAATGAGCCTCTTGTGTCTTATCGCGGCGGGATACTTTCTTCGAGTTCTGAAGCCAAGACTCATAATAAAAGTCTTGAGAGTGAGTGGTTCGTCCCCGTCCATGTGGCTGGCCGCTGGCCAACAAACTCAATCAGTGCAGTGCGCATGGGGACTCTGTGTGCATGCATGTAACATAACCTATCGCGCATCTGATACTTGTATGTACAGACTGCAGATTGCGGCGTAATTTATAATATTTCAAGGATACAGGTACGTCAGCGCATAGGAATAAATGCGTGTTACCTCACTTAAGTTATTTTCGAGGTAGAAATCCTGCGACAGACCAAAATTAGACACAAAATGATGGATGATATGCATGCATGTATGCGAAGGAAAAGACATACTTTCTTCATCTACCAATGTCCGCTGTTTCCAGCTCTCCTCAACCCACTCCACGGTGACCAGATGCGCCATTGCCCTCCCGACGTTCGCTGCCCATGAGCCCCTTACCGAAGACATCTTCGCGGACGAGATATCCGGGTCTACGACGACGTGCGTGATGGAAGGAGAAGAAGAGCTGGACGACGATGTCACGACACGCGCCCCTGCAAATCTGGCGACGTTGCTGGCCAGTCTCAGTCGACGCGATCGGTCTACGCCGCTGTTACCTTCAGCTTCTCTTCCATCTTCGTCTCTATCGGATCTTGATTTCTGCTCATCATCCTCCTGAAGGAAAAGCATTGTCAAGCCCTTGAAAATCCAGCCGCAAGGCATTTCGTATCCGGCATTGACTCGTTCTTGAATAAGCCCATCAAATCTACTGAGGGCTTGCGCGGCTGGGGAATCGAATCGGTAGTTTTTCTCCACTTGGCGGAAAATCTAAAGAGGAGCCAGTTAGATATCAAACCAAATAATCCTAGCGTCGGTAACTGCGTACTTCCTTGAGCTCGTCCACAGTGGTGTCTCGAGCATAGCTATCCGAAAAGCGGTCGACGTTGGAGCTCACTTCCTTCTCCTGGTCCTTTGTGGTCCAGAACATGTGTCTGCTCGAAATGAGTGACCGATCACACCTGTTCAGTGTGAACAAAAGACATACCTAGGTTCTAAAGGAATAAGGAAGTCCGGCAAACCCGCATCAACTTCATTCTGTTTCACACAGTCGAGAAGCCAAGATGGTCGGATAATACTCGACTTTCCCCCCTTTTGCAAAGAGGCTACCTTCACGGTCCCTGAAGAAGGCATTAGCTAGAGAGAAGGCCTCTACGGTGGCATAGGAGAGAGTATTACTTCTGTCTGCAATACAGATGGTTTGTGGAGCTGCGTTGTCGGTCTGGTAGATACTGCCCCCATTCGCTTTCACTAGCTGCTCAAGCTCAGCCTTGGACGTCTTCTGCGGCGCGCTACACTCGGTCACGATAACTGCGCACACGCATCAGCAAAACATGACAGGGCTGCAAGCAGGGTACAAAGGAAAGGGGAGCGAAGCCCAACATACAGAAATTCAACCCATCAAATACGTGCCCGGAAGGCCCAGCATACCTGGCTTTTGCATTCGCGTCGTATCCCGCGATGGAAAGCGGCTTCTTAGTCGTGGTTTTGATCCGTTTTCTGCGAGAATTATCCACTGCGAACTCTTTCTCCCTGTGCTCCTGCTCAACGTTCGACTTGAGATCTAGGAACTCCTGTACTGAGAGAGCGCTTTTCCAGTCCTTGTCCATACGCAGCCTCTTGAACCGAGGGAAACGTAATGTCAGTCCGATTCGGAACTGGTCACTGGCAGACACCGATGCTGCCTTAACACTAAGAACAACCGAATCATCTGGCTTTATCCACACGTCCGGACGTTCATGTTGAGCGCTTCCTCCTGCCAGCTCAATCAACGAAGTAGGGGGCTTCTTCGGATCCCACTCTCTCCATTTCCCGTCGGTATGATGGCGAATGTTCGCGTAGTCGGCAGCGGTAAAACCTCCGCCTACTTTGCAGAACGAGTAACATTTCATAGAGTTGCTGTCTTGCGAAGCATGAGCATCGTCAGCCCTCAGCCCACAGAGAAAGCTAGAAATAGCACCGCCTCGGCGGCCAGATCCCCAGTATCCACCGATAACAATGACATCCAACGATTCTCCAAACTCAGTCATATATTCTGGTTTCACCTTCATCCAATCGTCGTGTCTCTCGTTTAGTCGATAAGGTGACCTGGGATTCTTCAGAACCAATCCCTCAGAAGCTTCTGCCACTACCCTTCTGAGTGCCACTTCGATTTCCGACGTGTTCGTTGCCTCCTCGTACGGGTGTATTTCAAACCTGCGGTTAACGGGCCGGATACTCTTCTCCAAGGCTCTCCGGCGGTCTCGAAGCGTATACCTAGTCAAGTCATGACCGTTGAGGTACAGGATATCAAAAACGCGAAGCAGAGGCCGAGGTCCTTTATAAGAAGGATTTCGCTGCTCAGCTAATGCAGCTGTCTTGAGAGTGCCAAAAGGAACAGGCGCATCCTGCTCCGGATCCCAGGTGATCATCTCGCCATCCAAGATCAAATTCTCGACACCATCTGCAAAAGCGTCCTTGAGGTACCTTGTCAAAGAACCATTCTCATCATAAATGCCATTTCCATAGAGGTACGTATAGTCCTTTGCTTTCCGTGACCAGAAGCCGAATCTTTTGCCTCCTTCCACTGTATCATCCGATACCATGTGAAGCTGCATCCGCTCACCGTCCAGTTTCTCCTCGATCCAAAATACCGGGTCTTCCTCTGTTGGCTTCATTCGTGCAACCATCTTCTCAAACGAAGGAATTTGGAATTGTGCTAGTTGTGGTTGGAAGCACTGCATGAGTGCGACCCCTTTCTCTTCTGCCTCTAGTCGTACATTAGGACTGTACAGCTCCCAGCATACCCGACGCAGACTACTGGATATGCTGTACAGGTTTTCTGCATCGGGATGCCAAACGTCGAAGAAAGTCCGCTCCGTCGCTCCAACTCTCATTTGCCGTAGAATAATCCGGATCAACCACATGAGCTCTTCGGGATTCATCCGCCTGTAGAATTCTGCCAGAATCGGCAACTGCTGTTCCTCTTTCGAAGCCATAGACAGCATGTCAAGCTTCTCATTAACCTCCTCGATCGTCATATCGCCCACTTCTGTCCGCATGGGTCGCTTGGAGATGACATCGTAGCATCGGGCGGCAAAGTCGCCCGCGATCCGCGTGGAGGTGCGCCCAGGTAGCTTCCAGTTCAACAAGCTAAATCCATCATCGGAATTCCTATCAATCTTCATAATCTTCACGAGCAACTTGCCAATTGCCTTCTCCTTGACTCCGTACATGGCTCGATCCCGGTCCCTGTCAGGAAGTATGAGCCGGAACGCGGGGTAAATGTCGTCGCCTACGTCCCGTCGCCATCTTGCGATGAAGCGTTCAATAATGTCTCGTCGTCGCTCAAACGGATTGAATTTCTCGCCGCCCTGTTCGCGGGAGCCGACTTTCCTGCGAGCCGGCGGCGCAGGACCGGTTGGCTTCTTTTTGAGCTCGTTCAACGGGTTGAAAAGGGTCAGGAAGAGCTCGTGAAAGGGCAGCGTAGCAGCATGGTTATGGGGCCGGTTTGGATACCTGAGATAGCATCAATTGAACGTCAGCTTGATTTTTTTTTTCTCGGATTGGATTGGATTTGTCGGGGGATGTATCGGTTCACTTTTCGTCTAAGTCCTCTTCTCCTGGGATGAGCGCTCTCTGCGTACTCTCTGCTCCATCGTCTGAGTCCATCTTATTGCAATAGCACCACGTCCAGTAGAGAAGAGTTAACAACGGTTCATATCGACGACCAGCTAGCTGGTCAAGAATGGGCTTTAGAGCTACTGAGATTCTAGGCTCCAAAGCGGGAACATGTGACGTGATGTCACCGGCTTCATAGAGGGCCAAAGCCGTCCAGTTTGATCGCCAGGCACACACACTTCAACGGATGCAATGCTGGGACTGAATCTGCTGCTATTCGACCTCTTGTAACCCGCTACGAAGTAGTTTTGACAGAAATAATGGAGCAGAATATCGATCCACGTTTTAGTAGTTTCTTCAAAGACAGGTTCCTTTACTAGTGGTACTTCCGATCGACATGGCCCTTTCCCCACTGTAGCTAGACGCCAAACTCCTCAAGCCCACAGCGCTATTTTGACGTTGTCAGACAGTCAGATTCGACTCCTGGAGTTTTGTCAAAATTGAAATGAACTCTCTAGATATTCCCCACCAAGTGGACCTGGACAACACCGTACAGCCAACTCTCAGGACTTTCTCAGGGCCCAGATCGGTGCAAATGTCGCCTGCGCCCGTGAGGACTGCTCTTACCGCCTGGCCTTGGTGAACGAAACGCTGGACCATATCGTCATTCCAGGGTCTGTCGAGATCGAAGGAAGGAGCATTATGAGATAGACTAGGTTGGTTAACCGGCAATGCAGTTTGAGCCATGTCACGATGAGACGACCCGTATGCCCAGAGGGTGAGAATCGCAAGGAACACGAAAACCGGTTGGTGGAATGAATTTGTTGGTTCGAGGCGGGCATGCCACAATATTATACCTGCGTGCACGACTGCTAGGCGGGCTTTATATTGATCGTGTGTTATCCATCGCCGTATAGCTTGCCACTCGGTCGTCCGAAGGGGCTCGTTCCCGCTGCCCGTTTTCATTGCTAACGATGCTGCAAGAGACTGGATCTCCCGAAACGGCGTAAGCAAAATGATCCGAGCAGCACTCAGATGCAAGACTGTAAAATTTGTAAAATCCTCGGAGCCATCGGCCTTGACAGCTGTTTGGTTGGTGGCCCAGTCGAGCATTTCCAAGCAATCACAAGCGCTGTTGAGCCACTGTGAATATGATGGAACACCTGGAAGCCAGACATGTCCAGACGAATTATCAAAAATTTCAGGCCGTTTGTTAGCGGTTGGGCTCCAAAATGCCAACGGATAGCGGAAATAGTCGGCGACTTCCCAAGTTCGATGATACAGAGCATGGATAAGTAACATAATACTAAAATCGCCTAGGCCTGGAGCAAGTTTCCGTTCAATATACAGTTCATAAACGGCCTTTTGAAGAGAAAGATTTCTTGCTGTTTCCATTAGTGAGTTAAAGGGAGCGACTGATAGATAACAAAATCTTTACCTGAAGAATTCTCAAGGAGCATTTGCCAGGTTATAATAGAGTCTGCCTGCCAGATATCTTCATGACAGGGTAATGAGGCTTGACAGTCATGCAGACTGAGAAGCGGTCGCCTATCAAAGTGATACGCGAGTGTGCAGTCCACGAGCTATCGTCTCCAGTCAGCACTTAACTCGACATGGATGCTGATCATATCTCATACCCATGTGCAGTATCCCGTTCGTCTTCTGGCCTCATCCTCAATCCAGCTTGTCCACACTTTTTCTTCGGACTGGCCTGTCGGACAAAGGTACGCTTTGCTGGAAGACCGCAATACCGTGTCAAATTCTTTAAGACTTACGAGCTCGCTAAAACTGCTCAGTGCCAAACGTTTGACACTTTCATCACTGCCATATAGCAACCCGATACAGTTGAGCAGCATGGCCTGGAGCAGCCAGAGAGGGGTCGGGCAGGAACGGTATCTTTCCTTCTATAATAGTAGAATGTCAATAGGGAGACGCAGCACACGATGACACAGTTTTCATCTTACCTCAATGTATATTGCCCGTCTAAGAAATTCGTGAAAGGCTGTTGTTAATTGAACGGACACTCCAGGGATATTTGCAAAGCCAGCCCCAATGGCCGATACTCCCAGCGTCACGAGCCAGTGGCATTTATTTGGGTCAAATGTAGGACGATGAAAAAAAGGATATATCTGTTGAAAGCAGTCAAAGTAAAGTTGGATGAAGTGAGCTAGCGTCTCTGCATTTGGAAAACTATCGCATTCGAATTTCGGGAAAATAGAGTCGTCTGTGTAACACAACTGTAGAAAATGGCCGAATATCTTCTCGTATGTTGATACCTCGATAGACCAGCGGAGGGCAGGTTCTGCCTGAGAGAGAGAATTCAACTGAGCCGCATGGCACGCGAATGAATACTGCATCGAATCCTCTTGTAAACGAGTCTGGGAATCCACAGAACTAGCTGAAGGCGTCAGTATAGGGTCCCAATTCCGCAAATGCTCCAAGGATCGATGATCGTCGCCATGAGGGTAACAGTCTCCCGACCGTGGCATTGCACTGTAAAGATCTAGGTGAGATGCTCCCTTAGTAACGGGACGAATGAGTTGATTGTGCGGGTAGTTAGCGCCTTGTGGCCCATTTTCAGGCATAGGCATTGAGGCATTCTTCGCAATGTATGGACCTTCTGGAGGAAGCCATGTAGACCGAACCAGAGAGCCGTCTATTAGGATGTTCTCATCGATCTCCGTAGAGAGCTCAAAAGGAAGCAGTTGGCTATTTATCACATCGTGAAAGACATCAGAACAAGGCCAATTCACGGTAGAAGCAGCCGAATAGTCAAAAAACAGAGGACCGATAGGTGGTTTCGTTTGCTGATTAGCGAGATTGCCAGTTCCCATGTCGAGAGCAGAATCACCATCTCCCGATTGAAGGTCACCTATACCCTGGCCGAATACGGTGGCTGGGTTGGCAAAATACATATCTCCTGTGCTAGTCGGCGACGAACTAGAGAGCATCGGCTGGGAATTGGATTGTTGAGACAGTGAAGAAGGGCTTAAAATTTCCGACTCCGAGGCACCACCATCTTGAAGGTTTTCGAGTCCATTATCAACCATATCTTGGAGGACTGAGTCTGATAGGACTCCTGGTTGGTCGTTTGAGGTGCTCAATCCATTAAACCCTGGCTGTGAATAGGCCATCGGATACTGAGGGGGCAGAGACTGTGGTCCCATATCAATCGCCTCTGAATGTGTATTTTCATCATGTCGACAAGGCCCAGAGGATTGGGCAAGGCCATGGAAAGAGGAACCGTTTCCCTTACAAGTAGGTACTTTCTGAGACATTGCTTTCGCTGCCTTGGCTTTTGAGCGTCTCTCTGTTGGATATTGACATTCGAGAGACCGGTTATCGCATCGAACACATGGAGTGCCGCCACTGCACCTTACTCTCGCATATGCGCACTTGGAGCATGCTCGAAAGGTCTTGACAGTAATTCTGTGTGTTCGATCCCTTCCACCGCCGGCTTTTGAGCTATGGTGATTCAACTCATGCCGGCGAAGTGTATCGCTAGAGACACATAACCATTTAAGCATCGAGTTAGCAAGATACGGCATTGAAAATCATGCCTTTTAACGGAAGTTTCATGACACAAACCAGTGAGGCAAAGTGGGTAAGACGTACGTTCTAGAAAAGTGACGCCCGCATCGCGCACATTCGAAAGGCTTCTCCTTCGTATGACTTCGAATATGCCTCTTTAGATGCTCCGGTCTTCTAAAGGTACTCTGGCAGACAGGGCACTTGGCCCTTTTGGAGATCTCTTCGTCCCATTCAAGATGGTTGTTAGATTGCCCCCCTTCTCTGTCTAGGTCGCAGTGCTCTGAAGCCCCTGAAAGATATCATACGTTACATCTCTTGACGACAATCTTCCAAACATTATTTTCATGGGCTAAATAACAAGCGTCATACCTTTTCCAGTACTACTAGTACTGTCTTCGGTGAACATAGTGAGGTCATCAGAGATTTCTTGAGAAGTCGGGAAAAAAAAAATACTAGTTCGATATTGCAGCTCAAGCTACAGATTCATGAGCCAGGGAAGAATTGCACGGACATATGTGCCAGAATGGAGGAGCTCGCAGTTACCGAGTGAATTCTTCCTCTCTCTTCCAAGGCAATGCTGTAGGAAGAGTCTAGAAGTTCTTTGCGAGAGCCGGACACCTGGGAATATAAAAGCAGAGAGCCCAGGGTGGGGGCTATCTGGTGATCTACAATGAATCATTCCATCCATATTGAAAGGAAAGTAGTTAGACCCAACCCAGTGCACATTCATGCTGCTGATTGGAGCTCAAATGGCTGGTGATTCAGAAGTTGCAGGCTCAGTCGACGCCATGTGGGCTGGGTATTTTCTCCGCGCGGTTGAATTCTCGAGGCGTCGGTTAAATTGAAAGATCCGGGGGAGCTGCAGCGAGACGTCAAAACGTCACCATAGATCTGGTAGCACCCCTTAGAATGATCAACAGTCACTGCAACCTTACGTGCTTCCGCTATCAGCGTCGGAGCCACTCGGATGAAGAACGGAACAGCCGTGCGAGGTACTTGTTTGGAGCAAGGAGTTCGGTACGACGTCGGGAAATTTGTAGACTTCGCTGACCATCCCTCGCAGTGCATATCATGTATCTTTAAGAGCAGTGCGGCCACAAACGGAACGTAGCAGACAGAATCTAATCTTGACATACTGGCGAGACAATGATGAAGCTACCTAGTACCCCGTAGAATATTGATTCCATAAACTACTAGTATAACGCTGGGTGCCGGGTACTGGGAAAACCCAATTTGTCGCTTCCGTTCAATTGTGTCGCCACCAAGACTTCATATTTATTCGAAGAGATCTGACGGAAAAGCCGTGGTAGTCATGAAATATCTTCACAACCACCAGGACAAGCTGGGAGAGAAGCACTAATGCCTCAGGCATGAACTTACCATCCACGTGATAACCAGTCTTATGTAATTCAGCTTCAAGAGAACCAGAATCCGGTTCCAACTGCAGGTCTGCAGCTGCATTCAACGGAAATGACGTATAACTTCCGTTCTGGACCGGCCGGAACGGCGGAACTCTGTCCCTACTAACTTCCCCAGATCTTCAATCGGATATGCAGGAGACAGGACTACTTGTTGCTCCGGTGTGAGGTTCTCGGCCTTTGAGAATCAGCGGAGACCGTCACGTTCCGATTGCTGTTCCCCCTGAGTGACTGGTCTTACCAACCAGCATCCAATGCTTACGCCGCAACCACCAACCCGAATGGCATTTTTGAGAATAGACATAGAATACGCCCCCGCTGGTGACAAGTAGTCTCCTTGGGGGCACGAGAGGTAGATAACAAAATCAATCGGCCTCACCTTGCAAACATCAGATGAGAAGATGCAGTCTCAGCGCAGAATCCCCGAGCAGGATCCCCACCTGGCTGCCCCTAAGCCCACCCGCGGCATCACACCGGGAAATAATTCGATACCAAAGTTCTTGCAAGCTGTTGACGAGATATCACTTAAGAGCACGTCCGATAGTGCAACGTCTACGAACCCGTCCGAGCGGAACGCGGCAAATTCTAGCGACACTGTCCAGACGGATACAGAACAATCCACGAGTCGAACTGGGGATCGGAAACCTCCTGTGAGAGCGAAACCAGTGAGACTTCGAAGCACCGTCGATTCGACAGCTCCAGACACTGGGAATTACAGGAGTGGCTCCAATCGTGGTTCTTCAACTGGACCTGTCTCACTGCCTCGCTCCTCGAACGATCTGTCCAACGGCTCACTTTCGTCTATGCGTACCGGATCACAACGAAACCTGCCAGCCGATGTCCGCCCTTCCTCAAGGGCTTCGAGATTCAACGGACTTCCCGCAGAGGATGGTCGGTCTTCGAGCCGTTCGTGGACGTCCAGTCTCATATCAACTCCGGGGCGGTCTCGCACTAGCAGTGTAGCGGCGGCAGAGAGAAATGTGCGCATGAACGAGAAGGAGCTTGCAGATGCGATCATCGCCTCCTCGCTTGCATCTAATAGGACGGCCAAAGAGGGGCAAGAGCCACCCCCGGTCCCACCACATCGTCGAAAGAAGGTTCGGTCGTTACTTGGCCCCTTACATGCGCCCAAGAGGGAGCATCCCGGGTCACCAAGTCCCCGGAGAGGCCTGCCACTCACTCTCCGCAATCATGAGCCAGGGGAGGTTAAGAAGCCCGAGAAACATGAAGTTGATCAGGGACAC
The DNA here is from genome assembly GCA_002242795.1 of Byssochlamys sp. BYSS01. Classification (NCBI taxonomy): domain Eukaryota; kingdom Fungi; phylum Ascomycota; class Eurotiomycetes; order Eurotiales; family Thermoascaceae; genus Paecilomyces; species Byssochlamys sp. BYSS01. The sequence continues at coordinate 205,578 of NIXA01000004.1, forward strand.
AAAGTACGAATCATCCACAAACATCCTCATAAGCATCACGAAGGCGATCGGAAGAGGTGGAGGAGTGAAGTTACTGAGAAAGAGCGGAGGAGATACGAAGGCGTCTGGGCCGCAAACAAAGGCTTGCTTATCCCCACAGACGAATATTACGCAAAAGCCGCCGAGGATACTTCTGAAGACGCCTTAACAAAACACCTTCCTGATCTGTCTGAAATGGTTCTGAATCTGGTGGTCCGAGATATCTGGTCCCGGAGCGGGCTGCCACGAGAGAATTTAGAGAGGATCTGGGATTTAGTAGACGGCCAAGGAATCGGCCTGCTGAGAAGGGAAGAATTTGTGGTTGGAATGTGGCTAATAGACCAACAGCTAAGGGGGCACAAGCTCCCAGTTAAAGTCCCACCGAGCATTTGGGACAGTGTAAAGCATAGCCCGGGCCTCAAGGTCCCTCGAAAGTGAGCATGTTCAATAGCGTCGTGAGCTGTTGGGTTTCTGCTGTCTGAAATCGAATAGAGGCAGTTCAATGCCATCTCGCTCGGTCTAATAGGTACTAGATAGTAGAACGTAGAACAACACCGAACTTCAGGCTCTCCAACAGCGTATGGCGGCGACGCACGATCCACAAAACTTGATTCTCTAGATCTACGGAAATAAGAGAAACGAAGCAATGCATCCCTTGGAACATGCCACTCCAGCTTTCCTGTAGATTCCGAAGTGGCGCCCGATATGGATGAGTCATCAGCCTTGCACCACACTCGTTCGCCATCGAGATAGCGGCCGCATGATTAATATCGCTGCTGCCAATCGAAACAAGTTCTGATTCTAACGAACGTCGTTCTTGATATGACCTCTGTGGGCAACGCGGGGTGGTCACAGCTTCCAGCTTCCATCGAGACGATCGATCCTCTCAGGCTTTTTACTCCCGGTTCATTCCTTGGACCACAATGGCTCAGGATAGCTCCGAGTCTCCGCCTCTGCAGCGGGAGCTGTTTGAGCATAGTACTATGCAGTCGGCAGCGTCAAAACCCGGCGTTGTTCGAAAGAAATTTGCGAAGCCACCTGTTAAAGTTGCATGTCTAACCTGGTAAGCCGCCCGACGAGCTTCCGCTTGGATTACCTTTTCCGGACTCTTCGATCCTGAGCACCTTTAGCTAATTCCGACTCTTAGCCGCGCTTCACGAACTCGTTGCGATGGAAAAGAGCCGTGCTCGAATGTACGTTGTTTCTTCATTCTGTTTGGACTGTATATGTATTGTGTAAACGTGCTGAAGTAATCGTTGCTTGTTGGAAGTGTATTAGCAAAAGTAGGGAATGTTCCTACTTACCCAGTAAACGCGGAGGACCCAGGAGGAAAAAGAGCAAGACGACCATCCTGCCAAACGGAATCGTGCAGCGAAATGCTTCTTCCCAGGTTGCTGCTCTCAAGTCGGCCTCTGGTTTTCAAGAATGTGCGCAGGTGGACTCTAATCATTTTTTTTTTTCTTTTTTTGGAGATCGATCACCACTGACTGACTTATAGCGCCGGAGATTTTCAATCAGATTGATGTACTTTCTTTGCCGGGAGCTGGGCTGAGGCAGCTCGACTTCCCGTCGGACGTCCAGTACATGTTCTCAGATGTCTTTTCAATTGATGAAGGGAGCCGATCTCAAGTTCAAATGCAGCCAGCACCGTCTCCTCCAACTATTCCAATACAGATTTTAGTGAGGACATATGGCAGTGAGCCTGAGATGTGAGCTTTTCTTTCATATCCTGTGTATTAGGCCTTGCTTAATATTTATCTGACGCAGCCTACAGATTGAATGCTTACTATGAATTCATCCACTCTTATTTTCCGATTCTACCTCCTCGTGTCGTACCCCGCTGCGTCGACCAACCATTGAATATATCTGGGTCTTCTTCCGAGTCTTCCTCTGGAGATCCAGTTTTGATGTATCGGCCGGCATCTCCTTTGAGTCTTGCTATATCCGCCATCTTAGCTTTAGTCCCTCACCCAAGTGACGCTGAACGGTCGTCCGGAAGTTCCGTGCTCCGACGTAGGGCTTATGCCAATGAATTCGCGCAACTCGCAAGTTCTGCCATTGAGGCCGATTGTGAGCTTCTCGCTTCTTCCACGGATCCATCGCAGGCGTTGTCGGGAAAACCACCAATCCCCAACCGGGCCCCCTTCCACTCCTGCACTCCAGTTGAGCTTGAAAGTCTGTTAGCGTTACTCATTCTTTCTTCTTACGAGTACACGCAGCGAGGGAACGTGCTCAAAATGAAGTCTCGTGCCAGTCAAGCGCTTGTCATAGCACTAGACAAGTCTCTCCATTCATTAGGAGAGGATGTCTCAGAGTTCGCCGAGGCCAGGCGGAGAGCGTGGTGGATGACGGTGCAGTGCCCTGCTTTGTTTTCTTTAAAAACAGTTCTCTGACTTTCTATGTGTAGTACTACTGTACTCTCCAAGGCTCTATTGTTAGCTCCTCTGTGAGTTCAACCGCCTGTCTTCTTCCTCTACTACCTCTCTTTCCTTGGGCAACAGTATGCTGACCTTTGCATCAAGCCCCCTACGATTGTTCCAAATGATCCTCAGTTCGTCACTCCATATCCCAGTTTTGCATCCGACCCTGGTGTAAGTCCTTGCCCCGGGTTCGATGAAATTGCGGGAGTTAACAGGGCATCTGATATGATATCAAGGCATGGCCCGTCCTAATGCAAGCGCAACAAGCGCTGGTATCAGCGTCCCAGTTCGTGGTAGAACTCCAAAAGTGCCTTGCATCGGGTTCCAATATCCCCTACATATACGAGAGAATGCAGCAGCTCAACGTTTGGACGAGTTCAGTATTGGAACAATCAGAGCAGCTATCAGTTATCCCGCAGCCTACTAATCATAGCGACCGCGCGGAGTCTATAACGGCAAACTCCATCCGTATGATATCTCGGATCAAACTGTTCAGCGCAAAAATCAAGACACATCGTTTCTGTGCATTCTCTGATATACCGATATTCATTAAAAAATACTGTGATCTCACAGCGGCTGATTGCAGCGATGGGGCCTCAACTGGACCTACAGGAGCATCGAGACTCGAAAGAGGAATGGACTCTCAGTCATGTTCATGTAGTGAACTTGAATCGCTAAGGACCTCGCCTGGGGAATATGCCGCCTCGTCGTCTCCTTCTTCTTCACCCTCTGATTACCTTTCTATGTCACAATACTCAATAGTAGGCGGGCTTCCGTACAGCAGTGAATACTCCGCTAAAGTTTGTCTTCACTCTGCTCTCAATACGTCGCGCCTGTTCGAAAGTTTACCGAAGCCGAAGCCTCTATACGAAAGTTCAGCAGATGACAGCACCAGCGGTGCCGTACAAGTTCGATCCCAACCATACCCTGAGCTACCACGAACGATGCCCTCTTTTGCCTGCTGCCTTATGCAGAGCAGTTACGCTCTGTTGATGCTCTTCTACAAGGCCCGTGTCACGAAACAGCTGTCACCAGAAGGCGCGAGCGAGACCGACGGCGGGCCAAACGATCAGTTCTTCGAGGAGATTCGAGGTGGATTGGAACGCCTTATTGCTACCCTGTCGAACTTCTCAATGGCTTTCGAAGCCATAGACGGAATGAGAGGTAAGCTCTCCTTTTGATTTTGGAGGAAAATTATACAATTGGCCTTTCTTTTAGTTCTATACTAATGCCTTGGATGCATAGACGAAGTTGAAGGTGCATATCGGACAGCCTTTTTTGAATCTTGAGTGGGGCTCACGTCCTCTGGTTTCGATTATCTCTAATCGTCCGCTCTGCGCTGCATTTGGATGAATGCTGTACAGCTGTGCTCCAGGTGCACAGAGGCTGGGCTTGTGATACACTTCTCTACCCTGTCAGTCGTTCGTATCTCCAACACCTACAGCAATCACTCATGCTCAGCATAAGACATAACGCCATTTCGTCATCGTCGACACTGGAAGCAGTCATGTCGGTGCTCGCTCACCTGGAGTGGAGACAGTTGTACAGAAACGCTCCCCTGCGTCAGGCGAAAAGCTGGAGAATACCGCGATGGTATCGCTATACAAGCCTAATTGTGATCGTCAATGTACTCAGACATCACTCCATCTCTCCCCTTCTAGGCCTCACTTTCAGCTAGCTTGATGATTTCCAAGGTTAAAACACTTCGACGAAATACTAAGAGAGAGGAATATTTCATGTTTGGAATGTGTGCCTTCCTCCCCCCCCATCCTTTTGCTCGCTGTTTTTGGAGTTAAGCTTTGGTTTTGGGGTCTCCTCTCACTCTTTAAATGATTCAAAGATGTCACGATTTATGACCAACTACACTTGTATGTATAAATACTCTGTTCTGAAAATAGCTTCTTTTACTGGGCGGAGAAGGAAAGGCTACTTCTTCCGCGTTCCTCTCTAGGGTTACATTAAGAAGCAAGGCCAATGTGTATAAAGAGACTGTACTCTCCATTCCTAAAAGCCCAGCTCCACACTCCAAAATAGTAAAAGAATAGTAGTAAGATGAGCGAAGAAGAACACAAGAACGCTGAAAACGAAACCGTGGATGTATGCATAACTCTAAAGTTTAGACCGTATGCCTTCTAATCGGAACTTGACATCCTTCAACACCTTGCTAGCCGGTTTCCAGTCATCGAATTGCTTAAGCAACTCCAAAGTTTCCTGGTGAAGTTCACGTCGGACATATTCCTCTTCGAGGAGACCTCGCATAGCAAATGGAAGTATGTAGGGATTTGGCGTTGGTGTATGGGTCGGTCGCCTAATTTTCAGACTGGCCCCGCTCACAGTTGATGTTTCCAGGGCGAATTCAACGGCGAGGCTGGAATTAGTGCCAGTCAGCTGGTGTCTGACAAGAAAAGTGCATCTATTTATTTCTTCCTGTGGCGGCTGGTTTAAGGGATGTCAGGGAAGGCAAGGAACGTACTAATACACAGCTTCATCATCATATAATCGTGAATGGCCTTCCCCAGAGTAAAGGCTGCCTGCAAGTGGAGAGCTGAGCTCCTTAATGAGGCCGTGATCTGGGACCCCGAGATTTCGTAATTTGAGAGCGAAGCCAACCAGATGTGAAAGGCTGTGAGAACAACGGGAGATCAACTTGATGTTCGGTAGTTCAACAGTAGGATGGAACTCACAAGCTTGGAGCATGAACTCTGCCGTCGACAAAAACTGCCCGGTAGATGTACGGATGGGATACGGGAGAGAATAGAGAGGACTAAGAAGACACCAGCAAATCAGAATGGATCTTATGAGATTGGCCAGGGGAATGAATATAAGACAAGGCATTACCTCTAGAGAGACCAACTGGTCGTCAATACTTCCAATGTAGGAGATCCGAATCCCAGAATCCAATGCACATTTCAATGCATCCTCATAGTCCCTTGAGACCCGGCTGTGGGGGAGAGCAAATTCGAAAAGCTCCCCAGCAGAACCACTAATCCAGCGAGACTTGAAGTCAGGAAAAGGCCCCAGATTAACACCAGCCATTGCGCATACCCCGACTCTGGCCGCATCGAGGCAGCCAAAGGCTATCAATTTCGCAATCAGCATGATAGTCACGGGGACACCTTGGCTGTGACATGCAAAGAGAATGAAATCTGCCTTTCTTAGTTCTTCCATCCAATTGAGAAGCAATTTCCATAATAGATCCACGCGATCAGCGATGCGGCCCTCGCCTTCTAGAGCGATTTTCTCGATCTCACACTCGTAGCCATGAGCTCCCGTCCACTTCTTGATGGCAGTTGCAGCCATGTTCGAAAATTTTACGGAGGTTCCTGTTGGTTGGCCAAGGACACTCCGTATAAAGGGAGCCGGAAAATATCCATGCACACCAATGGCGAGGGCTTTCTTGATATGGTGTGGATCCTTGACCACATAAACATGTTTATGCTCTGGCTCTTTGGAGTAATGAAAGAAACGTCCAATCGTTTGCAAGAGCGACGGTGCCCCTTGCAGGGCAAATGTGTCTTTGAAGCGTGGTAGAACCTGGTTCGGTAAGACCTTCTGAAGCTGCTTCGAAGCAGAAGGCTCCCCAGGCTTGGAAGCCGCAGGTGGAGCGACAGGAGGACCTTCTGTCGGCGGCGTCTGTGGTGATAGAGGCGCTTCGACATTGTCTTTTTGTCTTTGTCTTTTGGCCTTCACGCTGCCCTTCTTCGTAACTTCGATCTGCTGCCTCGAATCCGGATCCTGATTCAACTGATTCGATGAATCTTGTGTAATGGAGGTTTCAATTGTCTTGATGTCTTCCGTCTTTACATTCGGGGAGTCCTTCGACGTATCTCTAGACCAGAAGGACCAGCCAGAGGACTTGGAGTATTTAGCAAGGGTTTCAGAATTGACAACGGCTTGTCCAGATTCACTACTTTGGTCATCTGACGGGCGCTCAGGATCTGCAACAGGAGCAGATTGCTCTGGACCGAGAGGTTCTTCCTTTTTTGGCTCTTCTCCCTTCTGAGAAAACGAAGATGATCCAGTCCCTTTCCACATCTGGAACCAAGACAGCTTCTGTCGCTCCGGAGGATGTTCTGTATTTCCGTTTGGCTTGTTCTGTTCTTCTGAGCTTATATCGGCTCGCTGGGGGTCGGCTTCATCCGAGACGTGCTCGTCAGGGGAGGGTCCGGCTGCGACCTCCGGAAGGTGTGCGTCAGTCGAATCGCCTTTACTTGTTGTATATGGAACGTAATTATAAAGCCACGAGAACCATCCAGCAGTCTGACTTCCGGGGGATGCGGCGTCGCCAGGATTTGTGACCTCACTGGCTGAGTTGGGAGAGTCAGACTTAGCCGCTTCCTCAGGGCTCTGTTCGACCTCCTTAACTGCCTCGCCTGCAGCGTCTGCAACCTTATCTTCTCGCTTTTCCTTGCCACTTGACTGCGAGGCTGGAGTGGCAATTCCCTGGGAGCTCTCGGCCACTGGCTCGGACGCAGACCCGTCCGAAGCCACGTTTATCCTAGTAGTAGTAGCGCCAGCAGGAAGCGATCTGCTAGAACCAGCAGCTTTCCGTGTCAACCGGATGGAGGAATTAGGGCGCTGCTTCGGAGAGCCGTGGTGGGGAGTCGAAGTGAAGGACTTGGTATTATTACTCGACGCTACGCTCTCGCAGGCAACCTCGGTAACAGGCGCCGCTTTGGACGAGACCAAAGGCAGCGATGACCACGAGCCAAGATGCAGGTTCTAGCAAGTATTAGCAACAAGCAGATCGTTCTATCCTTTAGACTGGACAACTCACTAGTCCACTTCCTTGCCTCTGCAAAGGGGAGTGGTCCTTGGTTGTGTCCGTCGTTGAGTCGTGCTTATCACTTGACGATGGGGTGGATTGGGAGTCCGCGCCTAACGGGTTAGGCTTTAATCTCTTTCGAGATCCCAAGGGCGCCATGGAAGTTGAGAAAAGAGCATCACCAAAGGCGGCACTTCAAATGCAGGCGAAAGATGGACAAACCCCACCTCCAACCTCTTTTGCTTGCTGTACATGCGTGGGCTGCGTTTGGAGGTTGAGGAACAACGCATGGCGTTGATATCATATGTTTGTCGTGGTGTCTCACCGCCTTCGAATGGCGGGCGCCTTCTGCACCGCCACAGGCTCAAAAAAAAAAAGTGCGATAAGAGCCATGATTTTTTCTTGTCTGCTCCCAATTGCTGCTCACGAGCCACGCTCGACCATTCTTTGACCGCAGAATGGCGATTCAGAAAAAGGTTTGCTGCTATCAACTCCAATGTATGCTTGGATTCTTTATATGCTAACGCCCAACAGCACGGCAAAGGTCGTCTCGACAAGTGGTATCGTCTTGCCAAGGAGAAGGGCTACAGGGCAAGAGCTGCGTTCAAATTGATCCAGCTGAACAAGAAGTATGGCTTCTTGGAAAAGAGCAAGGTGGTTTTGGATCTTTGTGCAGCCCCTGGCGTACGTGGTGTTCCTCTACCCTACTCTCTGCCTTTTCTGTTCTAACGATACGTGCGGTTCAGTCGTGGTGTCAGGTAGCGGCAGAGTGTATGCCCGCTCAGAGCATTATCGTCGGTGTTGATCTCTCTCCGATCAAGCCAATTCCCCGAGTTATCACCTTCCAGAGCGACATCACAACCGATAAATGCCGCGCCACGATTAGACAGCATTTGAAACACTGGAAAGCAGACACGGTGTTGCACGATGGCGCTCCGAATGTGGGAACGGCGTGGATTCAGGATGCTTTCTCTCAAGCAGAACTGGTTCTGCAGTCGTTGAAGCTTGCGACCGAATTTTTGATCGCAGGCGGTACATTCGTCACGAAGGTTTTCCGGTCAAAGGATTACAATTCTCTCTTGTGGGTCTTCAAGCAGCTGTTTACATCTGTTGAAGCAACAAAACCTCCCTCGTCTCGAAGTGTCTCTGCCGAAATCTTCGTCGTGTGCCGCGGATACAAAGCTCCTAAGCGTATCGACCCCAAGTTTCTTGACTCCAAGCATGTCTTTGCGGAGTTAGCGGGTCCCACACCGAACAATGAGGCCAAGGTATTTAATCCAGAGAAGAAAAAGCGGAAGAGAGAAGGGTATGAGGAGGGAGACTACACCCAGTTCAAGGAGATACCAGTGACAGAGTTTATCAACACTACAGACCCCATTGCAATCCTTGGAACATACAACAAACTCAGTTTTCAACAGTCGCCTGGTGGAGACATCGCTCTAGCCACGTTGGAAAGACTGGAGGAAACCACAGACGAGATCCGCACTTGTTGTGAAGATTTGAAGGTTCTGGGAAAGAAAGAATTCCGGCACCTGCTTAGATGGCGACTGAAGGTCCGTGAGAAGTTCGGCCTTATTGTGAGAAAGGGACAACAAAAAGACAAAGAAGAGCCTGCAGAAGTTGCCGAGATAACGCCGATGGATGAGGAACTAGCGATACAGGAAGAATTACACAAGCTCCACGACAGGGAAAATGCTAGGAGCAAAAAAGAGAGACGAAAGGAAAATGAGAGGAAACGGAAGGACATTATCCGGATGCAGATGCATATGACGACGCCCATGGACATAGGAATGGAACAAGTGGGACTAGGGGGAGAGGAAAGTCCATTTTCAATCAAACCAGTTGAAAGACAGAACGCCAGAGATACCATTGCCGCTGGCAAAGTAGCTGTGGCCGAGAGCGATAGTGATGAAGAGGAATCAGAGTCTGAGGTGGAGGAAACTGATGACGAAGAAGATCGGCTGGAAAGAGAGCTTGACATGATGTACCAGCAATACCAAAGTCGGAAGGAGGAACGAGATACAAAACTGCGGGCTAAGAAAGCTAGGAAAGACTACGAAACGGAGGAGTGGGAGGGCTTCTCTAATTCTGGTGACGAGGAAACCGAGGAAAGCTCCGATGAAGGGAGCGGCGATTCCGGGATGGTTATCTCAGCAGACAAGGCACCGAAATCTGCCGACCTCTCGAGTAAAGCTGCGGTATTTTTTGACCAGGATATCTTCCAGGACCTTGGGGACCTGGATGACACTGAAGAGCATGACAGCGACAGTGCCATCCAGGACGTATCAGAAGACTCAGATCATAGGGATTCCAGCAAGGAAACGAAGAGTGTGGAACCTATTGAGAACTTATCTGAAGATGATGAGCATGAGGAACCGGACGATCCTCGAAAGAAGAATGGTCAGCTCGGTGAGTTTCTGTCTCGACATGGAATCGTGCTACTCATCCGTCTATATTCATAGTATTTCACTAACTGGTTTCGGCGCAGATATCGATATCATCACCGCAGAGGCTATGCAGCTGGCTCAGCAGCTAGCCACTGGCGAGAAGAAATCTCAAGACTTCGTGGACGAAGGATATAACCGATATTCCTTCCGGGACACGGATGGTCTTCCAGAGTGGTTCCTGGACGACGAAACCAAACACTCCAGACCGAATCGGCCCGTGAGCAAGGCAGCGGCAGCCGCTATCAAGGAGAAGATGCGAGCGATCAACGCCCGGCCCATCAAAAAGGTCATGGAAGCCAAGGGTCGGAAGAAGATGAAGGCTGCCCAGAAACTGGAACGGTTACGCAAGAAGTCAGCCTTGCTCTTGGAAGACGAGGGAATGAGCGAGAGGGACAAGTCACAGGCCATTTCCAAGATGATGGGCAGAGCTACCAAGAAGAAGCCCAAGCAACAGGTGAAGTTGGTTGTCGCCAAGGGAGGCAACAAGGGCATCTCAGGTCGTCCACGTGGTGTGAAGGGGAAGTACAAGATTGTGGATGCACGAATGAAGAAAGATATCCGGGCTCAGAAGAGACTCGCGAAGAAGAAGAAACACTGATCAAAAGGAGGGGAAGAGGGGGGAAACAGATGTCATTGTATTCTGTTCTATGTACAAGGCCAGTGGAAGACGGCTCATAGCGATTTTGGATTTGCATGATGATACCATAGCACAAAGTATCTTCGCCTGAAAATATTGAACAAAGATGTCGCTGTATCTCCATGGAAAAGAGAAGAAGGCACAATAATTCAATGTACTGCTCGAAATTTAAAATGCCGAACCAGCAATCCCTGCCAACCTGGACGCCATGCCAAAGGTGCATAATTCAGGATCATCTTAAAGTATTCCCTGTGGCCCCGGTACTTGTTTATGGTCAAAGAAGCTCCACAGGATCTCATGCTGGCCATTAGGCAATTAATTGTTGGCAGAAATCTTCCACCATTCTATTGGCCTACCTGGAGTTCGTTTCATTCACTCAACCCATCCTCAAGGTTCCTGCTCAACTTCTCTTCGATACGGCTGTCGCTCTAAAGCTATTACCAATATATCTGTTGCCGTCTTCCAGAGTCTCATTTAACCTTCTATTTTAATGACGTCTGAAATGGAACTTCAACTCCCGACTGATGATGATCTTACTACTTGTTCTCCAAACCTATACTTTTATTGCTTATTTCCATGGAATGAAGCTGTGGTCTACAGTGCATTCCATTAGAGGTTCATTCTAGCTGCGAGAGTAGAGTTTTCTTATACTCGACCAGCCTCCGGTACACTTCGTCGAGGATCCCAATCGAAGCCTACGAGTACGACCTCCACGATCTATGGCGTAGCTACTTCCAGGTCGGGATGCACAACGGCCCCTTAGGTGCCGAACAAAACCGATTCGTCGCCCAAATTCTTTCTGCAAGGGACCGAATCAGGAAATTGTCAATCAGGTCATCCCTTACGGCGGCAGGATTTGAAGCGGTCTGCCTTTTCTGGTCGAGGATATGACAGGTTACTGGATTGAGGGAAATGCCACAAAGGGCAAAAAAAAAGATAGTTGAGCAGAGGGAGAATCTGGCTGTGTTTCTCTCCAAATTAGGGTCTGTTAGTGTTATCCCAAAGGACAAGCTCTTTAGATGTGCGCTTCTTGTTTCGAGAGATGCTTTGGAGACGAGGAAGGCTTATTAGCAACAGGGACAAGAATGGGAAGGACCAGAACAATCCTGGGTCCTTGAATGTGAAGGACTTGCTCCTGGCTGCCAATTGCTGGCTCATCAACTCTGGAGGCAAAATCATACAGCTATCAGAATGACATGTGAACGTCTTCCCAACTCATATCTCAATGCTGGGTGAACTAGCATGCGAATCGCAAGTCATGCCCGAGAACAATGCATTCAGTCCCGACAGGTAGCTCTAATCCACAGTATAAATGAAGACGAAAGAACTTCCGCCGAAAATTTCCCCTAACTTTTCAACGAGCGTAGCCATCCAGCCAAGGTGTGATTGATTTGAGAGATAAGTTCTTCCATAGGACATGAAGAACCCCGAGGCAAGTAAAAACTCTGTCAAACTCGGCTCTTAATCATACTAGCTGAAAGGATTCATGTCCCATGCATTGCTATAGACACACCTCATTTCAGAGGCAGGGTCAGGGGTTTGGCATTTCTCATTAGCATCCACCATATAGCACACATCTGTCTCTTCTTAGCACTCGCAACACAACACGATAGCTGAAATAGACGGGACTGCCTACCTCCACACTTGCAATGGAGTCCAATGCCGTCCTTTGTACTGCGACTATACTGGTATTAGCATATATAGGAAGAGACATGGTGGAGGAATAAAAAGCGACAGGTAAAAGATATCGGCATTGCTGTCATTAAGGAAAGGACAGAGGGTTAAGGGAGAAGCACAAGAAAGGTCTACATACCGAGCATTGCAGTCCTTAAGATCAGGGACCTGAGCCATGACTGAAGGTAGAAGTAAGAGGAGACTGGCCATGGCGTGGAGATTCATTTCTCTAAAAGCGGATTTTGAAGAGTTGAAAGGTTGACATGAGACTTGGATGAAGTGATTAGAGAAAGAATGGCAGTTTGAGTTAGTCCAATTTTGATGCTACTAAGGAAACGAAGGCCAGAAAGAGGGCACCTTTTATAACACAGCTGGCATTTGCTGTACTTCTGCTATTAATATCACCAAGTGCTTAGCCCTGACATATCAACATTCTTTAAGACGGAGCCAGCTGGACTCGATTGAATTAGAGCATATTAAGGGCATCATTCATGGCTACTTCTCGTCAATACAGATTGTGATGCAGCATTTTAACCGGCATTCAGTGACGCCGCGGCGACAAAGAAACTCGGCGCGCAGTTGCTAGCCCTAAGTCAGGGACACATTGGATGTATCCGAACTCTACGTCAAAATATATGTCCGCCGATCGACATATCATGGTTAATATGAACGTCTTTGACATATACGAAAGATGTGTTCCCTATTGAAGAAGCATCTTGCCATCTACACGGACATGAATGAATGAATGAATGAAGTGGACTCGCCTACTCTTATAGGTGTCTAGAGCCACCATTTTATAAAGAAAAATGGAAAGAATGGACGGAACACTATTGACCGAACTCAACAACCTTTATAATCTCCCGTCCTTGAACCAGATAAATCATTTTCAAAAGCAATGTGAGATGTGAGGCAAATTGACTCTTATTAGAAGCGACGAAAAGAAACACAAATAAGCTGTTGGGGCCCATTGAGAAGAACAAATCTAATTACAGACAGCAAATATAAAGTCCTTTCTGGTCTTTACTGAGACTCTCAGCAGTGCAAGTCTGCCCCTCCGACTGGAATGAAGTACCTCCACTCTACGTCCTTCATCTTCTCGTTGCTCCTTCTCTTAGTGGCCATGGCAGGCGCCACAGACTTGCTAGGCAAGAGAAGATTGCCTAATGACTGGCAGGATAAATGGAACATATTCAGTTTAAGGGACTTCAATTCGGCCAACGATGCTGCTAGCGAAGAGGCTGCAGCAGTTAACATGACGGCCGCTCAGGAGGCTAATGGCGTGAGTTACTCCCATCTGTGTCTACGTGAGTTGGCGCTGGTTACATGTAATTCTTTTCTCCGCTCTCTAAAATAAACGAATAAATACAGAGCTGCCAGAAGAATAATGGGCAAAACGGACTTTGCTCCTGGACCACTTCCCGCGCCCAATCTAGATGCACGAATATTTGTTGGTGTGTTGCCAAATGGAAAGTAAGTGCGCCTTTCCTTCATGGAAATCTCGCTCCATCTATGCCGGCGACCATATGTAGATATACACGGTTCAATCCAAGGCCACAGGAACGAATCCGGTGAGATATGAATTTGCAAACTCAGCACTGACCTGTTCGCTATGTATAGTGCAGGAAGGATGGCGACTACTGCTACTGGAAAGATTCTACTAGGGAATGTCGTTGCAGTTGATTCGGACTGTCTATTTCGATACCATTGCGACTAATATCTACATTTGGCATCTGGTTCATCCTGGAATTTCCTGGCAATGGCTCTGACCGCATGCTTGTCATACTTGAGCTAAAGCCGACATTTTGAGGGTCTGAGGATTTGTGGTGGAAATATCAGTCTATATGAAGTGCAACAAGCGATATAAGAATGGTTGTTTGAAAACACTTGCAGCAGCAGCAGCATCACCATCATCATGATCAACTATAACAGAGCATAACAGAACTGCTGCCGGCCGTGTCTCAATGAACTCTTCATATTGTACACCATACATCTTTGAGAGCCCAGTTGCAGCCAGGTGTCAGAACTAAATACCGCAATTGCCAAAACAAACGAGTATCGGCAAATAAAATGCAGTAATCAAAGCTAAAGGTTACATGTACATTTGTCAGTGATGACTCCCATTCAATATTAGAGCACCTACCTTGGCAGGATGCACAATTAAATGTGGCCTGTCGAATAGAGATACCGCATAGCAAACACTGTCAATAGTCTTGTACTTCTCCTTTGTCCAGTAGTTCAGCATCACATATAAAATGTGAGCACCTGTGTAATTGACGCTGAAAATGACTGCTACTGAGGCCAGAACAGGCTGCCTTTCCACCTGTGACTTCCAGCAGCATCCACATCACCATGTACTTCAGACCACTATTTTGCGCCTGCCAAAGCACTGTTTACGTTGCTTGCTCAACCTCAGCAAGTATTCTGCATGCATTTTGACTGACTCCCAAAATGATGCCAAAAATGGCCTCCCCTAGTGCTTCACCTTGGTGCTACTGCTACATGTTAGGGATGCTGCGCCTAACAGTTAGCAAAGATATTCTGAGGTTAGGCTAAATATACATAAGTCGTTGATGACCGGACGGGAGAGCGATTTCATGTCTATGTTAAATATATCCGCATGATGCCATGAAAGATGATCAGGGATGGAGAGGAAAGTCCGTCAATACAATTTATACATTATCATATTCTTCCAGAAATTTGTAAATCCAGGTCCACAATCTCCTGTCGGCAACAAAAGTAGCGCTCGAGCTCCTGATGCTAGGATAGCTTGAATTTTCGTATCGTGAGAACCATTCTGAAGCCAGAGTCAATTTTCTTGCAACAGTTAGATCGGTCAAGGATCTGCGATCGAAATTCCTTCTTTCCGCCACATCAGAGTTACTGTCCTCTTCTTTGAGAGTAGAGCGCAGCTTCAAATATTTGTCTATTGACTGTATAGATTTCAACTCCATCGCAAGACTGTGGGAGTCAGGATTCAGGCTTTCCCAAAGAGCATCCATGAGGTAATAATCTGCAATGCCATCGAAGTTTAACAAGCGGGAAAGTAACCACATAGGACGGCTGTGGTCAAGCACTTTTGATAAGTAATGATCCTCTTTATCAGGAACTGAATGGTAATGAGAATCTTGAAATCCTTCCTTGAATTTGTCCAGAAGATCGCCAGGAAGCTCGTATCGTGACTGTGGAAGCCCAGGGGCCGTGATTGCCATGGAAAGGGGCACTGAGGAACAAAATGACCAATCAATTAAGCATGTGACATTGTATTGGTCATCGACAAAGATGTTATTAACACTCATATCTGGGTGGTGTAATGAATACCACCATTCATCGCCAGAGCATGTGCTTTTTGTCCATTTGGATTGCATATCTAGGAGAACATCTCCAATGATTGTGTAATCTGTCCGGTTATCAGAGCCATCAATTTTAGCTCCAAGGGAAACGAAATCATGCCACCGATCATAAGCATGTCGAAGCTGAGCCTTGTCTCCGTAGTGTTCTAAAAGCGGACATGGGGCAAGGAAGCAACGAGGTTCAAGGCGGAGTACACTAGCATGCTCCTTGTATGCAGCGACCAACGCATTGTAGAAGTCAGCAGCAGAGTTGAAGGGTCCCCGGTTCGATATTTCAAGTTCATGTCTCTCATGAAGCAGAAGCCCTCGGGTCAGACATGTCTTGACGACAGGCATTCCATCAGGACCTTCAAAGAGAGAACCTATTTGATCGAACCGCAGTTGACAAAGCTGCTGCGTGAATACTCCTAGCTGGTATAGGATCTTTGCCTTTTCACCAAAAGACGCGGATTTCCAAAAGTGACGCAGAGGTCGACCGGCAGCCTTGCTCATTAAGATGTAAGGGATTCCAATATCATTTTTTGCGGAAGAACTTGTAGATGGGTCAGCTCTGGCCTGCTATTCTGAGGACATTACTTACCTATATGAAAGTATTTCAGGTACTGGGACTGAGCTATGTGTTTGAATGTACTTGATCGTCACGGCTTCACTCTCGAGTAACATCGAGTTAGTCTGTAAGCATTGAATACCACCAAGCCCGTTTCGCGGGGATCGCAATATCCACTCTGCACCATCATCAAACGTAACCGTAACTACCCAATTCAAACTGCCTGTCGCCGGAGACTGAGTGAGATCGCAGTGGCACGGGATGCCTCCGCGAAGACTACTCGCTAGGCAGCAAAGAGCAGTGACATTAAACTTTGAATACATGAAAACTTTTGGCGTTCATTGCTTGAAGCCATTCTTGCACTGAGGTAATATTGTTATGTGCTTATAAGGAAGAAGTGTTGAAAACAAAACAAAGCGCTGTTTTTTGTTTGTTTGTCCCGCTGTTTGTTGTTACAGACCTCACTGAACGAGATAACAAAACAGCCTGCGGATACAGTGGTTGCTATAGGTACCTACCTAGGTAGGTACTGTGCAGTGATCTCTTGATGCTACCTAGGTACTAGTAGCCATGCACTTCTCCACCACTCAACAATCCAGAGTGGAGTGGTGGGAGTTCAATGATCAAGGCTTGTTCCAGTTCAGGATTCCATAGAATATTCTCTGGCCTGAGGTCTTGATGCACAACTCTCAAATCGCAAATTTTGTTCTTAGCCCTTGAAATCTCCTACTGCAGTTCTGGCTGTTACTCAAGTGTCTCATTTGTAAGAACTTGGTGGCTCTCCGCTTCTTGTTAGGTAGGCCCTCATTGGAGGGGCATAGCAGACACCAAAATCTTTGTGCAGGTCCTGAAATAGAATGTCTTTTACACCCCCACATGATTCTCATCCAACTCTCCCAGAGAAGCATTACAGTGGTGGAGTTCGGGGAAAAATTCATTGCTCAGTGGTGTTCATTGTTTAATGGTGAGTTACGCTATATGCCATACACTCAAATCTTTCATCTTCATCAGTATGCATGGCTCCACCTCTGCATACCATACCAGCCGTAAGCCATTTATTTTCATTTTTGATGGTTGAGGAAACAAAAGTGACATTAGCGCAAGATTGAAATGGGATCTCTACATATCTGCTACCTCTCTGAAGAAAAACGAACAGAACACTCCTCTTTATATACCTTCAGCTGCTCCATCTTTGTCTGCGTAAATAACTCCATCTCTGCACGTGCCTTGTCGTCAAGCAATTCAACACCTGCACCGCCGTCATGTAGTGCGACCCAATAGATGGTGTCCACGTCGAAGCTCTTTCTTGCTGCATAATCGAACCAGAAGCGCCCAGTCCTCCACGAGTCGCGCATCCGAGTGGAAAGAGGTGGCCCCCTGGATTGCTTGCACCCTAATGCTGTTTCCTTTTCTACTTGCTCCAAGGCTCGCAGGAACTGCTCCATTCTCGGCTCATAGAGGGCCACGAATTCATCCATGGAGCATCGTTCAAGCCACGTTTCCGGTCCAGACAGCAGCAACCACCAAGGCGGATCGTACGTGAACTCTGCCGGCATTGCATTCGTAAATTCAAAATCGAGCACAGCGGTAATACGGAAGGTTTCCGGGTTTACGAGCATGTTCGACGGTCGCATGTCGTCGCAGAAGGGTATAAATGGTCCACTGTCCTCAGCACAGTACTTTGGGATAATCTGTGCGAACCGATGACGGACAATGAACCGGCCCTGAGCGATTTCCGGATTATCGGCGAGGTTGCGCTGAGTCCAAAGGTGGGTCAGGTGCTCATTCGCGACTGATCTCAGGTAATCACTTGCGCGGTCAAACGGTGCGACAGGAAATTGTCCATCAGGGTAGCCGGCAACAGTCGCCAATTCGTTCATGTTGTATGTTAGGGGTCGTCCGCCAACATACCATGTACCTGAAGCGTGGTCCTTAGAAATAGCTCCGATGCGAGGAAACGTAAGTTGAGAAAGCTGAAGCATGTAATGGGCGATTTGACGATAGATCTTGTCTAGTATTGTGTTGTCGATGTCTGGATTTAGAACCACGTCTTCCTGATCCGGTTGCTTTAAGACGGTTGATAAAAGCACTCCTTCAACATAATCCATGATGATAAATGGACCAAGTTGTTGTGGGCTCTCGGCAATTAAGCCCCAGCTGTGAACGCGAGGAATAGGAATATCCGTGTTTTGGCGGAGGTATTCCATGACCTGGACCTCGTTCGCGACCTTTTCATTCCTATAGGCTGTAGCCGTGTGTCCCGGCTTTGGGAACCGAATAATGGCGTCCGGCCCTCCATCGTTGAAGCCGATGCGAAAGCAGAAGTTGAAGGAACCCTTGAGAAAGCCGATATACTTTCCACTTCCCCCTCCTGCCCGGCGCGTAGCAACAAAAATAGCTAATTCGGCCTTTAAGTCGAAAACCTTATTTAACCAAGCCTTGCATTCATCATCACCGTTGGTCTCTTCAATCTCGTCAAAATATGTCTTGAGTGAGGATGTCTTCTGTTGAGGCATCTGAAGCGGGATACGGATAGGTGGTGGATGAAAAGATACCAGGTCAGACCCGGTTAGCAGAACTTTAAGAGAGGAGGAGCAAGTAATCTAAAAATCGGCAAAGATGCCTGGTATGCTGCTCATTCTGATTTGATGAAGTACCGCCATCTTCCCCCTACCCTAGGTATCCCCTGAAAAAAGATGCCTCGTAACGTTTGCAACGCTGCATCTGGTTCGTTTACGCTATGCACCCCCCAAAATCAAGCCAAAATATAGGACAGTTGGCCTTAATGTTGGTGAGGCTGAGTGATAACACTGCATTTCCTTTCTAAGGTGGCTGGATAGCGCTATAGACGAGGCTGGACATGCCGTGTATATCCTTCCTGATCAGCACAAAGTCTGCTCCGGTCCAGCCACCTTCCTCTCCTGCAGCCAAGTCGCCAACACGGAGAGCGATGGTGAGCGTTCCTCAATATTAGACGCTTGCTTTCTTTGGCAACTGGAGAAAGGTTATCGTCTCCATGCATGCTGATGGTATTTACCCTACATCTGAAAATGATTGACACCCTGGCTGTCTCAACCAGAATTAATATTATCAATATGTCTGTAACTTAGGGCGGCATTCTCAGCCTGGAGACTGAAAAGCCTGATAACCTAACGCTACAGTAGTGTAACCAATACTCTAGCGTTTCCAGATTGGAGACATCAGCCCATGATGCTGACGCCTCTTGGCCCGAATTGTTAGCACGTATTTACGTTCCAAAAATGCATCTTCCAGCAGCTTGTAGGCAAATGCAACTCCTTGTTATTAACAGCCTTATTGTTTCAAATGGTGGCGAAGACTCCCCGAGCCGCCAAATAACCGGCTCATTGTTACCTAGAAACTACTATCTACTACACTTAAACTTAGGCTTACGCTCAGCTCTAGCCTACGCCTAGATTAAGCCTACACTCGGATTTGAATCTAAGCGTAGGCTAAAACTGCTAAAACTGAGACATGTAGACTGGAGAAACTGAAAGGAAAAAGTAGAGCTTGAACAATCTGTACAGGCCAGGAGGGAGCAAGACTACTTTAGATACATCACGGCCATGTCCCTCTCCATGAGCACGCGCGTCTACGAGGCAGCGGAGATGGTCATGAGGTAGGTAAAGGACGACCGCGTATGCCAACGAGGATTGGGAGTTGGACGCAGATCACAGCCTGAGCATGATCATGATGACGTGTAAGTTGTCATTGAAGCGTCCATGTGTCCGTGTCAATGCCTCTGTAGAGAAAGAAGTTATCGCTAGGAAGCATCGCACTTTCCGAAGAGAGGAGTTTCTAAGAGATCGCCAAATCGCTCCACATGTAACGCTTAACATTACGGTGGGTCCTCGGGCCAGTGGTGATTCTCTTACTTCGCGGGGAGCCTCTGGCACATATCTTCTAAACTTCCTGTATCTACCGACACAAACCTGTAGAATTAATCATGAGAGCTACAGCGTATCTCTGTCAAAAACTACTTCAATTTTGCTAAAATTAACCCAACGCCATCAGGTAGATTATGTTATTTCTCGGAAAACAATTCTGCGGGGAACTGTGATCAGCTGACATCAGCCTTGCTGGGTTGAACACCAGTGTTAGATCGCAGGTGCCTCGCTTAGTAGGCGCCAACCTAGATAGGAAGCCGGCACCGACCTCAGTCCGTGAGAATAGCAATCAATAGTGATTCCAACAACCGGTTGGGACCTGACACAGTTGTCTCAAGCTATTGCTTCCTCCCTTCTGACAAGCCGATGGATAACAACAGCTCCCCGGATTATAAATCTCTTTATCTGCTGGAAGCAGAAAGGAGGCGGCAGGCTGAAGATGAAGGCAGACAGGAGAAAGAAAGGAGACGGCAGGCTGAAGATGAAGGCAGACAGGAGAAAGAAAGGAGATGGCAGGCTGAAGAGCGCAACCAACAGACAACTTTCATGGAATTAATGCGCCATTGCCACAATGTACTCGCCCTACCGCTGAGAGTCGGGACGCCATCTCGCTCGACTACCGGGAAAATACCTCTTCCCACTGGAAAATACTGCCCGACAAGATTGGAACATTGGACCGACTGCCCAATCCAACTGTCAGAACTCTATAAGTCTGTCTGCAGGTATTTCCTATTGGAACCAGGGGACGCGCCACGTCTGTTTCCGTCTCTGCTTGAGTTAGAAGGATTAGGCCGACGAATTGTTCGCGAGCCACTCAGCAGCGAGCGCGACCTTGAGGTTTATGAGCGGTTTGCCGTGGAAGATCATGTCCGTGATATAATTACTGAGTTGTGCAAACTACCAGCTGCTCGCGAAGAGTTCGGCCTCGGTGATGGAATCCAGTTCAGCAATCATACGAATATCTTGAATAAGAATGTAGATATTGAAGATATTGAAGTGGATGCAAGCCAACCGTCAAGTGTACATCACCCAAGACCTGATCAGTTCTGCATCCATCGTGTCGACGGCAACACTAACACTCTCCTCACAACTGTTGAGTATAAACCGCCTCATAAGCTTCCTGTCGCAACCCTTCGCATGGGACTCCGACCAATGGACCTATGGAAGGTTATGGTTAGATCAAATAAAATGCCTACAGACCCGGAAGCAAAGTTGAGCTACAATTCAGAGCAACTTGTCTGCTCCGCTATTGTCCAGGAATATCATGTGATGATCCAGGAAGGACTTGAATATTCCTATGTGACAAATGGGATTGCCCAGGTCCTACTCCGTGTTCCATGTGACGAGCCAAGCACGCTTTACTACTTTCTCTGTGATCCTAACAGTGAAGTGAACCTGGAAGCTGAATATAGTTCACAGCTATGGAAGACTTCTGTTGCAAGAACACTATGTTTGTGTTTGCTGGCCTTCCGCTCACCTGTGCGTAGCCAGGAATGGCGAAGTTCTACACGACCAGGGCTTCCCCTTTGGGTGACTGGTTTTGATCACACTCGTTCTCAGATTCCTAAAGCAGAACTGCCGCAGACCCTTCTCCACTCTGATAGTACAACCCCGGAGCACACAAGTCCCGAATCCGGTTCAGCTTATGAACCGCCATCATCCCAGCCGGATTCTCTAGGAGCAGAAGCTCGCCGAGTGCGTACAAGGTCTCAGGCCAGATGTGCACCCTCGAGCGTATTGCACCGCTCTCAGTCACCAGAATCATCGGACTCCGACTTGAACCAAGCGGTTAGGCACAAACGGAGGTTCAGCGAAGTCTCTTCCTCGTCTGCCCAACGAGGGGCTCGTCAACGAGAGACTGGGAATAATCAAGGCGCCCAGCCTGAAAGCCAGGATGCGCAATTTTGCACCCAGCGATGCTTACTTGGGCTGCAAACTGGGGATATCCTAGATGACTGTTGTCCAAACGTGATGTTTCACCGTCGAAGCAAAGATGACCTCAAACATCTCATCACCTCAGAGGATTTGATGCATTTACTGAAAGCACAATTGGACGAAAACATTGACCGATGCATATCCCTCGGAAGTTGCGGGGCATATGGTGCGCCGTTCAAACTGACCTGCGCTGTATATGGCTATACTGTCATTGGAAAAGGAACCACGTCAGGACTGTGGAAAGAAGTCTCTCGCGAAGCACAGGTATACCGAATTTTGCGGGAGGCTCAAGGGTCTGCTGTGCCTGTTTTCCTGGGTTCGATCGACCTGGCAAAAATTTACTTTCTTCATGGGGCTGGAGAGATCCGTCACATGCTCATCATGGGCTGGGGTGGTGAAAGCACAGCAACGATGGAGATGACGCCTTGGCTTCGCCAGGAGATTCGCAGATCGAACAAGGAAATAAGAGCCTTGGGAATCATCCATGATGATCTTCGGCGTGACAATATTCTTTGGAATAAAGAGCTTGGGCGGGCATTGATCATTGACTTTCACCGCTCTACATTGAGCTGTCGGCCAGCTTCGAAGCGATTGCAAACAGCGGAAGTAAGAGCTATTTCAGCCAGAGCCAAGAGACGTAAAACATTTACGCATCTTGTGGGGTAGGAAGTATGTTTAATTCTTATGAGATCAGTGATTGCATAATAGATAATAATGAAGCATTCCTGCCACTAGCACTGCGCACTCTAGACACCTTTGCTAAGCCAGGCGAGTCTTCCAAAACGCTATTAGTACCCTAGCGCGTGTCAGCGTCAGACAACCAGAACCCCAAGCTATTTTATACTGATCAACAATAATTGCAAATTGATATTGTTCAACAAGAAATGATCAGAGGCAAAAGAATAACCTAGAACATTGCGGCGGCCCACGATATCGATACTGCGGCTTCAGCTGGATACGATCAAGAATAGCTTTATCAATATTGTTGACCATAGTGGTTGCGAAGAAGAAGACACCCTGGTAGTATTCAAGTTTGCAAAGGAAAAAGGCAACAAGGCGGCTCTGCTATAACTGCAAGCTATTGCACTGTTGCAAATACATCTAGAAAGAGGATCGTCTTCCAGGCAGTGGCAGCATCAAAGATTTGGGGAACGAGATGTGCACTCTGATGTTTGAAAGTCTTGTCGCACTTCTGACATTGATGTGGTGTCTTCAAGTTCGACCTCTGCCTCTTTTAGGCTCGTTGTTTGCTGGTGCTTGGTTGCGGGTGGTGACCCTGGTGGTTGCTTACGTGGTTTGTTTGTTATGTTGACAGGAAGAGTGGAAGAAGCGGTGCTATATCTGGAAGGAGGTGGGGAGACTTGAGACGTGGGTGGGAGATGCAGCCAGTGCTGTCGCTGGCGGACTGGTGATTGTAGCATTCACCAGTACAGCCTGGTAGAAGTGCATGGAATTGGATGTGCAAGAAGAAGAATCAGAGGATGCGTAGGAGGCTGCACTCAATGCAGCAGATGTGTATGGTGAAGGTCCTAAGGGTGCGGTTGTTGAAGATTGGACAAGATGACAATCCAGTGTATGCCGCTCCATGTCACTCTCAATGCCGATACTCTCCTCGCTGCCTCTATGGCACAACTGTTCATGGCGCTTGGTATTGCTCCTGACATTGGAACTCTTCCCACAGCCTGTGTAGGCGCATCTAAACGGCCTCTCGCGTGTATAAGTATGTAAATGGACGTCGCGATCCTCGTCGTGATCCTCTTCAAGGCCTGTCAGTATTCCTGTAGATAATATAGTTGTCTGGATTATCTTGAGGATTCAGCATTTCATCGACATTCATTGTAAGCCTCCCCCACCACAATTTCCGAGCCTATTAGAAATTTTCGGGGAGAAGGAGAAGTATTCTTTCTTGGCCTGAGTGATAGTTGGATAGACTTCCATTTTCCATCAACTCCATCTGGATCCCTGGGCCAGAAAAGTCGAGACATGGAACAACGCCGTCGCACCGTACCAGCCGGTAGAAAACCTTTCTCTTCTACTAGATTAGTAGACTCTTGCGACTGATACGAGCTGTTCTCGAAGGAATTTCTCTCTTTTTCGCCGCCCTCGGGGATACGGTATATCAACGGTAGTTTGACCGTGGTCCCGTCTCGTTCAACCCCGGAGCTACCCTGGCCAATAACAGGGTCGCTTTAGAGGCGTACCATCCGGGCGCAATAGATAATAAGGCGGCGGGTCGGGCATGAGAGCAGAAATGGAAGTATTCTGTGCTGGTGACAAGTACCAAGTTCAACAAGTCTATGCAGTGTCTGCGGAGCAACTCGGAGGGACGCTGGAAAATCCTCGGTTCCCAGAACAGGCTGGGCACCAATATCTTGTCGATAGTCCATTTCGTCCTCAAGTTGTCTTCTTTCTTAGTAATGTCTACGGTCGAACTGTGATCTGCGCGTTCCGCCTGTAGAGTGCGTGGTCGGATCTATTTAACATGTCCGTAAGCGGTGTTGGAGAGCAGCGCTAGTCGATACCACTTCGCTTTGCATGATTCCAATGGGGGAATAGAGGTCGGCAGCGATAGGCACGGTACATATATACAGCCATTTCAGGCTTATTTCCGCGATAGGGCAAGCGTAGCGGGTTGGCGTTTTCAGCTGGCTGAGATCTTCAGGACCACTGGAAGGGAGACTCGTTGGATGCGCAGAGCAGGCAGATAACCTTTGGCAAAGCATCCAGCCGGAAGCTAATCGGAGAGGGGCGCTGAAACCGCCGAAACTGCAGCGGTCCCGACGCTATGGAGCCTGCCCCCTTTTCTATTTTCGTGGGGTTGTGAACTCGATGGATTGTGTGTGGCGTTTCGAGGCTGAATGATGGACCACGAGAGTCGCCTCACATTCTTCTACTCCAGAATCTTCCACTCTTCCCTTCGCTGCTGGTTTCCTTCTGTCACCATCGTTATTATACTTATCGTTCATTCATTCTATTTACTCTTTAGGCCAGAATCTTCCTTCTGCGACTCATGCATAAATCACCGACATAGGCGTATCCTACATTCCTCACTCTCTTCTTCCCCATCCGATCTCTCTCGCGCGCTCTTCATTACCCCCTGCCCTCTCAAACTTTCCATGGGTTTTTTTGATCACCTTCAGAAAGGTGGTTCCTTCTCCTTGCAGGCTCCAAAGCCGCAGATTCGCAAAGTTGTTCAAGCCAGAGCAACTCCGTCATCGCGACCACCGTCGTCCCATGTACCAGCCCACGCTCCGTTACGGAATTCTCCGCTCTCTGAAAATGGAAGAAAAACTCCTGGCCGGAAGAACAGGTCCGTCTCAATCGAGGCGGAGACTCTCTCTTCGAAGAGTCGATTAGGCACGCCTAACTCTCGTACCCGGAAACGGACTACCCCCGAGCAGCGCTTTTCGAGTTCCAGCGACGATGACGACGACGACGATGACACGGACGCCTCCTTCGACATGCGCAAGCGGGCTAGAATAAGCGACAGCACGGAAATAGACCCCGAGAGGAGTGTGCGCTCGCTCCAGGCGTTTTCCGAAGCGGGATTACAATCCCTTTCCATGGTCCATGCCGCCGATATCGCATCCCTGAAGGATACTGCGAAGTACCGACGCGCGTTTGGGGAGACTGACGAGCCAGCAGAGATCTTCTTACAATATCCCAGTGTTTCACAAAAGGAGAGGTATGAACTCGGAGCGATGAGTATTCTTATCTATTCGGACGCGTTGCGACTAACTTGTCCTTTTACCCTCCTGTTAGATACGACCTAGTCCTTCCACGAGACGACGATGACTTCAAACCCGTTGACGAAATTGTCCAAGTCATCGAGGCTGTTTCCCAGAACCATGTTCCCGAGGAAGAGGCAGATGAATTCACTAACGAGTCCACTGGGATTAATCGGCGGCTACGGCGCACTCTAGCCCATGTGTCTGAGATCGGGTTCCGACAGGTTGTCGCGGATTATAACCGTGCCATCGAACGCATAAGGATTAATGGGGGGGTCACAAGGCGGCTTGACACCACCAAACGGCTGAACCTGTCCCTTGTTGAACGGATCCTAAACCAGATCTACTCACGGACTGTATCTCCTCGAGTTGAGGCTCTCCGGAAGTATGAAAATGGGACGGACAATGTCTACGGCGAGCTTCTCCCGCGGTTCATCAGCACCATTTTCAAGGAGACTCGATTGAGGTCGGGCCAGGTTTTTGTTGACCTGGGTTCCGGAGTGGGCAACGTGGTTTTGCAAGCCGCGCTGGAAATTGGCTGTGAAAGCTGGGGCTGCGAAGTGATGCAAAACGCAAGTGAGCTGGCCAAGCTCCAGCAAGCCGAGTTCCAGACGCGCTGCAGACTTTGGGGCATCGAGCCGGGCAAGACACACCTGGTTCGTGGTGACTTTCTCACGGAGCAAAACATTATTCAGGTCCTGAAACGGGCCGATGTGGTCTTGATCAACAACCAGGCGTTCACGCCGCAGCTGAACAATGAGCTGATTAACCACTTTTTGGATATGAAAGAGGGCTGTCAGATTGTCTCTCTCAAGTCTTTCGTTCCCGCTGGCCACAAGATCCAGTCCCGGAACCTCAATTCCCCCATCAACTTACTCACTGTCAAGCAGGAGAACTATTGGTCCAATAGCGTCAGCTGGACCGATGTTGGCGGCACTTACTTCATTGCGACCAAAGACAGTTCGAGGCTAAAAGCATTTGTGGGAAATATGAAGTGAAGAGGATCCCTATTTCCACGGGTTCTGCCAAAAGAACCGGAGCATGTCGTGCTCGATATCTGAATATAGCCATACACGTTGGCCTGTTCATACTCGTCCTGTTTTCATGCCTTCTGTCGGCATTGCGATACCTACTTTTCTTGCATGGGTTGCATTTGGGAGCACTGGGTTGGATTTCAGTCCTTGATTGGAGATAGAGATAGCCGTGCGCTATCATATTGCATTGGTTTCACTGTTGCAAATGATGATCATAGTCTCTTGGGTGCCATGTGTACAGCGCACTATCCGTCCAGCAGTGATTGGCCCCTATTTTGTTTCATGTTCTAGCACATATCACCATGGACGACCTGTATAGAACAGTATAGAAATGACCAATGTCAAAGAATCAAATCATAGCGTGGTCAAAAGTCATGAGAATTTATAGGCATCATTCATAGCATCCGCTTCTTTTCCCACCCTGGCCATCCACCGATCGACCAACTCTTTGTTTTCCTTCTGTAACCGACTGGACCTGTCCTCGGCCATATTTAATTGGAGATTCAACGATGCCAGCTCGTCTTGAAAGTCCTAGATAACAGAACAAAGCGAGTCAGCGATCATGCTAACTGCTTTGAATTGCGGGATGAGCACGATGGTAACCCATACATCTAGTAGTTTAGCTTTTCCCTTCAGTTCCTCTTCTCTATCCTTCAAACGTAAATGCAGGTGCATCCTCTCGCTATCAAGCGTATTGATACGACGTTGATCTTGTGCGCCCCTCTTTCGAAACTTCTCCAGATCGGCCGTGACTCGACTGAGCCGGTCCTGCAGCTCGGAGCGGGAGCGCTGTGCCTCGGAAAGGTCTGCGCGAGTAGCTGCGAGAATATCTGCTATTGACGGACCGGATTCATCTGACGGTGGCTGCTGCTGTTGTTTCTTGGAGCCGGTTCCCGGTGATGCTGCTGACTGCTTCCCTGCCGCAATGTCGGCTTGTGAACCGTCTGCTGGAGTAGTATTTGTTGCTGGTATTGTGCGGCTGTTGCTCCGGTCCGCAAGACGAGTGTCTTCAGATCAAGGCTTCGCGTTAGCAGTCTGGTGTACATGAGCGCCGCTCATCATGAGACACATACAGGCATCGTATAGTGCGAGGTTGGCCTTCTCGGTTCCATCGCGGACCGCCAGGGCGGCGAAGTACTCTTCGCGCCAGTGGACCATGTTCTGGTATGATTGTTGCCTAAAACGAGATGACCAGGGAGATATTCCGAGGAAGTAGCAACGGCATACTATCGATTACGGATTCATTGCTGTGCTTGAAACAGGCTTTGGATACGGAAGAGTAGGACCTGTAGGTATGGGCCCAGGAGCAAGGATGTCACTTTTGCTGGGCAGCGATACAGATCCCGGCAGGACCCCACTATATATATATTTCCGGGAGAAGCAGAAACGCGGAGGTGTCTGTCTGCTCAAGGAGCATTCACCGTTGTAGACTGGACAAACGTGACGTTATCTCACTCGGAGACTCGAGATCGCTAGCACCCACGAGACTGCTTGGCGACCGCCTCACCCACTGCATCATCGCCCGTTATCCTTGTTCCCAACCAAGCCAACCTACCCCAAACTCTCCTTCTTCGTTGTCCATCTGCTCGTCCATCCTTGCAGCACAGGGAGGACCTCCTTCCCTATCTCTCCCACTTCACCCTCTATTCTTCGTCTGCCTCCTGGCACCTCCTTCGAGCCGCCTCCTGGTTTGGCGCCCCGGGTAGCACGACCATGGCGTCACGGAAGAAGGTCTTATTGAAGGTGCGTTGTCTCCCACCATGCTCCTCGCGACGGCACGCTAACTGAAGCATTAAATTACCTGCAGGTGATAATTCTAGGTGATAGCGGTGTTGGTAAAACCAGTTTGATGAACCAATTTGTCTGTCGTCCGATCGGTGTTCCCGCGCGACATTGCCGCTGATAAGTCCTCATCGGGAAACAGGTCAACAAGAAGTTCAGCGCGAGCTACAAGGCGACAATCGGGGCCGACTTCCTCACCAAGGAAGTTCTGGTTGAAGACCGTCTAGTCACCATGCAGGCAGGTTCGCCCTGAGTGACTTTCCAAGGGAATGAATTCAGTCGTTAACAACTCGCTCCTACTTGTGCAGATTTGGGATACAGCCGGCCAAGAACGATTTCAGTCGCTGGGTGTCGCATTCTACCGGGGTGCTGACTGCTGCGTTCTGGTGTATGATGTGAACAATGCGAAGAGCTTTGAGGCCCTCGACAGCTGGCGCGACGAGTTCCTCATTCAAGCCAGCCCACGCGATCCGGAAAGCTTCCCTTTTGTGAGTTCTTCTGGCCATTCTACCTAGTAGGTGTTTGTGCTGCCATTGGTTACTTACATGCGACCGCTTTTTCATTCAGGTCGTGATTGGCAACAAGATCGACGTCGAAGAGAACAAGCGGATGATCTCTTCTAAACGCGCCATGACCTTCTGCTCGTCTAAGGGCAACATCCCCTACTTTGAGACGAGCGCAAAGGAAGCCGTCAACGTTGAACAAGCTTTTGAAGGTGGGGAGCTTCCGCTATATTAAACATTGACATTTTAGGGCGCCCCTTACTAAACCCTTTTTTTCCCTTTCCAGTTATCGCGAAGAGTGCTCTTATCCAGGAAGAGGCAGAAGACTACAATGGCGACTTCAACGACCCCGGCATTAACATCCATCTCGACAGCGAACGCGACTCATGTGGTTGTTGATTCTCGTTGTACAGATATAATCCTCTCAGACGGTTCTACCTCAAATTCGCATACTTCTATGTTTACCCTTTCAGCGTGTAGGTGTGTGTAGACGGGGTTTGCAAACATCTACTTTTTGACTTGAAGGTCTGGAGGCATATGGCCTTCTCTAATCACCGTATCAATTTGCGTCTCATGTACCTTGTCGGGCGTATTGTTTTCGTTTTTTTTCCTTTCTTTCTTTCATCCGTCTTCGTTTCACGTCTGATACTCTTGGGATTCTGGAATATACTATAACTAGCTCTATTATCCGCTGACAGCCCCAAACTAAGCCTGAGCATTTCAATTCCGGCGAACTGTAAGTAATACAAGAACCAATACGTAGGTGGCCCTGGACATCTAATGCATCCACCTGGGCAGCTATTCATTATGCAGGTTTCTGGAGCCAGCCCTGATTGGCGGGGTGTGACTGCAACCACATGTCAGAGCACCTTATCGCTTCTCCCACCATCATGATGACACTTCGCTTCCTCGAACTCGGTGTCAGCTAATTATACATCTCCACCGTGATACCTCCCTGCTGAGCAGAGGAGTGGATTTCATAATAGGGGCTACACTGTTTGATCCCTTTAAGTTGATTGTGAAGCATACTCACACGACACCCGCTCCACCCGGCCTCGTGACTCCTGGTGAGCCGCGGAAGGGCGCAGCTCGACGTAATGACTGGGCATACTGGTTCTCCTACCGATTCTTCCCCCAGACAGAGATCGTTCAATACTACACATATGCCTCCGGAATTCGACGGGCATTTGTCCCATGTGGGGACATCCAAGCCGCACACGTCACGGTTCGGTGTCGCGCGACGGACCGTTGGCGTCAGTCTACTCCTGGTAGTGGTGGTCTTGTGGACGGCTTCGAATTTCATGGCTAGTGTAGGCATATCTTTTTTTTCTCTCTTAGAGACTCAAGCAAGCTAGTCGTTGCTAATCCTTGTTCTTGTGCGTAGACCATCTTCGCCGACAACACCTACTCCAAACCGTTCTTCGTGACATACATTAACACCTCGTGCTTCACACTGCCCTTATTCTGGATCCTCTTCGGTCGACTATGGCGATTATGGCGATCCAACAGACTCCGCCGGATCAATTCGCTCTCCAGCCTCTTACGGCATCTTGATTCGCATGATCCGAAAGCGGTCGAGATCGAAGAACAGAGCGTCTTGCGAGCTGCGTCTCCCGGCCACGAGGACGAATTGGAGAATGCGTTCAGTGGACGCGATGCGTCGGGTGTGCTGGAAGACGAGTATGAGCGCGAACATGAACGTGGACATGGACATGACCCTGAGAATTCAAAACTTGGTCTCAGGGCGACGGCTAGACTAAGTATTCAGTTCTGCTTGCTATGGGTAAGAGATAAGCTTGATTCTAAGGTTTTGTGGGCTGTTAAAAACTGATCTGTGGGAAATTGACACGTTTAGTTTCTTGTGAGTTCATGTCCTGGCATGTCTGTCCTTGGGAGAGCCCAGTCTAATCAGTGTTAGGCGAATTATTTTGCTCTAGCCTGTCTGCAGTACACGACGGTGGGAAGCACCACAATCTTGACATCAACCAGTGGTATGTAGCAGCTGAAGGTAGTGGACGGATGGAAGATGAACAAGGAAGAAAATGGCGACGGAAAGAAAAGAGAAGCCCAGACTAATGGATCCTCATAATGCAGGCGTCTGGACACTCATTTTCGGTGCCGTAATCGGTGTCGAGAAATTCACCATCCGGAAATTCCTCGGCACCATCGCCTCGTTAATGGGAATCATCCTGATCTCCCGTGTGGATCTTTCAACCTCAACGCCTGATCCTCCCCCGGATGATAACAGCAGTAACAGCAACGGGGGGCCCTCTTTCCCGCATAAGACTCCCGTCGAGATCGCCCTCGGTGACGCCATGGCGGCATTCAGCGCGGTGTTGTACGGGGTGTACACGATCGTGATGAAGAGGCAGGTCGGCGATGAGTCAAAGGTTAACATGCCCCTATTCTTTGGATTGGTGGGATTGTTCAATCTCGCTTTTCTCTGGCCGGGTCTGGTCGTTTTGCATTTAACTGGGCTTGAGACCTTTGCGTTACCCAGTTCTAACCATATTTGGGCTATTATTTTGGTATGTATTTTCCGTTTAGTTCTTCTCTTTCATACTCTGCATGTTGAGAATGAGGACCATGTCTCATGCGTAATCAGGTCAACGCCCTTACTTCCCTCCTGTCCGATATCTGCTGGGCCTACGCCATGCTCCTGACGACTCCGCTCCTCGTCACGGTAGGACTCAGTCTCACCATCCCCCTATCGCTGGTCGGTGAAATGATCTTGCAGTCCTACTATTCGACGCCATTGTACTGGGTTGGAGCGACCATCGTCTTCCTGTCGTTCCTGGTTGTAAACCATGAGAGTCGGGAGTCTGACGCTGATAGCAGCGCGGGGAAGAGACAGACTGGCTACGAGGCGATTCCTGGTCGGGATGAGGAGAGTGAGATGGATTAATTGATTGGGTGGACATGTGTGTGGATCTTTATATATGTTTTCTGGTTAGTGCGTGTCATACTAGAGTGATGAATATAGGAACGGCTATGTTTGGTTATAACAAGTGGTAACTACTAATTGCGGCAATGGCAGGTAGTCTAGAGCTGCCTAGAGAAAGAGAAAAGGGGGGGAAAAAAAAAGGAAAGAAAGACAGGAAGACAGGAAGACAGGAAGACGAATGTTTGCCAAAAAGAAAAGACCTCAGGTCGAAAAGGGTATGTATACATGAGGGCGTTAAGAAATTGTCGGACTGCCACATCCAGGGAATCAGTGATCATCAACCGTTAGTTCAGAAGGAAATGAAAAATGAAAGAGCGAAGACCACATATGAAAACATCGGCAGGGGTAAGTCAACACAACCGGCGTATAGACTCAAACAAGCCAGTCTGCACTGCGACAATTATATCCCGGAAACCCTCAGAGAGTGATCGCCATGCGCTTATATATACTGCATGACATGCCAGCACGGGAGGAAGAGCCAGACAAGTAAGGGAAGAAAAAAAAAATTACAAATAGACGGAAGAGAAGACCAGATGGAAATTGCTTCCATACAAAGAAAAAATAGACCCGGAAGGAAAATAAAAGAGTGAAGAGCCGCGGGCTAGCTTCAACAATAACCAGGTCCAGTAAAGCTGTGCGTAAACCAGTGACAGCAGCAATCCATGATTAGGGAGTCGCTACCGAGGGGCTGAGCCTCTTGCGAGTAACAACAATGCTTTTGAAAGACCCGAGCCATTTAGCCAGGGCTTCCTCGTTCGGCGCAGCGAATCGATACGACCTATCTTCCGCAATGACCTGAAAACAGAATTTCTTAGATCGTGAAATAGGATCAATCTCGGCGGCATCGATCACTTGCGCCATTGGAATTATCCTGATAGCGGCGTACTCCTACAGGAAGAAAATTAGCTTGTTTCATCCACGCGTGTTTTTAAACACGAGACGTCTTACCTGTTCGTCTTTGTAGAAGGCAAGGCTCTTCGGCCGCATGACGACCCATCGTCTTTTCCACTGTCTCATGCTACCTGTGATCCTGAGATACCTTAGGTACCCATCGCAAACGACCCTTTCCGGGTCACGCAGAACGGTCGGGGTGCCTGGAACAAAGGATAGTCTGTCGCCTTTAACGGGGGTAGACAGATTCCTAAATGAAGTAGCCGAATGGGGTCGAGTGCTGCTCCCAGCTCCATCAGACAGTTCCGAGTAAGATGTAGCATCGTTTGCCGAATGATCCTGGACGCACAGGAATTGCTTCGCCCGAGGGTAGGGCGAGAGTATCTTTCCGAAACCGGCGGTGTGTGTCGTTCCAAAGAGGTCGTCTGAGTTATCGGTAGTATCGTCCATGGGTGTTCTGCAGCCCGCGCCTTTTTTACCGTTCCGAGTCAAGGCCAAAAAGGCCTCCTCAGTCTCGTCCAGAGGTGTTTCTGCCCGAATGCACTTAATCCAGTCGTTCGCATCCTGCTCCGAGAGCGCCTGGAAACGGTAGTTCTTGGAGGGAGTGAAAATGCCAAAGACATGTTCTCGGGTCGATCTAGGGAGTTTAACGGCTGCAACAGCTGTAACGTCGGACAGGATAATAGAGAGTCTAAGCCTCGTCGCCTCCTCATCTTTATAAACCGACAGGAGATTGGGTCGAAGGACGAGATACGCAGATTTCCAGGTAGCGATGAATGCCTAGATGGACAATAGGGTCAGTCAGCTAATTCCAGCTAACTTTTAGAAGAAACATAAGGAAAGGGAGTATGTTGGACAACAACTGACACGCTTGTTCTTCGTTCGACGATGTACCTTCCCACTCTTCAAGACTCGATCGAATTCAAAGCTGCCATTCTCGTTGACGGGAGACAAGACATCCAGGTTCAGATGACCATTGCGCGAAGGAGTAGTTGGCAATGTCGGATTGGGCAGCGTAGAAGTGAGCTCCGGGAGACGGGTGGGTTGGCTCTTCGCAAGCGCAGCAGACCCGCGCAGCGGCTGAACAACAAGGGAGTGATCCATCATGTTGTCAGGAACACCTGGATTGTACCTGACTATCCAGAGAAAAGAAGAGTTCAACTTGAAAATTGAATAGATCGCGAATCCCCAGCAGGTGGTTATTCCGCAAGGAGGCCGCGGCGCCAGCGGCAATGCCTGTATGATAGCGCAGTCTTGTGTGAATCCGTCGTGACGTCGGGAGGGAGGGAGACAACTGGCGGTCTATGTATATGAATATATATAGAGACGCAATGCCCGGGGGGGGAGTGAAAAAAAAAAAAAAAAAAAAAAAAAGGAAGTGTTGGGATGTTTCGAGGCAGTGTCTAAGATTGAGGCAGGCAGCAGGAATCTACAGGACGAAGAGGGTTGGAAAGAAGCTCAGTTGTGGCTTGGCCGGACAGGTTCCTGAATCCTGACCCAAGTTTGACGCTTGACAATTGGCGCCAATGGATGGGGACGGGGAGGGGTGGATGCGCACAGGGATTCGAGCCCCTATTGTCTGAGCTAATAATATCGATCGTCTGCCATGGTCCAGTAGATAACAGAACTAGTCACCATCTTATCCGTTCCATGGATGCATGGATGCATGGATGCACATCCTAGACACCTATGCAAGGAAAGGGGGCCCGTGTCGCATGTGGGAACGGAGGATGTGCGTTGTATGAAGGGTGGAGGACGGTCTCCGTGTACAGCGCTGTACATGATGGCTGTCTACCTAACGTAGGTATACCTAATCCTGACTCTACTCGAAACCTGAACAGGAGGCGCCGCTACTCCTGCTGTACACAGGTATCTGCATCTCTCGCAGTCAATGACGCTTGAACATACTGTACGGCATGTGGCGTTCACCAACAGTACATGCTTCTTCTTCCGCAAGCGAAGGCGACTCGGATCGGCATGGCCCCATGCACCAACGCTGTTCTATTATTACGATTATGGTTGTTTCTGGCAGATGCGAGTCCCACAATCCAGTCCAGGCGGGTCGTTGCGGCCAGTTTGGTCACGTGCCACATCCCTTTTTCCGCGTGTCACGTTCCCAGCGGCGCTCCCAACAGCCCAGAGCAGCAGTGGCGTCCCGTGACTTCTGTACCGTACCGTATATCGTACAGAACCCAGCCGCAGCCCAGTGAAATCCTGCTTGGCTTGCAGGGATCCTGCCAACTTGGCCTCTGTCGACCTCCAGGGTTATCGCGGGCGATCCAGTAGTGACCCGTCGATTACCAGCAGGACATCGTCTTGCATAACCACTGCTTAAGACGAGCACGACAGATCATAGGTAGCCTAGAATTCAAGGTAGATTGGTACGTACCTACCTACCTAGGTAAGGTACAGGTTGTTCCAAGGTTGGCTCCGCAGCAATTTTGCCTGCGCTCTGGCCTTCTTAGGTACGCTGTAGGTAGCGAGTCGCGAGAGATTACCCACCTGGGCAGGTATCATCTGGTAATTACCAGGCTAGCGCCCCTGTCAACGTGAGCAGATACCTAAGGTATGCGGTGAGATGGAGACTCCATGGAGTCCTCCATATCTTCTAAAAACTAGCCATGCCATGATAACATCAGTCGACTGCTTCCTCAGAGAGGGCTGATACCAGTGGACGCGCATACGCCGCTCTATGCAAGCAATGGTGTGCACACCAGCAACGATTCCCTGTATAAGGATTACCTAAGCTACCATCGTTACCCACTGGTAAATTTTCGTATAGAATACAAGAAATGGAAATGGGCGGGCTAGGCTGCCAAGCCCGTCGGGACAACCAATACGGTACGATAACCGTGACTAGCCCAATTCTTGCGCCTCCTGGAGTCTTGGCAGATTCTCCCATCGTCTTCCAACTTGGGCCCGCACTCATTTTGCCTGCGACTTCTGCTTCCCTCCACTGATACGTCGCCTCCACCTCCCATTTCTTCCGTCTCTTTTCAATCTTCTATTCTCGAATCCTCAGTCCTTCCCCCGGGGCTCATGACATCTTCTACCGTCACTGTATTTCTCGACATCACTGTCCCTCTCAGCGGTCTCCGTTGTTTTTTTCTCCATCCCCCATCTCATCTGCCTTTAGTTGACTGAGGACAGACATTGGGGGTCCAGGAGGCTTTCCTCCGGCCGCTCGTTTTTGACTTCTTTCCCTTCTGGTCCTTGCCTTGCCTTAATTATCTTCTGGTTTCATTGTTTCTTATTTATTTTATTCCGTTTCTTTTCATCTTGCCTCCTCTGTACGAGTATCTCTACTTTTCGCTGTTCGTGATTCCTTCTGAATCCTCCCCCTTGTCGAACGAACGGCTGGTGACCGCGAATCTTTTTGTCCGATTAAGCGCTCCCATTTGTTCACTCGCATTTGGATGCGGAGCGTCCCTTTTATACTGGCTCTGCCATTTGCGAAGCACCCACAACACACCCTCCCTCGGTGCTGATGGGGTTCATACAACGGATTTCGAAGCGGCTTCCTTCCGCGCCCACTCTGCCCCTAGATGACCCTCCGCGTGAGAAGGGCCGTATCCTTCCCAGACTGGCTTTTTTCAGGCGGAGGATACGGCTGAAAGGGAATTCGTCGATTTCGATACCTTTAGGTTTCGTTCTACTATTCCCATGTCTCGTAATAGTTCTTATCCTCGTCCTTTTTCTTCGACATCCTTCCTCCTCAGGGGGACTCCTAGTCCCCGCTGGTACACCGCCAAGTATAAGGTTTGTTCTGCTTGCGACCGCCTTCTGATGAATCGGAGGCAATGCTTGTTTCTCCCGACTTCTGGCTGACGCTTTCATTTTCTTCCCAATGCAGGAAAATAAGCGAGAAACATGACAAAGTTTTCGCAACGGGCTGTCTTCATATTGACACCAATACTCCGCGGGCGAATGCGGCGTTCGTCGTTCTCGCGAGAAATAAGGAACTAGAAGGCGTCGTCCAGTCTATCAAGTCAATCGAAAGACATTTCAATCGATGGTGGAATTATCCCTACGTTTTCCTGAACGATGCCGACTTTGACCAGGAATTCAAAGATACTGTTAGGAATTACACTAGCGGTCATACCGAATTTGGTCGGATTGACAGCTCCATGTGGGGTTTCCCAGACTGGGTTGACCTAGAATTCATGAAAGAAGGTATCAGGAAGCAGGGAGACGCTGCTATCATGTACGGTGGAATGGAAAGTTATCACCATATGTGCCGGTTCTACTCAGGGTAAGTGTGTCGCCATCTTCGGAGGGATCTGGTTGCGTTCGCGAGCTAAGAAAAATTTCCTTGGCAGGTTCTTCTACAAGCATCCCCTTCTTCTGAAGTACGAATGGTATTGGCGGCTGGAGCCCGAGATCAAGTACTTCTGTGATATCACATAGTAAGGGTCTCCTTCTTCTCCGATTGCTGCCGGTTTTTTTTTTCCCCGCTAACCCATGGATCAGCGATCCCTTCCTCAAAATGGCAGAAGCGAATAAAACATACGGTTTTACTATCGCGGTCAAGGAGCTCCGGGAGACGGTCCCTAATATTTTCCGTTATGCTTCTGCGTATAAGCGCAAGAATGGACTGCAATCCAAGGGTCTCTGGGAGATGTTTCTCGAGCCTCACCCAGAAGAGGAAGACCCGCCGATAGATGAGCAGAAGGAGAAACAAAAGCTCCCCGAGGAAATCTTGCGAGCTGAGCCTGGCCAGAATGTTCTCCCTGACATCGATCCGGATGCCATGGATGGTGAAACGTACAACATGTGCCACTTCTGGAGTAACTTCGAGATCGCGCGCCTTGACTTCTTCCGAAGCAGAGAGTATGAGGAGTTTTTCGAAATGATGGACCGTAGCGGAGGCTTCTGGATGGAGAGGGTACGTCCTCAGTTTTTCACATAGTTCTACCTACTGGTTGCTGGCTTGCAGGACTGACTCTTTCGATAGTGGGGTGATGCTCCCATCCATTCCCTTGCCGCCGGCGCCCTCCTCGCACCTAGCGACATCCACTATTTCCGTGACATTGGATACCGACATACGACGATTCAACACTGTCCTGCCAACGCTCCAGCAAGACAATTACCCCGGATTCCGTGGCTGGAATCAACAACCCAAGATGAGAAGAAGCGTATCGAAGAGGATGAGTACTGGGCAGATCCCGATCCTGTCAAGGAGAACGGCGTGGGTTGCAGATGCAAGTGTGATACTGACATCGTGGACGTCGAGGGCAAACAAGGCAGTTGCCTCCCTGAATGGGTAGAAGTTGCTGGAGGCTGGGCGTCCCCTTAAGACATGAAACATATATCTAATAGTTCTGTGCTTCACTGTACCATTTCCATACAGTTTCCCTACCTGTTTGTTCGAGAATGAGCATCGGTTGAGTCGCGCTTGGAGTTGTTCTCTTTTGGTTCATCTTACGTTGGTCACGGGCTATTTTGGACGGCGTTTTACCGGATCTGATGACTTCCTATATGGAAGACGGGGGGCGACCTTACTCGTTCGATCTTGACAAATATATCTAGCGTGTTGCGTGCGATTTTCACCATCGGATTGTGGCTACTGTCGGCCCTCTGTTTGGAGGGAAAGGAAGAAGGAGAGAAAAGAAAAAAAAAAAGGAAAGAGTCATCGTCCCAACCGGAGTCGGATAACAGTTACGAGTCATGGATTGGAATCCTCTGTGTTCACTTCTCGAACGAACCAATTCTGTACCGCTTGACACCTGTTATTTATTACGAGTCCTTCCTTGCTCATGACTCGATTTGCGACTTGCACAAGCTCTCGGCAGCATTAGTTGCACCGGCTCGGACATCGTTGGAACGATGAGTCCATGGCTCGACTGGGTGGCCTCGCTGCGGACACGATTACATATGTAAGAAACAAGGATTTCATGAGGTTATGACCGTCTTTCTTTGTGCTCTTTTTTTTTGCCTCCTATATTCGATCCTCGAAGGGAAGTGCGGAAGAATTGCGATGTCTATCCATCCATCCATCAATCCCGAGTTTTAATAAGACACTCTTTCATCCATCCAAGTTCCGGGTACACCTTGTTCTTGATTTTGAGTCTATTTAGCATACTTTTTTTCCTTTCTTTTAATGAAGTGTACATAACCATTTCCTTTCTTTGCTTCGTGGACACAAGTTTCGATGCATTATCCCTGCAACACAAATTAGCAGAGAAGCATGGTGTATAGATTATAGTGTTTCCTTTCAGTTGACGTCTAGGACGCTCGCGGAATAATACGGTCATCTACTAATTGGTTTGAAGCATGTATCTACCTGGCCATGTGTGTGGTGTCTATAATTTAAGTACGTTATCGTCTACTGTTGATCAAAGGAGGCCGTCTCTCTGGTATAAGTCAAGCTGATCATGTCGAAGGTAAGAAAATAATGCATGCCGCTCCATCCTTTCAATTTGAAGAGATAACGATGGGCCCGGTCAGCAGGCTCGTCTAAATGTTAGGTACGATGTGAGCTATCCTGCTCCTGTGCAGCACGGCAATTTAAAACCTCCTATCACTACCAGGGGAAATACTCTTGCCGATCTCCTGCGGATAATGTGACGGTATGACTGAGCTGCACATGGTACTACGTACGACGCTCTCGACGGAAGGTACCTGCGGAGATATGGCACAGGTGATAATATCGTCAAAGTAGAGGTATGTACATATACAGGTCACCTCGTCGTTCAATTACTATGGCGACGCTCCCAACAATCATCTCTCACCATGGTACAGCTACAGCTTGCTGTAGTGATTCTTCTTTCCCTCGGCGTGTTTAGCGCTAATCTCACGCCTGGTGCGGCTTTCAATAATCCTCCCGGGGTACAGATATGGTGCGGAAAGGCTTATTATTCGACGTAAGGGGATCGATCCAACCCATTGGCTTTCACTGTGTCCTTGTGGCTGTACCGTGTAGAGAGACGAGGGAAGAAGAAGATTGCTAACGAGAACACTTTAACTTTAGCGGCGCATCATTCAACCCAGGAGGATGGCTCGATCCGCCTCCAGAATCGACGGAACCACTCCTGGACCTACGTGTGAGGACGCGCATGAACCTCTACATGGCCGATGATGAGAAGGGATCTTTCATAATCGACGCTGGTATCTCGTATACCAATGGGCAACCCTTTGAATCTCCCGAGGTTCACGGTGGAGAAGAAGAAGAAGGTAGCCTGCTTCCTTCGCAGCCTCTTGCGGTCCAGATCAGCGTCCTGCCTCAGAACGGATCTGTGCCTGTTTACAGCGGTTTCTACGCTGTGCCCGTGAATTCGACGGGGAATGAGGTTCCCTTTCCGTTGGGGGGTGTTTTGCCGAGTTTCGAGCCGTATGATGTGTCGCTGGCGGCGTGGGTGAAGCCCGGTGAGAAGAACGTGTATACGGCCAGCTCGCTGCTTTACAAGCTGCCTGACCGGATGGACGGGGGCAGTGTGGCCAAGCTCGACAGCCTGTACGGAGGGATATGGGTGCAGGACTACCTTTCTGACCCGGACTCGCGTGTGTGGGATCCTATCCTACCGTATTCGTTCTATGTCAGTTGGGATGGGTGGCTAGAGAAGTCGTTGAATAATGTGCAGAAGTTCAAGGACCTGGGCTATAATATCATCCATATCGTTCCGAATGCGGGACTTCCTAATCAGGCCTTCAACTTCACGGAGCTGGATCTATTTCTCGACAAGTGCGACGAGATCGGGTTGTGGCTCATGTACGACATGCGCTGGACCTACAAGAATCTCACTGCGGTAGAAGAGCAGGTGAACCGGCTGAAGTCCCGGAAGAGTCTGCTGCTCTGGTATACGGGTGACGAGCCAGACGGGCAGGGCGACCCCTTGAATTCCACCAAGATCGCCTATGATTATATCAAGTCATTGGACCCGTGGCACCCGGTCTCGCTCTGCCTGAACTGCTACAATTTCTACTACGAGGACTACGCGTCCGGCGCGGACATCATTCTCTCTGACGTCTACCCTGTCGGTGTCGACGCCGGGTGGTCTACGGTATACGACACCGTGTGCAACACGACCTACGGCTGCTGCGGTTGCGACGACTGCCAGGGTGAGTTCGAGGACATTTCCACGCGCCTCGATCTCTTTGCGCAATACCAGTCGTGGATCGGAGGTGGCCCTAAAACATACTGGGGCGTTCCACAAGCATTTGGCAATGAGTCCTTCTGGCCGCGGTATCCCACTGCCGCAGAAGAAGTGACGATGAATATGCTGAGCATCAACCACAATGCCAAAGGGATCGTGATGTGGGACTACCCGACCAGCGCCGACCTCAGAAACATAACGAGCTCCTTGGCTCGAGCGCTGGCCGCACCGGATGTGACGGGCTTCTTGCTGCAGACGTCCACCATCGCATTGGAGATTACTTCCGGGCACCAACGGATCGATGCGGCAGGCTGGATAGTCGAGAAGCGCATGCTGGTGAGCATCTTATACCTGGACTATTCAACGCTGTCGTCTAGGGTGAGCGTATCACTCCCTTCGCAAGGAATGAGATCGGTGGAAAAGGTTCTCTGGGGCTCAGGAGGCTGGCAAGTATCGCAGGGTCAACTGGTGAAGGAGGGCGCGGATGCCTTGGAGACGGATCTCGTGATTGTAGAGCTAGACGCGTAGCAGACTAGTCCGTCGCGGGCCTAGTGCTATCACGGGGCAGCTATCAAGCGGTTATCAGTGGATGGGAGCATGATGAGGTCAGAGCCGGCGATAAGTGCCTCACATCCAGGGAACTGCTCTGGGCAAACCTTCTGCTTCGTGTACCTCCGGAAGAAATCATAGTCCTGCCAGGAGTCCCCCTGTCAGAAGCTCAAGATGTCGTAGGAGGCCCGATAGTGGAGAAGGGCGGAAGAACACTCTGCGACGGCGGATGCAGCAGCCACACGTCTTCGTTGTCCTTGATGGGACAGGCAGTCTGGCAGCCTCGCAGCCTGGCAACGTAACGGCGTAGAGCAAGGATATGATGCATGCAGCCTTAGTTAGCTCTGCCCCCCTCGTCATCATCCATCATGTGCCCCTCCGCATGGCTCTGCTGCGAATGTCCATTTGCTGCCTTCTCCGCAGTATAGATACCCAAGGGGTCGCGGCGTGTCACTATCATCTTGACTCTCCCTCTTCTATCCCTTCTTATTCACACGCATAGGCCATCTTCGTTCTTGTTAGTTGTGTCATTTCTTTGAAGAACCGCTGCCGCAACTGTCGCAGCTGTTTCTCTTCTATTTATCACTCCATCCGCCCGGAGTTATCAGGCGCCTTGTCCCAGGTGAGAGCAGCTGACTTGTCTCGTCCCGCCCGGCGCCGGCAACCTCCATAGCTCCTCCTGCTCCTCTCCTCCCCTGCCCTCCCCCCCCCCCTTCACCCGGTGCAGCATATCCGCCCTCATTCCACCCCTCTAGGGTCTTTCGCTTTAGGCACCTGCGACGGTCATCGACTCTCAAAACTTGCCCACTTGGTTTTTGGGCGCAAAACGTTGTCCTAAGGAAGGCCCCCGGAACTCGTCTTGCCCCGCTCCATCTTCCTCCAAAGGTGGACGGACGATCAAGGCAGCCGTCGAACTTTCCTTCTGCACGACCTTTCTAGTTAACGTATCCTCCCGTTGATTCCTCCGTTGCATTTGTTTGCTTCTCGCTTCCATACCTTGACTCTGTCTCTCTTCTTCCTCCTCCTTCGAACCACGATATCATCCTTCGCTGCGTGGCTTGAGCTACTATTGTCGTTCCGTCTCGCAGCTGCCTCTTTATCTGAACCATCCACCAACCCCATGACGTGTGGCTGTTATGCACCATGGCTGACTCTCGAGAGCCTCGAATCAGGCCTCTATCTAGCACCACAGCCGCTCCGCCTTTACGATACCCAACTCTCCCTCCTTTGAGTGCCTCTGTCGAAGAGTGGTTATCTCGCTCCAGGCTCACCAATAATATGTCATCAAGCCATTATACAGAGAGCTCGTCCGTCAGGTCCCTGAGCGAAAGCTGGGCGAGTCTGAGTGTCTCTGATGCTCACTCTGAAGATGGTGCTCCCTCGGAACAGACCGACATCGGATCTCTGATCGATCCTGCTGGTCCGGACGACGTTACCAGCCTCGATGGTCGATATAGTAGCAGCGAGGTCGACGGGAACGACGACGACGACGACGACGATAGTGTCGTTGGCCATAAGGCCGGCCGTCACGATGACGATGATGATAGCGATAGCGATGCACAGAGTGCCATGTCCGAATCTCGGCAAATCCCGGCTCTTTTTCCTCGCGTGGAAGATGCCATAGATGATAGCGGTCTTACTACAAGGGCTGCCTTTAGACGGTCGACCGATTCTATCGAATTCACCGAACCGGAGAGTTGGCCCGATGTCGAACGCGTGCAGCTGAAGCACGTCGTGAGAACCTTTAACGAGACCGAGGCTGCTCAGCTGAAATGGCGGCTTCCTTACAACCTAGAGGAGTCGGTTCTTGTAGCCACTGTCCAACAAACGGCAACCAAGCAGAGCCTTGACACGGACAAGCCGTTTCGTGTACTGTATATCGGGGATGCAGAATTCCGGAACATCATCCTTGACAAAATCGGTGACGCTTTGGTATCGAGCTCGTGCAGTAGCTTCGAAAGCAGTTCCACGGAATCATCCAGGTACCACGTCGTTCCGGCTGCCTTTGGCGCAGGCGCCACCCCGAATTTCGCAGAGCTTCTTCCGATTCATGTCCAGCTTATTGTCGATGAGTGTGTTATGGCAAAATCTGAACCTCGAATCGATAAACCCAACACCATTAGTTTGAGCTTCAAGACTCGACCACCCTGTACATCAACCTGGACCGGAACTGAGTACTGTATCTCCTCTCAGCTCGAATGGACATTGCCGGACATTGCCATTTTCTTCACGTCTAGCAGGGATGATACTAACGCGATGAGGACCCAAAGTCTGGCCCACTCCTTCTTGCAGAGACATGGAATTCCTACCATGACCATCTCTGAGGAGCCGCTCTGGACGGTAACCGCTGACCCAACTCCATTGAATGCTCATAGCCTTCATATGGCACTGGAATCCCACCATTCTGTTACCGGAGATACAATGGTGCTGAGACGCTATCCTATTGACTTGAAGACCTTCGAAAGCATCACTCCCAGCCAGCTGAACAGAAATCTGGCGTCGATGGCTAGTCTTTATCCCAAGAAGACGCACAAGACCACAGAAGAAGTCAAGGATAAGAAGATCCTCGAGAGGGGGCTGTTCTTCGATACAGAGAAGTATCCAGCAGGTATCATGCACCTCGCTTGCTCGACTCGTGCCCAAGAATTGGCTCCTTTCTTACGCCTAGTCACTCTCACCCTTGTTTCTGCTGTTGTCCTCTCCCTCGGCTACACAGGGCTCAAGGCTCTTTTTATCCTGGCTTCTCAATTTGTCGCACGGTATGCTAGTTCTAATGCAA
Source organism: Byssochlamys sp. BYSS01 (assembly GCA_002242795.1). Classification (NCBI taxonomy): domain Eukaryota; kingdom Fungi; phylum Ascomycota; class Eurotiomycetes; order Eurotiales; family Thermoascaceae; genus Paecilomyces; species Byssochlamys sp. BYSS01. Next base: position 249,579 of record NIXA01000004.1, read on the forward strand.
TGGCCCCGGCTTCAACGGGCATTCATAGCACTGGGGTGGCCCCGGTGGAAGCACTGAGGCAGACTTCTCTCTCCTTGCGATCTCCTTCGTTGCATCCAGCAGAGCCATCGAGAAATGACCACAACCGCCGTTCCAAGACAGAAGAGTTAATGGGATTAACTTTCTTGTCTCTGGATCAACCGAGTCAAACGGACCGATTTGAGATACAGACTGTTGGCGATTTTCATGTTGTCATTAAACCTCCGCAGGGATTCCCGTCCGGCAAGAAGCGGCCTAGGTTCGAGGTCAGTGTCAGCCGCCGCGACAAGATTCTTCCCTATGAGTTATCCAAGCTGTTTGAAGGCGTATACTCCTTGAGGTTGGACCGGGAGGATGCACAAGGACTGGTAAACATTACAGTGTCGAGTCCAAAGCCGCCTCTGAGCCAGGTTACGGAAGTGGATTTCGGAACACCTTGGCTGAAGATCTCGAACTGGAAGCGGGCAGCTCAAATCCTCTCTTCACAACTCGTAAAGGACTTTGGCACGGCCCAGGCGGGCGTTTCAGAGACCTACGACCGATTCTGCACCGATCTACAGGAGCTGATGGGTGACGTGGTGAAGAAGTCCCATTTCCTACGTCGCGAAGCAGAGCTTTTGCGCCGTGATTCCGCTCAAATCACACGGGAGACGAGTAACGCGATCTTGACTAACTCACAGCGGCTTTCCAAGGTTATAAAGCACACTGCTGCGCAACAGTTCTTGACGGCTACATCTGTTTTGCGGGATCATGTTGATAGGCTTAACGAAGGGACCGGAGAGCTACTAAGTGATGCGTGGAAGAAAATTGGTTCATCCACGCGCGGCGTCGATCTGAATGCACTGATTGACGGTATCCGAAGTTCTGACAAGTCTCAGATTTTGGGCAAGGCACAGAGCAGGGCCCGGCGCCTAATGAGATGTGATAATGCTAAGGACTCCAGACGTTGTAAAGGGAAATGTCACAGTCGGCGATGACTGTGATACTGAACCGGGCGATGTGTTTAGTCTATTTTTTTTTTTGGTTGTTTATGAATGGCGAAGGCGATGGCGGCTACGGGAATAACTACTATCTGGGTACGGGTATATGGGATCAATAGCGAACTACCTGGGCAGTTGTTGAGCACGAGGTTGCCGTCTCGTTCACTCTGCCCATCACAGTTTCTTCTGTCTTCTAGTCTTGCTGTAACTCTCCTCTGTGCCCTTTTACTTGGGCTGTGTCTCACTTCATGTTTCTTTAGGACTAGTGCCATACTGAAGAGGCCAGTACTCGTATATGGAATGCTGAGACGATATTAACCTTGAATATTATTATGAATTTCAAAGACGACTCTACATCTCAGCCCTATTCACTGTGAGCATTCACTGTCAACTTTAAGTATGCAGATGGAAAGGCGGTGTAGCTAGCGTGAGGGGTGAAAAGGGATTTTGCCAGGCCGACCTGCGAAACGTTATTATTTCTTGAACAACCGCGAACTATCTTTCCCCCCTCCCCATTATCCTACGCTGAGACTCACATATCCATCAACCACATCCAACTCTCGATTCAGTGCAGAACACATTCTATTACTACACTCTGACACGCATACACCCAGAGAATCGTCCATCATGTCTGACGCTGCAGAGACTAAACCCGAAACCCCCACCAACGCCCCCGAGCAGAAAACAGAACCCGAGACTGAGACCTCGAAGCCACAGGGGGAGAAGTCCATGACCGAGAATGTGACCGACGCTGTTACGGAGGGCACTGCCAAGACGTCGGATAGCATCTTCTCTATGTTCGGTGGTGGTCCTAAGAAGGAGAAGAAGGAGGAGACCGAGGAGGTTAATGAGCCTTCTGGTTCTTCTAAGACGGCGAAGGAAGAGGCGAATGAGGTTTGTCTTCTATTTCTTTTCTTTACGCTTTCCTACTTGTTTTCTATTTATATGGGCATGTTGAGTGTTTTGTGGTTTCTTTTCTGGAGTGTTTTCCATGATACTGTCACTCATGGAGTGTTCTTTTTTTTTTTTCTCTTCTTTTGTTTTCTTTTCTTTTCTTTTCTTTTTTTGACGGGGCGAACCAGATGTATTTTGTTACTGATAGATTCTGACATTCTCGGCAACAGGATGAGGCCCCCGAGTCCCCCGACGTTCACTTCGAACCAGTCATCCATCTGACCGAGAAGGTCGATGTGAAAACCAACGAAGAGCTCGAGGAACAGGTCTTCAAGTTGCGCGCCAAGCTCTTCAAATTCGACCGCGAGACTAAGGAATGGAAGGAGCGTGGCACTGGCGATGTGAGACTGCTGAAGCACAAGGAGAACGGCAAGACTCGCCTGGTTATGCGCAGAGACAAGACCCTCAAGGTTTGCGCCAACCACTACAGTAAGTTGTTTCTCTTCAGTTTTCCCTGTACCGTCATCTCCCAGGCGCTGATGGTTTCTAGTTGTTCCCGAGATGAAGCTGTCGCCCAACGTCGGCAGTGACCGCAGCTGGGTCTGGAATGCCACCGCGGATGTCAGCGAGGGTGAACCAGAGGCGTCGACTTTGGCGATTCGCTTTGCGAACAGTGAGAGTAAGTGGCACTTGCGTTTTCTTTTTCTTGGCTCTCACTTCGTTTACGATGTTTACTGACGTGACTCTCAGACGCCAACCTCTTCAAAGACGCTTTCGAGAAGGCTGCAGCCGAGAATGAGAAGCTTCTCTCTGAGTAAACGAGGCCCGGTCTGTCTGTCTATCTAGGCCCTCGCTACTTATCGGGAGGAATATCTTGTGATCATGACCTTTATCTAAACGAGTTTTGATCTATTCATTGTCCCATCAAACAACCTTCGGTCCCCGTCCCATTTAGCCCATTTTATCCCCTTCCTCGCCCCCTTATGAAACCCCCCTTCCCAACAGCCTCCGGCCCCATTCATCGAGCCTCTTAGATTGCGCTGAGCGAGAGACCATGGGATGAGAGAAGTTGTTTGAGACCAGACCGTGCACGACTCATGTTAGGCATGAATCTGAAACGAGGTCGGTTCGTGTCAAGTTCTTCTCTTCGTCGGATGAGCAGGTGGTAGCAGAAATAGAAGAGATTCCCCTGAACATAGCATGAATACACAGATCATGATGCATTGGTATTGAGCCTCGCAAGAGGATCTCCACAAGTCGTGGACGTAGTCGTATCTGCGCCCAAGCCATATGCGATGCAGTTTTGCAGGAACACCGGCTGGCAAGTCCGTAAGATAAGATGAGCATAGACAGGTCGGATCCCCCCATCCACCATGACGCGGGCTGCCTGACGAGACGACGGAGGCACGGGATTATTCTTGCCTTTGTGGGCGCGCGGGACATTGGATCGGCCTCATCCGCCGCGTTGACCTGAACCTACCACCACCAGCTCCTCACCAGACCCCGTCGCCCGCGCAGATCTTCGAGTACAGCTCCAACTTCACCCTCGCCTTACTATCACCTTGTTTTACGTTAGCCGCGACAGCCCTACGATAGTGGTCCCACAGGATCGAATCGCCCTTTTCCCCGGATCATCTCGCGCGCGGTCTCGGAAGATCCCTTGCCCGCTGTCGCGTTGAGTTCACGGTTGGCATTCATAGCTTCTGTCTGTTCTCTGGGAGAGGAAGAGAGTGAAGGAGACAAAATAGTAAACAGAGGAATTGTCTGTCCGTCTGTCTATTACTTTAGTTCTACAGCAAGATGCCTGATGTGAGTGGTTCTGCTTGAATTCCATTGTGCCGGTCCTGAAAGCTCTTTTTTTTTTCTCTATTCATCTGCACGCCCTGCCTTCCTCCCAGTCCTGGAACTTGGGATCCCCTTGCTGTTCCTTATTGTTGAACTCCCAGTCCGGTTTACTCGTTTTGTCTGTTAGCAAATGTGGCATCATTGCTGATATTATTCTGTTTTTTTCCTTCGTTACAGGTCAAGAGGACAGTCAAGCTTGTCACAGAGCAGCATGTCATGTATGTCTTTACCCTTTTCAACTGACATATCGATCGCGCCCCGAGGTTCGCTCAGAAATACTGGAGTATCTACTTGTGCCATGCGCATGGCTGCGGTCCTCCGCGGCAAGTAGCTCATGTTGCAAGATCGACGTTGATGGGAACACCAAACTACCAATTGACATGACTCTGTTGTTTTTGCTGATATGATTTACTTGCTCCTGTTTTCGCTATACAGTAACAAGGATTCCGGCGTCGAAGGGTTCCCGCTCCGGTCATGGTCAATTGAGGTTTACCTTAATAATGACCGTGGGGACCAAGTTCCCGCCGATGTATTCGATAAGGTGACATACGCGCTGCACCCGAGTTTTGGAGATAGGGCGATTCAAAGTACGTTTGTTTTACCCCAGTTTTCTGTTCGCGGATGTCCGGTCGAGGAAGACTACCCGAAGAGGTTCCGGCACCGAAGCTGATACGGTTCAACAGCGTTCACCGATCCTCCTTTCCGAATCCAAGAGGAGGGATGGGGTGAATTCGATATGCAAATCTCGCTCACTGCTGCGGAGAAGGATCATAATATCACGCATGACTTGAACTTTGCGTCGCCGCGATACGAATCGAAACATGTCGTGGTGGGTGCAAGATATTGGCGGTCTTTCTTTTGTCTTCTTTTTCTATATTCATGTCTAACAATTTCTCTGCATTATATAGACATTTAGGAATCCCAAACCGGCACTGTTGGCTCTTCTCCGACAATCAGGGCCAGTTCCTGGCGATGAGAACGGGGTTAAGTCCAAGCGCGCTGGGGGCGGCGAGGAGAGCGTTAAAAAGAAGAAGAGAGTCGAGAAGAACGTAAGCATCATTCTTTTCCCTTGCATTATAACGAGCCTCGTTCTGACCAATGCCGTGATCTCGCAACCAGATCGATATGGATAAGCTGGCGGACGGTCTGCAGAAACTCGGGGAGGACGACCTCCTCCAGGTCGTGCAGATGGTGCATGACAATAAGGCACCGGATTCCTACACTAAGAATGATGTTGAGCGTAAGCTTCTCCCCTGTCTTTTTTTTTGGCTTTCCTCTTTTCTTCCGTACTTGGTTCATCACAGTTGATTCCGCTGACCGAACTTGATCGCAGAGGGCGAATTCCACGTTGACCTTTACACACTACCCGACAGCCTAATCAAGATGCTCTGGGATTTTACGCAAGAAAAGGGCGCTTTGTAATAATGTGCTTCACTAAAGATCTTTTTTCTTCTCTCTGTCTTTTTTTCTTTTTTTTGTCATGCAATTTTACTCTTATGGGATATGCTTCTTTCTTTGTTCCTGTCGTTCTTCTTTCCAGTTATTTTATGATACATCATTTCAAGGGAAGAAAGAAACCGATGAGGGGAAAAATTTACCAAGGGGATGGGGGAAGGGAATGCTATTTGATAACCAATATCTACGTATCATATATGGCCGGAGCAAGGGTGAGCAGACGTCAGTGTCGATCATGGAATTGGGAGGGGGTTGGTTGGCTAACTACTTCTTGGACCAAAAGCGGCAATCCAGATCTAGATGTATCTGCAAGCAGCACCTCAGACTGAGCAAGATGGCAATAAGATACGTACTGGTAACTGACACACGCAAGGAGAATTGATGACCATCCCAAATGAATTTGAAGTCATGATCCGATCCGTATTCGGACTCGGATCATCCTGAATTCAATGACCGTAATAAGTGCACGGATGCAGTATGGTACTATCTTATTATGCTATTGTATTAGAACACTCAATAAGCACCTATTCAACCTGCCGAATGTCGGACTATTCATCCCATTCATCAATAAGAACAAACGCCAACAACATTTCGGTGTGTGCGATGACAGCTCCCTCGATATCCACTTTCGATATCCGACCTTGAATGAATAGCAGTGGTATGAACAAAGGAAATGGATCCAGACCATGTGAAACACGAAAGCAAAAAAAAAAAAAAAAAAAAAAAAAAAAAAAAAAAAAAAAAAAAGAGGAAAACAAAGTGCAAATGGGGATATCACAAACCAAACCAAACCACCAAACCGAAAGATACTGCAAGGATATGTCATATGTCCAATTGACGAGTATAAATCTCAGCAGTCACTGCTATTGATCTTGCCTTCCTGGACGCCGTGAGACAAAAAAAAAAAGGGGGATAATGGAAATGAAAATGCAAATACCCATGTACACCGCCGGGGGGGGGAGGGGGGGCAAGATATTCTCATGTATCCGTTTCCGTTTTGAATCATTGTAGACGACTAGAGTACTCGGTTCCTGTCAAAGACAACTAGTAAGCTGGATACTCACGGATATTTGCGGGAAAAGAGGAGGGAAGGTCAGTCTGTAACTTACAATTTCAACATATCCTCCAGACTATCTGCGCTGCAGTCCCGACCTTTCGGAAGGCTTCGGAAGATGTCCACGATTGTAGCGAAGAGATCCCCGCCCTTGTAAGCCAGCAAGGCGGGCGCCCTGATGTGCTGCATTTCGGCGATCTCGTGGTGTAGTTTGATGAAGCGGGTGGCCGGCTGTCTGCGAGAAATGGTGGATAGGGAGTCTTCAACGATGGCACTCGCAGGGGACTACAGCAGTTGGACTGTTAGCTGACGTTTGAAGTCGGAAAGGGGAGGTGGGAACAAAGAAAACTAACGTCTGGATCGTAAATGCAAACGACAACCGTAGCATTCAGGGGAGCCTTCTCAATAGCATCGAGGTACGCCTCTGCATCCACATTCTCGACAAATCCGTACGTCCTGCCTCGCTGGGCGGCGGCGCGGCGAGACTGACTCCGATTCTGCAGTTCTCTCATGCGAATCTCGCGCCATTGGAGCATGAAGCGCTCTTCATCGTCCAGCTGTCCGTCGTCGTCTTTGTCATCGACAGACTCGAGCTTGCGATCACCAACGAAGCCACGGCCGCGAGATCCTGTAAATGGAGCAGCGGCGCTATCGCCCTTTTCATTTTCCGGCTTTTTAGAGAAGGCAAAGTCCAAACCGAATGTCCTGCGGAATGAACTCTTTCGCGCGCGCTCGAACGCCTGCGCGTCCGCGATCACGCCCTTGGGTCCTGTATTAGCATCGTAGACCGTAGTAGGCACATGGAATCTGTCTTCGCCTCTACGGGAGACCATTTTGGCGTTGGTATCGTCGTCGTCGTCGTCGTAGTCAATATCGTCTTCAAGGCTAGAATGAGCGCAATCGGCGCCCTTACTGTCGACAGACTCGAGGTCTGAATTATTATCGCGGTCCTCGGGATGGCTGGATAAGTAGACTTTATTATTGTTGACAAGACGATTAAACTCGTCTTGCGCTTCGGAGGACATGTCTAGGGAAAGGATCGGCGACAGACAGCGGGCATGAGAGAGTAGCTTTATATAGATAATAAAATCGTGGTTCCAAGAAGGGGGACAGGAAGGAAGGGTCCTTGGGCCGCGATTAAAGGGGGGAAACGGACGAGGAGCAACGCGAGTAGTTTTGGGTCCTGGGCTGAAGTGCTTCAACTGTGATTCGGAACGTGACACTTCTTCACAGCCCTATGAGCGGGCCGATGTCTGCTGAGGGAGATGGTGAAGAAGGAGTTGTTTCAGGTGTTGACGAGCGACAAGCCCGACAGCGACGGTGCACCGGGTCAACTCCGCTCAATAACGCGTCACAACGAGGCCATCGACAGACCCAGCAGCGAATTAGCACTCATCCGCTGTCTCACCAGAGTAACGGCGGCGATTTTCGCCGTTTCAGTCCGCGATCTTCAGACGCTCTGGGGACCTCTCAACGTTTCAGGTCTTGCTGATGGTCTCCACGGGAATAACAATAATGAAGTTGTCCGTCATGTCAACGGCGGCAACCCAGCGGAGACACGAAACAAGAACCAGGAGTGCCAATATATGTATCATGTAGACAACCAGTCTCATCCTCATACATATTATAGTTGTAGATAATTATATATAAATTAGATGTATATAGCCTTACTGCCTGATATCTCATTCCATGCCAATAAACAATCCAGAATTCAATCACACCCTTGCTTGTGAATAAAGTTGAGATCCCCAACCAATCCAGGCCTCAGATACACGCACACCAATGGATCTCCCAAAACCCTGAAAAGCTGCGGTTTGCGAATATTTTATACTACTTCACTAATGTTGCCCATTCCCAGCAGTCAATTGGCAGTGAAGAAGCAATAGACGTGTTTGGCAAGCGCGACAAAGGAGAATTAGTCTTCTGTAAATGTGAAGAACCCGACGCCAGGCAGAGAAGCTGACAGCATAATATAATAGAGCCGGTAGATTAATAAAGAAACATTAAAAGAAAGGGGCCAGCGGACAACACAATAAGGAAACATCATGGCCAATCCGAGACAAATCCTCCCTGACAAATCGCTCCCAAAGGTGCATACCAAGACTGATGCGCGAGAAGGAAACAGAATAAAAGACCGAGGGGGTACTAGAGAAGGAAAGTTGAAAGAAAGAAAGAAAAAAAAAGAAATACAGGGGAGTAGAAACAGATTCGACTCAACCATTCCAATGAACACATCCATATCGGTAAACCCTTCCCAAATATTCCAGAAGAAAAGCGATTGCCGAGATGGACAAGAGCAACCGTAACTGCTGTATAACGGAACGTCCAGACACTCAGTCGAGGCTCACACTGTCATTCTGCGCTTGTTTCCCTTTCCTTCCTTCTTTTTCTCGAACGAAAGATGAAACATGTCCCGAACAGAACACTAGTCATCAGAGATGTCGCAACCAACCTGTTCTATCGCTAGCTAGCATTCAGAGCGCCCTTGCCTTACAACCCAGAATGGCACTATCATGGCCGAACGGTAGGCAATGTCGCTTGAGAGAACAAAAAAAATATCGTACAATGGCGGAAATTTAAACCATCAAATGCAAAATCGGGAAAATAAAGGCTTCGAACGTGCACGTTGCAAATTATGCAAGACGGGGGGGTATCCTTTTTTTGGTCTTTTATTCTTTTGCTTCAAGTTTTTCACCAGGCCCAGACTTTGAGCTAGACGACAGAAAAAATTAAATTATGTCAGCGGCGGTACTGAAGCAATGCGATACTCTGGCACTTACGAGAGAATCCCAGGACCCAGTGCATAGACTGATGCCGTCATTGCTAACTCCAAGGCAGCTCACACGGTTCTCATGGCCACTAAGAGAACCGACCTTATCACCCCGTAGGACATCCCAAACCTGGAGCGAGCAGTTAGTTCATGTCAAAAGATAACACCTATTTTCTTTGTTACAAGCATACCTTGCACTCGAAGTCGTCGTAGCCTGCAAAGAGCAGACGACCAGATACGGAGAAGGCGACCGAAGTAATGCCGCACACAACTTGGTCGCTCTGCGAAACGTAAAGAATTAATTTAGCTGATCGAAAAGAAAAGGGAAAAAAAAAAGAAAAAACTACCGGAGTTACAAGAAAGAGTGAAGAGGCTCCATACCTGGTAGATATTCAATTCACGGTCTGCGCGGATATCGAAGAGGCGGCAAGTCGCATCATCTGATCCCGTTCCGAAAGCATTCCCGTCGGGGAAGAACTGGATCGCATTTATATCCGATTCATGGCCGTTGAAAGTCTGCACAGCCTTTCCTGTACGGATATCCCAAAGTTTGGCGAAGGTATCGCAAGCGCCGGAGACGAAGATGTTCTGATTGGTAGGGTTAATGCTGATGGACATAACGTCGCCAAGATGATCGGCAAACTCGGTCACTTTCGAGCCCGATTCGATATCCCACAGCATGCAGGTCATGTCACCAGACGAGGTGATGATTCGGCGGTCATTGATGAAGCGACAGCAGGAAAGGTAGCCAGAATGACCGGAAAGCTCACGCGCAACGCGGGTTGGGCCTTCGCGGGACGACAGATTGTAGATGGAGCAGATGTTGTCCAGACCACCGCAGGCGACGTAGTTCCCACTGGGGGCATATGCGCAGGTCATGACCCACGATGAGCGTAACGGAATGGCATGGACTTTGTTAGTGGTGTAGGCATCCCAGATGATGAGCTTTCCATCCTGCGAAGCGGAGACGAGATGGCGACGGTCAGTTGACCAGTGCATGGCATAGATTTTGGCCAAATGTCCCTTGAGCGTCCGTCGTGGCTTCATCATGATACGAGGCAGGGGGTCGGTCTGGCTCTGCGCAACTTGCCGCACTGCAGGGTGATACATAGAACAAGTCAGCTGGCTGAGAATACAAGACAAAGACCCATATGGTCATATGGGTCGACAGGGAGATGAGAAAGCCATTTGCATGATTGAAGGGGGCCATCTGAAAGGGGAGGGAAGGAATGGGGAAAAAAAGGAAGGAACGGTGGCTGAAGGAGGAAGAGAAGTAAAGAAGGGAAAAGCAAGCCAAGAACTTTTTGTCCTGACATTGCGATGGGCATTGGGAGCCGTACAGGTTGAATCTGCCAACTCCTCCTTTCTGCGTCGAATCTTGTCTTTGAGGCCCTCGGCCTCGCGTCTGGCGGCGGTGATCTTGGCCTGAAGCTGCTCGCCGGTCATATCGGTTGCCATGATGACGGACGGGACTCCTGGACAGGAGGGATATCAATTGGGATGGACGAGAGGTTGACAGGGACAGAGGGAGGATGCAATCACCAAAAGGTCGCGGAGTTTAACGGCAAGCCAGGGGTGCGAGAGACGCAGAGAGGGGGGTATCAACGGAGAACGGCACCTAAACTGGGGGCCAGTGGTAATAGGGGAGCCAGGCTTGGCTAGAGCGCTTAGCAAGCAGGAAATGAGCTTGCGTCTTTAGTCGCAGTTGCAACGGCCCGGAATGCACGGTGGGAGAGACAGGGCAGCAGGCAGTGGACAGCAGAAGCAGAAAAGAAGAGAGGGATGGGCAGATTTGATTAAGTGTCCACCGGGGAGAGGACTGCAAATCGTCCCGTTTACCTTTGCCAGTGGGCAAGAGACCTGTGCAGTACGGAGGAGTACCTGCGCGGTACACAGCGAGCAGTCCACGGCAGTCCACTGGTGTCCACTGTCTACAGCGCTGTACCTGCTATGTCCTGCATGGGGGCGCGGGCCCGTCGACGTTACCTCTGTGCCGTCCCATACGGTACGGGACCGTACCATAATACAACTTGGAATGCATACCTAACCGAACGGGACTATCCGATCAGTGCGACAGCGGGCAAGGCGCGCACTGGGTCTCGCGCTGCGCTGCTTTGCAGCAACGGGTATCACCTGTGTCGCTCCCTCCATCTGCTTGCAGAGTGCAGACTATGTATCCTATCTATGGTGTGGACACTGGACATAAGATGAGCAGCCAGAATGACGGTGTGCGCGTGTCTCCTGCGCTGTTCTGTGTCTTCTGTCTCCTATGCGTAGGGAACGCTAAAGTGGTCTGACCAAGACCCCCCAAGCAGACAACCTGCATATGAACCCGCGAGGATGGGATCATCGCCTTCAATAATAGGACAGATAGCTGTAGACAAGTGCCCCCTGGCATGCATTAGCTCTGATCCCATGTCCCATATCCCATCCATGGATATGGTACTTGTATTCCTAGATGATCGACCAAGTAGTTCGTTAATTACCACGTCTACAACGTACTCTGGAGTCTGTACCTCGGATGAATCATCGTTTATTACTCCGTAACTGTGATATGACAGGGACCAAGATGCCTACCTGGTATGTAGGAAGGTGTTCGTCGAAACAGCACGGTGCGACGCCGTCCTCCGACCGGCTGATAGCAGTAGGATTATCCAACGATGCCTGAGGCAGGCAAACAACGGAGACCAATGCACATGACTCTAATTGACCTTTTTTCCTACCGTTCCTGTCATCCAATCCAATGCGCCTCACCTCGGAGCGGTTGCATCTGCTGGTTTCGGAGAAGGTAGACGCCTATCTATCTATGGATCGAACAGGTTGGGGCGTCTACTAGGCCCTCCCTGCACATTTCCTATGCCCCTGGCGACCTGGTGGGCTGTTGCGGCGGGCGACCCTTGATGCCCAGGTGCCTGGACCTGCTGCTCATGTTAGGTCCAGGTCCAACCCGGTACCGCTCGTTTCTAATCATAGTACCCGTCCTGGCCGTCCGTGCGGCTAATTGCAGTATGACATGGGCCTGTCCCGGTCCAAATTCCCTATTGATCAATGTTTTATGTTATCTTCAGGCCAAGGCACTCATTTCAGTTCGTGGCCTTTGGGGCCCCAGCCTCAAGGTGATATCATAGGAAAGACACAGCCCAAGCAATTCTGCATTGGCCCCGCACGAAGTAGGAGTCCAGGACTCTTGCTCCAAGGCAGTCTTTTCTGAGACACTGGTCTCTCCCCGAACCCCTGGTTTCTTTTAAGGTTGTTTGGTTTCCAATGCCAACAGCATGGAAGCCACATCCTTTGTCTCTGACAATGAGGCGATCCTGCAGGTAGGGAGCGCATTGGTCGGATGTAGAATCCATGTTCGTTGGTTCTCCACGTCTTTCTAGCATCCAGAGCCTATTATTAATGCATGACTAGTATCTCTTGCAAGGTCCTTATAAGGATTTTACACCATAGGCCCCGTCCTCTAACTAGCCAATTCCCAGCGCATCCACATGAACAATTTCCGAATTAACCAGGGCCTCAGGGGTTGACGGAGGTACGAGTGTGACCTCCAGAAACCCGTAAGCCAGCAAATGTTGGGCCATTGAAAACTAGCATTGACCTTGAAATATGACCGGGATGCACTGTCCATTCTATTCTTCTCTTTCAAGATATTAAGTGGATATTGGCTGGTAGGGCAAGTCACGAACAGTTTGAAAGGGTGCTGCTAGACAAAGCAAGCTCGGAAATCGTATGAGTGGGAAATTGGAGATCTTGAAATCATAGATCAGCGGCTTAAAGGCATCGTGTCAAGATCGATAAAAACACAACACGGTTGTATGACGGCTGGTGGCAATCCGCTGTGTTGAACAGAAAATGCTGCGGTGGTGGCCGCTCTGAGTGGAGGCAAAGAGTGGCGGGAGTCAGAAAGAGAAAACCAGCAGTGCGCCCGACGACATGAATCATATCCGAACCGACCGGTTACGGTTATTTCTGCCTAGAATTAGAATTACAGAGATTTATGGAATAAACACCGTGATCAAAACTGCAATTTCTGAGGCAAAGCGTAAGAAGCATCCGACTGCTGGAGCTGGCGAGACAGGCTGACGAGAGTCTCTTGACTGACTCCGCTTTCGCCGAGGGCTCCTCTTCCTCATTTCTCTCCCTTTCTCCCTCAAAGCCTTTCGCCTTCACATCAACACTTCACGATCTTCCTCTCGTTTTCTTGTCTTCTAATTCCTTTTTCCGTATTAAAGGCTGTGCTCATTTCTCATATCTCACTTGCTCTACTTCCCCCCCCAAAAGCCTCTGCCAGCGTCTTTCTGCGTTGCGTTGTTTTCGTGGCTACCAGCGCGGCCACCAGACTCCGTCCAGCCCAACCTAACCTTGGCTCGACCAAGCCTCCCTTTTTCGGCCTCTGTGACTTCTCTTGAGGGTCTTTGGTCAACCACTTTCATCTCGGATCATCCATCAACTCACTTTGGAACGCCTTCTACTCGTTCTCTCTTTCATTCTGATTCCATGTCTCGGGATAACTAAAGCGCCCACTCAGGTACCCGGTCTTTGGTGACATTGATTATCTCAGGCATCAGTGGGCCTCTCAATCCTTCAGGAGTCGAAATAAACACAGAGCTAGTGGGCTTCTCCTTTCAAAGCCCGGCAGCGCGAAGCTCGAGTCGATCGTTCCTTTCTCGCTGGTCTGAATTTTCGGAGCGGATTGGCTGAGACCCATCTGTCTCCTCGCCCATCATGAGGGAGGTGAACTTCAGCATCCCCAATGTGAACAAGGCCTCCGTCAACATCACAACCACGCTTTACGATCGGCGTGCTCTCGATTGCACATCGACTTTACCCCTGATCAACTCCCTGAATCACCTTGCGTATCTCACCACGTCGTCGGCTCGAATTCGGGACATCCTCACCGTCGATGGCGGCATTGAACGACTGGTGTGCATTCTGAAGGAGGGCAGGAGCAAGGATGTGATGGAGATGTGGAAATGGAGTCTCGCTTTTCAGTGCGTTGTCAATATTGGGGTTCGGGGTTCAGAGAGCGTGAGGACAAGAGTTGTCGAGGCGGACATGGTCCCTGTCATTGCTACGCTCTTGGACAACTACATCAAAGTGATGGAGAAAATGCGGGCGCGTGCCGATCCAGAATCTCAGAGACATCCTTCAAGAACTATCAAGCCCTCTGGGAGCGCCAATGATGTCTTCGGGCGGTCTACGCTCCCCGATCCTCTCCCCAACGTTGAGCAGCGTCAATCTCGCCGACATCCTCCCCCAAGCATCGACATACCTCAGTCTTTCTTACAGAACAACAACATTACAGACACTAATGCCATGGAAACGCTAACCGCCCCTCGTATGCCAATGACGTCTCCCCCTGAAAGGAGCACGTTTGGTCAAGAGGTCCACAACCACCGATCAAACAACCCTCATTATCCGCCCTCAAGTCGTCGTTTTCGGGCCTTGCAGCCCATTGCCACTGCCGTGTCTGCCATGGATGCCGCTGACGGGTTCGGCTTGCGTCCCGTTCATGACGCCGAACGGCTTCCTAGCATGCTCCCCAGGCTGCAAACTGGTCTAGTATCTCAACCTGATTCTCCCACCACCCCGGGCGGTCCCTCACAGCCGCGATCCACTCCGCAGATCACTGCCCGAAGACAGCGACCTGTAATCAGTCAGCGACCATCAACCTCTGCCGAATCCGATGATGCTAATGGTGACGATTCCGCCACCGGTGATGATAACGTCGCAGGGGAAGTAGCCGAAACGATTGTCGGTCTTCAGAACCAGATGGATATCGATGATGTCGGCGATAGACAAACCCTGCTGAGTGATGTGACGGACAGACACGGTCTCACGGTTACTGACCCGTCTGATGGACAGGATGGAGAGGGCTTCAATATAACACATCATTCCACTGTGGATGCCAGTATCGTCAACAATGCTGGCCCAACGCAGGCGGATGGCACACTTGGTCTTTCACCTAACCAGACCCCCAACAACCCCAACTCGCCGTCTCTAGTGCCCAACCTCCATACGCTGTACCTCCGCGACCGTTCGACGGCTACGACCCAGAGCGTTCTGACAATGATGCCACGCGACGAGGACGTGTTAATGTCACTTCAGCTTTTGGCATACGTTTCTAAGTACTGCAATCTCCGTTCCTATTTTCAACACTCTCACTTCGTCCCCAGACTCCAAATCGACCGGGAGCTCCAAATGTTGGACGAGGTAACCGTCTCGTCGTCACCATCCGAGCCAGCTATGGAAGAGGAGGACGAATATTTGCTTCCTGACGACGTCAACATATTCCCATTGGTCGAGAAGTTCACAGTCAGGCACCATTCGAAAGACATGCAGTATTGGGCTTCTATTGTCATGAGAAATCTCTGCCGCAAGGACGAATCACGAGGCGGAATTCGCCAATGTGCGTACTATAAGTGCGGGAAGTGGGAGGAGTTCCAACGACAATTCGCAAAATGCCGTCGCTGCCGTCGCACGAAGTATTGCAGCAAGGACTGCCAGAAAGCAGCGTGGGCCTATCACCGCCATTGGTGCCACATCACACCCTGAGAAGAAGAGAGGAAGGTTATTCTAATATTCCATAATATGCGAACTCACATAGTACCGGTAATATGCCACTCTCTTGCATAGGGTTTTTTTTTTTCATTTTGGGCCTTGCTTCCTTCTTCCACGTTTCGCATTAGGGCTTCACAGTCCAGTCGTATGTACATGGCATTTCTCAATTGGCGGCGTTACCATTTGACCCAAAGATACCTCCTTGTATGTCGTCTGTTTATTCAATCCCGCGAAGCCTTTTGTCTTCTTCTCGTCTATTTTCTTTTGCCTTATATTTGTCGACGATGGGCTATCGCACGAAACCACTCCATTACCAATACATCTTGAATGCACCGGTCATGAGCATACTCCGATCTTCGGAGGAACGCCCCTGTTGTTCACCTGCTTTCATATCCAGACCGATTTGATCAATTTTGTCATTGCCCTTACGAGTTTCCTTACTCTCTGCCATGGTTGTTAATCTTTACTTAGCATTTATTTTCAGTTTGGTTATCGAGGCACTACTGGTCTTTGTCTTCCTTTTGTCTGTTTTTGTTGGTTTTGTTGAAGTTCATTTGTCTGCCTTTTTTTTCATCCAGTACTATATACCAATGCTTGTTCCTAGCACGTGACGGATGTCCACGCATCGTATGCAAGCTTGATGAATCACATAGCGTACTCCCAAGCAGTTCCAATGTTGTTATTTCTCTTCTCCAATTTGCCATATAGGATGTAGTCCGCTATTCAGCAACCAAGGAAAGAAAAATCTGCTTCTCTTTATCCACTCTTGAAGCCATAGGTGGCAGCCAGCCTAGATTCCAGATGTTCACTAGCAGTCAAAGCACGCTTCCCAGGCTCCAAACTGCCCGCACCACCTCCAAAGCCGACAGTTTCGCTCCGGGTCCCATTCACCTCACACTGCTTCCGATGAGCAGTGACAACCTTGCTAGGCACGGGGACCAGCTCTGTCGTGTCTACAGGATGACAAAAGTAGGCAATACTGTATCTATCTTGGGGATTGGGGCTGCGCTGCTCGGCCAGCGGAAATACTACGCGGTGAACGGTCGATTTGAGCAGGCCGTCCGTCCAGTAACTGAGAAGGTCGCCTATGTTGACCAGGATTGGCGGGAAGGGAAATCCTGCGTTGCCAACGCCGCTTGTGCTTCTGACGGGCTGAACCGGTACAGGTGCCCAGGTTCCGTCGGACGTCAGAATCTCCAGACCCGGTTGGCCGGGTCGTTGGAAGAGGAGCGTGACGCTACCGTAGTCGGAATGTGCACCGGCGCGCACGTCGACGTCGTGTTTGTAGGAGGCCGTCGCGGAAGAGAAGATGGACGGGTAGTAGAGGAAGCGGAGGATAGAGCCTGTATCGCCCTTGGTGGGATCATGGCTGGATGCGAACCAGTCGTTTTCGATCTTTCTCTATTAACTAGGAGCCCAGGAGGTGGTCAGGTACGGTGTCGGGGGATAAAGGCTAGCTCACCTCCAATCCAAGTGCTAACAGCTTCAAGATTCTCTCGCAGGTCTTGTTGCAGAGAGATGCAAAGTGGCCGATCCTGGCCTCATGGGAAGCGAGAGAAGGGGGCATGGGCTGTTGGGCATGCCCATTCTTGAACTCCCCGAAGTTCATTGCTCTGTTGCAACAGGGCAAGGGGGCAAGGACGTCAGTCTTGGTCCGTTGGAGTTTCTTGGGCTTTCGGCACATGGACTTGACTTACTCCTTGAAGTCTCCTGTCTGTAGAGAACAAAATGTACAGAA
Source organism: Byssochlamys sp. BYSS01 (assembly GCA_002242795.1). NCBI lineage: Eukaryota > Fungi > Ascomycota > Eurotiomycetes > Eurotiales > Thermoascaceae > Paecilomyces > Byssochlamys sp. BYSS01. The sequence goes on from NIXA01000004.1 coordinate 266,894, forward strand.
TTGTAACAATGGTTAGCGCGTTGCTTCCTCTTTGCAAAATCCTCAAGGCAAAGGTCCAAAAGCAATTGCTCGAACCTGTGAAGAGAAGTAAGTACCTGTGAAGGTACCTACTGCACACAGGATACTCTAGTGCTCTTTACGCACCCGTTGATGTTCTGGATCGAGGGTTTCAGAATGCATTCCTGACCATCCTCGATTCTATACATCTCGAAAGAATCGACATTTCATAGAGCTGTCAGTCTACATGTACCTCTAGAAAAGCCAAACAGAGGGTAAACGGTAACGAACATTAGGGGTAATGCGATAATTGGACTTTTCCTCGACAGGGGACGCAAAGAATTTCTTGGACTATTTGGCACTTGGTTAGACGTATCCAACCTAACCTAGTCGACTGAGGACAGCATGAGAATACCAGTCCAAAGGCTTCCTCGACATCCTCCGTAGTAAAATCAGTGCCGTGGCTATCGATGTATAGAAAGCCGTACTTTGCAGCTGCATCGATCATGGCCTTTCCAACAGTGGGGTCATTGGGATTGGAGATATTGATAATGGGAAGGTCAATTGGAGACCCTAATTCTGCCATTGGCCCTGGTGCTCGTTCTATTCTATTCCCGGGAAGATGGAGACCAGTGATAGAGAAAATGAATCGAATCGAGGACGTTTGGAAAGAGTTAGAAGCAATGGAATACGGGGGCCGCTGACAGCAAGTGCAGTACTGGAGATATATATCTTGCTTCTGATAAGACAGAGTCGGAGCTAAGCCCGTGATTCCCCCGATCAACGCCTTAGATCGCGGCGCGCGGGGACTTTGCAGCTTCAGTCAGTCCTCTCGTCGCCCTCTGCAGAATAAGCTCGCGGGAAATCTATTGAATTTGTTTTATATCTTTCTTTTCTTCCATTCTCTTCAGTCGCTTGGGACACTATTTGTTTTATCCTCTTTTCTAATTGTTGTCGATCCCGGCCTTAATCCCAGGCTCTTAATGCCTGCCAGCTCCTGGGTACTTGTCGTCTAGTCCGGTCACCCAGCTCCAGCTTTAGACATGCCGAGTGAGACAGCTTCGCCCCTGGCTATTTGCCCTTTCTGCTTGCTGTAAACTGCTAGCTAATAGTTTGTCGTTTCTGGTTTGTTGAATAGTTCGCGCTTTGGATGAAGGGCCCACTGCCCGCAGCCTGTCGCTCCCGCTTTCAGCTCTCAAAGGAGCTGTCATCGGTATCGATGCGTCGCATTACCTCTCCCAACGCCTTCATCAATCTTCTACCCGCGAGCCTCTTCTGGTTGCGCTGGGCGGTTTCCCGTTCGCCCTTAAGAATAGCATTGAAAAGGAGCTACACGCTCTCAAGAGTCAGGATATCTCATGCATCTTTGTCTTCAATGGGCTTGACTTTGGCAAGAAGGATAAACGACCTCGTGTGCAAGCGGAGTCAGTGCGCGCTTTCGAGCATGCCTGGGAGCTCTATGATCAACAGCAGGCAAGCCAGGTTGTGGAGGCGTTTAGCAGTGCAGGTGAGCGCATTCTTCCCGTTGGCTTCTACGTCCGTTCCCCTGAGTTTTCTTGCGGACTGCTGACGGACGCAACTCCTTTTCTTCTCATAGGAACCCCGCCCCCAGAGACGTTTTACAGATTCCTGCAGCGAATTCTTTACCAGAATGGGGTGGACTTCATGGTGGCCCCATACAGTGCTGCTGCTCAGGTCAGCCGCGACTGAATGCTAACCGCGGACTAAACACATCCCGATAGCTAATAATATCTACTATAGCTTTCCTATCTTTCCAAGGGCTCGAATCCCCTCTTAGACGCTATTTTCGGGCCATCAGAGGCCTTCTTGTTCGGTGTTGATAAACTGATCACCCGAATTGATACCGAGCAGTCTACGTTCTTCTGGACGGCGAAACAGAATTTTCAGGACGAGCTTGGCAGACTGTCCAATGACCAGTTCTTCGACTTCTCTTTGCTCCTGGGTTCCTCTTTCCTGCGCACTTTTCCAGTGTTCGAGAATCCGGCCTTTCCCGGTAAGGCCTTTAACATTCGTGATTCGCTTACGATGTTCAATGCGGCTGGAAGGAATGGTCTGGCCCTATGCACTCAGTTTGAAGAGGACCGTCGACTGCAGGACCTGCAGTACACAGACCTTTACAAGCGAGCATTTTTGACCGTGAAACATCACGTTTTCATGGATGAAGAGGGAAGAGTCGCCCCTATGGACCCACAGAATATCCCTTCTGACATGCACGAACTGATCGGCCAGCGGCTCCCGGAGGAACTATATTTTTATCTTTTCAAAGGAATTCTGGGCCCCAGGATCCCTGATTACCTGACGTCTGGCGAGGTTCTCCTGTCTCTGCCTTTAGGGGTGGAGGACACAGAAATATATCGACGAACTGTGGGGGATCTGCTTAACCCCATCCGAGCCCAGTCGATCGGCCTCCTCTCGAACTCACTTCACAGATTCTACCAAACGAAAGTGATCAACGTGCGCACATGGTATGATGAGAAGTCTTCTGACCTAGCGATCAATTTGAAGGCTCTGCCTTCTGTCAAGGACACTATCCAGTCGTGGAGAATAAACAGTGAAGCGCTTCCGGAAAATATAAAGAGCTTGCAGGTTTGTGTTTCTCTTGGTGACACTTGACAATATTTTGCTTGCTCATTGCCCTAATACCTGATTAGGCACCTCGTGCATCATTCACATTTGCCGTCCAGAGCCTGAAGGACCCTGAGTTTGTAGCCAAATCTTTTTCTGGAAAAGATGCTCCGGTACGCATATATAGCTCCACGGAGATCCCATCACGCCGGCTAACTGTTATAGGTCTTATCATCGCAAGAGGACATCCTTCAAAACGTCTTTTGGAGATTCTTACAACTCCGCGGGTACGTCGACGAAAGACACCAGCTGACGACGTGGGGTGTTTGCCTTGAACAAGCACTCGCTGCGTTGGAGCCAGCGGATAATTTGGAAGAAGCCATCTTTATCGGCATTGAGATGCTCCGGTTGGGACTTCTCAGCGCAACCGAATGGTTCTCCCATGTCTCCGGAGGCCCGATGAGAGGTACTGGTAAGAACGAGTGACTTCTCCTGCGTCCGACGAAGCGGCCTTGCTGACTGTTTGATCTGTTCTCCAGACGACGATAAGACCTTCAATACGTTAATTTCTCGCGTTGCCTCTGTTGGCAAGTTACGCCATAAAAGCATAGGGTACTCGGGACCCCTTAGCAGAGAACTTCTTTGCTTCCATTCATTGATTTATGAAGTACGCTCGACACTAAGAGATCTAATTGAGGTCGTGCTCTCTGGAATGCTTCTGAGCGGTAACGTGGATAGAGACCGCGATGACTGGGCCGAATTGAGTGTGAAGTACGTGTGATATATACCATAAGCGCGATGACTTTCGCTGACGGAAATGCCTAGACTTCCATTCATCGACGATAACGACTGCGGTCTTGGAATTGCCATCCGTACTTATCTCGATGACTTGCCACTTCAGACGGATCCGACGTCACCAGAAGCTAGGGCAGAGGTGAAGTCCAAGGGCAGAGAATGGTTCCAACATAGTGATAGTTTTACCGACAACCTTGACACGGCGTTCAAACTTTGGGATGCGGTGAGTGACCACGGTCTGTTCAAGTGGCATGTTTACTGATCTCTTCCCAGATCTACAAGGCCACTCGGAATGCGGGCAAGGAGTTCAAGAACGTCAAGATATGGGACGATGCTAACAACTGGTTGACTGAGAGGCGGTGATGAACAATGGTGTCCGATAGTCAAGACATTCCCAACGCGTCTGGATGTTACGACTTGTCTATTCACATGGACCAAGCATGCAGACTGTGGTCTACCAGAATTCTCTTCGAGTGTGGTAAAAGTTGTCTCCCTGAAGTGATTGCAGAGGAGAATGCTAGAGTGCTAGCGGTTAGGTGGGATTCCCACCTATTGATTCGAAACTCGGAGACGAGCAGACCATGTAATGTCATCTCATGTAGGGGACCCTGGTGATATTGTAAGCAGTATGGTACCAGTTACTATCCTTCAAATAAAAAGGAATATATTTTTGGTCAATTATTATTATTAAGAGCCAGAAGGCTGTTGAAGATCGTACCAGGTGTCCTCTTTGGATGCGCTGATAAATCTGATTACTACCCACCAGAGCTGTGGTGTTATTATCTAGCTCACATACCCGCGGCGGCAGCACCGAAGGCAATCCACATCTTTGACAATAACAGCACATTGTTTCTTCTTGTGACTTACAAAAGTGCTCCAAGGGGAAGGTTCTGTTGACCAGGTCACACTAAATCTCATTCTCACACCAACATGGCTCGTTGGAGCTTCCTACTCGCGGGTTCTTTGACACTCCTAGCCGGCGTTGCCCAAGCTGGCTCTTCGGTGGTCGACTTGATCCCCAAAAACTTCGACAACGTCGTTCTCAAATCCGGAAAGCCCGCACTGGTAGAATTCTTCGCCCCCTGGTGCGGTCACTGCAAGAATCTCGCACCCACATACGAGGAACTGGGACAGGCCTTCGCCTTCGCTGAGAACAGGGTCACCGTCGCCAAGGTCGATGCGGACGCAAACAGGGACCTGGGCAAGAGGTTCGGTGTTCAGGGATTCCCGACGCTGAAATGGTTTGATGGCAAGAGTGACACGCCGGAGGACTACAAGGGCGGTCGGGATCTAGAGAGCTTGTCTTCTTTCATTACAGAGAAGACGGGCATCAGGCCCCGTGTTCCGCAGAAGGAACCCAGTAGTGTTGAGCTGTTGTCTGATGACTCCTTCAAGAGCCTTATTGGTTCAGATAAGGATGTTTTGGTCGCTTTCACGGCGCCTTGGTGTGGACGTTCGTGTCTCCATTTTTTCTTTTCCTTTTTTTCCTCCTTTCGATCCTTCTTCTCCTTCTCTCTAAGCTGTGTTACTGAATTATATATCTCATGACCAGACTGCAAGAACCTCGCCCCGACCTGGGAGGCCCTGGCGAAGGATTTCCTGCTCGAACCGAACGTCGTCGTCGCTAAAGTCGATGCGGAAGCTGAGAACTCCAAGGCTACGGCCAAGGAGCAAGGAATCGCCGGATACCCGACCATCAGGTTCTTCCCCAAGGGCTCCACGGAGCCTGAGAGCTACCAGGGCGACCGGTCGGAGCAGGCCTTCGTCGACTTCCTCAATTCCAAAGCGGGCACGAACCGTCTTGTTGGGGGTGGTCTGGACAGCCAAGCCGGCACGATTCCGAGCCTAGACGAGCTGATCTCCAAGTATATCCCGACGAAGAACTTCGATGACCTTGCTTCCGAGATCAAGAAGGCGGCCGAGGGTCTCAAGGAGAAGTACGCGCAGTACTACGTCAAGGTGGCGGACAAGATCAGCCAGAGTGAGGGCTATGCTAGCAAGGAGCTCAACAGACTCCAGAAAATCTTGGGCAAAGGTGGTTCTGCCCCCGAGAAGCTTGACGATCTTGTTTCCCGAGCTAATATTCTGCGTCGGTTTGTGGGAGAAGGCAACAAGCAGACAGACGAGAGTAAGGATGAGCTGTAGCGGAGTTTTTATCTTTGCTTCTTTTTTTTCCTCCTTCCGTCTATTCTCTGTAAACTGTCTTCATTTTCATCGTTGCCTCTTTGGCAACTCAAAATAAAAGAAGCGATGTTGGGAAAATAGGAAGACTGGCGTGCTACTCTTCCCCCGCCCCGTCCCAGTTAAACGTTGACTTGGGTTTTCCGACATTGGGCTTAGCAGTGGGACAACGACTGTACGATATCAATCAAGGGAAGAGGATAGTTGATTCAATTGAATTGCCGTATACTCGCGCGTACAGTGTTAAACTGAATACGTCCCATAGCTCCATTCATGCCCACGCGCTTTGGTATAAGGAAAGAAAACAATCAAGCATAAGATCGGTCTGTAGCCCGCAGAATCCGCTCAAGTAAGTTAAAAGCAGGCCTCCATAATCGTGCTCCGAAATCAGATAATCCCATAAACTCCAGCATATCCCATGCCTTGACGTAGAGGTGTATGTCATATTCCGCTAGGTTCGCTAGCACGGCACCAAGAAGGAGGGGGGGGGGGGAAGGGAAGGCAATAATACGGCTTTTATCGTGTCGAAGTCGTAGAAGTGGTCGGCGTCGCTGAATCTCCAGATACAGTCAAGGAAGCTTCCAACTCGTCCAGTCGTCGCGCCATATCGTCAACTGCAGCAGTTCAGAAATAAATATGTGTATGGGGCGTAGCTAAGACAGAAAGGGAAGAGGAGCACACGGAAGAGCATTGCATGGTTGGTTCACTCACATTTCGTAAACATCTCCCTCGATACGGCATCGAACTTGTGCTGTAGCTGATCCAGCAGCTCGTCTACCGCCGCTGTGAGTTGTTCTCGGGTAGCGTCTGGGGTCTGTCGCATAACGTATGAATGAAAATGTTAGTTCTATGCCTTGGAATTTCAGACATTCCTGGTCCAATTCATCGTATGTCCTGGAGCTTTTCTAGGACTTTTTGACGATGCGCACCTGCTGAGATTGACGATCTCCGCTTGCAGGAGGTGATTTTGGCTGCTCGGCCATCATGAGTCGAGTAATCTGGAAATATACTCGAATTGTTTGTCCGAATAAAAGAGATCTGGCTAGATTAAGCCAAAGCTATTGGATCTGACCGCGCATACAGTGCAAGAACACCGGACGCATAGAGAGGATGAGAGCAATGGATCAACTGTTTCCCCGAAGGTCTAGCCGCTTTTACCTTAGTGGATCCACAAACCCTTATCGCGGTGAACGACCCGTCACGCTAACCGTGGTTGGTCTAGCTCCATCCAAAAAGGAAGAAAAAAATAATATCCCGTGCCTCTGATTTCAAGTCTGCAAACCGAGTCCGAACACACTCTCGCTTTAGCTATCGGGTATTCCCTAGCAGTTTGAAAGAGGATCGGGGAACATGGTCAAGAAGAGCAAGTTGCTCTTGGCGCTCGATGCCCACAAGGGCCGAGACTATGATGCGGAGAGGCAGAAGAAATTGATGAAGTTGGCGGAGAAGAAAAAGAAAGCAAAGAAAGCGAAGGTCAACGGAGAAGCAAACGAGGAAGAGGAAGATGTTGAAGAGCAAGAAAATGTATGTTCGCATTGGGACCAGAAATTGTTACATGGATTCAATTGCTGACTAGTACCGCTCTATTAGAAGAACGAGAAGCACGTCGAAGAACAGGAGACTTCTGGTGAGAGCCGAGTGCAAGATGAAGCTGCGAACGGAACGATAGCAGAAGAGGGCGAAGAAAGTGAAGATCCCGAGGGTTTAAGGGAAGAAGAGGGAGAAGAGGAGGAGGAAGACGACATCCCCGTCTCTGACCTCTCCGAAGACGAACGAGAGGATATAATCCCGCATCAACGTCTCACAATCAACAACTCTGCAGCCATTATTACATCAACAAAGCGTATATCCTTTATCACCGACCAGACACCATTCTCAGAGCATAACTCTCTAGTTTCGAAAGAACCTATCGACATACCCGATCCCAATGACGACCTGAACCGCGAACTGGCATTCTACAAAGTGTGCCAGGCGGCGGCCGTTTCTGCCCGGGACTTGCTGAAGAAAGAAGGCATCCCGTTCACGCGACCCGGTGACTATTTCGCAGAGATGGTCAAGACGGACGAGCACATGGACAAGATCAAGAAGAAACTGTACGATGAGGCTGCAGCTAAGAAGGCGGCCGCGGAGGCCCGCCGACAACGCGATCTCAAGAAATTCGGGAAGCAGGTCCAGGTTGCCAAGTTACAGCAGAGGCAGAAGGAAAAGCGAGAGACGCTTGAAAAGATCAACGCTTTGAAGAAGAGTGCGTATCCCCCCCTAGGAGAATGGACTGATGCTCGTTTTTGACCACTGCTGACCACAATTCTTGCACTTATCAGAGCGAAAGGCCGATGCTTCTGCCCCAACAGAAGATGAGGACCTGTTCGACATAGCAATCGACGATTCTAAACCCGACAGAAAACGCAACCGCTCTGGCGGCGAAGCTGCAGCCCCCGGACGTCAAACGAAACGACAGAAGAAGGACCAAAAGTTTGGATTCGGTGGGAAGAAACGACACGCCAAGAGCGGCGACGCCATATCTAGCGGCGATTTGAGGAACTTCTCGGCCAAAAAGATGAAAGCCGGTGCGAAGCCAAAGAGGCCTGGGAAGAGTAGGAGGAATTCGGCCAAGGGGAGGGCATAGTTAGATCTGCTTCATTCACTTGCATTGTTTAACTGTATTTTCTTTGTCTGGGATTTGAGGGAAACCGGCGGTCCCTCTGGAATTTGGAAAAGTTCCTGTTGTTCTGTCAGCTATAGTATTGAAGGGGTGGCTAAGGCTTGCTTGCCTCCGCATCAGCATCATGATGTCGAAACCAGGCGGAAAGATCTCCTGCATACGAGAGACAATAAATGTACAGAGCGTATCCTACGCGCAGTTCGGCGCAATTTCAGCTTCATATTGCTATTACTGATAGATAGGTATGCGAAACCCCCATGGCCTTATTTTCTTCAAGCTTTTAGATTACAGCGATATCGTAAGGTATCTATATCATGATCATGGACCAATTCAATTTCCAGAGAATACAAGAAAGCCATAACACCACAAACCACAGAGCCATCCATCCATTCAGCACCTCCAAAACGCCAGTCTTCTTATCCTTTTCAGAGACAAGAATGGCAATGATGTAGCAGAAGCCTAGGATCGGCCATCTTCTCAGTACGTGTATGTCCCGGAGGATAATTTCTATCGAAAAGGAAAACGGAACTTGAGTATTTCTTCGGAGAATTCCCAGCTTGAACAAAACAGACAAAATCGCAGCTTGAGAACACAGATCTAGCTCACCGAGGAATCGGCATAACTTGATATGGGCTCGAATCTAGGTTGATTAACGACGCTAACAGCTACCAAAAGCAATGTAGTTCGAAACCAAGGACACCAGCGAGGACAGGCTCCCTGCAGCTATGTAAGATCCTTAAATTCGTATTCGTTTTGATGTTTCTGCTTCCATACTGGAGGGATCAGGATCGAGAGCTCCAAAATGTCGGATACGATCGATGAGATTATCCACGGGAAGGCCGACATTGAGTCGTTGCTCAGCGACAACAAGGTCGATCTTCGTTTGCATATCATCGGCATGCCCCAAAGAATGGTCCTGAATTATCTCTTTGCTTCGCTTCGAGCTGGCTTTATAGATGATCCTCCCACACCCCTTTACCCGGCACACCCATGTATCAGGCGGGAGGTCACTGGGATACTGGTCATCCATTGCTTCAGATGTGGCCCGGTCTCCGATCGAAACCGATGTGTTTCTGCTCTGGAGGGTTTCCTGAAGCGGTGTCTTCTGGAGAGGAGTCATGGAACCCGGGTCCGAGAGTATTGAACGAGTTCGCCGGTTTGCTCGGGTCGAGAGGGGATCTCGAGCGAATTCATGGCCGCGGGCCTTGCTCGGGGTCTCGGGATCGTCCGAGCTGTCTTCACTACTGTCTGACGGGTCTCTTTGCAGAACCGCTGCACTGCTTCGGGTTCCCTTGCCAACCCGCTTTGAAGAGACAGAGCTCTTCGGCCGCAGAAGAGATTTGCGAACTCTACGCCTGCGGCCCTTTGCGTCGTACCTACGATCGCTCTCGTCGCTAGATGGCGACTCAGTGTCGTCCGGCAATCGAGGACGTAACGGTGTAAGAGCAATATCTTGAAGATCTTTCTGTCGCGATATTGACTTCAATTCCCGGTAGATAGCCTTACGAGACCAATCGAAGGTGGGCGTCTTTGCTTCATCCATCATATTAGTAAGGAGTTTTGCTCGTGCTGCAACTAGATCCCGAGCATACTCCCGGTTATCGATTTCATAGCGACCTATTACAGTCGATATGACAAGGTCCAGGTTCAGCTGCCGCTTTGCTAAGTGTCCCTGTTCCTTCAAATCGGCGATCACCTTGTAAATAGCGTCTGCTTGCATTTTTGAGATGGCATCTGAATCAGTGATGCCAGGCAGATTCTCCAGAAGCCCATTAGGCTCATCGGCTTCACCAGAGCCATCGACTTCATTCGCTTCGTCATCTTCACTGGTCTCATCTTCGTCGTCCTTAGGCGCAAGTAGCGCTTTTATTCGTTCATAGTCATCCTGTCCACTGAAGTCAGCAAGTTTCCTTTGGAGGGGACATCAATTTCCGCAGAGAGATATACAGGAAACTTTTCACACAGATGGGCGAACAGGTTCGTCTCAACCCAGTCGACTCCTTCCTCGCCCTTAAGCATGCGTTGTAGTAGAAAGTTGCGATGTTTGTAGAAGACCTCCGCCGAATCATCCGCATCTTCACAGATTCCGTGAGTATGGTCGATGTACTCCTCACAAAGATATTGCACACTAGGATTCCAGACCCTTCGCCTTGTCCGCCTCTTCTGATGCCTATCCGTTAGGAAATACAGTAGATCGATGGCTTCCACCATGTCATTGAAAATAGGCCTGTATCCTTTGGCGGGAGAAATGGAAAACCAGCCAGCCCGACCAGCAACCCAGATGCCGACCTCTCCATCGTCATGCTGGCCGTAAGCAAAGTGAGTCACATTCTCGATCACGATGCGCTTCGAGAGGTAATCTTCATCAAGAACTGTCACAGCATAAAGAAGAGCAAGTCAGCTAAGCACACACAGTAACGGAGAAGAAAGACAGAACATGTCGTGCACGCACCCAAAGACTCTTGCTCTTCCTCGACCTCGTCCAGGAGGCCAATCACTTGGACGGGATTATCTGGCGAGGCAGAGAGTAGATTCGCATAGCGAGACTTTCCTGGGAAGAGAATCTTGACTTCTGTCAAGCTGAATTCCTCCCAGTCATTCTCGTCGGTGATCGATGGGTTTCTGGGGGCTAGGACGGTTTCTTCTCGTGATGTCATGTCTCCGGAGGCAGCATGGCGACTTCATGGGCGTGGAAGATACAACCGAGTACGTTCCTATGACCAGCCAAAGGAGGGAACTCGCAGAAATAAAGACAGACTCGGTTTGAATTATGGAGTTGTCATCTCTGTCGACCGAAGCGACCTGGAGCCCTCCACGTACCTACCTAGGCAGGCAGGTACCTAGGTACCATGCTCGAGTCACGGCTTTACCGCTAGATTACCGTCCAAAGTTACAAAAAATTACGCCCGTACCAAATCTCTGAGCAGGGAAGCTTCGCGCAGGAAGTTTTGTCGACGCCAGCTGCCTATTTTCTCTCTCTACTACTTCCTCGGAAATAGTCAAATTTACCTCAAGGAATCGCCTGTCGCAGGGGGAAACCGGAAAACCGACGGAATTCGCCGAGCAAAGTGCTTTCCCCCGCTTGAATTGCCTGTGGTCGTAAGTCCGCACCGGTCGAAGTCGACATTGAAGAAGGGTCTGATGGGATTGGGCCGCGGTGTCCGGCTTTTTCGAAGGACTATGTCTGGAGATAAGATCTACGAAGGCATTTTTGGTATTACTATGCATTTTCCTCAGTCCATGTCGATCAGGGTCTTCTCAGAGGAGCAGTAACAACAAGAAGCTAACTTCAGTTCACAGCCGTCAACAAGCCCCAAGGAGTCAGCTCAGCCGACGTGATTAGGAAGCTCCAGCACCATTTCAATCCCTCGAAACTCTTCAAACCATGGCTCGACTCCGAGCGAGCCCGACGGCAGCGAGAGAGCAGTTTCCAACGGAAACGGCGGCGCACACAGCGACTGGACGTCAAGATCGGGCATGGAGGGACTCTCGATCCGCTCGCTACAGGTGTGCTAGTTGTTGGTGTTGGGAAGGGGACAAAGAATCTCAATGATTTCTTGGGATGCACAAAAACATACGAGACTGTCGTGTTGTTCGGAGCCGAAACAGATACATACGACAAGCTTGGGAAGATCGTTCGGCATGGTCCCTACGAGCATATTACGAGGAGTGCAGTGGAGAAGGCTCTCGAAAATTTTCGTGGAAATATCATGCAGCGACCCCCGATATTTTCGGCTTTGAGGGTCCAAGGGAAGAAGCTCTACGAGTATGCTCGTGAGGGTAAAGAGCCGCCAATTGAGATAAAGGCGAGACCTGTGGAGGTCACGAACATGGAGATTCTCCAATGGTACGACCCTGGCACACATGAGTATAAGTGGCCGGAGGAGGAAATGGCGGAGGAAGAGAAAGCAGCTGCAGAGAAGCTTCTAGACAAGGATGCCGCCATCCCAGTTAATTCTTCTATTGAAGCAGAAGAAGTCGAGCAGCAGAAGGATCTAGACTCTGTGCCAACAAAGCGGAAAGCTAGTCCTGGAGAGGATACAGCAAATGGCGCAGATATCTCTACCAATGACCCTGCCCAGCCTGTGAAAAAGCAAAAGGTTCTTACAGAACGGAACTCGGCTGAGGTTGGGATTCCAGAGTCAGCATCAACACAAGGCCCTTCAGAATCCGCAGCTGGAGAACAGCACACATCTCCCAAGCCGCTGGCTTCTGATAGTTCACCACCACCTTCTCCTCCCGCGGTCAAGATCACCATGACGGTCTCGTCCGGTTTCTATGTCCGCTCCCTGGCACATGATCTAGGAAAGGCTCTCGGCAGTTGTGGCTTTATGTGTTCGCTTGTCCGAACCCGGCAAGCAGACTTCGAGCTTGGCCCGGACAAAGTACTGGAATACGAGGATCTCGAGGCTGGGGAAGAGGTATGGAGCGAGAAAGTACAACGTTTCTTAGAAGACTGGGAGAAGAAGAGAGTAGCCAAACAAGAAAGCAAACAATAAGATGGGATGGGGATGGGTATTGTCTCTTGTTGTCCCCTAAAAGTCAGCACATGCACCTCGTTGTATCTATAATTTAGGTACTCTCAAGGCAACTGTAAACTAGTACGAGGACAGGTTCTAATGAAGCTCCGAAGGTGGGTGTTTCTCCCAAGGTTCCAGGCAAGAGGAGGCTAGGAAAAGGAATCAACAGAGACATTTTCAGCATACCAATACTGCCATTTTCAATAAGCAGTATGAGAAAACGCTAAACCTCTAGACCAAACCAAGGACTGCTTGCCCCATCGTTATCATAATCCCAGAGCGGGCAGAAATAGTCCCTTCTCGATAGTACACTGTACCTGCCAACATGGACAAAGAGGCCTCTCTTGCCATGGATCAGAGTATGTCTGCCTTATGGTCTACTGGCGGGATTGAAAGGAAAGCTCAACTACATTGTATAGTTGACCCAAAAAAGTGCCCTTGGATGTGATTAGCTCGGAGCAATATCCAGCAGGAGGCCAGGCTTCTATTCGTGTTGGTGTATGAATGAATCTCAGGAAGAGGCTGTGATAAATGCCTTATACCTTCTCCATCGTAGTCAGATGCCAGCACAGATATAGGGACGATACCTGAGACCAGCCTTCTTGATTGCCAACCACTGCTGAGGTTGTCGCCATGTCTATCCTCCTATTATACTCAATGCCACCTAGGAACCTGATAGAAGATTGCTGCGTATCCTGCCTAGTGTCTGCAGGAAAGTGCATGGTTCTATCAATTTTAATCTTTCTTCAATTGTCCTGCATTCGACACCAGTAGAGAGAGATACCCTTGCAGAGAACAGAGAGCTGTTCTTCCTTGGAATCTACTGTGGCAGCCTTTGGTAGATTGGCATGTGGAATTTGAACGCTGATATAACATGCGCTCAAATATCGAAAGGCCAGATTGACCTGAGTGTTTCTTCATCTTTCACAGGCTCATCATTATCAGCCTCGCGATTTGTCAACACGGCTTGCAACATCCCATTCCAAATCTCTTTATGCGCGACCTCTGTCGTTTCCCAATCCTCTACTGGCACCCATCCATCAGATGCGGTGTTGAGCAAGTTTGACAGGTCACACCTCAAATTCTGTGCTGCTTCAAAGAGTCTGTAATTCTTCTGGTGATCCGCGAGTTCTTTTTGCGAAGGCAAAACAAAAGGACAAGGACCTGCAAAGCCTAAGTTTGCCCAGTGTAAAGCTGTCTCGATCAACTCGTGCTGTAGTGCTACAACGCCATCCTTCCACGTTCTATAGCTGTAACGAAACGGTCGAAATAAATTTTGATCCATCAATCTAGGGCTGGAAAGTGTAGGCGTGAGGAATTGAGAGCAGACTTCAAACGCTTTGGTGCATATTTCATCTCTCGGTGCAACAGCAGTTGCGAAATCGGGTATTTCATCAGAATACCAAAAGGCCGGTTCAATGCTGGCAGCTTGCCAGTCGATAATACCTGTAATTACGGAAGGATCCTCTTCCGAAACAAAGATATTTCTTTTATGGAAATCTGGATGAAATAGCACTGGTGTCGCGGAAGCCGCTATTCGAGGATCGCTAGACATGTGCTTTAGCATGATTCGCGCGTACTCCAGAAGAGTCTTGTGTGTTTTGACAGAGCCATGATAGGACGGTCTGTCTTCCGCATTGGAGTCCACAGGGGGAATCCTCGACAGACCAGCATCAACAAGGCCGTCGCAATATGCTGCAAGACCGAGCCCTAGTTTCCTATGAGCGATGAAATTAATTTTTAATGTTCCCAAGTGACTCACAAGGTCCCGGATTTGGTTTTGTATTGAGATAATACCCATCTCCTCCGATCCAACAGTCCCAGTACCGAGATCCACAATGTGGTCCGACGCAAAACTCCTCGTCTAAGGGTTGCTTGTTGCCAGGACTCACTGGACTGTCAGCTAAGTACAGACTCCCAAAACATGGAAACTGTAGGTCAACCACTTCCTTCGCCTTCCGGTAGATGGCATCTATGCATCCGACACGTTGATCACCGGCCATTTCTTGCCACTTCTTATGCAACTGGACGCCAGCTGCATGCTCCATGATGATATATTCGCTGCCAATGGTATTGTCGATTCTGGCGGCATCGCAGCTCCAGTCAAGTATTTTCGGTATAGGAATGGTAGTCTTGGTTTGCACTAGGGAGATTAGTTAACTGTTAGCAAAAAGCACAAATAAAGCCGGGGAAACGTAACTCACGATATTTAATTGTGGCGATTTCGGAACTGGTGGTTAACTGTGCTGGTCCAGCCAGCCTGAAAGGGAGTCTGGCCACCATCCGTTTGTTATTGTTCAATTCAAAAATAAAAACCCTATTGAAGCCTCCTTCGAGCTTTTCGCATCTTGTGATAGTTCTCGATCCCGGCGATAGCTCAAGGATCTTGCGACATAAGGCTTCGAAGTTGAAACTGATGTAACGTGAGGCTCGCTCCACCTTGTCGCGACGAAGCCAGCGTCCGCTGGTGTAAGCATGTGGATCCAAGCCCATACCATTGCAGTCATATGTGAATGAAATTAGATTCTTGCTAGATGCAGAGGTAGAGTACGTCATATTGCCTGTTGAAGGTCGCTTGGACAATATTGAGTGGCAATGGAATCTCTGGCGTAGTGATAGGAGCTGGTCATCTCTGCAGGGCTTCGTCGCAATAGGTAATTGAGATGAAATGTAGTGTAAAGAGTGGACAGCCCGTGGTACTCGATATGGCATATCAGTATTTTAAACCAATTCCTGAATTCTGAGGCACATAGTGGTGGCGGCCCAGATCATGTAAGTGCTGTTAAGCAGACAGGGACGTCGTGAGCAGAGAGTCCGGGTCTTATCCGCTGACGTGGATAATGAAGGTCTTTTGGCCTTGTCCAGCGCCGCACAGGAAACACAGGTGACCCAGCTGTATCCTTATAAATCCATTGAAGAACTAATTCTTCTTCACTTGCGTCAATTTATGTGAGTTGGTGCGCTTTTCAAGGTATGTAGTTATACGATGTAGTCAATCATAAAGGGTAGAATAAGGCGCACATTGAAAATATTGGATGCTTTACAAATATTTCAGATATCCCCTTTCTTGATAGCTGGTATTGCAAGTATGATTGTCGCCTCTTGCTCAGCTAAATAATCTGAAATTTTATGAGCTTTTGGTGGCATAGTGGGTGGTTGAACGAGTTAGTATATATCAACTGTGCTGGTCATAAGCTTTTGCGCCTTGACCCACACCCCCTGTATTACATAGTAATATTCAGTCAATGGGCAGCAACTTCTCTTTACCGTGTTGGCCATGGTCCACGGCTGTCATGGATGCCTCTGTCTCTAAACTTGCACCTGCTCCCTGCATCCCATCAAGAACTCGGTTTAATTTACAGAAATATATCGATTCTATATGCATAGCTCTGACCCTCTGTTCCTAGCCGGCCTTGAGGACACTGAGATCACGACTGAAGCCGAAACACCCCTTCTCTTGCCCTTCCGGACATGGGTAATCACCGAGAAGCTCGAGGAGACATCCCTTCTCATGACCCAGCAGGATATCGATGATGACCTTGGTCCTGCATTCGCCGCCGCCAAATTCCTCTGCTATCGTAAGGATGACCCAGCTAAGAAGCCAGCATTTATGCGAATGTATTGTCAAATTCCTGTCGCCGGCACTGAGTGGTTGAACTCTGGAATTCGAGCAAAACAGGCTGTCCCGCCAATTCAGCTTCCTGAGTTGACGGCATTGAAGACGCTGAAGAAAATCTCCTGCAATGTTGTCCCCGATCTTCTTGGCTACCAAGAAGGCCAGCAGGGACATGACGGCATTATTCCCGGGGGCTTCGCCACCTATATTGTCTGGGATAAAGTTCCTGGGGAGCCTCTGTCTGAGAAGTATTTCTGGAACCAGGACCGTGAAGTCCGCGACGCTATCCGCAAAGAATTTCGCCGAGTTTACGAGTCAGTTCATCCTCAGTTTTCACCTGTTTGTGTTTTAGAGTTAACGTATCGATAAGGACAGCTTGTGCCGTGCGGTGTCCGGCCACGTTTGGCCACCTCAACGAATCTCATCTATGATGAGTCGACTGGAAAAATGTACGTGATATTCGTTGTCCCCGAGGTGGTTAGAAAGCTGTGTGCTTAGTCTTTATGTCTTCAGGCATATCTCAGGTTTCCGGAATGCTGGCCCTATTGACAGCTACCAGAAATGGTCTGATACAAATTACGTCAGGTACGGACTGGCCAAGCCATCTCTTAAGACGGATTGGTACCTCGACAGCCGTGAGTGGGAATTCTGAGTAGGATGAAATTATATGCAGGGATGAGGACCAAGTTGAAGGACTGAAAACCTAGCTAGATCAAGAGGTCTGGACGTGCGTCGAGGGTTTCAAGACCCGAGTGACTATAAGAACCGATTCACGCTAGCCGTCCTTCTCCCTTGGGTCTCTCATGATGCAATTAGGAAAGAGGTTAAAGTAACATCGCCTACTAGTGGAGATAGAGAGAGTAACCCAAGACACACCTTATAGATTAACAAAGTGATACCTTGATGATGTGACCCGGGAACTAAGGAATAGATTCAAAAAGGAGTACTACTGGAAATCACACAAGGCCGTGTACCTCATCGAGTTGACTCTGAAATCGAAGTAGCGTCAAGACTTTGTAGATACAAAGAATCGGCAGTGCAATGGTGGACGACTAAAGAGATACCTCTATGAACAAACGAAAATGAACCTGGGTCGGGGTATACTGCATGAAGATCTAAATGGAAGAAAAAGGCGAGTCCGATGATGACAACGGTGACGAGGAGCGCAGGGCTCCACAATAGTTAGATAGAGAATAAAAAGGAGTAAAACGATGGAAAGGTCGGTTAGAACAACACAAAAAAAAATGTTCAGCGAGGTGGCTGGGACACAAGTTGGGGGTAATGCTTCTAGCAAGTGGTGCTGCTATCGGGCAGAGAGTCGTTGATAGGAGGTATGTGCTTTAAGAAGAGCTACGTATTCATCATTAGCGACGTTCCTTCTTAATATCGCTATGAAACGGGCAAATACTCACTCTGAAGGACCAAGGTCTGCCCCTGCCTCGATTCACAAGCACACTGAAGGGTGCTTCCGTCCAAGAAATCTAACAATATGCTGTTAGGGAGTTCCTGTCGATCTTCATCTGGTAGACAAGGTGCTTTGAACTCTGAAAAGTGGTAACGTTTTGTCATGTTCCGGCCGTGCGAATCGTTGTTACCAGCTGTCAAAACCAGGCAACCTTCATCATCTATGCGCATGAATCGCCGCTTCCAGAGAAGCGTGCCCGGGAATTGGACGTTAACTTCGCCGATGTCCACCGCTCGAGGAGCCGTAAGAGCTCGATCAAGGCTCTTTTCAGGAGGCGTAGGAGGCTCCTCCTTTTCCGGACTTGGATTCCGCGCATTCGCAGTATTCTTTCGCGGGGATGGTCTTATAGAAGACATTCGGCGGAAGAGACGAGATGTACGGGATTCTTTCTTTTCGTCCGGGTTCAGTTCTTCTGGAGTCGGAATTTGATCGCTGGTCGAACTTGTCTGGATGTTCAACTCAGTTTCGCGGCGTGCTGAGACGGCCAGCTCCCTTTTGGAACGAGATCCGAAAGCGGGGGAGGGTTCACGATTTGAGCTGTTTGATGGTGAAGGAGCGCTATGCTTCTCAGACGCGGTTGTCGTAGAGTCCAACGATGAATTTTGACGACGAAGATTCTCAGAGGTCGAGGGTTCGACAGGCGATAATGCAGGTGGGCTACGGCGTACAGTGGACTCATGCCGACTCGCAATCTTCGATTCATTTGTAGTGGAATTTGGGTGGGTTGTAATTGGAGAAGCTGACCGACTGGGGGCTCGAGGAAGGGCATTCGAAGAGGATGGGTTCATAAATGACGGGCGTCTCGAAAACACCGGTACATCTGGATGTCCATTGTTCAATGAGATAGAGGCGCGCTTCCTAACACTCTCAAACGACACAGACGGCGTGTTCAAGGTATGATTCGCAGTGAGATGCGTTTCACGAGTATTTGAGAATTTTTCCAATGCTCTGATACGGCTCGAAATTCCGGAGGAGACGTTAATCTTTCTCGCCACAGCAACAGGGCTGGCTGGCCGGCTATTGCTGTTGTTGCTGTTGTCCGAATAAGAGCTAGATAAGGATCTGCCAGCGGCTAGTGCCTGTAGATTGGACGATGCACGCCCAACACCTGTCGGATTCGAGGCTGCCCGTGCATTCTTCCACGCATCGGTGGGCCGTGGCATATGAAGATTGTTGTGATAGAGAGCCGACGGAGACTTCGGCACCGTTACTGTCTTGGCTTCCTCGAGCTTAGCACTTCCTAATTCCTCCAGGAACGAATCATCTGAACGGATGTTGTCGTCGTCGGAAGTCTCCGTGCTGGGCGTGTGGCTGTGCTCGAGGGGCAAATGCTGCTCTTCACTTTGGTTGCTAACACCCTCCTCTGTTACGGCAGTAGGGGGGAGTGTGACATCCGACTGCGGTTCTGCAGCTTCTGCTACAACTGCCGTCGGCTCCGCCTCGACAGAAATCGGCTGAGGCTGATGAGAAGGTGGCTTTGCAGCCTCTAAGACAATTGTCGTAGATTCCTCGGTAGAGACTGGTTGGGTCTGGTGAGGAGACGGCCCTGCATCTTCTGAGACAAACGTGGTAGGTTCCTTGGGAGAGATTTGCTGGGGTTGACGGGAAGAAAGTTTAGGGGAATCCAGTTCGGCGGGCTTGCTCCGAGAACCTTCGCGTTGTTCAGTGTGCGATTTCTGCTCGTCCTTTCGGTCGACGGCATCCCTCTCTTTTACGCTGGTATTGTCCTGTACGACGTCTGATGGCAGCTCTGCATCTCCTGAAACAATGTTCCTAAGTTCCTTCTCAATAGATACCGGTTGAGCTGGCTGAGAAGGAGGCTCAGGGAAATCCAGCTCGGAGGGTTTGTCTTGAGAATCCTCGTGCTGTTCAATATGTGAATCCCGTATTTCCTTTCGGTCGACAATGTGTCTCTCTGTCAGGTCCGTACTTTCAGGTGCGATGTCCGATGGCGGTTCTGCATTTTCTGAGACAATCTTTGGGGATCCATTCTCGACAGATACTTGTGGAATTGGGGGAGGAGGTGGCTCAGCTGGCTCAGTTTGAGGATCTTTCGCGGGTCCATCGAAATCGGGATGTGACTTCGGTCGTTCTCGATGTGAGACATCATGGACTGGTGCACTTGGTGGATGTTGTACTTCCTCGCTATCACTATCAATTTTAGTTTCGCTTTGAACTGAGATGGCTGTATCCGTGCCCGCTGTCTCTATCTCCTTTTGAAGATGGGTCTCCGGTGATTGTTGAACTGTCGGTGACGGCTCAGCGCGGTTATCGACGCCATTGGCCAAGGTGGTTGGGGGGTGGCCCCCCTCTAAATCAGAAACGGCCATGTTCATGGCACTGGCCGAATCCTGGGTCGGAGAATTGAGGACAACGGGCTTCGGGTCTTTGTTGATCTCAGCTGAAGGCAGTTGCTCCTGATCGTGTTCACGTGCAGTCCGACCGACCCCATGTTCCTCCTGGTCATGCAGATCCTTGGGAGTCTGGCCCCGAGCATTTTCTTTGTCTTCGTAGGTGGGTGTTTTGCAGCGCTTCTCTTCATTCTTCTTCTTATTCTCGGCCTGTTTTTCCATTTGTTTCCTTCGCAGATGAAGAGCTTTCATTAGCCTTTCTTTTTCGGGGGTTAATCCAGAAGTGGTTACCGCACTCATAGACTTCGTGCCAGGGGAGCGCGGGGGTCTTGAAATACTAGTCATTGTGGGCGGTGGGGGCACTAATAATAAAGGGGGTACTGGTGGAGCACGCTTCCGGCCCGGTAGGGGAGCTGCAGAGGCTGGCGGCGACCGAAGGCGGCTTGAAAATTCCGAATTGTTAGACTCTCGCGACGATGTTCGCACGGAAGAAGGCAACGAGGCGACAGGCCGCTGGTCGTTACTTCGAGAAATACTGCCCGCAGTTCGTGGTCGCCCATTCACGTCTACCGAAGGTCGAGGTCCCCGCTTGACTTTTTGCGCATAAGCGTGTTCTAAATCACGCATCGCCGGTCTTGCGGACTGCGTTGACTTCCTCGGGTCATACGATGGCTGAGACAGCTCTTGCAAGAAGTCTCGCTGCGAAGCCGAATGTTCATGGCTAGGGTCCCAGGACACTCGGAACGAGGAACGATCCGCAGCTGTCGTTTCACTAGCCTCTTTGCGCTCCGGCGGCTTTCCATCACTGCCCGGGGGATGTTCAACATTCGATGTGACTCGCGATGGCACTATCGTCGCCTCTGATAATTCGCTGAAGGATCTCTGGCGCTGATCCATATCTGGTGCGGGTGCTTGCGCGTCATCCTTTCCCGTGACATTCTCCTCTGCATCCTCCGTTATTTCCATCAGCCGTCGACGGCGGAGTGAGCTTGATGACGAAGTGATAGAACCCGATGCGGCATGCAAGAGACAGGCAGATGATAGGGAACTCTCTGACAAGTCCAAGGCTTGGGTGAATGAGAAGACGGTATCATGTGGGGAGAACTTGTCGATAACCGACTGAAAGTGAACTCCGGTTCGAACTAGAAGACGTAATGAGGGAGCCAGTCAGTGGACGCAATCAGAGGGAAGGGGATTCTTCTATGCCCGGGTTGCGGAGTTAACAAAGTAATGCCCATACCTTGTAATAATCGGGACATGCCGTCGGGCATGTACTTGAGAATCACCTTCCTCCGACGATACTGTAAGAAGCCATATAAAGGGCTGTTGTCTTCGTGGGTGTCCACTGAGCTGCGCACCTCGGGCACGCCGCCAGTGCCTTTACCTAGGACAGCCACCTCATCTCTTGACACGTACTTGAGGAGGAACCTGATAACGGACGAGGAAAAAAAGAAAAGGCACGGTTAGCTGCAGTGCAATGAAACGGAGAAATTGCAAATTGGCAGACCAGATAAGGTAAGACGAGGGTTGTAGGCAATCGTGGGGGGTAGAAAGGGAACGTGGAATAGAATGCGTTGGAAAGTTGGACGAGAACAACCGGTAAAACTAACCATCCTCCTGCTTCCGTAAGGGCCGTTTGGTAGGCTTCGACGACCCCGGGATTGTCGAGGCCATTGAGAGACATCGCGATGAGGAGATCCGCATTGGAGACGAAGTGAATGTGTGTGGTAGTGATTAAAACACCACAGCATGCAACGAGTGGAAGTGGAGAGGAGAGCCCTCCCATGAACAGGAGGGAAGGAGGGAGAGTGAGTACAGACGCGAAGCACGCTCGGACGCCGATAGATCCAGTAGTAAAAGTAGGACTCGCGTCGAATGGAAGACGGCGAGATGGCTTTGCCGCCGGTGGTATACCTAGGTATGCTGTACCGAGTCTACCTAGGCGCTCTTCGTCTGCGGAGGCACTAAGGAGAAGACGGACGAGGGACGAGGGTCAATCTCGTATCGCGAATGCACACATCGGGGAACGGAGATCAGGCAGAGGCCCTACGGAAGGTTATAGATCGGTGGAAAGGTTTCGGATCTGTCGCGGGAGTCTCAGGAGTCGTTCAGGGGGCGCGGTCGACACAGCGTCGAATTCGATTTTGTCGAATGAGCCTCCACTCAGTTGGTTAGTTATATTATGAACTGGCGATTACTCATTCCAGCCGGCGCCATAATTGGGAGGAAACGAACCCTGGTTCGTGCTCGCAAACATCGCCGGGGCAGTCTAGATTGCGATGGCACGTAGTCCAGGCATGTTCCTGGGTTAGCTGCATGCTCCTGCAGCCGTCAGTCGCCGTCTGGTGTCCACTGCCCACAATCCCCTCGTCATCTCGCTCAACTGCTCACATTCCCGCCTTGCCTCCAGCGGGAGATCGGCGCAGAAACGAGAGGAATGCGTAGAATGGGTATCATACGCCATGACAGATTCCGAATAAACTATTGTGGCTAGTGGCTACTACTCGTTACCTGCTGCGTTCCTCCTCGAAAATAGATGCACCCACTGTAACCATCAGTACTATGGTATGGCTCTGTTTTCCGCCTCTGCAGGCGTCGCAGATCGCCGTTCGACCAGAGTTCTCGGAGAGCCCCGATGCGGGGAGATGAGATTGACTTTCAGCGAACTTCTTCTGGTCCTACTATATGAAGACTCCGCTATTCCCTCCCACTAAGAATCGCAAATGCGTGTCAGTCTTGATCTACGCTAGTCGACAGTTTCCTCGAATTTATTAAAGCATTTAGCCTAGCTTCGTCGTTATCAATCCACCATGTCTTCAGTCGCGGGCCTGCCAGCACCGTCATCGCTCCCCTCGCTTTCGCCTGAGGATCAATTCCGGGTCCTAGATACTCTCTTCGAATCCTCTCCGGAGCTCCATACTCTGATGGCCCCAGTTCTTGCAACCCAATCTTTCTCTTCATATAGTGCCTTGGCAGACGCCGTTGGCGGCCGTTTGTCTGCTCTCTTCCCTGTCAATTCACAGCTCGATAAGGACATCTTGTACGGGATCCTAGGCTCTCATCCACGCCTCGGAAGAGCTCCAGCGGCGACAACGGACCACATAAGTGAGCTGAGCAAGAAGGAGCAGGAAAACTTGAACAGGGGGGCGCAAGAACAAGCGGAGAAATTAATGTCATTGAATGCCGAATATGAAGACAGGTTTCCAGGCTTAAGATTCGTGTATGTACTGTTGCATCTGACATTCGTTATTGCTAATGTCCATTTCGCATTAGGACCTTCGTCAACGGCCGGAGCCGGGACGTCATTATGCGAGAGATGCGCCGAAGAATCGACAGAGGAGATCCTGACCGTGAAATTGAAGAAACCATCCAGGCATGTATCCCTGCAAGAAGCCCTTGAGAATCTCCGTCATCTCTCCACAGCTGATAGTGGTCCCTGCAATAGGCTATGTGCGATATAGCTAAAGATCGTGCAAGAAAATTACAGCAGGCTTAGTCCAATTTGATAGGAGTAAATAATAATAAAAGGAAGTAGTAGACGAAATTGAGAGAAGCAAGCCAAGACCCAGGGCCGCGTAATACCTTGAGGCTGTATTGAGGAGTGTGTAAAGAGGACTCAATTCTGTGCAGATGGCCGTCCCACTATATTAGTAGCTTTGAAGGATCTCTCATCGACGCGTCCAGTGCGACAACTTCCCTTCTTTACCATAC
Organism: Byssochlamys sp. BYSS01; assembly: GCA_002242795.1. Taxonomy (NCBI): domain Eukaryota; kingdom Fungi; phylum Ascomycota; class Eurotiomycetes; order Eurotiales; family Thermoascaceae; genus Paecilomyces; species Byssochlamys sp. BYSS01. The sequence continues at coordinate 290,778 of NIXA01000004.1, forward strand.
GTAAAATCTGACAGCAGCATCTCGGAAAAGTAAGAGCTAGCCGGTCCTTCTTTTCAGTTTTCGCCTATATTTCAACCCTAGAGGCACGAGACGGAAGTTGCTACGAATATCCAGGAGCGAACATGGTGTATCGCACTGTTGAAAGATGCTGAAAAGAGAACACTGACATTGGGGGGCATTAACTAGGTATTGTCCATAGGTATGATAATCGAACTTCTTTACAAAGCCTAGCTTGCGCATTCAGAAACAGTTGTTGACAGACAGCATATGCAGCCCCGTGCCCCTGATTCGAGTTGCCCAGTATTAATTATTGCCGAGCCTCTTCCCGGCTTATAAGCACTGTCGCATCGACTTAGTCTAGCCTTTTCTCCGATTCAGATTTCGAGAATGACGCTTGACCGTGGTTTGGTTATCGAGATACCCGCTAGTTGCGAACAACAGTGGCGGCCCCACCAGAGGGACAAGGACTTCACCAATCGCATTTCTCTCTTGCGGGAGAACGATGACCGGGTAATCGAAGAGGTTGTTGGCATCTCAACTTTGCCTCGGGAGTCTCGAGAGTGGGCAAATTGGTTGGCTGATAAGAAACGAGGGATCACGATGCACTCGCATTCCCTTAAGCTTTCCTACTGGGGACCGTTTCGCGTTGAAATCCTGTAACCGGGATCATGAGTGTTTGATGTCATTTGTAGATATTCCCGATGCTTGAAAAAGTTATCTGCTTCCGACGTTGCCGTGCTTCTCTCTAGCCAGTTATCCCATTTTGCACTCTGTGCCTGCCCCTCCTCTTCTTTTCTACCTTTTCACCCGTTTTCAAGCTTTCTCGCGCCGAGATCAAATACCAGAATACACATGCGCTGGTCTCAGCGCTGTCTTTCAGCATGGCCGAGGGATCGACTGCCGATGCTGGCGGCGCCATTGCTCGATCGTCAACCGCTCCGATCATCACCAGTAGTGACAGCCCCAATCTAGACGTCGCTGGCCGCAACGGCGAGAGCCATGGTTCTCCTACTGTCCAACAGGCTGCAAATGCCGTTGGCACGCCTGCGTCTCTGAGGACATCTCAGACGTTTCCGATTGGTATGTGGCTTGCTACTGCGAAGAACCATTCTTGGTGATAGATAATTAGAATGACCATCGGCAATGTCGGATCGAACATTGTTTCGGACATTCAGCGTAAGCTGGCTGTCTTGATATAGTTTATTTTATTTTCATTTGTTCATTCGCATCACTCTTATACTTTCCTCTATTTGCTGACTGCTCTTGGCGCTTCCTATCAGCTTCTTCATCCCTCCCTGGTCACCATAGAACCCCGAGCGCGCAGACGTCAATCCGGAACTCTGCGCAAACAACGCAGTCTTATTTCGAAGCCAATGCTGACTCCAGCGCGATAGATCCGCTGTCTCGAGTGAGTCACCTTCAAGAGTCGTTTCTGTCTGACTTTGGAATATTACACATTCCTCGCCTACATGGCACGAAACTGAAACTTCTCCCTTGTAGCATATCATCCGGCGCACAAATACCGAGAAATCAATCCCTCTGAGGCTGCTTGGGAAGGCGTCCTACGAAGCGGAAGCCCGCGGAACGGGTGACCTCAACCAGACAAAACTGGGTTCGATACTCGGAGATACAACGACAAATCAAAAGTCATCCAAGGATAAAAAGTGAGCGTCCATGTTTCTTTGCCGTTTCCCGCCATCCCAAGACCCAGTTGCTGTAACTCATTCTGTTTTTTTTTTTTTTGAGGTTTGCAGAGCACTGGTCAACTGACTGCGTTTTACCTTCTGAACTACCGCAGGAAAGGTGGCTCGTTTCTCAGTCGCTTCATTGGAAACAGGAAAAGGGACCAACTACCAGCTTCGGATGACGATGTCTCTGAACCGTCCGTCAACCGCATAGACACCGACTCTTTGCAGCGGCCGATGGGATTCATTCCGCGTTTACCCCGCCCTCCCAAGTATATCAGAGTCCGAGCTCACTTCAAGAGTGAAAAGAGATTCAACAGGGTATTCCTGGCGCAGGAACTAGAGGGTGCAGATTCCCCGTCAACCTCGTCAGATCGTGATGGATCTACTACGTCGACAGAGGCCCCGATAAGGTACAATAATGGGAAAGCAATCTGGGCTCTCGGATTTTCGAAAGATGGCAGGTATCTTGCTGCCGCTGGCCAAGACAAGAAAGTCCGAGTATGGTCCGTAATCACGTCCGCAGCCGAGCGAAGTGATAATGAGGCAGAGGAGGGCGAAGGCCCGGATAGAGGCGAACATTCGCGGCTGAAAGCCCCCGTATTTGTGTCGAAACCAGTTCAAGTATATGAGGGTCATACAGGATCTGTGTTGGATCTGAGTTGGAGTAAAGTACGACTTACTTGAACCCGTTGAAAGTGGATGGATGTTTGGAGAAGGAAGAGATGGGAAGAAAGAAGAGGGAAATTGACAGAACGTGGCTGACCATGTTGTAACTCTGCCAGAACAATTTCCTCCTCTCTTCGTCAATGGACAAGACTGTCCGCTTGTGGCACGTCACGAGACGCGAGTGTCTCTGTTGCTTTCAGCACAGCGACTTCGTCCCTTCTATTCAATTCCATCCCCGCGATGACCGGTTCTTCCTCGCGGGATCTCTTGATACGAAACTTCGACTCTGGAGCATCCCGGACAAAAGTGTGGCGTTTGTAGCAACCGTCCCCGATATGATTACCGCCGTTGCTTTCACCCCGGATGGCCGACACGCGATCGCCGGGTGTCTCAACGGCCTGTGTGGCATTTACGAAACGGACGGCCTGAAGCTTGTAGGACAGCTGCATATTCGGTCGCCCCGCGCTCGGAAAGCAAAGGGAAGTAAGATCACAGGGATTGATACCATCACCTTACCGGCAGGTGACCCGAATGGGGAGCCCAAGGTCTTGATTACTAGTAACGATTCCCGGGTCCGACTGTACAACCTCCGGGACCGGACCATGGAGGCGAAATTCCGGGGTAACGAGAACACATCCAGCCAGATCCGGGCTTCTTTCAGCTACAACGGTAAACATATCATATGTGGGAGCGAGGATCGAAGGGCCTATATCTGGCCGATTGACTCGGTTGACAAAGACACGGATAAACGCGCCGTCGAGGTTCTCGAGCCCCAGTCGGCCATGGTGACAGCGGCGGTCATGGCGCCCCCATCGACAAAACAGATTCTGGGATTTTCGGAGGATCCGGTTTATGACATCTGTAATCCGCCGCCTGTGACCCTGGTAAGTAACACACAATCAGGTAACCAGCGCAACGGAAACTCAAACAAGATCCCCGACTCGGCGAAACTACCAGAGAGGTCGCCTACTTATATAGCACGATCGACGCACCCGGACGGTGATATCATCATCGCAGCCGACTATGCAGGAAAGATCAAAGTGCTAAGGCAGGACTGCGGCTATCATAAACGGCGTTTCGAGGCATTCGAGGCGGGAGCCAGCACAATCCCTAGAAGGTTGCTGGCGCGTTCGAACTCGGCCCGCCACAGTATTGCATCGTCGATCGGGAAGGATTCCGTGCAGAAAACTATGTCTGATAGAATTATATCATGGCGCAATTCGGTTGCCCGAAATGACCGTACCAGCATGGATAGTTTCCTACGAGGACCGAGGACTCGGAGTCCATCCCCTCACGCCTCTCAATACTCCAGTCCCGCGCGGAACTCTATGGGGCTGCCGACCGATTATCGCTCTGTCTTCCTATCCTCTCCGACGTCAGGGCAAAGGTCTTCGTTGGGGAGTCGTCGATCTAGCGAGGATGTACCAAAAACAACGGGCATTCAGCTGACGAGCCCTGGAGCCGTTCAATCTCCGAGGGAGCTAATCCCCAGTGTGAACCTTGAAAAGGATAACCCGTTATGGGCACCGGGGGACCAAGGTTATCTCTTTTGGAACAAGATGGCACATGATGCGCTCGTGGCTAATTCGAAGAAATCGCCGACTCTTCTGAATCCCAGCCACGGCACTGGATCAGCAGCAGAACGGACAATAACTAAGAGCAGTACACTGAGCAGCGAATATGCTTCATCCACCGGGGAAGCGGATGAGGCGGATGTGCTTACGTGCGAACATTGCCGTGGCACCAATTTCCGAGCGACCAAAGGCAGAGACGGCAAGCAGCGACTGACCTGTGTAAATTGCCGTTGGCCAATCAATTGAGTACGGAGGTTTGTGGTGACGATCTAATAACTATGAGTTTATGAAGTTTTCCTTTGCTTTTCATCTTCTTTTCTTTTCTTTTTTTGATGGCCATTTGAGATGATAATATTCTCAGTACGTGACATGGGTTGGGCATTACTATTTGTTTTTGAGCATTGCATATTAGGTTATTCATTTGCATTTTTAACATGTACAGAGTGTATTAGTATCGCAGTTTTATATAGCAGGGACAAATAATGCTACCATCTGCACGATGTCCAGGCTTCAAAGCAGTGGCGAACATAGCGGAATGCCAAGAACAGATAGAAGGGGGAGAAATTACTCAGGTGTAGAATACCAACGTCGCGCTCTCCGTCCCTCAGGCAATGCCAGACAAAATTACCTCCCTGGCCTTATTAATCAGATTCAGCTGACGCAAGGAGCCGTTTCTTGGATTCAGACAGGAACATTGTGTGGAATTTCTTTCTTTTGAACTCGAACAATCACGTCAAGCACAGCTGCGACCATGCCATATCTCCCCTCATCGCAGGCATTTCTCGAGCAGTCCAGCCTGTTGTTAGAGGCGTATCCGGACACAGTACGTTTATCGATTTTAAGACCTTCCCTGGCTCTCTCTCTCTCTCTCTCTCTCTTTCTTCTTCTTTTAATTTTATTTCTTTTGCTCTCGATCTACGCTTCCAATTGACTAACCGACGCCCAAAAAAAAAAAAGACAAGAATAACGACAAAATACAGCTTCCCACGCGCAGAACCCGAAGCAAACAAACCCTCGAAATCCAAATCCAAATCCCAACCCAAACCGAGACAAGAGAATGAATCCCCCGATGTTGTGCAACAACAGCAGCAACAACAACAACTCGTCGCAACCCTGACCCTGAAAACCTTCAACCCCTCCACGGGAATCTGCTTGAAATACCGCACGAACAAAGTCGCAGAAGTCGGACGTCTAATTACGGGTCTGGGCAAGTTGGCCGCCGGGGCTAATGTGTCTGAGCTGGGCTTGAGTGGTGGTCCTGCGGCTGCTGTGTCGACGACTATTACGCACGACGTGGATATGGTCGATGCGCCTGCTGTGGCCGAGGAGGGTGCAGGGGTCGTCGTACCCGCTGCTGCTACTGCGGCTGGGGGAACGAGTACCGGGGGTAAAGGGGGGAAGTCGAAGAAGAAGGGGGGCAAGGGGAAGCGATGAGCAGGTTGGTTGGTGGAGGCGGGGGTTGCGATGGAAAGGGGGCACTTTTTTTTTTTTTCGTTCAGCATTTGTCGTTACAGGCGAACAGGTATGGATTATTAGGCATAGGTGGGATGGAGCCGAGCGTGGTCTTTGCTTATGCTTACCAGGTATGCTTGATAGCGTTGCGAAGGAAGGCCTTTACATTGCCTTGCCGTCCCTGTACCAGAGTGATTCAAGTTGCCTACGCAGCAACGACAGCCACCGTCGATATTTACCCTACAGGGTCGAAGCGAAAGTGAAGAGCAATTGCAATTGCGTATCAAATTCAATAAACCAATACCAATAGGCAATCAATAAAAGCTCGACCAGAAACATTCGCCTCTCAATTTGCAAAGCTGAAATGCCAATCTGGAACCGGAAGCCAGAAACAACAAGAGTAGATCGTTCACGCCGGCTTCAGACATTTGACTGATCCCAACACTCCGCACCGGAACCCCCAACACCGCAGCCCGACTCTTGCGAATACCAGTTTCGAGACATGGAGACTCCTTCTTAACGACGACGAGATATTGGGACGGGACGGCCGCAGATTGACATTCTACCGAGGACGATGAATCATCCTGAGGGGATTTAGTGCTGTTGTTTGTTAACATTAGCACAGCGATCTTCATGCTACGGGATGATGACAGGGAAGTAAGCGTACGGAGCAGCTGCTGCAAGAGCAGGAAGAGCAGTCGCCGGAGCAGCAGTTGCAGGAGCAGGGAGACATCTTGACGATTGGGTTTCTCTGGAAAGAAAGAGAAGAGCTAATTGTTGATGTTGGGATTGGAGCTTGGATTTCTGTTCGATTCGAAGTCAGGCGCAGATGGGAAGAGAGGAGGAAGATTGGAGACAAGGGCCGGGAAGGCCCTTTATATACTTCTTTCTACGCGCTTGTTCTCATGACCACGGCTTCTGCAGGTCGCTTCGATTACACTTCAGCACCCCCTCATGCAGTCGTCCTGAGGGGCTCAGTGGGGGAAGAGAGGGAGGGGGGGGTGGAAGTGGGTTAGGAAGTGAAGCGAAAAGGGTGTGGTGGAACAGGCCTGGGATAGGGCAAATGCGCAGGAAGGCTTGAAGAAGCAAAGAAAGACAAGTCGACTGCTGTTCGGCGGCTTCATCCGCATTGTCCTCCACCCACGATCCGCCGTGATACTATTATCATAATTCTCATACGTCAGCTCCAAAGCCGCTGGGTGCGCGCCTGGCGCTGACTTCACCCAGCCGGAGCGCCTCCAGCATGCCACGTTCCGGAGTGGAACCATTTCGAGCTGGAGGTCCAAGAGTGTTAACAATGCCAGACAAGGCCAAGCACTGTAGATGGAGCTCAGGCCTCTTGGACAGGGCCAAGGCAGATAGCATGCAGTGGCTGATAGCCAACAGCGATGATCCATGGGACACTGGAGTCGGGACGGTCCCGTTGGTGGATGTGCAGTACAAAGAAGTTAGATAGATGGACGGTACAGCATACGTCGACGGAGCTGTGCAACCTGCATGCCCACCTATCTGAGGACGTACCAATTGCCATACCAGTGAGAGTGAGTAAGAGAAATCAGACCACCAGACCACGCTGACTGGTGACTACTCCTACTAGGACAGTACTGCTGCTACCTATCTACCTCCATGTAGGATATACATAGCAGTTCATCCGCGACGGCCGAAAAAATACAGCTACTGTGTCGCACCCTGATCCGCCGGGAGTTTTCCGTTTCAAATCGGCCGACGCGACGGACATGTGGCAGACGAGGAAAAGCAGAGAAAAGAAAAGAAAAGAAAAAGAAAAAGAAAAAGAAAAACGTAAAGACACGACGCTCGAGTGGGGTTTCGGGACGGAACAAGCTGATTATCAGATAGTAATGGATAGTCGTGGGACGGGAGACGCGAAAGAGGATCTGATCGTTGGCTGCTGCAGCCTGACGCCGTCGTCCTGCGAACCGCGTCTCCCGACACGAAAGTCGTCCTTGCGGGGCCCACCTCCAAGTTCTCCCCTCTCTGGCGATCTATATCTTACACCAATCACGTCTGCCTTGCCCGCGCGCAGAGGAGCAGAATATTACCCAGTCCGCGTGAGACCGTGGGATAATCCATCTTCGTCCGGTGGTGCGCTGTGACACACCACCAGCTGCCGGTTGGACTCGGTGGGACGCTGGGCTGCCTATCACCACTTCCAGCTCGAAGGCTGGATGCTGGGTGAAGCCTCTGCCTCTGGTCACGGCCTTATCTACCTCCTATACGCATGAGGAATGATGCACGGTGTATTTGTACTATTCTCTATTCGATGCCGTGAATCCCTAAAAGAGGCAAACCCACGAGGATGAGATAAATAATAAACAGACAAAAGACAACCACGCTGGACAACAGCAGTTACAAGACATATGTACATGCATCGTCACAGCTCATCCTTTTCCCGTGGTGCAACGTTACCGGGAGCCTCCCCTCCTTTGCAGACCGCGGGTGTCGTGACGATCATCGAGTACACACATTTCTCATCTTCCATCACCTTCAATATCTCATCCTTCTCCCCGCATTCCAGGATGACCGTCGTCGATCGCGGAGGCCCATTCCAGCACCTCTGACCGTCCGCATATTCCAGCGTCGTCTTCGGCACTTGGACGATCTCGCCCGCTTCGTTGATTTCATCTACGTCCACCGTTCCAAAGCGAACGAAGTTGCCCATCAAAGATGACGCTCCGCCCTTCTTCGGGTTCTGCTTGGTCTTGGACAGGAAGCAGTGCTCATACACATACTCTCCGGAGTCCTTGGAAACGCACTTGTCCTTGAGTGCGCGGAATATCGATGCCGGCCCGTAGTCCTTTTCCAGATCCTCCTTATGCTTCTTGAGCTCCTTCTGTAGTTCTTCGAGGGTGCTCTGGGCCGATGTAAGCGCATTGCGCGCTTCTGCGACGGCCCCTGATTCGGGTGAACCATCGTGTGTCTCCGATTGTAGGATACCGCTCTCCTCGAAGAAGTTCCTGACAGACTCAAGCTTCTCTTCAACGAACTCGGCAATAGATGAGGGGAGACAGGCACTGATTTTGGAGGCTATAGCAGAAGTTAGTTTGCCGAAGTAGATATACCCCATAAAAGAAAGGAAGGAAAGGAGAAACCTACTAGGCTGTCCCTCGCCCGCATCATCTTCAGCCTCCCATTCCGCCCAATTGATACCAGAATTCTCACTGTCTGCGGCGGAGATGGCATCCAAGTCCCTCTCCCACGCCGTAACCTGTTCGCCACCTTCAGCGGCTTCTTGCTTGGCCGCGTACTCCTCCCAGCCACGTACAGCCCGCTTGACACCCTCGTCATTGAAATTGGGATTGTATTCCTCCTTGAACTTGGACAGGATAGCCTCCAACTCCTTCGCGCGAGTTCGAGCCTCGTCCCTTTCTGCACGAACCTCCGCCAATGCATCCCTGAGTTCCTCGACCCTGTTCCTAGCCAACTGAGTAAGAGTAAAGAGCTTGCCCTTCTTCTTTCTTTTGCCGGCTTCCTTGCGTTCTTGCTTCTGAAGGGCTTCCAGGTCCTTCTCCAGACTGTTGACCTTCAACTCCTGTGACTTGAGCTCCACCTCGAGGTCTCGAATGCGATCCTCGATCTCCAATTGCTGTCTCCCCACATCTACAAGCATCTGCTTTTTACTCTTAATGGCGGCCGTTGTCGACTTCTGTCTCTCATCCTCCTCCTTTCTCCACTGCTTGCCAACCTCCTTGCACCGGTTGTCGCACTTGGTGCCTCCCACGTGCGCCCATTCGTCACTCCCATCACAGCATAAGTCGTAGTCACATATTCCATCATTAACGCGCTGGGAGGGAAGATAGGATGGCCGGTGGCCGTTGTTCTTGCAGTAGAATCCAGGGAGCGCCGCAGCGAGCTCCAGCTCGCCATTCCCCGGACGGTCAGCGACCGTCAATACAGAATAACGAGAGGAAATGTGAGAGCAGGCAGAAGTGCCAGGCTCATCACTGCCATCGGGACAGTCGCAAAAGTCATCGTTCACAGACGAGAAAGGGATCTTGATGGCTGGGTGCGAGATGCAGCTGAATGTTGACGGGTCCTTGTAGAATTTGGCAACTGATAGAGACAGGTTAGCTGGTCAGGAACCTGTACACATTGCTTATGCGCGCAATTGATGGGGGAATGGAAAGAAATTTGACAAAATGAGAGCGTCAAGTCGGAGCTGCTTACACTCCGGGCCAACTCCACGGGGCCGTTCATCTTTCGCCGCAGTTAATACTACAGGCAAACACGCTGCCACACTCCAGGAGAGTAGCGAGTTTAGCAAGAGCTTCATGGCGGCTGCATTTGGATCTTATCAATGCTGCCTGTGTGGGCCAAGTCAGTGTTTTTCGAGGTTCTGCTTTGAGGACAGCTGTTGATATGTTGATATGACCCCCAGCATCTGGGGACATCTAGACGTCTTAGTCATCCAACCCGCCCGGAGCTCAAATCGCCACCGCAGCCCGCTCGACATTCCGCAGTCTCCCTCCCCTCATATTCTTTGCTTCCAGCAGTGCCCAGTGTTCCTTTTGTCAGAAAATATGGGTAATGACGGTGGCAGGTGAGCAGTCATAGCAAACATTCCATTAATGTCCTCAAGAACTGGAACTGACTCGATATACCCTCAGTATCCCAACCCGGCGCGAACTCGTTAGGGAAGCGGCCCGCACGCCCAGCACAGCGCAGGTGAAAGAGGTCCAGCGCGAGCTCCAGCAACACTTCTGGACCACCTGTCCCTTATCGCATAAGCCTCTCACGCGACCGATCGTGTCCGATTCAGCAGGCAATCTTTACAACAAGGACGCCGTCCTACAATTTCTCCTCCCCGGCGACGAAGTGGAAGGGATCAGCTCGAAGGCTGACTGCGCCGAGATCCTGGGCGGGCGAGTAAAGGGACTGCGAGATGTGGTGGAAGTGAAATTCGAAGTTGATACGGAGCAGCACGGTTCGACCGCCAACGACAAGCAGGAGCGCCGTGAAGCGTGGATTTGCCCCGTTACGGCGAAGGAGCTGGGTCCGAGTGTGAAGTCGGTCTATCTTGTTCCTTGCGGGCATGCATTTTCTGAAGAGGCTATTCGACAACTGAAGGATGATAAATGCTTACAGGTATACTTCCTCCCCCCCCCCCCCAACCCTTTCCGGGTCATTTTGTTCTCTGGTTCCCATCTAATAGGAAACAGTGCAATGAACCCTATGCAGAAGACGATATCATCCCCATCCTCCCCGTGAAAGACGATGACAAAAAACGCCTTCTAGCAAGAGCCCAGAAACTCGCCGACCAAGGCCTAACACACTCCCTCAAGAAAGCGCCCGGTTCAAAGAAGCGCAAGAAGCACACCAACGGAGAATCCGCAGAAGCAAACAAGTCAACCCCTTCTTCAACACAGCAGGTACCCACTCCCAGTACTCCGAGCGGGATCAAACACGCCGCCACAGCAAGCCTAACTGCTCGTGTTCTCGAGGAGGAGAACGAGAAGAAGAGGCGGCGGAAGATGCTCGGCCGCAACGAGAATCTGGAGAGTCTATTTACCAAGAGTGGCGATGGGAAGTCGAAGAAAAGTGCCGATTTTATGACGAGGGGGTATACTATTCCTGCTGGGGCTAGGAGGTAATCTCCATCTCGAGTGTCATGAATGGCAACGCTGCTTTCTCTTCTGTTCCCTGGCAGGCGCACAGGTTCGATTGGGACTGGTATATACACGGCAGGGAAGGCTGAATCTTGCAGGCGTTATGGCTTCTTGATGATCTACGTTAGATATATTTGTAAATATACAGCTACTACTTCATCACATGCTGGATATAAATTTTTATTGCTATTATACAAACATTCTTAAAAGGTTGTTAGAAAACCATCCTTAAATGGTGGTTACAATATTGGACTGCCATGATTCAGAATAGGCTCACTCGATCAGTCCTCTTTCCCGGAGCGCTGCCCCAATGAGCTTCTTCCGACCCAGCTCTTCGTCCCTGTGACCCCTGGTTTGTCTTTTTGCGGAAATCTTCACATTGGGTAGCTGTCGAAGGGTCGTTTCTGTCAATAATTGACCAGCCAGTTTCTGTTTCGGGCGGAGCTGCTCATTGATGTACTTCACAACCTGCTTGACAGAGGTGAAGGAACGAACTTCAGCGTCCGGGAAGAAATAGCCGGTCAACTGGGACAGTCTTTTCAGGAACTATCGGATATGGCAGGTCAGATTATCTTCAATTTTGCAGATGTATGGACCTAAGGGAATGGTGAGAGGAGGGGGTAAGATACATACAGCGAACTTGGTAACCGGGTCGTCTAACCGGAGGGAAAGGAAGCCATTGTCTCTGACATTCGGGATACCGAAGAAGAAAGCATCGGGATCCGTAGACACATCCCTGACCTCACCGATAGATTGGCTGGGAGCATCACCGATTTGCTCGAAAATGTAGAACAGGGCTTCCTTTGCTTGCTCGTTCGGGAAGACAATGGCCTCACCCCACTGGCCGTTCTCGGTCGGCTGGATGTTGCACTTCCACATGAACTTGAAAACCGGCTTATGGTGTTCTGCGACACTGCAGGCGTTCACCAGGGGCTTCTTCAGGGCGTGCAGCAGAGCGATCTCCACGGCTGCCTGGTGCGCGGCCATTGATACGTGCCTCATCTTGGTAAATCTCTTCCTAGGCTTAAACCTGTTTTTTTTTTTTTTTTTCCAAGTTAGGATTGGGATCATCCCAGCAAGAGAAAAGGGAAGGGAAGCGAAGCGAAGCAAAGCGATGGCTTACGGGGTATATTCATCGGCCTCCGTAGGAGCGAAATCCTTCCATTTCCCCAAGTGCCCAACACGTTCAAGCCCATCCCACGTCGCCGCAGGAACATATTCATCAGGAGGCGCGAGACCTTGAAACTCCTCCTCTCCCTCTTCCTCTACCTCCTCCTCCAATTCCCGGGTTTGCTCTTCCCGCTCGGATTCAGGCTTCAGTCTCTTCCGGAAAGCCCGCTCAATGGCACCCTCGCCGCCATACGGATCCTTCAGACCAGGCGGGTTATCCGTGCCCCAGATCTTTCGCCGCATTCGGTCCGTGAAGGACTTCGGGGGCGGCGAGGCATTGCTGCTCCGGCGGGTTTGCTGGGTGACGGCGAATGGGCGGCCTACTACTTGTTGTCGGCACGTCGAACAGAGATATATTGATTTTTGTCCCTGTCCTGCGAGGCTCGGCGGACGAACCTCCCGGTTTAGGCTTAATAGCCGCGCTGACGGTCGCATTGCTGCGGCGTTGCGGAGGGGAAATGCTTGACAGGACGACTGAACGGCTGCGAAAATCGATTGACTCTCCGAACGGAGCGGATTGGTTCCTGTCACGTGAGAGCTGCTGGACGGGTCGGGTTGACGATGTTCAACTCGTGCAGATAGCTTCAAATACTCTGATGATAACGATGTACAGGAATTTTCAGCATGATTTTTATCGATTACTACCAGTAGTCTATGTATATATTTACTCGCGAACAAACATCCCCGCCATTCCCATACCTGTCCCAATGCACATGCTAAGCACGCCGATTTCCTCACCCTGACGCTCGAGTTCCGGTAGCAAAGCCGCTAGCTGCCTCGCCCCCGTTGCGCCTAGCGGGTGTCCGATGGCGATAGCACCGCCCTTGGGGTTGACCCTGGCCTCATCAATTCCTAGTTTCCGGATGCAGTAAAGTGCCTGTGATGCGAAGGCCTCGTTGATCTCCCAGATCCCCACGTCGGGGACGCTCAGGCCGACCGCGTCGAGGAGCTTGGGGATGGCAACCGCTGGGCCAACGCCCATCTCATCCGGAGCGCATCCGGCGACGGAGCTGGCGACCCATCGGGCCTTGATTGAAGATGTCAAGCCTAGTTCCGTGGCGGTGGAGCGACGCATCAGCAGCGCAGCGGCGGCCCCGTCGCTGACCTGTGAGCTGTTTCCGGCGGTGCTGGAACCGTTCTCTGCGAAAGCCGGTTTCAGAGTCGCCATCTTTTCCGCGGAGATATTGTGTCGGATCCCATCGTCCTTGGACACTGTGGTTTCCTTGGGGGGAGCATCGGGATTCTCAGGGTCGAACCACTTCGTCTTGACTGGGACGATCTCAGCGTCGAATAGACCCCGCGTTTGAGCAGCGGCGGCTTTCTTGTGTGACTCCGCCGCAAAGGCATCCTGGTCCTTCCTGGAGATGCCGTACCGTATCGCCACATTCTCCGAAGTAATGCCCATGGATATGATGCAGTCTCTGGCATGCTGGGAAGGCGACTCCTTCAACTCCGACCACACGACGGTCGGGATTGCGCGGGAGCCGTAGTTGCGAGTCATGGACTCCATACCTCCGCCGACACCGACGTCGATCGCCCCGGAACGGATGCCATTCGCAATGGTTGTGATGGCAGCCAGACCCGACGAGCAGTTTCTGTTGATCGTGTGGAAGGGAACTGAATGTGGGAAGCCCGCGTGGATCTGGGCCATACGGCCGGCCTTGGCACCGCCGAGTTCCTGGAGCACCGAGCCGATGGCGACATCGTCGATCCTGGCTGGATCTAGATTCGGATTTGCTTGCAGGGTTGCGCGGAGGATATGTGAGAGTAGTTCTTCTGGGTATGCATCTTTAAACCCACCCTTCTTTGCCCGCGTCACCGGCGTGCGCAGGGAAGAAAGGAGGACGACGTCGGAGGGAGACTTCTGGAGGACCTGCCGGAGGCCCCTGGGGACTGGAGAAGCCATTTTACTTGTTGTTAGAAGGCCGTGAGGGCAATGCAGTCGAAGGGTCTGTTAATACTCCTAAGCACAGAGCCAATATAGAGCAAGCAGGTTTAGGGGTATGCAATGGGTCATAACTGTCTGGAGCACTATATGTAGTCCACTACTAGTCCGGCCTGGCATCAGTCATAAATTATCAAGCGCCGTTTCTCGGGCCAAGTAGCTCTGCCGCCACATATATAAGCACGTAAAAGAAACGGAGCGAATCACGCTGAAACAGGCAGGGAAACATGAAGAGAAACAGAGCTCCAGCTGGGAATTTTCCACGACGGCAACGAGGATCGGCAGCGGGCTCGGATATACACAGGGCTGGGGCTGCGTCCGGCATCCGAATATGCGGGGCTGGACCGCGTTCTTCAGGGTGGAGTTCTCCTCCGGTCCATGGGGAAGTCAAAGGAAATAAGGGACACGGAGAAGAGACAAAGCAATCGATTCTACCGGGATTGATTCAGATATTAATACAAGTTTACTATGAGGTAGTAGTGGTACAGAGCGCCCAGCCGGGAGAAACGCCGGAACTCTACACCCAAAGAATCTCGGAACGCCTCCATGGAAATACACTTCCAGTTGGAAGAAGGGAAAAACAATGCCTCAGGAGCGGATCCAGTGGCTGTAGTGTCCGGGGACTCTACGCTGACATTTGTCACAGTCAGCACGGTAGCCCATGGACAACGTCGTCTTTCCCTTGAAAGGCTTGGTCTTCGCGCCGTCGGGCGATCCCTTAGTTCGCTCATGGGCGACCGTCAGTCCCGCATTCTCTGCTGGAACGCCGCCATTATTCCCCGCAGGATCCCCATCTTCACTGACAGGGCTGGGTAGACGACGACGATGCTCCCAGGCTGCCCTCTCAGACGAGCTACTATCAGATGTCATGGGCTCGGAATCCATCGTCAGATGTGAAGCCGTGTTCATCGTCAGGTGGCTATCAATCGGAGTAGCAGTGCGGCCCTCGTTGATGTTCAGGTACCGGTCGAGGAGTCTGCACCAAACAGGGGACGGCTGAACACTTCCATTGTTGTTCCCACTGACTGACCAAGGGCCCAGATCATCGACGTGGGGCAACGGCCGACAATCACTTCTCGCATCAAGCTCCATCGCAGTGTCCTGATCGAGGGCGGCGGAGCCGTGTTGAAGTTGAAACTGCACCCCTTTATATTCTGCATGTCCGGCGGGGTGGGGCACGGGTGTGATGAGATTGCCATCATCATCATCGTCGTCATCATCTTCGGAAGAATCAGCAGGCGTTAAGGTGGAAGGAAGAAATGGCGTAGAGTGTTGATGGGTATCGGCCAGGTCCAATCCCTGGGAGGGAGGGATGGTGCGCAATGCTAATGGACGCGGTCTCTGTAGACATATGCAGTTGTCAGCGAATAAACGGATAGAACTGAGCAGGTAACAGGGGCAAAAAAATCTTACCTTTCTTTCACGGATCAAGGTCTCATCGTGATCAGCCAGTGCGCCGTCATCTCTGGGGCGTTTCTCGCCGAACCCCAGCATCGCAGCTTATTTACGAGCCGTGGTGGTAGATCAGGCTTCCAGATTAGTAGTGATAAATTGAATGAAGGCTAAGAATCGCCCAGCATTCAGAGGACTGCGAGGGAGGTTGCAAGATGACCATAGAATGACAGACTCGGTGACTGGAGGCCAAGTCTATAGACGCATACAGAGAGACCGAGCAGTGAATAATAGGCCAGTAGCACTGGGAGTATCCGTTTAGATCACGACCCCAGACGCTCTAGGACAAAGAAAGTGCAGGCATCTGGCTAAAAGCGGATGGCAATTATCTGAATGCGGAACGAGATGGACTGTTGTTTTCCCTTGACCCGTCATTCAAGGACTCGATCGTCGAGGACAAGGAGTACCTAGGAGGTACCTAGGCAGACGCGGAGAAAGACGTTTATCTCCCATTGGCCGCCGTCTCTGCGTCTTTGTCTGCAGCTGCAGGAAGGTCCCTTTGTCACTTATGTTGCTCTGAGACCAGGCGAACCAAATACAAGGCGGTCTTCGTGTGAAATTCAAGCCCTTGCTCACCGTCTCGATCCTGCACTGGCAATTGGCGATGCGCCGTTGAATGGCTGAAAGGGCTGATGCACAGCATGCACGACACGCACAATGTGGCTTACTAATTATGCGCACGTGCCCCGGCCAGCCCTAGGCAGAGCGCTGCTCACCGCCTTCTCGCTGCAGCAGCGACATCGGCCACTCACGGGCAATTGAATCATCACGGGCACCGCTTTTTTTTCGTCCCTCTCCTCGGTGGCTCCATCTGAAGATATTTATCTGCACTCGGCCCTGCTACGGCGCCCTCAATTCAGTTTCTTTTCTTATTAATCCTCAAGTTCTGCCATTTCAGTTCGATTGATTCAGACTATTAGCTGATTTTTTTCTGTCTGTCTTCAAAAGCATCTTTTTTTGCCCTCGTTGGTTGTCAACACATCAAGCCCCACCATGCCTCTGGTCAATACCACAGAAGTCAACGAGGACACTCGTGGTAAGTATTAACATTGAGAGCGCTATGCATATCGTTTCCTGCTTCCTGTGGTGTCTAACAAACGTTCATAGTGATTGGATACGACCCTCTACTTCCTCCTCAGTACCTCCAGACGGAAGTCTCAGCCGTGAGTCATATACATCCACTCCCTAACAGCTATGCATCTCGAATGATCGAGCGCATTGACTGAAATTCCATGTGTCCTCAGCCGGATCGTGCGTTCGAAACTGTCCGCTCCGGTCGCAATCAGGCGGTCGAGATCATCGAACAGCGCGATGATCGCCTCCTCGTCGTCGTCGGTCCATGTTCCATTCACGACCCCGACACGGCTCTCGAATATGCGCGCCGGCTCAAGAACCTCTCCGAGAGGCTTTCCCCCGATCTCTTCATCGTCATGCGAGCATACCTAGAGAAGCCCAGAACGACCGTCGGATGGAAGGGCCTGATCAACGATCCGGACATCGACGATTCCTACAACATCAACAAGGGGCTGCGCATCTCGCGAAAGCTCTACGCCGACCTGACGGGGATGGGCGTGCCGATCGCCAGTGAAATGCTCGACACCATTTCGCCTCAGTTCCTGGCCGATCTCATTTCCGTCGGCGCGATCGGCGCGCGCACGACGGAATCGCAACTGCACCGCGAGCTGGCTTCCGGGCTAAGCTTCCCGATCGGGTTCAAGAACGGCACGGATGGCAGCTTGGGTGTTGCGGTTGACGCCATCGGGGCGGCGGCTCATCCGCACCGTTTCATGGGCGTTACCAAGCAAGGGCTGGCGGCCATCACGAAGACGGCGGGGAATGAGCATGGCTTTGTGATTTTACGCGGAGGGACCAAAGGCACAAACTACGACCGGGACAGCGTCCGCGCTGCTCGCGAGGCCCTTCGCGCCAAGAAACAGCGTGAGGCCTTCATGATCGACTGCTCCCACGGCAATTCCAAGAAGAACCATCTAAACCAACCGCTCGTTGCCAAGGAGATTGCCGATCAGCTCCGTGAGGGCCAGGATGCCATCATGGGCGTCATGATCGAATCTAATATCTACGAGGGCAACCAGAAGGTGCCTCCTGAGGGGCCCTCGGGGTTGATCAAGGGCGTCAGTATCACCGATGCCTGCATCGATTGGGATATGACTGTCGATGTTTTGGAGAACTTGGCTGATGCCGTTCGTGCGAGACGAGCCGCCAAAGCCAGCAAAGCCAACGGCACCAATGGTGCTAACCACTGAATCTGTGTCTTTTGGTCTTGTCTTGTCAGCTTTGGATGGGATGTTTACGCTTGTCTCTTCTCTTTATATCTTTCTTTTGCATTTCTCTGGATGGTGAAAATCGAAAAGTGTCCTTTCTAGTGGCGTTTATTAGTTTATGTTCTAGATGGCGATATCCACTTTTTTTTTGGGGTTTACTGTCTCAATAGAAGAAGGCAAGGATCAGGAAAATAGTCCGCTCAGCGAGTAATGTGTTGTCCGGTATTGAACTCAATTGATATATTGATCTGTTCAAATGTGCATTTCATTTCTACTACTGCCGAATATTTCCCTCCCTGGTAGTACAGCCCTCATCATCTCGCATTTTCCAGTTCTGCTCGGTTGTTGTTTTCAAATAGTAGAGAGAAAAGAAATTCCGACCAGTCTGAAACCCCCGTCAGAAGCATCAATATGTACACGATACAAAGTATATAGAGACGGCTGAACGAACCGTTCCCATACTAGACGGAACCAAAATAATTAGGAAAATAAAAGACAAATGACGCAGAATCACCCAAACAGACGCCGATAACCCCGACTTAAATGGAAATTTAGGCTAAGGGAGAGAAATTGACGAACAGCACGAACGGGTGCACAGCTGCGGAAGCCATTAATTACACATGGACGGTCATCAGACCTGGAAAGATGGTTGGATATTGTTCCACTTTTCAATATAATTTTGAGGCTCCTTTGCGCGGCCGCCCATGCTTCACCGTCCGAAAAAGAGCCAGCTCTTCCAGCTTCGAGCTGATTGCTTCGCAGCAGTCTCAGCATTCTCAGCCATGACGTCCAGCGGGCCAGGCTGTGGAGATGGAGATGATTGTGTTGTCACGGCCGTCTTCTCGGAGGGAGCAGCAGCTTCTTGTTCCGCCGATTTTGCTTTCAGAGCCTCTAACACCGCGGACTTGTTCTCGATCGTAGCCGTGGCTGCTGCCGCGGCATTCTCCTCCGTCTTAAGTCCACTGAACAGGTATTGCTTTACTTTGTTCCACGGCCGCTGCTGCCTCTCCTCTTCCTGCTTCTTCTTAACAATTTCGCCGATCTTCTCATTCTTCAACAGCTCCAGCTGCTCAGTCGTCGCTGTGCCACTGGCGTACGCTGATCTTGCATTCTGCAGTTTCTCGAGCTCCCGGTCGAGCCACAATGCGCGCTGGCGGCGGTTGTACAGGGTTAAGGAGACCATGGAGTAGACAGTCAGTGCCCCGCAGACGGCTGTAAGGTAGTTAGATAACGGCCACAGCCACGACATCGGAAAAAGAAAAAAAGCCCCAAAAAAAAACCCCCACTACATACCAGAAGTAGCAATAAGAGAATAAACCATCACTTTATGAGCCTTGTTCGCGAATCGTCGCCCGACCTCAATCACCCGATCAACCCCGGATGTAGACCGGGAGAGCCGAGCAGCTCGCGCTTGAGCTCGCAACCGCGCAACCTTCTCTTTCGGCGTCTCCTGATGGCCACCTGGTGAATATGCACTGCTACCGGAGCCCTGTGCCTGGTTGCTGCTGCCGTTGCTCGAACCCGACAGGAACCCGGGGAGCTTGTACGGGGCAGCGCCCGGTTTGGCACTGGCGTACGGTCCTGTAGCTGTGAATCTCGTTGCGTCTGCCGCGGATCGAGACATGGCGGAATTAGGAAACTGCTGAAATGGCTCGAATAGAGGATGTTCTAGCTGGTGAAGGCTGCGGCGTTGTGCTTGTCGCTTTTGTCCCCGATTGCTTCGTCCCGTCTTTTCCCGTCCACTTGAACTCCCAATGATGCGATGCAGAAGTAATTCAACGCAATGGCAATTGCGGATGGTTTTTTTTCTACCGCTCTTCCGGTACAGAAAAAATGAGATGTGGTAGATAGACCGATGCGTGTGGTGGTGGGAGGGATCTTAGCTGGGATCGATCGTACGGGTAAAAATTTCAGAGAGAGGTTCGGAGCCAAGGCAATCCGACGAGGGAACAGCAGCAACTCAACTCAGCGCAGCTCAACTCAACTCGGCTCTCCGCCCGACGTTCGACTATACGTCAGTTGGTCAACACAACCAATATTTCTTTCCCATGTTTACTATTACGAACTGATTATTCGACGCCGGTTTAAGACAGTTCATTGAATTCTGCCTAGGACTCCGTCTCCATGCACGTTGTCTTTTCTGGAGCAGACTGATGGATTGGGCCTAATGGCTTCATCCGAGTACAATCCCTCGGACCTAGCGTCTGTCTTGAGAACGCTGTCTTCACTGTCAAACCCTGCTTCTGCAGCCAATAGTGGAATATCCAACAGAACCATCTACGAAGGCGAAGCCAACAACGACGACGACGACGATGATGATCAGTACGAGCCTCCTGACACCGTCCCGGCAGCGAACATAGACCACTCGACGTCGACTATTACACGCCCAAGTCAGGTCCATACAAGAAGCCCAAATGAAGACTCCAGCAGAAATGATCACAGTGCCATCGACCCATCAACTATCACTACCTGGCCCGCTGGATTGAAATACGTGATGCAGGCAGTGTCCGCAAACGAAGCCTTACAGCATCGAATACGACAGTTGATACAGCGTCAGCACGACCATGAGAGACAATGGTGGCATGGCCGTGAGACGCTGGTGAAGAAACAGGAAGCTCGCGCGGAGAAGAAGAAGGAGCTAGATCGAGTTTTGTGAGTTACCATCCATCCATCCATCCATCCACCTATCTATCTATCTATCTACGTTGTAAAGCGCGGACGAGACGCAAGAGCCATCTTAGACGTGGACGAAAGAGCAACCTACTAACCCGTTGCTCTCCTTTTCTTTTGTCCCGTTCTATCTTGTCAGGAGTTCCGTCGGCGTCCCCGTTGACACCACGAAAGAAGTATCCGTAGGTATACCCCCGTACCAACCTCCCAAGGAAAAAACCTTCCTCACTAAGCAACCAGCTACAGATAGCAGAAGAAAGCAAAAAGGAGCTAAAAATCTACGACGAAAAAGTATACAGAGCATCCTTGCAAATGGCAGAAGCCCTGACCTCCGAACTACGAGGGCTGGGGATCCCCTTTTTCGCTATCCAGCGGGACCTCGTATCGAGTCCTGCTGCGGCGCAGGTGCAGGCGGAGGATAACTCTGATCGGTCCCTTGGGCATGGCCCGGAGCGTTTAGGTGAAAAGCAGGAGAAGCAGCCAGGGCAGCGACAGGGAATGCTAAGCAGGGACGATCTGTTGGTGCTCCAGCGGCGCATGCTGGAGTTGCTTCAGGATCTTTGTAGGGAGTGAAGTGGTGCGAACTCATGGTAGTTCCTCGTTCTACCTAGTACCCCCCAGAGAGTAGGGAAGATCTCTAAGACAGATAGAGATGGGTACTTAAGAGTGCCCCCTTTGCGTTATAGCATAGAAGGCCCCACATTTCACCCGTCCCATCCACCGAACTGAGCAATAATTTATGAAATCAGATAGAATCAATCAGACCACATCCTGCACTCAGCAGTGTAAAGGACAGTCGGCCGAATCAATTAATTGCATGGATTATGTCTAAATTATATCTGATTACATGACCATCTCCCATATTCTGTTGGTTTCATTCATTAAGACAACTCAGCTTGTCGCTATGCTATAATGTGATCAAAATGCTCCGCTATTCGAAACCATAAAATCATCTTTATGTATAACCCCCTCCTGGAACGCCTGAAAGCACACTAAATTCACCATGTTAATCTCTGCATGAAGGAGAACTCCAAACAGGAAGGATGGGAGTGACGAAGTAGACCCCTTGGAACAGTCACCTGGACTGAAGAAGATGCAAACGAGTTCTTTTTCTCCTTTTACCGTTCTTGCTCTCGAATCGGACCGGAAATCTAGAACGCCGACAAATGCAAAGAGACAATAGTTCAGAAAAGAAGGAAAGAAAATAAGCTGCTAACTGACAGCCACATGTGGCCAATCAGACGAGACGACCTTAGTGATAGCAGGTTCTGGCCGCTTTTCTGCCACCGCAACAGCGACGGCAACCGCTGCTCCTAGAATGCCGCTCTCGGGGGCGAGTTGGAGGCGGATACAATGACTTGCAGCAGAATCGCGAGACGACAGGCTCGGGTCGGTGACGTTGGCAAGTTGATCAAGGTAAGCCTGGCAGCGGTCCTTGAACCCAGGGTACTTGTTGATGACACTGCCATCACACGCAATCGAAAGATTCTTCGATTGTCCCTCACTCTCGACGACAGTGGCCTCCTTTGCATCCTTGACGGAGGAGACAAGTGGATCGGATGCTGGGAACTCGACTTCATTGCGCAGACACCACATGCTATGAATTGCGGTCGCTAGGTAGCCGGCCGCCCGTTGGGAAACTATCCGGGAGATGCGTTGAAGGAAAATGAGGTCTTCCACAGAGGGAGAGCGGGCGAATGTATGCTCCTTCTGTAAAAGGGCGGCCGAAGAAGTCAAGGATGACGATGTGTCCGCCTCGAGGAATGCGAGGACACTGGTATCGAGGGAATAAGGTTCACGCATTGAATGAGGCAACTCTCCCCCGAAAAGATTTGCGTTTTCCACCGCCTCAACAATGATGAGCCGGACGATTTCGCCCAAATACTGTCCCGTGCTCATGTATTCAAGAGGTTGATAATTCGGGCGCAGATGGGTGCGATTAAGGTATTCGTCCCAGCGAGTCATGGGTAAAATACCGCCACCAAACATGCTCATCTCACTATTGACTATGACATGGGTAGCCCGACTGAACCAATCACGAGGCCGAACACCGAACTTGCCAGCACCGATCGCGTGGACGGGGAAATGGATTGCGACGTTGGTCCCTGTTCCCAGAATGAGAGACATGCGCGTGTCGGGATCCGTATACGCCTGGGAGAGAAGCGTCGCGGAGCTGTCATTTACAATGGCTTCCACCTGAATGTTCAGCTTGCGCTTTTGACACGATCGTATAATCAGATCGCTCAAATCTTGTCCGAGGGTTCCGTTTGAACAGTGGAAGCCCTTGCCCATGTGAATCACACGCCCGCTCCGAACCGAAGTCTGGTCAATTGGGAAGGACCATGACAGACCAATGGGAAGCGGCTCATCACCACGCCCGTAGTCTTCACCAGTTTCTCGCAACGTTGACTCGATCTTCTCCGCCATCCAGTCGAAAAAGAGCGTGCCTTCTAGAGCCCTTACTTGGTTGTCGATAGGCGACGAAGAGACACGCAAGACCTGGATTGCTTTCTGCCTTCCACGAAGACGGATCAAGGCCACGCGGAACGTGGAACCTCCAACGTCCAGAGCAAGATAAGTTCCCTTTTCTAAGCCAGACGGTAGGGAGTGCGTATAAGAAGGGAGCATGCAGACGGGGCTGGATTCGAGGCAAGACTTGAATTGACCGCGTATCCTCTCCGACATGGACACCATATCGTCAGTTGTCAGTGATGACAGAAAGAGCCCGTGGACCTCATCGGCGAGATCATCGAGAGTGGTGGAGCGTTTCCGAGAGTAGGCTCTTCGTCGTCGTCGACGGTGGTTCTGAAACAAGGAAGGGAATAGCAGGATGGAGTCAATGGCAGCGACTACATCATCAAAGAGTTCATGGATCCGACGAAGGATCTTAACCAAGATTGTTGACATGATCGATTGAGGAGGGAAGGGAGGGGAAGGGAGGGGAAGGGAGGAGGAAAGGATCAAAGACGAATGGAGAAGACGGATTCTGTCAGCAGCTCACACTGGGGATGATCAGCGCCGACAGGACCGGACTGCGAATGCCTGCAGCATGAATCAGGGGATTATAAGCTGTGAGAGCATTAGTGAAGCTGTAGGGGGGTGATATGACAACCAGGAGAAAGTTCAGAGGATCAACAGGAAATTATAAACCATTTAAAACTGGAGTAGGAAGGAGTATTAGAAGCAGGGGGAGGAAGAGGAGGAGGAGTAGCAGTAGCAGCAGAAGTAGCAGCAGAAGTAGCAGCAGTAGTAGTAGCAATAGAGTAATAGTGGTAGTAGCGGTGGTGGTGGTGGAGGTGATCGTAGTATGGTTGGCAAAGGGCAAGGTGACACCGAATGAGAGACGGGATCGGGCTCCTGCAGGACTGGCAAGTGCCTGGAAGTGGAGACCTCCCTGGGAGTACAGAAGTGCAGGTTGACCTGGCGGGATGGAACTTTTTCACAAGGTGGTGCAGGAGGGCAGTTCTGCGCGTATACATAACATAGGATAGGCAGGGGAGAGAGGCTCCGAGTTCGCAGGCAAACCACAGGGCCGAGATAGCACAGTAGCAGTGACGGCAGACATGACCATTGCCAACGAGTGCCAGGCGGGGTGCGCGCCACAGAGGCCTAAGAATAGGCGACCTCAGCAAGATCGTCAGCCATAATCACACCTTGGAGCACGGACCACATGCAGCATCGATTCGAGCCTAATAGTGCCGTCGGCCCCAACCCAAGCTTGCATGCTCATGAATTATTGAGTCTCTCGTCGTCGTCGTCGTCGTCGTCGTAGAATTCCAACTTGCTTTTCCCCGTCGCTTCAAAAGCCGTCGCTGGGGTCACGTGGATCTCCACGTCAGGTGACCGCCACTCTCACGTCGCATTGCGTCCTGTTACATACCTAGGTACGCGTCCTGTCATTACCAGCTTCGCCCAGGAAGAGAAACAGCACGCGACATTCTCGGAGGTGATATGCATGCCTGACCGGTTGTAGCATCTGCAGGTGTTGATCCAGTGGGTTGCTGGTAAAAGCACCTGCCAGAATTGGTCCCAAGGTACCCATGGAAGTTCCCGCCGTAGCATTATTTGGACTGGTTGTAGGGCTCGGAACTTGGAGGCAGCAGCATACTTGCTGAAGAGGAAGAGCATTGCTACCCAGGTAGTTTCGTACTGTATGGTAATTTCGATACACTATTCCTTACATCTACATGTATGTACCTACCTCGTACCTACCTAGGTAGATACCTCCCAGGTTATCACGACATCCTCTCCCGCTTCCAGTTGTCCACCACCTCTCGCCCCCGTCCTACCGGAGTCAAATCCCCATACGAGACTCATCACCAACTGTCTGCTCAATACGAGATCAGCCGTAACTTGGCAATCCTCGCTGCCGCCTGCGAATCGTCTGCTTCCCCTCCGAGACGGTGATACGCTTGGGTGTAACGGTCCGCAGAGCATCTACCACCGTTGCACCCGATCATCGCCGCGAAATCATCTCTGCTTCTGTTTTCTCCATCGGGTTAGGTGGTGTCTGACGCCTCTCTCGCACGCCAGGGCCGCACACCGTCGCCTGGTCATTTCCTGGGAACAGCGGAACGGCACTTGTCGCTTGCTCTCTGCGATCCTCACCATACATTGTCCAATGTCAAGACCCTCCTCGGCTTTGTAATTTAGGTATGGGCCGTTATTTCCGGACTTTTGGCAGCCCCGCCGTGTGCACGGTTCACTCACTGATCTGTGTGATGCCGAGACCACTCTGGGGTCTGCAGAACATAACAGGTACCACGCTCCATACCTCCGTGTCCTTCGTTGATTACTCTGTGCTACATTACCAGCGCCTGCCCCAGCATCGATCGCGAAAACCTGTTCTGTCAAGGTGTTAAATAAACCTATTCCTCAAGTGGCAGGTTCGATGGTTTTGCAGGCTTGTTCTCCAGTACACACGGCACAGACTGATTGTCGTCCGCTCCACAGACCTGTACGCACTACGTATGCTTCAGTCTTCTGCAGCATGCATTCACTGTCGCAGTCTCTTGACTGATCATCTACGCTGTGTGCTATGTCGTCTTATGAGGAATTTGTTCCATGCGGACGTGGGCGATCACACAACGGTCGGAGTAAGACAGGAGGTTCATGTAATGATGAACGAGAAAGCGCTGCATGATCCGAGTCATTTTCCCGTTTTACGACAGTTGCGTTGCTCTCGGACTGTCTAATAATAAGTAATCCTGAAGGTGCTATCCCTCGCGTTGTGCCGTCGGAAAGTCTCTTTCAACTTGGATATTATTTCTACTCTAACGTGGCATGGAGCATCGACTATGGCCTTATCGGAGGCTAACTTACAAGAACTACCAGTCACACGTCCGGTTGCAGTACAGCTGGCAGCTGTTACGACGACAGGTCGTGCGCCGCGTCGCACTCACTTTGCCCACTTGCAGTGTGATGTCCTGGTGTCGTATTTGTCGTCGCAATGTTGCAAGGGTCATCGTCGCCGCAGATCGCTAGAGTTTCTTGACGCTGTCATACGCCATCGTGCCCGGGCTGCCCTCATTGGCGTAGTATCGGGAATATGCTGACAATAGACCCTTCTGGGTCTTTTTAGGGTCTGCTAGGCGCAACTAGCACGTGCACATAAGGACTGCGGTCTTCGCAGCTTGCTGTTTGCCTGAAAATGTCCCTCCCATGGCCTTCAGCTGCAGCAGCAGCGATGATGTGTGTCCAACCTGTCCCAGCAGCTGAAACCAAACAGGGCGTAAAGAAATTCCGGCCTGCTTGGTGACATATGTTGGTTGTCTCCATCACGCAGTGCGAGTCACCTTCCACCCCACTCTTCCCACGTGGTTCGCCGTCCCAGAGGCCAATGTTTGGTAGATTCCATGGTATTAGATTCTACTGGCACCTTGTCTCTGTAATCCGCGTTGGGACCGCCTTGCCGTCAACCTTCGAATGACATCACACACGCGGCAGGATAACGTCATGCTAGGCAAAAGTGTGTAGATATATAAGTTTTCCGGCGAGACAGTAGCCAATACCGGACCGGAGGGAAGGGGAGAACAGAAGAGAAGAGAAGAGAAGAGAAGAGAAGAGAGAGACGAGCCTATTCCACTTCAACTGAGTGCGCGAATCCACACCAAAATGTCCGCCGAAAGAACCCGAGATAAACGCGGCGAGGAAATACAGGAAGGCGACTACGTCTGGACGAAAGTACGCGGAGGGGCTCAGGAGGGTGAGGTAGGGTAGCTTCACGAACATTTTTGTTCCCCCTTGGATAATCTTTCCTGTTCATATGTAGAAGAAAGATCTATGTCCGTCGTAGACCTGTGACTGACACCTAGGAATCGGACTGAAGGCCGAAAAGATCGTTGTCGACGACGAGGTAGCGAAGGAAGAAGGGGTTTCTAACCCCCCGAAGGTACCGCCAAACCCCCGTCCGACAGAAGTACACGCCTGCTTACCTTTGACGCCTACATGCAGGTCATTTTTATGGATCAGCATGGGCACCGCGTCGCGCATAATCCAAGTACTTTGCAGAAGAAGTGAGGGTGAGAACTTCTAAGGGGGATCTTTTTTTTTTTTTGAATTCTGTGGCACTGCAAGTATAGAAATGCAGAGGAAAAAGTTTCAGGTTAATTAGGTATCGTCGAGACGTGAAACAGCACTTCGATACCTAGAGTGGTAGTAGTAGTCATTTCTTCCGGATGTGGAAATGTGGAAGCGCTCTCCTCTCTCCTCTCGCCCCTCTCGAGTCTCCTGAGCTGCAAGACTCTTTTTATTTTTCATATCTTGACGCCTTTCTCAATGCCCAATCAATTCACGTCGATGCTTTCTTGCTTTCTTCCAATCTTATCCAGGAACGAGCCTATCATTGTAGCAGTTGATCGCCCGCCACGCATCCAGTGGCCAACGGGACAAGACCAAGCGGGTCCACGGCAGGAAGAGCAACCTTTGCCCTACAATAATAATATGCTCCTGCGTTATCATCATCGAGCCCGATCCTCCAGGGGGGACTCATCCATCGAACAGCACTAGGAACCCAGCTCAGTCCTGCCAAGACTTCAGCTTCCATCCATTCAACATGTCAAGCCGCCCTGCCAAGTCAAACTCTCCTTCACCTACCGTCGGAGGTCCATCGATGTCGACTCACACCTCCGCTGGATGCTGGACACCTCCCTGGTGTTCCGGATAGCGGATAGCGATTCCCATAAACGAGAAGATAACCATCAGTTCACGATCCCTGCGTTGTCTTGGGAGGGATTTTTTACCTTTCGCAATGCATTGTCCCTCCGTGTCGTCGTCTTGGTCTTCCGTTTCTGCGGGAAACCTGGTCCTTCTGTTCGACGACTTCTTGCATTTCGCTCGGGAGTTGGTTTCCCTCGTAGTAGTCCTTCCTTCCATCTGATCATAATGACGCTCATTTGGCTTGTGCTGTCACTGTTCCTGTGTGTTATCAATGCGCAGGTGGAAGACGATGACGATTTGATATCTTTCGTTACAGTGAGTGGCTAGTGGCTGCGAGCTAATTCTATCCATACTGCCCAGGCAGTAACCTACGGTTTGTAGCTGACCATGTTTATAGCTTCCTCATGTTCGAGCACTGAAATTCAACGTCACCTATTACGAACCCCACCTGGTGAGCCCGGGTTACTGGGTTGTGGCTCCCTATGCGAGAATAGATCCGGAGACCCCGACGAAGAAATGGGAGCCGTGCCAGATTGGACCATACATCTACGACGCCAATGGGGTATGCTCCTTCTTTCCCTTCTCCCTAATTGAAGCAAAAAAAAAAAGGGGCAAATCTTACTAAAACATTTTGTCGTAGACCCTCGTCTGGGCAGGATCTTGCATGTTTGAAAACCGAAATATCTTCGACTTCAGGGTCGTGGACAATGTCGACAACTCCTCGTACTATTTGTCTCTCATCCAGCAGCATCAGTTCATGGATGACGGTACGGACAAAGGGCTGGGTATCATCCTCAACGAGCACTATGAGGTCGAGCACTCTGCTCCTGTGAAGAACGACCTTTTGGCATTCAATATACACGAATACAATGTCCTCGATGGTGGA
This sequence comes from Byssochlamys sp. BYSS01, assembly GCA_002242795.1. Taxonomy (NCBI): domain Eukaryota; kingdom Fungi; phylum Ascomycota; class Eurotiomycetes; order Eurotiales; family Thermoascaceae; genus Paecilomyces; species Byssochlamys sp. BYSS01. The sequence goes on from NIXA01000004.1 coordinate 319,345, forward strand.
AAGAGGGCTCTGGCCTGTTCGTACCGGTCTCAGTTGACGACGCTGACGGACCTTGAACGATCCGATGAGACTGTCTGGGTCCTCAACGGTGGATTTGTCGAGATGGATACAGAAACGGGCGAAGTCCTCACCGACTGGAACACTCGCAACCACATCTCCCTAACCGAGTCCGTGGTGGTGAATCAATGGGACGGCCCCGTCAACTTTCCCGGGTGGGATTACATCCACGTCAACTCGATCGACAAAAACCCCGCGGGCGACTACCTGCTCTCCGGCCGGTTCACCAACGCCATATATCTTATTTCGGGCATCAATGGCCGCATCCTGTGGCGACTGGGCGGGAAACGCTCAGACTTCGAGCAGGACTTCAAATTCTCCAAGCAACACAACGCGCGGTTCGTCGAGTCGAACGCCACGCACTACACGATCTCCTTCTTGAACAATGCCTCGGACGAGAGGAGCGAAGACGAGGAAACCTCCTCCGCTCTCTACGTCCAACTCGACACCACCGCGCTCCCGATGACGGCCCGCGTCATCAAGCGCTTCTCCCGCCCAGACGGCGGTCTCTCGCGACTCCGCGGAAACGTCCAGACGCTCCCGAACGGCAACACCTTCGTCGGCTGGAGCGAGAGCGGCTACCAGAGCGAGTTCACCCCGGAAGGCCGACTGCTGATGGAAGCCAGCTTTGCATCCACGCGCTTCTCGTCCTACCGGTCCTACAAGGCCGCTTTCCGCGGTCGTCCTACCGCCCCGCCCGACCTGGTCGCCTCCGTCTACGGCACCGACGACTCCAACATGGTCACCATCTTCTACGTCAGTTGGAACGGCGCCACGGACGTCGCGACCTGGAACTTCTACGCTCGTCCGGACGGCAAGCCCGTGCCGGTCGGGAGCACGGCTAAGACCGACTTCGAGACCATGTTCGTCGCGCGCGGTTATCTGGACTGGGTGTCTGTCGAAGCAGTGGATGTCGACGGCCACACCCTTGGCGTCTCAAATGTGCTCCGTACCTCCAAACCGAGGAACTGGGAAGCCGCCGGATTCCGAGGCAAGGGCGGGGACGGGGAGCCGAGTCATAGTCTGGACGTAGACCCCGTTGGCGGTCCTGCAGAGAGCAGCAGTAATACAGCCACCGTCGAAGAAGGGCAAACGGGAGAGGGATCGAAGGTCGATGACAGCAATGCACCGCCGCCGGACAGCAGTCCAGACAGCACGGAGAATGCAGACGATGTGCCATCGTCAACGCCGCCGTCACCATCACCGCCAGCGTCTCCCATTGAGGAGGGAAAAACGGCTAACTACTCTGGTGCACGCGGCGACAAGGTCGGCGGCCTCTTCGCTCTTATCATTTCCCTTTGCTCTGTCTGCGGGGTCCTTGCGGGTATCTATATGCTTTTTCTGCGACGACGTATGCTAGCATACAGTAAGGTTCCTATAGAAGAGGCGGAGTCCGTGGAATCTGCGGAATCGCCGACTAGCAGGTTAAGAAGTGCCTAATGTGAGGTGCCCTGGTGATTTGCCCTGTGAATGTAAAATGATTTCGTCGTCTATGCCACATAATGAAATATGTTCCTAATCTACTACGCCTAAGATAATGACTGATATGAGGAGGAATGTATGCAAAGCATTCTGTTGAGTTCAAGCTACTCACTCCTTCGAAACACCACTGGGGCGGCCCAACAGCCTACTAGTAGGTATAGAACAGGGCTTCATTCCGAAGTTTTCTCGTTTCTCATAAGTCATTCACTTCGCCAGCTCGTAGGCTAGAATACCAATCTCAAAGACTTAATCGCTTTGACTTGACCCATTATCTCTCTCGCAATGCGCTTGTCTTCCTTGATCTGATAGGCCGCAGGATCCATGATCTCCTTTTCGATCACACGAGCGATCTCATCCAGTCTTTCCCTGCTGAACATGACCATGCGAAGCTTGATATCGGCATATTCCAGATTCTTATGCGCGAAGGTCATCAATGGACACGTCCAACGCTCATCAAGCTCGAGGTGAATCGGCCAGTCCCGAATGGTCATGTTCACATGCAAGGCTCGCAACGAGGTGAACGAGTCTGACATCGTTTCGCATGCTAGATACCAGGCAAAGTCGCTGCGGTGCTTGAAGACACGAAATTCGGTCAGTCGCGGCTCGTTGTACATCTGATAGTTTAGTTCCACATGGCGGACAGCACTCTGTGTGGCCTTGTTGGTAACCTTGAGGAATCTAACCACCGCTCTGGCGGAATTGAACACGAACTGAGTGGTCGAATATAGCAAGAGTAACGCGTCGTGATAGATGTCCTTGCAGCTGAAGATAAGCGCAAGGGGAAACGGGGTGTAGCAGAAGCGCGCAACACGGCATTGAGTCGTCTGCGTGACCGGATCGCGTGGCTGTAACTGGCAATGATAAAGACGATAGTGTTTTCGCTTGGAATTAGCTGGGTTGTTCCTCTCTTTCAGGCGAAGAACCTCCACGCGGCGAGTGGGGAATAAATATTCATATATCTGCAGACGCAGCTCGGGTGGAAGGCGCATGAAAAGCGCAGTCTTGGTCGGAGGTCTTCCTGGGGCAGGGTTGATCTCTGTCACTTTCTGGCCAGGAACTTCGCCAGCTCCAGCGTTAATAGTCTCGGAGATTTCAGGCACGAAGTCGTCGTCAGTCTCGCGAGGGATAGGCGTAGCAGCGGGAGAAGAGCTGGTCAAGATCTGACTGCTGGAGCACACGGCTTGTACAGCATCCTGCCCATCAGCTAAGATGTGGACTGGCTTTGGACTATTGGTTTCGTTCCCAGCGTGCTCATTCTTGTTGTCATTACGCAGTCGTCTGCCGGAAGAACTAGTCTGATTCTTTGCACGCCGAGAACGTCTGGCGGACCCTCGACCACGCTGTTGACCTTGGTTTTGTTTAGATGCCTGCTATATAAAAGTAAGCACCAGGCACGAAAGGATGAAAGGATCAGAGGCACGACCAATGGAACTCACATTTGACTGAGGATGAGGAGTCTGACTGCCAGAGACAGAATTTCCACGTCCTAGGCTTCCGCTTCCGCGTCCACGTCCACGTCCACGTCCACGTCCTCCTCCTCGTCCTCCTCCCAGTCCTCTTCCTCTTCCCAGTCCTCTTCCTCTTCCCAGTCCTCTTCCTCCTCCTCCATGTCCAGGACGATGTCCTCGATTATCCACACGAGTTCCTCGAGAACGGTTGGCAGCAGGGTGGCTATCATGATGATTGACATCCATGTTGGGCTAAGCAGACCTTGACAGGACAGATCCCAGTGAAAGACGGACCTAAGGAAGCCGCAGCTGTTGCACAGAAGAATAGCAATTTGTATGCTGAGAAGCAGATCTCCAGGTACAGAAACGAATGGATCCAACGGGAGGAGAATGAAGACCATTTTCGTACTGCGAGAACAGAGGGAGGTAGTGAGTAAAGGGTGAATCGAAGGTAAAGAAGAGCTCCATGAGAGTCTGCTATCCAGGTTCACTTCTCTGCATCTCGCAGTCACGAGGTTCACAGTGAATGAGAAAGAGGCAGGACGTGCGGCCATTGGCCATTCCCAACACCCAATTGGAGCAATTGAGTGCATTTCCAAGGTTCATCTGCATTCCAGGACACCTGGTCAGTAGCAGTAATGTTAGCTGGAGAGATCCAGAGGAATTGGGAGCAGAAGACAGGCCACTTCTATAGTACTCAGAAAGACGTATAAGTCGGGACAAGCCAGGGACACTATTCCGGAAGCGGACCGACGAAGATCATCCATCCACAGTCTTCCTCAAAGACTGCTGAGAATCGCTTCCACTTGTCTCCTCCCTTCTCTCTCCTCTCTCCTCGCGCCTTAAATAATACCAGGAATGCCCCTCCGTGCTGTTGTCTCCCGCTGTGCAATCCCGGTGGCATCACCATCCCTGGCCTGCACGAATCAGACTCCCAGAATCGTGCAGCGATCCCCTTGTCGACCCCACCTGCATCATCATCAACAACACCACCATCACCGCCAGAAGCTCCTGTTCCAGCCCCGCCGCTTCGCCTCCTCCTCGTCCTCCTCCTCGTCCCCGTCCTCCTCACAATTCAAAGTCCTTCCTTTTCTCGCCCTTTTCGCCCTCGGGTCTGGATCGTACATTCTCCTCGTAAGGTCTCGAGCGGGCGATCGTCAGCGCAAGATCGACGACCAGGAATAAAAACGACTTGATCCAAAGGTTCCGAACAAAATAAAGGACCAATGGCCGACATCAACGAGGTGACGGGGCCTTCGCCATCGAACAACAGCAACAATACCCCGACGCCTCGCTTCTCCTCGGACGACGTCACCGTCGTCTTCGTCCTAGGCGGCCCCGGCAGCGGCAAGGGCACGCAATCCGCCCACCTCGTGAAAGACTACGGCTTCACGCACCTCTCCGCGGGCGACCTGCTGCGCGCCGAACAAAACCGGCCCGGAAGCCAGTACGGCGATCTCATCCGCTCCTACATCCGCGACGGCAAGATCGTGCCCATGGAAATCACCGTCGCCCTGCTCTCGAATGCCCTCGCCGATGCCCTGGCGGCGCCCCGCCGCGGTGCTGCTGCCGCCAGGGACTACTACTCCAAGCCCCGGTTTCTCATCGATGGGTTCCCCAGGAAACTCGATCAGGCCGTCTTCTTCGAGGAGACCGTCTGCAAGTCCCAGTTTACTCTCTTCCTCGATTGTCCCGAGGATGTCATGCAGAAGCGCTTGCTTAAGCGGGGGGAGACCTCCGGTCGCGACGATGATAATGCCGAGTCCATCAGGAAGAGGTTTCGTGTTTTCGTCGAGACTAGCATGCCGGTCGTCGATGCCTATAGGGAGGTCGGGAAGGTCGTTTCTGTCCCGGCCGTTGGCGATGTCGATGAGGTCTACGCGCTTATCAAGAAGGCCATTGGTGCCAGGGGGCTTTATCCTATTCATCCCAACATCTAACCTGGAACTTACTTGTTTTTGTGTGTGTGTGTGTGTGTGTGTAAAAAGAATATCTGTCTCTTTTGTGGTCCTTTTTCTTCTGGATATTTGCCATTTGTCAATTGTCGAAACATGTTCCGCTCGCTGCTTTCCTCGTATATATAGATAGACAGACAGACAGACAGACAGCTTAGAACATCTTTGTCTCTTCTAATTGGACATTATGATTACCAATATAAATAAGATAGAAGAGAGATCATACGGCCAACACCTTCTGATATTCGTCATGCTTTTTTAAGTACAACTTTTTGACCCCTCTCCCCTTAGAAACCATAACAGAAGACCAGCTCAGCTCAGCTCACCTAAGCGCACCCAGGTATCTATCAAGGACTGAAAGCTCAATGACATGACGTGACCCGTGATTCAATTGATCCAATGCAACCGGACCAGACAACTTCTAAAGAAGGAGAAAGAAAAGAAAAAAAAAAAGGCAACAAATGGACAAGAGCAGAATCCCCGAATATTGATGCAGAAGCAAAAGAGAAAAAAAAGATAAAAAAAAATAAAAACAATAAAGCCGGCGGAAACAACTGCGAAGAACGTAAAACATTAAAACATCTCCTATTTAGTCGCCTCCTCCCACTAGGTCAACTTCCCGCGGTTGTTGCTGTTGCTGTTGCTGTTGTTGCTGCTGTTGGGGATTGCGTCTCCGATCGGTACCCTGCTTCCCTCCTTTCTCACCGGATTTACCCTGGTTGGCTTCCTCGGCTGCAGCTTGGATTCCCTCGCGGATGAAGCGTTCTCGTTCCGCTCGGATGACACCCAAGACATTTTCGAGACTGCGACGCCATACCATCAAGCGGCCCTGCACCTCCGCCCATTGCTTCTCGCCAAAGACTCGGTAGGTAGCGCGATGTACGAGGAACTCCGAACGGAGCTGAGACAGTTTGCCCTCTACCAGACCGACGCGGATGGTATCGATAACCCACTTTTCGACATCTTCCGTCGGCACGCCCAGGGCCGACGCAATGGTGGCGTAGGGCAAGGAACGAGACGGCGTGGATGCGGCCAAGGAAGCCAGCGTCAAAAGGCGCATCTTGGTCTGCAGAGCCTCGCCGGCATCGGCCAGAACGCCGTCCGAGATGGACGACAGCGGCGTGGATGAGATGAAGTCTTGGTACGCATCGAGGGTGTCCGAGGAGAAGATTTCGAGCAGCTCAAAGAGCGCGCTGTCGCTGGAGCGAAGGGCCTGGACGGCGTCCGAAGCAGTCAGCGGATTAAAGTCAAAGATGGCCGGATGCTTCAGTGCCGAGGCTAGCGCGCGGACAGCCAGGTCGCGAGCTTCCTTGTCGGAGGCCTCATCGGCAGGGATCGTCTGCAGAGCCTGAACAACGTGAGAGTGGGCCAGTTCGTCGTCCCCGGCGGCCTCTGCGGCGTCGGCGACGGCCAGGTGGAGCTTCTGGGCCTCTTCCTCATCCAGCTCCCACGCAGCCAGCCAGGTGGGCAGTTGAGTAGCGAGCTGGGGCTTGAGAGCGTCAAAGGCATGACTGAAGCCAGACTGGCGGATGACAGCCACGATGGCCAGCAAAACATGGTAGCGACTGGAGTCGGAGGGAGTGAGAGTGTTGAAAACGGTGGTGAGGATGGAAATGGCCAGCGAGGGGCCGTGCTGGCCGGGGGTGTGGATGGGCTTCGCGAGATAGGTGCAGATGCGGGCCAGGAACATATCGGCATCAGAGGCTTGGTGGGTGAGGTGGATCAAAAGATTGTAGGCAGGAGTGATTTCTTTTTTTTTTTTTTGCCTTGAGATGAGCACATATCCAGTAGAAAAAGAATCAAGCAGAATAAAAGGAAGGTCTTAATCAGCACTCGACTTACCCTTTTCCGGAGCCGAATTCAAGATGGCGGCCGCAGAGACCAGCTTTTTCAGAAGCTCATCGCGCTGTTTCAGTTCAGGCTCTGCACCGGCCTGTTCTTGCTCGCGGAGAGTTTGGAGGAGAGGGGCGACCTCGGCGTGGAGACTGGCGCCCTCATTCTTGCGCAGGGCGTCGATGTACTGGGCGAACTCCTCAGCAAGTTCAGTGAAAGAGCCCTCGATCAGGAGGGTTGTTGTCGGAGCGGGCATGATGGGCGAATGGAAGGGAAGAGGAAGGGGGAAGGGAGAAAGAAAAGCTGGTCGAGAGAGAGCGGGTTGTCCGCGAGTTGGATTTGAAGCCGGAGAAATATTTCAGTGTGTGCTGCGGGTCTTGGCACTCCCGTCTTGCTGCAAACTTAACTGTACTCTGGAATTACCGCTGGCCACGCTTGCTACTCGTCCACAACGAGTCTCAAGTGCTACTGATTTACTCATTTCGTATCTAGACATCTAGCTCTTGTAAATTGGCTGTTGTGGGGTTTAACACGGTCGCTCAGGCTATAGCCAAGAAGAGACATCCGCTTAAAAAGCATACTAGCATTATTTCCATGCAAGTCAATTAAGGACAGACGTGAAGCACATTAAGTTCGTAATACAGGACGTGGATATGGCCGGCCATCAGGGGTGAAGCCCAATAATAATCCAGACGGGGTACACAATGTTCGGATTACAATATCACGGAGAACCGAAGACGGAGAGAGTTTGTTTCCAGAAACCACAAGAACAAGGTCCTTCGAGAGGCAACAACAACCGGAGCCAGTTGAGGCGACTAATTAGTTACGTGGAGCCGAGAAGATAATAGTTAAGAGAAAAAAAAAAAAGACAAGAAAATAGAAAATTACTGCGACCGTTCGAGTTGACAGTCGAAGAACAGCCTCGAGCCCCTGTAGAATGACTGATTGATTTGATTCCTTTAGAGCGCCATGCGGAAGACGGCGAACAGGACAGCCATCAACAAAGTAGTGGAATGGTCCTGAACGACACGGACAGCGATGGCTGCACTGTGGGAAGTGGCAGCGGTGGCCGACGCGGAGGTAGTCGAGGTGGTACCAGTTGGAGTAGAACTGGCAGAAGTAGCCAGAGTGGTGCTGCCAGAGTCCGTAGTAGCGGCAGAACCGGCGCTGCTCGTGGTGGTAGTGGCAGTCGAAGGGTCGGTCGCGTTCTGACTTCCGCACTGGGCATCGGCCTTGCACTTATCCTGGCCGTCTAGGTCATCGGGATGATTGACGATGCACTGACGGTAGGTTTCCTGGCAGACGAAGAAGGGGACGGTCTGGGTATAGGGTGTCACATCGGCAGCAGTGCCATTGGAGCAGACACAGGTGAAGTTCAGAGTGGACTGGTTTAACGATGTGTCAGTTGTGAAGATCAGCCCACCTCAAGTCGGAAGCGGCTATGGTGGATAAATAATATTAACTGACCGGATCACAGAAGTTGTTGCTAGCGACTCCACCGCAGATCTCCGGGCAAGAGTTCCTCTCTGCAAGACACCACGAATCTGGACGGGGGGAGAGAGAGAAAAACCACCACCATGTTAGCATTGACCTTTGCCGTGGTGCGAGAAGGAAAACAGGGGCGATAAAGAGACATACTCTTTTCAGTCTGAGTGACCAGGCCAATGTTGAAGCCCGTGGGAAAGGTGTAGTTCTGGCAGACCGCGGTGGCCAGCAGAGAGGAGAAGACGATTGCGAAGGACAACATTTTTGGGTTCTGTCTTTTTCTTTCTTTTTTTTTTTTAATCTCCCCCTGTAATTATGCTTCTGAATGTACTCTAGTAATTGTCGCGTACGATGCAGAATGGAATGAATGCAAGGAGAAGAATTGGCAGGGCGCAGAGTTCGTTGTTGGGGAGACGGGGAGGTTGGGGGGGGAAAGGGAAGAAGAAGAAGAGGAGGAGGAGAAAAGGGACGAAGACCGAGGAAGCCACAAAACAAAACACAATAATTAGAGGGACAAGACAAGCAGACAAGCCCTCGAGCTAAGGAAACCATGATCGATAGTTGCTTCCAGGGGCGCCTGCTCGCTGTCAAAAGCCCTCATCGTCATCTCCAGCAGCTATCTACAACCACTATTAACATTAACTCCTCCCTCTCTCTCCCTCCACTCTGGGTAAACTGGCAAATGCACGCCGAGCTTGTCTCCGTCGCAGCCCGCCGCGCTGATCGCCGCGGTCGCATGCATTGCGCTCATTTCGTATCATCGTCTTGCGGATGGGTCCGGCAAAAGCAGGGAATCCACCACCCAGGATTGCCTGAGTCATTTGCGCTTTTGGGGGCCCTGATAACGCATGTTTCACCTGGGACCTGTCTAGCATAACTCTAGCTGAACTCTACCTGGCAGTACCTAGGGAGGTAATATGGTTTATCTGGTACTGGTACTGGTCAAACCTACATGGGCATCTGTTTCCAGGGTAAAAAAGCACGCGAAAACTCTAATTGATTACCCGAGCTATTAGCTCTTGTCCGTCCCTGCGTTTATCTCTCTGGTAATAAAAAAAAGAAAATAAAAGAAAATAAAATAATCAATAGTATTACCTTAATCTCCCCCCTGTCACAATCGCTCATTTCTCTGCGGATATGACCGCTGTCCGATATTCCGGCTGGCGCTCAACACCAGCGTCACTTGCGACGCCACAGCTACCACCTCCCCCTGTTCATCCAGGATCACGACGTTGACGTCGGTGCGTCCGCCTCGGATCACTTTCGTGTGTATCTGGCTATATAACCATTCCACCCCTTGCCGCGGCAGCTGTTTCTTCACCTCCACCGTCAGCGTCACCGTCGGGTACCAGAACGGGCCCTTCTCCTCCCCGGCCGCCCTCGCCATCCGGCCCAATTCGTCCAGCGCCGTCGGGAACATGTCTGCAAGGAACGGGATGGCTTCGTTCGTCCACCGCGCCATCTGCCCTCCTCCTCCTCCAGGTCGGAACCGTACCCACTGCTCGGCCACCCCGCTGCCATTGTCTGCCATGGGTGCGAATATCTGAATATTGCCTCCCACCACTCGAAAGGAGCTGTACGGGTCGATGAACTCCCTCCACGAACCGTCGTGCCCATCCGCCGCCAGAGCAGACAGGTTCACCCGGCCATTGGGACCCGACCCAGGCACACTCGGTGGATGTAGAGTCCAGCTCGTACCGGCCGTCACGCCCACCTCTGCCGTCGGTGGACTCACGGTGATGTAACCTGTGACTTTGGCTTCGAGCTCGTCCTCTTCACTATTAATGTCGCCACCTTGACCTTGACCTTGACCTTGACCTTGACCTTCCGAAACCTGCGCAAGAGTCACATGTACCGTACTGGTCCTGGCCCCCAGCTTCGTGTCCTGCATCGTCAACACGGCCTTCCCGAGCCTCGTGCGTCGCAGGAACGATAGCTGGATCGAAACCGGCAGTGGTGGCGGCGTCATCGTCGTCTTCTTGGGGTAGAGCGTTGGCTGAGTCCGCGTAAGATGCGTCGTCACCGCGTGAGATATAATAGCCGTCGTGTATCCGCCATGGGGGACTACAAGATTTTAGCTATTTGTACTTTTTTTTTTTTCTTTATCCTACAAAAAACATGCGTAGTATCCAAGGGATACAATAATCTCTAATTAAAATCAATCAATCAATCAATCAACCAATTCAATCTTCATACCAGTTCCCACACGCCATGATCCCTGCAACTCCGCCGCGTATACGTGCGAACCTAACGGTGTGACTGCAATCGCCTGCTCGAATGCAGGAGCAGCATTGTCCGATGATGCCATGGGCAATGTGTGTGTGTGTGTGTGTGTGGAGTCAGGCAAATTGCAAGATGGATGAAGGACCGTGATCAGCAAACCGTTGCATGAGTCCAATTTCGACTAACAGGGGAGTTGAACGGATGCTGTTGAAGCGAGTAGATTAGACTTATCGGTCTATTATATGGTCGAATCGCGCGGTCGATCCTTGCCTGCTCTGCTCATCTCGCAGATCCAGCGCGGAGAAAGTGGATGGACCTCGGCTGCTGTACGGGGCGATGACACTATCATCGTCGTCAATCCGGTAACTCAGCTATTAACTGGTTAGTTAACTACTTCCATCTTCAACGGAGGTCGTTTAAATACGGGCTACGTACATATTCATCTGCTTAATTGCTATTATATAGTGCACTACTGCCGCGAATCTAGTGTCTTAAAAGTATTCTTTAGTTAACTAACTCTATCGTCTATTCAAGTGCTACATAACCACCAACCATCTTACGCCCTCGATCATATATCACTTGTCCCATGCAACCATTATTACAGCCCTGTTTATAAATCGATCCCTCATGACGATCCCGCCAATGTCTGAAGACTGGCTAGAACACCTGCGCAATGTCGAGTCAGTCGTACAACGATCCGTGGAAACGCGGAGAGTCGAAGGGAGGAAGAAGGGGTCTCTGGAGCAGATAACTCACCAGCAACACCCTGCTTCAGCGTGGCCTTCGCCTCGGTGCTCCGCGAACCCAGAGTTACCGTGCTGGCGTAGTCCACCGCATGGCTGCTTTCCAGATTGTTCGCCCAGTGGAAGACCGGCTCATCCTCCCGGTCGTCACCAATGACCAGGAGGAAGTCCGGCCGGTAGAACTGAGCATCATTCTGGCCCCTTTCCATGCAGTACGACCACACAAGTTCTGCTGCGGATCCCTTGTTTGGAGTCGTCAGCTCCACCACGATCGCTCGGTCAACGCGAACCGCATGGATCCCCTGGTTGCAGCAGCCATCGTTGATCTGGTCCGCGCACTCGGAGGCCAGCCGAGCAGCGCCTACTTGGTCCTCTGCCTTTTCATAGTGGAACACAAACGAACATTGAAGCTGCTCGATCCAACTGCCTTCCATCCGCACCTGGAAATAGCGCAGGATCTGCAACACCGGTTCTTTCCACGCCTGCGTTTCATCCTCGTCGACCAACGCTGCCCATTCCTCCGCGTTCGGTTCCCGCACGTAACACCCGTTCTCGGCGATGAGACCCAGGTTCGTAACACGCCGGAACAGCCGTTCCATCTCCGCCGGCATCCTCGAGCTCATCACATACACGATGTTCTTCGGATCTTCGGTGAGCTCATTCAGGATGCTGATTGCTCGCTGCGGTGTGGTCAGGATGATGTTATTCGGGGAACCCCAAGCGGCCAGTGTACCCTCGTAGTCGACAATGATGAAGCGGCGCCGGGATTTCCGGTACCTTTCTTCTAGAGCAGATACCGATAGCCGCGGCACGGCCGTCATCTCGCGCGCCGATTGTTCTTTGGAAACCCTGTCCAATGACTCGCTGAAAGACTTCACCCAGTTGGTCGTGGAGTGCTGCAGAACCGCACGCTGCATCTTCGTCCACACCTTCTTGCGCTCTTCGAGGCTCCTCGTAAGCGCCGTGTGGATCGCTTCGGAGCACTGCCGGTAATCCCACGGGTTGACGAGAAGCGCGTGGTTGCCAAAGACGGATGCGCTACCGGTAAACTCACTCAGAATGAGAGATCCGTATCCCTTGCCATCGTATCTCCCACTCTGGCAGTAGACAAACTCGTGGCTCGTCAAATTCATTCCCTCGCGTAGACTAGTCACCATCAGCGCATCGGCCACGGACATTAAAGCGAGATATTGTGAAAATTCCAGGTCTTGCTTGAGGAACACCAATGGCTGGTGTGTCAGAGTAGAATGCGTGGAATTGATTCTCGTAGCGATCTCCGATGTTGCGACTTCAAGTTCCGGTTGCTCAGTGGTCGTGGTGGCTACCTGTATCAAGACAGCCTGTTCACGCCCAAGCAAAAGGGCCGTTAGCAACGGTAGGGAAGGGAAGCAAAATAAAATACAGAAAGACAAATGAATGGCTCTCGTACCTTATCGGCCCATTCAGGGTACGTGTTGAGAAACAGTTCGTAGCTCAGAAGTTTTTGCCGTATGCCCCTGATTTGGTCCATCTTGTCCCGAGACACAATAAGTCGTTTCCCTGCATATCGTTCGGATATCATACCGGCCCAAACATCGACATCACGAGCATTACGCCTCTTGTCCAAAGAAGCAGGGTCGATGCCAATAGGGAACTTGCCCACATTAACAAAACGATCCTCCAGCTGCAGGCCCTCGTTGGTGGCTTCGACGCAGAGGATCCGACTGCACGTCTGCAGAAAGTGCCGGCAGTACTCGTCGGTCTGGAAGCCGATCAGATTCGACCCCAGCATACCCTCCAGGAGCTGCTTGCGAGGTGCAAGGCATCGGAAGACCTCGGACGATGGGAAAGCAATATGCAAGAAAAAGCCAATGTTCGCGTCTGCTCCTTCCGGTAGCAGCTTGCGCAACATAGCTGGCACAAGCAGCAAATGATAGTCATGGATCCATATGGAATCGCCCTTCTTCCAATTCTTCGCAATGCACTCGGCAAACGCCTGGTTGACCTTGACGTAGTAGATCCACGAGTGGTCCTCGTAGGCCTTACTTTTGGGGTTGTCCGGGATTTGGTAGTGAAACACGGGCCAGAGGATGGTCTTACAGAAGTGTGTATAGTGTCCATCGAAATCGCTATCGTCGACGTACACCGTCAACGAGCCATACTCGTCTTCCAGCGTCTTCGCTATACTATCCTTGGTCTCCGGTGTCAAAGCGTCCGTGGGCATCCCCAGCGTGCCGACCCATGTCTGATTTTCCAAGTAGCCGGCGTCCGAAGCGGCTCGAACCGCGTTCCGCAGTCCACCATTTCCCTGCTCCGCTCGTTCAACGGTCCACTCTGCGCTGGAAAATGACTGTTCTCGGCTGGTTTCTGGTCGTCGTACTAATGGAGGGATCACCTTAGCACGCTCGTCCGTCGGCGCTGGCTGTGGAAGAACAGGGTCCGCATGCTTCAGAATGGAAGGGGATGGTGTGATAGCAGTCTTGGGCTTTGGTTGATTTAAAGAAGTGGTGTAGCCCCACGTGGGAGAAGCAACCTCACTCTCTCCAAGGTGCTCCGCTTCGACTGGCTGTTTTTCCGCCTCCGGGATGGTTTGAGAGAAAATTTGTTCTTGGTCGGCTTTGCCCCCGGGCGTCAGAGCAGGATTCTGAGGAGGCTTGGGAGGCTCAAAAAGACTGGCAGGGGTGTTCGACACAGGAATTACGGCATCACGGCCACTTTTAGAGTGGGGGAAGAGATGGCACAAGCTAGAGAAGCGGCTCGGTCGCAGGCCGTTGACGGTATGATGGCCATCGACGTGGAAGTCGACTGTTTGTGGTAAAAACCTGGGATAGCGATTCCCAATTAAGTCAGCCAGAACGATCCCATGGGACGGGTCATAGTCTGTTCCACGTACAGAGATGCGATATAGATAGTCATTGCGTGGCGTGAGAGGCCGAGACCGAGACCGGGACCAAGACCACTTTGGAAGTCAACGAGGGGCAGGCGAATGCCAACGACGGCGGCAATTCGGCAGAGTGACAGCTCGAAGAAGCTGAAGGACAAACTGACAACTCTCTTTACAAGGACCGTCCTCCTCTTTCAAATGAACACAGGACGGGGGACAAGAAGGAAGAAAGAAACAAAGACTGTCGGGCGGCGACGGCACCGCGCATCCAACTATATCGCCAAAGTGGGCAGACCAAGCAGGACCACGCAAGACACACTCACTCACATTGCTCAGAGCTACGTCATGTGAGTCGATCGAGCGCTGCGCAACGGCGGATCCTTGTGGTTGCCTCCATTGGGTCTCTGTGCTTACGTGACTCTCTTGTCTTTTGCGATTGCTTTGACACAATTTGATCTTCCTTGTTGTTGCTGAGCTTATACACGTACAATATGTACATTGCGTGTCACGTGACATTATGCTTCAAGGTCATCGCGAGGAGTCATCCAGGAGGCGTCCTTCTGTCTCTATTCGGTTTGCATCCAGGCCATGCCCTTGCGAATCACCTCTGCGCCTGTTGCCGGTATCCAAAAGAGAAAAAGTACCTCGTCCAAGGCCCGTTCCTCACCCTTTGCCCGCCATGCTCGCCGGAAACCTGGCGTTCGGCCATCGAGTCCGGTGAAATCGGACTCGGCACGTAAGAGTCCCTACTTTGGCCAGGAGCAGTTGTCAGACGTCGGCCTCTCGCACTACCTCTCTGAGACTGCGCCTGTAGAGGATGTGGTCCAGGCTATTTACTATGTCACGAAGAGTATGTTCGAGGAGATCCCGCAGCGGGCAGGCATGAACAGCACTCGAATTGCCCAGGTGCTGAACCTGCGGCGATCGCTGCCTCCTCTCGCCTCGGTAGCGCATGTCCATACGCTTCTCGATACGCCGACGCAGGTGGAGAGGGAGATTGTGGACCTGATCAATGCAGGTCGTTTGCGGCGTTTGATCGTTCCGGGCAGAGGGAATGATGCCGCGGGGCTGGGCGACTGTCTGGTCCAGGCGGAGGACTGGGAGGATCTGGTGCGAAGGAGCACTGGATTAGAGCAGGAGGTGAAAGGTACTGCCCTCTTCGATTTTATTATATATGCAGCTAGGGTCTTGAAGTTCTTCTTAAGTCCACTGTTGCTAACAGCCTACAGACCGCTTCCTCCAAGTTCTAGGGCAAATGGGTAGTAATACTTCGACGGTTCCCGCTGGAGTCTTTTCCGCAGCAGAGTCTAGAGCGTTGATACGCGCGGGCTTTCTAGTCTCTGCGTCGTCATTTGCGAAGGACTCATCTAGTATTACTTCACTCCCTCCTGTCCCGCCCACGGCGGGTGCTGCGTCCGCCAGTCGCCCTGATGGTGATGTGGAGGATCGACCGCGCGAATCCGACAGCAGTGGCGTCCAAGCGCGCTCACAAACCAGTACCCTGTTTCTCTCTCTTCCCAACACAGGGCCCTATCTTCGTCTTCTCGGTGCGGGACGCGCACATCTACTCTCGCTCCTGAACAAGTCGAGCTTCCGCGAGGCGCCTCTCTATCTCCTTCGGGACCGTTGGGACGGCGCCGTCGAGTCGGACAGAAGCTTCGAAGTGGCGAAGAGAGTGCGAGGTGAGCGCGCGGGCATCCTGCCGGGACGGACGAAGAAGTGGAAAGACCTCTATGGGATGAGCTTCCGCTGGGCTCTGGAAGAAGCGGTGGGAGCGGGTCTGGTTGAGATATTCGACACCGGGAGTGTCGGGCCGGGGGTGCGCTGTCTGTAACGTTTGTCGTGGAAGCCCTCTCTCGTCTTCTTCTCTAAATAGACTTTTTTTTTTTTTCCCCCTAGATGCACTCTCTATAGATAAGACGTTTGATAACGACGAACGACATGTCATTGTTACCAGGGTCCTCATGTTGTCGACTGGGGCATGCATCCATTGTTCCATGGATATATAAATTGGATACATATCTACGAGCCTGACGTAGTCATCTTACGATGGATTAGTTAGTTATAACTATTATATTATATTATTACCTCGCATGTAATCGATACATCATGCAACATGCAACAGTCTGAATCGCAAGGGCGCCCCCCCCCCCGCTTATGAATCCGAATATATACCGTACCTATGCCTAGGTAGATAGGCACTATCTATCTATCAGTTAACGCATAACACCACCAATACATGTATTCAGCAAAGAAGAAGAAAAAAAAAAAAAAAAAAGAAAAAAAAAAAAAAAAAAAAAAAAAAAAAAAAGAGAAAAGAAAAAAGCATGCCCTCCATCATCCACCTGCATCCGCGCCCCTTCTCCTCTCTCCCCTGCCACCCGGCCTTCGACGGCGCAGACTCCTTCACCCGCGACTCCGAAGAAACGAGCCGCTCACGTCCCGACCTTGGCACATTCCTGCACTCCGCGCTCTCAGAAGCCCAGACATTCCTCGACTCCACCATCCCACACGACTTCAAGGCAACGGGCAAACCGCGCGCGTCCCCTCCTTCGTCCGCTAAGGTCCAGCTCCTCACTCATCTTGTCCGGGACGCCGTACCGGACCACCAGGAATCCGATCATCCTCCTCCTCCGCCCGGCCGCAGCAGCAGCAGCAGACAGGATGAGTTCTGGGTTTGTAGGCGCAGTGTCCATGTCGATGCTGCGGAGAATGGGACGGCGTCGTGGGACGAGTTTCGGTCCGGGTTGCGGGAGAATCATTCTGAGAATGAAATGGAGTACACGCCTAGTTTGACCGGCGTGTTGAGGTTGCTTGAATGGCCGATTCAGGCTGAGATCGAGGGCCGGTGGAAGGAGGTGGATATGCATGGTACCTACTTACTTTCCCCCTCCCTTATCATAGCTACACATACAATAATTGCTATTGAAAAAGGTTGCTAACGGTAAATAATACCTAGTAAACATGCTCACTCACACCATCCAGCCTCAATCCCTCATTGCCCCGCGCACATTCATCAGCCTGATCATCTCAGCCCTCAGTCCTCCTCCTCCTCCTCCTCCTCCGGACTCCGCCGCCACGGCAGCTGTAGGCTCGGACTACTCCAACGCCTGGGTAACAGTCCAGATCCCACTGGCCCACGACCCGGTCGAGTCCATCCCGGAGTCTATCCGTGCCAGGATCGCTGCATCCGTGCCTAAGAACACTATCTTCGCCTCGTACGCAAGCGTGGAGCGTCTGGTTCGCCTATCTCCTACTGCGGTGCCTGGTAATGGTGGTACAGATGCTGATGGGACCGCTGAATCCGTCGCCCGGTCCAGGACCCAGAACCAGTCTCCGTCCTCCAAGTCGATGATCGAATGGACCATGGCCACGACTTCGGATGCTGGCGGTTCAGTGCCTCAGTGGGTGCAGCGGAGCTGGTTCTTCGGCGGTGTCCCCAAGGCTGTCGTTAAGGATGTCGGTCTTTTCATCGGGTGGACTGCGCAGAAGAGACGCCAAGTCCAAACTGGACGATGATACATTGGCCGCTTATTCAATGTCTTGCTGCCAGGGTTCTGTCTGATAATATCCCAATTCAACTACTACTAGTGCCTGGTCCGTCGAAAACAGCCGGCGATGAAAACTAGTCTAATTGTACTAGAAATGATAATCAATTCAAGTCAATCCCATAAGAGAAAGCAGTTCATAATCGGGCAAAACAGGTATCTTATATTCCGACGTAGTAAACGGTATATCCACATGCCAGCTAACTGCATATGAGCCCACCGCAGAGAAAATGGTTACCCAAAAAAAATGATCCGTTTTGCGCGCCGGACTTCCCATCCCTTCGTCCCAGAAATCAAAGGGTAAATTGTACAACAACAGGGTGATAATAGTAGTAATGGGTAATAATAATACTAACGAAAAAAAAAAAAAAGGTGACATGGATATTCAACGTGATATCCTGAAGCAGCACAGGAGTCAACAGGTATGGGGGATAAAGCGCGAAAAGGCCAAAAGGAAATGTATGTGAGAAAAAAAAAAAAAAAGAAAAAAAAAAATTTCACCACTTAATCTAGAGGCTTCAAAAGGCTAGGAAGGTGGGCAGTAAAATGAAGCCGCAGTGAAGATGCATGAACCCGTTGACTGCGACAGAGGACGAGGAGGGGGATTTGAGATGGGGAGAAAGAGGAGGATCGGGAAGGGTGTTCGTGTGAGGTGGGATTGCCAGTAGGAGGCGCATTGGGAAGGGGGGAGAAGGGGACGCTGCACCATGAATCAATCGGAAAATTCAACGCAGAAAAGCCTGCCAACCTGTCTGTCGCTTTAGAGATAGGCCGGCTCATCGTTGTCCATGGTTGATGGAGCCGCCTTCGGATTGCGATTGTCCGGTGTGGGAGTCGACCGCCGCCACCGAGGGATTCGCATTCGACGAAGCGAGCTGTGCCCGAAGTGCAGCCACTTCGCTTTTCAGTCCAGCCAACTCCTCATGCACAGATCGGATGTACGCCCAGAGCTTATCATCTTGGCCCTGGTCGTTCAGTTTAGGATCGCGAGACCCCGTCGTCAAATAGCCAGCATTGCTCTGGGAGGTCTCTGTCTTCGAGGCCGCTGGAACGGCGTGGTTCCTCGAGAGCATGAGAGATGAAGTCTGCTGCAGCGGGCCAGCCGACGACGGTTGTATCGGCGCTTGACCAGGAAGAGAGAAGCGAGAGTCTGCGGGACTCAGTCCGGGTGGAGGAGGTAGCTGAGGCGCACCCGGCTGAGGCGGAGGAAGACCCAAGCCGGGAGCTTGGCTCGATACAGAGGTTCCCGCCGCCCTACCGAGTGATTGCGACTGATATGATTGCGATATACTCGGAGAGTGACCGCGATGCAGTTGCTGCATGCTATTCTCGGAAAGGTGGCCAAGCTGGTGAGAGGACAACGTATTTGGGGAGAGAGGTTTCGGGCTTTCTGTGACGCTTGATGGGGGAAAGATGGAGGCACCGGACGGCTGCCCCGCTGGTGGAAATGTCAGGTTTCCGGATTGCGACACGGGAGAAGTTGATGCGCTGGAGCCGCCATGGCTAGCTGCAGGAGGGAACAGTCCTCCAGGAGAAGGGCGATTGGTAGCAATGGGAGGATATGTACTGTGTTGGCGGGGTTGGTAGGCAGTGGTAGTGGCCGTGAGAGAGCGGTGGTAGTGCTCCGGCGGAGCACCGTGCGTTTTGATGCTGGGCATGCTAAGCCGCCTCTCATCATCTTCATCCATGCGCTCCGGCTCTGCGTAGACGAGGCCGTCCATGCCGTCTTCGGGACCACCCGGAGCCGTACCGTCGCCGTACTCATCCTCGGCAACAAAGCTACCCATGCTTGATCTCCGGCCAGCGCATCCACCTTGGCCTTTGTTGTGGCGTGCAAGGGCGTCCCCACGTGCGAATCGGCGACCGCACTTGGGGCAAATATGTGGCCTTTCCCCGGTGTGAAGTTTCGTGTGCCTTTTCAGATCATGGTGCCTCCGGAAGCGCGACTGGCAGGTCTGACACACGTATGGTTTCTCTTGGCTGTGGGTGAGAAGGTGGCTCTTGAGATTGTGATGTCGCGTGAATTCAGTAGGGCAGTAAGGGCATCGATGCTTTTTGGTCGACGGAGAGCGTAGGCTACCTCTGTGGAAGCCGGAGTTGGGTAGACTGTGGCCCCGACGAGGATCAGCGCCCCCGGGAGTCGGCATTGGGTAGGAGAAGGCTTTGTTGCTATGCTCTTCGGGGATGTCCGCCTCACCCCTATGGTGCGGGCGGTCTCCATCCTGGGACGCCGACTCCTCGATCGGACCGGGACTCGCAACGGTCGAGGTGTTGACGAGTGGCGTCGGATGGCTGTCCGTCGCCCCAAAGGAGTCGGTCACGTTCCCTGGTGCTGTATGCGGATCAACCTGCATCTGGTCGGGTGGCATATGCAATGTGTCGTCGTGGACGACGACGGAACCGGACTGCTGTGACTTCTCGCTGGCTCCTAGAGCTTCCCTGGCGACCAGAGAGCTCCTCTGCTCCTGCGAGTCGGGTTCTTGCTCCAGCGGCCGGTCCGCCGGCCCCGCGGGCTTACCAGTGTTCATGTGTGGTAATTGATCCCTCGACGACTTGGAAACGTGCAATCCGGCGCTCGCGATCGAACTCAGACTGGGTTCCAAATTGGGTTGC
Source organism: Byssochlamys sp. BYSS01 (assembly GCA_002242795.1). Taxonomy (NCBI): domain Eukaryota; kingdom Fungi; phylum Ascomycota; class Eurotiomycetes; order Eurotiales; family Thermoascaceae; genus Paecilomyces; species Byssochlamys sp. BYSS01. The sequence goes on from NIXA01000004.1 coordinate 339,595, forward strand.
TTCAGGAAGATGATGGATTCGGAAGGGTTCGACGAGACGACAGAACTCGACGATGCACCGGACAACGGATTGGTAACGGAAGCCGGATCGTTATTCGATTGCATCAACGCGGCCATGGATGACCTGGAGTCGACACCAGCCTGATACGGTCCAGAAAAGATGGCGGGAGCTAGCTCAGAGGCCATGTCAGTCAGAGGGTTCGGCAGCCTCCGGAGAAAGGAGGAAGGCAGGAGGGGAGAGACAGAAGCAAAAGGATAGAGAGAAAGACCAAGCGCGATAGGTGTCTAGACAGTAGCAGTAAAGAAGATGGTAGCCGGGGGCGGGGGGGTGTGAGGAGGAAGAATAAGCTTCGAATGGATTGCAGCATGGAAGACGAGTGACAAGGACCCCAAGACTCAAATAAGGCAGGATGGTGATCCGGAGGAAGAAGCATGAAAAGCATTGAAACAAACGTACCGGCGTTCGCGTGGGGCGTTCACCCGAGCGTGGCGCAAGCTGACCGGAGATCCTTCCGCCTCGCAGGTCGCAGCCAAACTGGGAAGCAGGAGAGGAAGGGAGGCTCAGAGCGGACAAAAATAGGTGAGTCAGCCTTGTAGAGGGCGAAGGAGGGAGAAGGGCGCTGTTGAACGGAGCGGTTAGAAGGACAGCCACGAGGGATGAGACATCGGGCGCAGATTAAATCAGAGGGCACGAGCGCGGAAGATCGATAGAGTTGAGTTGACTGATGGCGACGAAGAAGAAGAAGAAGGAAAAAAAGGCAAAAAAAATATAAAACGAGGAAACCCGCGTGGCGTTGGGTGAGGAATGAGAATAACAGTGGAAATAATAATAATAATAATAATAATAAAATAGTAATAATAATAATGAATGAATGAATGACAAAAACAGAGGTGGCTAGTAGAGAACAGTGGGTAGAAAGTCAGCCGGGGAGCGTGGCGAGTGAGGAGCGAGTGAGGAGCGCAGAGGTGAGTTCAGTCGAGCAGAAACAGAGCAAGCAAGCAAGCAAGCAAGCAAGCAAGCAAGAACAGAGCAAAACAGACGAGGTGGATGGAAGAAGGACTGCTGTATGTGTGAGCGCAGAGAGACACAAGAGCCGCCAAAGTTTGACAGCAGCGCGGGAACCACACCCTCCCAGAGGCCAAACAACGATGGTGGTACTAGATACTACTAGGTCAAATAATAATAATAATATAATAATGCCGATGGACGAGGAGACAAAGAGACCAATGACCTAAACAGGTACGGAGTACGGGGTGGTGCTCGTGCACCGCGTCTTGTCTGTTGGGCTGGACAGTGGGACTGGGGTCAACTCTGGAGTCTGCAGAAGGGAATTATTATTATTATTATTACAAGCAACGAGCAAAGGGCACCTGAGGCAAAGACGGAAAGGGGAAGAAAGACAGGACCCAGAAGAGATGCACTTGTGAGCAACGGTTGGACTGCCTAGGTACCCCCGAGGCTACCTAGGTAAGTATTGCTACGACTACAGCGCTGGACCGCAGTGGCGGTGCTGCATCAATAATAAACAATAGATCAATCATGCCTTTCTTCGTAGAGTGCAGAAGCATGCGTGGAAGCATTCAAAAAAAAAATTGCCTGGAAAAGACGACCTCAGCTTCCATGCCCGTAGGTTACCTAGGTAGGTAATTATTCTCGAATCTCGGCATCCAATGCCCTTGCTTTCTGCATATTTTTAGAGTGAGGCTGTGCCCGGCCGCAGTCCGCACGGGTTTCGTACGAAGTGGCCACTGGTCGACTCCTTGCGTCTTGTGGCTGACTCTCTCCTCATACGACGGCCTCCAACGGCGTTAAGTCCCTGGCCTGCTCCCGGGTGGTGGGGGGGGGCAAAAACAGCCTTCTGACGAGGGTAGAGCTTTGTCAACATGTCCTGGCGGTTTAACGGAGACGACCCTGCATTCTGACGCTGACCAAAATGATGACCTCAAGCACAAAGGAACCTTGGAAGGCTATCCCCCTGGCAGCACACAGTAATTACCTAGGTAGCTGAGCCTGATGGATCTGCACAGCACCTCTGGTAAAGAAGTGGCTGGCTTGGCGTGTTCTGCATTCCCATTGGGCGCGTGGAAATAGTCGAGCGGTAGTTTTCCAGCCACCCCGAGGTCTCGTATCGGACCAGGAAAAAGGCCCTCTCTGTAGGGTCTAGCCCTATGACTAATACGGTCATGTGATTAACTATCACGTGCATTATATCACTGGACTGAGTGCACCGGCCAGGTACCTAGGTAGGTATCTAACGCTCATCCCACAGCGTATCGCCAGATATTTTTCTACCCGGAAGGCATCTGCTCGATAAGTCATGGTGGTCATCGGTCCATCATCCATCATCCATCATCCTGCCGGATCCTCCTCTCTGCACATCAGCCCACGGTCAAAAGCTTAGCGCCCCGCTGCCGTGTTCGAGACTGTCAATACCTCTCTTACAGCGCTTTAGACCCCATTTGATGGAGAATGACTTCGTCGTCTGTTTCTCTCTATGGCCTGTCTAGGCAAGCAGAATCACATCTCACAATGAAATAATTATTTGTGCACCTCTTTCTCGTTCTCATCGATATTAGCGCTCTAATACTTGGGATACTTGGGGGATACGCGTGCTGAGTTCTGCAGCGGCTATCCGATGACTCTGGTTGGTCGGGCTGGCCCGCCATCTCCAGCGCCACGGACAAGCTCATCGTCGTTTGATTATGATTCGCCTACTGGGTGACGAATGATGCATGCTTAAGAAGTGACTCTGCAAATGATCGGACCCCAGAGCGTGTGCTGGACTGCGCTATTGGCTTCCGTTCGACAGACCAACTGTGACCAGCAGGGGTGCGCATGCTTTGGCGCCCTCGATCACTGTCCCTTCGACTGCTCATCGGTGACTGTCGCCTGCCAATTCTCCCTCCCCAGCAAATCGCTGCCCGTCTGCACCGAGAAGCTGTGCCCAGGCTCGGAAGCTCATTGTCCTTCGCAACTCGGGGCTAGCATTGCAGCTTCCCACGGCCTGATCCAATCACTTCCCCGATCACCTTCTTCCCTGCAGTCTGCATTGTCTCTTGCCGCCAGCCCAGCATGCTTGCAGCCAAACACCTTCCACTATCGCTCGGTCCTGCATCGCTGTCCCTTCGGCAAAAGCATAACGGCATACACCCCACCCTCCGTCAAACATGTTGGCGCTTAAGGAAGTGGTCTGTCGACACGTTCCCACAGCGTGACTGCATGGCCGTTGCCCGCTCTTCCTCGTTCTATATCACCGTCCCGCTCCTCGTCATCGCCCTCCTTCCCTCTTCTTCCCTGGGCTGGGTTAGTTACTTGCTATTCTGCATCATTATCACAGATAGCTCTGGTAGCTTGGAGGACATCCAAGGTAAAAAGAAGACTGCAAAAAGGTAATCTCTCCCTTTGTGTCTCTCCGTCTCCTTCTCTTTCGCATAAGCTGACGACCGTTTACAGACAGGGTTCGCTTGACGAGCCGCCTCTGACCGTCTTGGAGTAATCGACGACATCCCCACGGTGCGTTGACGTTGCTACTCTTTAATGCGCACCCCCAACGAGCCTAGCGCTCAATGCGCCCGGACTGTGGCTCCCAATGGGTTGCCCAATTCGTCGTCTCTAAATTAATATTCTGAATAGGTATATGAAATTGCCTTGTGGTGCCGACTTGTCACCATTTTGACAGCGCAGCGAGAAACTGGAACTCCTTTCGCACCTGGCCGTGCAAGCTACCTGCGAAGGAGTGGCTCTTCTTTCGTTCGAAAGCCACAGGTGCAACTGGTTAAGAGCTGGTTCTCTTGACTATTTCGGTCTCTGATTTTCGGAGAAACCATACATTCTATTCCAACTCGTGTTTAGATCCATAATCATATTCAGCATGGCCGCCACATCGCAGTCCGCTTGGCCATCGGATGGTCGTAGCTCCTCCGAATCAAGCGCGGCATCGTTGAAAAGCCCTCGAACGGCGAGGTTCGCCGAGGCTACAACCATCATTTCACCCATTGAACCTAGCCACGAGAGGTCTCCATTTGCAGACCCACCTCAACAGGGCCAGGCGAAGCCAGACGTGTCGGACGTAGGCTTTGGATATGTGGACGCCAAGGAGCTCGGACAGGGCGTACCACATGCTCACGCCCCTCCGGCCACTCCGCTCAAAAGCGCTTTGAAGACCCCAGCTTCGGTTTCAAGGCACTTCAATTTGTTGAGTCCAACCTTCAAAGAAGAGTATATTTTAGACAAGCAGGAGAAGAAGACAGAAAAGAAGAATAAGAAGGATCTGGTAAGTGGACTGATAGCCCAACTGCACTCCAAGCAAGCATACTGACAAAATCCAATTTCAGAAAGTCAAAACACGCGTCCGCGCAGCCAAGGCCGTCCTCCGCTTTGTAAACTTTGGCTGTAGTCTCATCGTTCTTTGCATCCTGGGGACGACCTTAACTGTATTCAATGCGACAAAGACTCTTCCGCCTCGCAACAACCTGCCGCCGTGGGCTATTGGGACGAACCCATGGCCCCAATACCTACTCATATCTATGGCCTCTGTTTCATTGTTTGCGTGTGTGATTGTGTTCTGGGGCTATTTCAAAGGCGGTCATAAACGCGCAGAAAAGATCGCAGTATATTATTCTGTCCTTTCAATGACATTCTTCGTCTTCTCTCTGATAATGTGGGTTGTGGGAGCGTCGGTTTTCCAGAACGCAAAAGCCAATGGCAACGGCCAGGACCTTTGGGGCTGGTCCTGCAAGCAGAATACCAGAGAGCAGATGTTCCAAAACGAAGTCAACTACAGTCTTATCTGTCGCCTGATGGTAAGCCCTTCCTTTCCACCTCCCCCATCAATGGGCGTATGTCTGTGTTGTTTTGCTGACTTCCGTTGCGCCAGGATTGGACCCTCGTTTGCTCGATTATCGAGATCGTGATTGAAGTTTTGGTCATTCTTATATACGCCATAGTCTTCTACCGGTACTGGTCTAAACGGCGACTCATGAAGACCATGGACCTGCGAGACAGGGCCAGGTCTGATCTGTACCTCGCTCAACTTCGCGTTCAATCAGCACCGAACACCCCAGGGTTCACTCCATACGCCCCCTACACTCCGGGGCACCCGAAATCGCCATTTGTGTCGACGATTCCGGAAGACGACGATGAAGAGGACGACCTTTCAAAGTCCGAGAAAGGCGAATACTATTATCCCACGCAGTACGCGACAACTCATCCCCCGACGAAGCCGCTCCCCACATTCCAGCTCCAGCAACCTCCGCCTGCTCGCTCGAGCGTAACCCCTAAGCCTCCGCAGGGGTCGTTCTCAACGCCGGCTTCCTCAGCTAACGGACCATACCAATTCAACGACCACGTGGACGCTGCACCGGGCGAGCCAACTTACGACGCCGTGCCCATACCTGGCGCTTACTCGCGCCCCGCCACCAATATCAGCTTGCCTCCTCCGGCGCGCTACCAGTGAACTCCGCTCTTTTGGAAAGGGTGGCTGGAAAAAGGCATCTGGCGTATGTAAGACCGTTTGTATTAGATTAATTGAAGCGAATATTCGAGGGTTAGGAAAACCGCCTTTTTTTTTATTTTTTATCTTTTTCACTTTTAAAGGCACCTCTGGCGGGACTACCAGTCACCCCACTGTTAACTTAATTCAAGAATGAAATACGTCCCTTGAGTGCTTTCAAGTTATATGTGCTCTAATTGCTAACGCTCCTCCTTCGTTTCGGCTAAGCCTATGGTCGGATTTACGGTTTATAGGCCCACGGGGCCCTTGTGTCTCTTTCTGTTACTCCTCTCTTGCTTTCTAGATACCTTTTTGTTTTGTTTTTTTGGTTTTCTCTCTTTTGTCGGAGTACAGATTGAATGGGAGATATGTCTCCTCCCGGACGGAGGGAGTCAGAAGCAGGATGGTGCTAACTAGCCACGTTAAAACTTGAAATATATAATGTTGAATGAATGTTGATATGACCAATACATGGAATCTGATATGGCTTTTTTTAAGGCTTCTGTCGAGTATTTCGTCTCCCGCCGATTCGGCCAGGTCCACGTCCACGATTGACTCGTACCAATGCGTATCTACAACGTGGTCTGGCTGTTTTGATCTGATGTGTATATTCCCGTTTCTCGACAGAGTAGATCTCTCCGTCCGCCAGCTATGACTTATCTGGAGAGGGATTATAGGAGCTTCAGTATCATGTCAACAAGCTTTGTTATAGACTAAGCGAAGAAGAAAAGGTGTATGTCAAAAAGCCAGAAAGACGATCCTACGCCACCAACGCCGCCGCAGACGTAAATTACACTTCTCATCAGAACAATCCATGCATCCAACCCAATATTCCCAAATAAACCCTTGACATTCAGTTTCCTTTCGCCTGACTGGGAAGAAAAAGCAAAATTACTGCTCCGTTTACATGGCTCCTTCCTCAATCACAGCCTGAAGGTCTTTCGCTACAAAGATTTCCTCCAACGACCCCCCTCCTTCGCCAAGGGGATTACCACCTTGCAAGAGAAGACCCTTTTCGTTGGCCAAATGAAGGAGACATATAAAACCAAACGACGTGCTGATGTCCCGCAGAGCCTCTGGAGGGTATACCGACTTCAGGGAGTTCATGATCTGTGTGAAACGTAGCCCTTCACTGTCTTGCTTCTCAATAACAGAGTCTTGCTGCAGTCCGTCTGCCCCGAGCTGCGTCAGTGATGGCGGTCTCAGGGCTTCCTCTTCTTCGTTCAGTCGTGACTGAAGGACGGTCGTTTGCTCTGCTTCGTGCACAGAATCGAAACCGGTGGATGCAACCAACCGATCTCCCATGCCTTTCCACATTTCTTCCTTGAGCCGTCGTACGTCGACCTTCTTGGCCACACGCGCATAGGCAACGTAATCCGGTCGGGCCCTTCGACCACCCTGGGTTACTAGCTGCGATCCGAACCCTCCTGAACCCATAGTGTTCAGAAGCTGTGTGAGTCCGGAAGCCCCACCTGCCTCGCCTGCTGAGGATCCGGGGGGTCCATCCGCTGACGGGCTAAGCATCTCCCTGGCATCCGCGAATGGCAAATTCTCATCGTCATCGTCAGCACCAGGCAAACCGAGACCACCTGGAAAGGCGAGGCCCTCGTCATCCGCAAAGAAGTTAGCGTCGTAGGCGCCAGGGACCGCATCCGAAGAAGGACCATCGTCATCCTCGGTCTTGTGATTGGCCCAGAATGCCTCGTCCATTTCGCCAGGGCCCGGAGCCTGGTCCTGTCCGTCACGGCGGATCTGCCTTGTCCCTAGACGCATCTTTGAGCCCATACGGGCTTTGGGCTTAAGGAAAAGACGAAGCAATTGACGTGAGTTGAAGTGCTTGTCATCCGGGAGTAAGTTCCTCCCTTTTGTTTTCCACTGAGTCTTGGGCAGGGAGATGGCAGAATTGGAGCTGGCTTGGGTATATATCAACTCTGCAACAGTTGTCTCCATTGGCGCGGCAAAATTGATCTCGAACGGCTCTTTTTCTTTCCGCGGCTTCGGCGCAGTGTTCGTAGTGCTCGCGGCTGCGTGCTCCTTAATTTTTCGGATCTTCCAGTGCTCTGGACCTGCCCAGTTCTTTTGTAAAGCGTTATCAAAATAACTGAGAATGTTTTCATGATTCGTATGTTGGTGGGAAAGAGAAATTGTGTAGGGATCTTCCGTGTCAAGCTCTCCTTCATTGCTGTTTTCATCACCATCCTGGTCAATGCGATGGACTTTGAGCATTGGTTCCAGTGCAGCCTCCCGGGCCCAGACCTCACCACCGTCACCGAAACCCGCTTCCCCATCGAGATCAAAGCCAGCCAGTGTGGCGTCATCGTCGTCGAAGCCAATGGCGTTGTCGTCGTCGAGCATGATTCCTGATGGTTCATCGATGCCGTCATTCGGCCTTTCATTTCTCCAGTCCTCATGGGCCTTGAGAAAGGGGATATCCAGCGATCCGTTCGGATCCCCCATGTCGAAGTTCTTCAGAGATGGGCAAATGTCCTGTTGTGCGAGTCGTTCTAGATCTGGGAAATATTTACTGGCCAATGGGGCTATGTCGATCTCCATGTTGTCCTCGAAGACATCTTCTGCAGGCTCATTGTGCCGTGAAGATGGTCGTTCTTGTTGTTCAGGATTTGCAGATTCCCGCCCATCGCCGTCGGTCTCTTTGGAATTCTCGTTGCCCATGTCATCACTGCTGTCGAAGACAATCCGACCATGGCCGTCGATTGCCAGGTGGTTTAGAAGCAATCCTTTAGCGCCGCCTTCGTCGAAGTCTGCGGATGCTTTCTTAAATAGCGGGTCGACTGCGAATTCGAGCTCGAACCTCTTCAGTTGTAGCGAAGCGAATGACGGCGCAAGCGTAGCTTCGTGCGACCGGTGAGCCTGATCAGGTTAGCATAACGTGGTTGTGTATATGGCGATTTTTATTAGAGGACGTTACCCTTCTTCTTGAACTCCTAGCAGTTCCCTCGCCTCCCTCTTCATCTTCATTACCGTCCTCCGCCTCGGCACTAGCCTCTCGTGCCTTTCTGTCGCGGCTATCAGCCAAGCCGCTGAGAAGCTTGCCGGTCTCCGTTGCGACGCTGTCAACCCTGCTGGTATAAATCTTGACGCAGCCGTCTAGGGTGCAACTAGCTTTCTGAAAATTCACACCGTCGCCCTCTTTGAGCAACGACATGTCATGGAAATAATCGATAAGGGCAAAATTCCATGAATTATTTGCATTGATTTTGTTATCTGTCGCCATTTTCATCCACTCCTCGAAATTGGCCAAGATTGGCACTCGTTTCATCGGCGTCACTGCTCTCCGGCCGTCGGGGTCGCTGTCCCGTCCGCGCCGTCCGGAACCGCGTGGTGTGGACGGACTATCACCTACTGCAGGATCGTACCTGCGAGGAGGCAGAGGTGTCTTGACAGCTGCCTTGATCTGGTTCATCTGGCGGTCGTGGAGAGCCTGGCGCGCCTCCATCCGCGCCGCCTTTTCTTCCATGTCATCATTGAGGGGTATCCTGAAGACAATCAGCACTATTTACCTCGCGCGTATCAATGCAGGGCGACATACTTGACAGGAGAATTTCGATGGGGTGTTAGGGAGCCGTGCGAACGGCGATGGACCTTGGGATTCGCTACACGAGGCATCTTGAATCGACCCTAGGCAGGAGATTCCCCGTTGAAAAAGTAAGAAAGGAAGGAATTATCCAAGAAAAAAATCAGAAGTCAAATTGGAAAGAGCTTGTCTGAGCTCGTCATTGCCCGTGAAGTGCCAGCCAGGAAGCGAAGTATGCCAGCGCTGAGATAGTCGCAAAATGACAATCGCAGCGACTTCCGGGCCTTCCCAGGACGGAAGGATGTCAACAAAAACATACGCCCTTCGAGACAGACCAAGTGTGCAGCTAGCTAACCCACTTCGGGAATGGCGCCGGGGCTTACCGAGGTGGTTTTAATTGGCCCTTTGCACAGCCACAGCCGCCCGTATCATTACGCGGTAACAGCGATACAGCGTGCCATGCAACGTCGGTCATGGCATTGTCAAGCTTGCTCTGTCCCTCCAGGCACCTTTCAATCGCTCCTCCGCTCATCCATCGCGGCCGCTGTTTAACCCATGAACGTTATTATTCGGTCGAATTTCTGGCTTGATTGATGCGCAACAGATATCTCCAGTGGCGCTTCTCTCGCGGTGAACAGTATGCAGCGACAACGTCATGCGCCATCCACTGATCCCTGTCCGCCCAAGGCGTCAATATTCCGTTCGACCATTCTTACTCTCTCTGCTACTATTTACACTCCTTGCTACTGCCAGTTTTGTCCTTGAGAGAATAACAAATCCTCCCCATGTCGGTCTTAACCAGAAATCCCGCCGACACAACCTGTCGGATGCATATCCGCCCCTGGAACCATATGATATAGCAGAGGTATCGCGGTCGACCTTAGCTTGGGTTATACTAGCTTTAGAGACAGTAGGCTGACTGACCCATGAGCTTTTCAGTGCCATCTTGTCCGCAAAGCGAAAGACCAGTGCTCCTTCATTCGTACCAACTGTCCGGATCATGACGATGGCTTGTTTTCGTACCTTGAGTTCTATTACTGCACGCTTGCACATGTCAAGCCTGTCGCATTCGCCATTCTCATTGCCTGGTTGTCCCTACTATTTAGTACAATTGGGATTGCGGCCAGCGACTTCCTGTGTATCAACCTGAGCACTTTGGCCGGCATTCTTGGCATGAGTGAGAGCTTAGCCGGCGTCACGTTTCTGGCATTCGGAAACGGAAGTCCTGATGTCTTTTCAACATTGGCCGCCATGAGGTCGAACAGCGGCAGTCTCGCTATCGGTGAACTGATTGGGGCTGCGAGCTTCATCGCCTCTGTTGTGGCGGGTTCCATGGCTCTGATCCGACCGTTCAGAGTGGCTCGAAGAAGCTTTGTTCGTGACGTGGGATATTTCGTGGTTGCAGTGAGCTTCAGCATGGTTGTTCTGGCGGATGGCCGGCTCAACGCCTGGGAGGCAGCCGCAATGGTCGGTCTGTACTGCTTTTACGTTGTTATGGTCGTCTCCTGGCATTGGTACCGTGTACGTCGACGCAAGGCGTACGAGAGAAATCTCGCAGCGCGAACTCAATTCCATATCCCGGAAAACCAGGAGCTTGATATCGAAGAGGCACCGGAAGACGATGAGCCGGAAGTTGCAGAGTCAACGAGCCTCCTTCATGGTGCATCCACAGAGGATTTCAATGATTTGGAGCGGCCAGAAGTACCGGACTGGAAAGAAGATGAGGAGGATGATGAGACTCGCAATCGGTATCTGGCTGAGATACGGGATAACATGCGTGTCTCCCGCCCCGACCCGTCTAGGAGACGCAACACGTTGAATCCTATTAGACCGAGCTTGGTTGGTGCTCTTGAGTTCCAGTCCGTGCTTTCGTCCCTCAGGAGATCGAGGAACGCTCCTCTCCATAACTTACCCGTCAATTTTCCTGTCTACACCGATGATCCAGATGCTTTACCTTCCTATCAAACCGACAATCGTTCTATAGCGTCCCATCCACGCGCCACGAGGCCGTCAACTCAGGGACTCTTGTCTCCTACCAGCACCTGGGCGACCGCCCGAGCTCGAGCTGTTTCAGCGAACGATGCTGCAGGGTTAAGGCTAGACACAAATATTTTTAGAGGCAGTGCAGAACATCCAGTTAGTGTGACGGTCAGTCGGCCTTCGGGAGAGTCTGTCGACGGTGAGGGTGTCACCCCATTGGATTTCGCCCAGGGTGATCAGTCTGCCGGGCAAACTGTATTCTCTGCCTCGCCCGGACCCCCATTGCGAAGCGGAAGCTCTCGACCGACGTCGCGGGGTCACACTTCTGAGTTGCTTGCACCTCCAGACCTCGATACTTTCCATGCCCCGGACTATCAAGCAGGGACAGCTCTGCCTTATTCTCCGGGCGGAGTATCGCCCCGGGCTACGTTGCTATCCCCCGGGAATCGAGATTTTGAGCCGGAAAGTCCCATTATTCCTTTTCCTCGTTTTACGGATTCTCCTAGTCCGATCTCGTCGAGGGCATCAAGTATCCGACTGCCGCCTGCTGCAAATCCTACGGAGCTACTGCAGGTGCACGATACGCTCATTGAAGAGAATATCCCATCGTCGGTGCCGTTGAAATGGTGGCCGTACGCGGTTCTCCCGTCTCCTGAATCTTTACTTTCTACTTTTTTCCCTTCCTTGTATGGCTGGGCATCCAAGAGCATGTGGGAGCGGCTCTTGGGTATCGTTGCCGCTCCCAGCGTCTTGTTCTTGACCATGACTCTTCCGGTCATTGAACCGGCCCCTGCCGATGCTGACCCGAGTCCGATCACTGTCGTTGTGACCCCTGCCAACAACGGAGATGGCCCGGCACCTCCCGTGAGGTTACCGCAAGACAGCCCGCTGATTTCAGCCAACAGCGCTACATTGGAAATGGGGCAAAGGGAAGAGCGCCAGAACAGTAAACCTCCCGAGGGCTCAATCTCGGGGCTTAATCGCCATAGCTCCGAGATGCTTGCCGCCCAGGAACTTTCGAACCAGCCGCCTGCACCACCCGCAAAGGAATGGAATCGGTGGTTGGTCTCTATACAGCTTTTTGCAGGACCTTTCTTCATTGCATTGATTAGCTGGACAACTGTGGACACAGACCTGGACCCCCGTAATCTTCTGCTACCATCTCTCTGCGCTCTGCTCTTTTCGTTGGTATGTTTTTCGGGATTGATATTGAGTACGCGTCATGGACGTCAGTCACATGCACCGAACGAATGGCGCCCTTTCCTTTCACTGCTTGGCTTTGGCGTTTCTATCTGTTGGATAGCCACCATAGCCACAGAGGTCGTCAGCCTCTTGAAGACCATGGGGGTGATCCTGAACATCAGCGATTCTCTCCTCGGACTCACCGTCTTCGCCGTCGGCAATTCGCTTGGCGACCTCGTGGCCGACGTTACCGTCGCGCGCCTAGGCTATCCCGTCATGGCGTTGAGCGCATGCTTTGGTGGCCCCATGCTGAATATCCTTTTGGGAATCGGCATCGGCGGGCTCTACATGACCTGGAACGCACCGAAGGCGGAAATCATAGAGACGCCCGGTGTCAGCAAAGGCTCATATGTAATCGCCGTGTCCAAGGTTCTGGTTATCAGCGGGGCGACGCTACTGACTACCCTCGTCGGTCTGTTGGTTGTCGTCCCGTTGAACAAGTGGAAGATGGACCGGAAGATCGGCTGGGGGCTTATCATTCTGTGGGTTGTGAGCACTCTCGGTAATGTTATTGCTGAGATTGTCACTTGATTGTAAATAATTACATACAGGTTTGATATGTGCACACTTTGCAAATGCCTGTTCTCTTCTTTTTCTGTTTTCGTCTTTGGTTTGTCTATATTCCATTTCTTCGTCTTTGTCCATGGCGTTTATGGCATTAAATGTAACGAGCATGCGACGACTGCTATTTTCGGAACTTTACATATATCATGATATCTACAATCATTCTTTGAATGAGTAGCAACTGGAGTTAAGGTGAGCCACTACAATCCACATTCCGAAGTTGCTGTTCACCATGATGATTGCGAGGAGATTATATTTTCTGCCTAAAGCAACGTTCACCATCATACAATTCCACATTTATCATCCTCAGACGATGCCATTCATCTAGCCACAGAGAGCACGTCCAGATGGCGTTTGATATTGAGCTCCGCGAGCTGAATGTGTGCCCTTTGGAGGGCCTAAGGTAGGGCCTTGCTATTGCCCCTGACAGTCGTAAGGATCGAGCGGAACTTTCCAAGTAGAAGCTCTAGTTTACTTTTCCTGTCCGTGTGCCGATGTAGCGCTGGGCACTGCAAAGCCCCTTTTCATGTAGTAGTGCCTTAGATACCCAGAGATAATGGCTTGCTCTTCACAATACCAATTTGTTACGCTACACAATAAGCAACAAAATAGAAAAGGAAAGCCATGAAGCATTCAAGAAATTCCGGCCCATATAGGTATGTATATATGTGTATATACATGCAATCTCATGGCTATGGGTACTATAAAAAAAAAATAAATGAACGGGAGCACAAAACGATTGGAAGCTAAATGTAGTGAGTACCTTCGGCAATCAGTCCTGTCTGAAATAAAAGCTGTCTTCATTCTCTCTTACACACGCTGCCCCGTTACTTTTGTGACCAAAGCCTGTTACGGTGCAACTTCTCTTCTCGCTCAGCCCAGAACGTGGCCCGCGGAGCTACTCGTGCTTCGGTCATTTGTCTGGACTTTCCTCAGCCCCGTGCCTGCCTGGATAGAAGCTAACAAAGCACTTCGACCTCCCGCTCCCGCTGGTGCGGGTGGAGCTAGCGCTGGCGGTGGCGGTGGCGGAGCTCCCGATACCGGTGCTGGGGGGGCAGGTGGTGGGGGAGGTCCAGGGGGAGGGGGGGGTACCCCAGTGCCCAAACCTCCTGGTGGGGGGGGCGGCGGCGGCGGCGGAGGTGGAGGAGGAACTGCCAAAGGAGGAGCAGGAGGTGCCAACGGAGCTGGGGGAGGCGGAGGGGGAGAAGTGACAGCTGGAGATGCCGGCGGCTCTCCGTTGGTCGAGGAAGCCGGAGGTGGTGAAGCCAAATTCTCAGGTACCGGAGTCGCCGATTTAGATGGAGACTTATCATCCATAGCACTCAGAGGTCGCGGGGGAGCCATGGTCCCAAAGAGTATGCTTGCTAACTGTTTAGCACTGCCTCCGCCAGCCCGGCCATCGTCATCATCGTCATCGGAAGAATCAAACTCTGAACCCGCCGCAGACCAGTCGTCTTCCTCCGGACGTGCACGAGACTTCTGCTCCAGAGGGCCAGACCCGGTGAATGAGGGCTTGACACTCTCCTGCTGCGCAAGGCGATGGAAAGGATTGGTGGTTTGCACCTCGGCCTTAGGTGAGGTGACACTAGGCGTAGGCACAGCTGGGATAGATGCTGCCTGGTTATCAGGCAATTGCGCCATCTTCCTGAAGTAAGGATTTTTGGATTCTGTCTCTGCTGTAGGACCAGATGCACCCGGACTAGGCACCTTCTCCGGTTCGGGCGCGGCGGCTGGAGGCGACAGAGCCGTTGGAGATGGAGCCGCAGGAACAGCTGCAGCTGCAGGAGGAGCTGGTGCCGAGGGAGGCGGCAGCGGCGGCGGAGATGCAACACTTGTCCCGGTCAGGACCTGGCTCTGCGTGGGTGTGCTGTCCTGAGGAGTAATATTAACAGGCCCTTCGTCGTCCGACGAACTCGCCTCCTCATCATCAAGACCTTCCAGTTCAAGCTGAAGTTGTCGCTCTCGTTCCTTAGCCGCTTCGAGTTCAGCGCGTTGAGCTGCCAACTTCGCTTCGTTTTCTTTGGCCTGTCTATGGGCCTCTTCTCTCCGTCGCTTCTCCTCCTGCTTCTTGATCTTGCCTTGCCTGACCTGGTCTTCTAGCGCCCGGAGACGAGCTTCCTGGGCTTCTTTCTCTCGCCGGAGATTCTCCTCTTGCTGCTTCGCCTGGTCCCTAGAATGGCGTGTTAGAGATAAATCTTTTGGAGCCTGTCGAACTGAGGAGTCCTTACTCTAGACGTTTCCGTTCAGCTTCTTGTGCCTGTTGCTCCTCCCTGATAGCTTGTTCTCGGGCCTCTGCCTCTGCCTTCGCTTCTTCTGCCTTCTTTGCATCGGCCTGGCCAACGCTGTCTGTTCTAACTTTCCGCGACGGAGGGGTCGGCGGCGGTTTTTTACCGACAGGCTTGACACCCGCACTCGCAGGGCCGCTCTCTTCGGCCAAACGGCGCTGTC
The DNA here is from genome assembly GCA_002242795.1 of Byssochlamys sp. BYSS01. Lineage (NCBI taxonomy): Eukaryota > Fungi > Ascomycota > Eurotiomycetes > Eurotiales > Thermoascaceae > Paecilomyces > Byssochlamys sp. BYSS01. The sequence goes on from NIXA01000004.1 coordinate 354,855, forward strand.
TTTCCTGCTCACGTTTACTATCTTCTTCCTCGGCCCGTCTTAACCTCTCTTCTCGTTCCTTTCTTTCACGCTCCTGACGCTGAAGAAGAGTCTCTTCCGAATCATTCTGTGGCTTGAGACCGGCAGCAGCCATGCGCTCCGCAATACGCTTCTGAGCGCGTTCTCTCGCAGCCGCCACACGCGCTTCGTGGGTTGACAGCGGTGGCGAGGGTGTCGAGGTGGTAGGTGATACATGAGAAGTCGGTATAGCGCCAACCCCTCTAGTTGACTGGGGTTCGGGTTGAGAACGCTGATCGCTGAAAGCGGGTGAGGGTCTTGATTCCCTATGATCGATTGGTCAGTTCCAATTCTCCTGAAAAAAGAAAAAAAAATAATAAAATAAAACCACGATTATCGTTTCTCATAAAACTCACTCATCTTTACGGATATGTGCAGTCCTGGCATTGCGTTTGAGCTCATATATGAAGTCGCGGATAGTGTCCTCGACGCCAAGGGCATCTTCCCATCGACGCCTCTCGTGCTCACGCGATGAGTTTTCGCCTTCATCTCTGAGGCTCTCTTCGAGACTCCGAGCAAATTCTTTGACGCTATCCTCAACGTCATGCGTCATGGCGTCATTTCGTTCTCTTTCCGCTTTGGCATTGGCGCTCTCAGCTTCCAGGCGTCGAGCAGCAGCTGCCTCGTCATCGCCGGAGGCTGGTGCTGGTCTTCCAGCAAGTTCAGCTGCACGGGCCTGCATCCTAGCACGGGCCCGTGCCTTGATCCGGTCTGCCTCAGTGATAGCGCCGCCTGGACCAGTGCCGACGATATTCGAAGTACTGTTGGGATGGGCCTTCGCATCCTTCAAGCGGAACAGAGTGAGCTTAGCTTCGGCGATCTCTCGCTCCACCCTGCGGACGTCCGAGGCAAGTTGCGGGACCTGGTCCTCGTACGCCTGAAGTTGACGGCGAAGAGTCCTTCGCTCCGCCCCATTGTCAAGAAGACGGAAGGACGCGTTCGGATGGGTGTCGATATCGTCTTGCACGTGGCGGACCCGATCCATGAGGCTTTCTGCTTCCCTGCGATCCCTGCGATCCAGAGCCTCATCCTCCTCTGCCCTATCCGCATCCCGAAAATCTACGGCATCTAGCATCACCTTGGTTTCCCGAATCTTCTTCTTCAACTGCTCAACAGATTGGTCGTCCTCGGACGCTTGCGAGGAGGCACTTGGCGACGGTGTCCTGATATTGTTCCCTACACGACGACGCGCGCTCGAGCGATATCCGGCCGCATTGTCGTTATTTTTGAACACGGTCGCATCTTTCCGGCCGAATCCTGGAGACCCTGCGGAGCTACGGAAGGAATGCTCTTTGAGATAACTAACACCAGTCGCCTGGGGCTGCAAAAATGCACCTGACGCCTTGCGACTTTCAGCATCCTGCGACAGGAGCGATTTGACAGTCCCAATCGAATCGTTCAAGTTTCTGGTAGACGGAGGTACAAGCTCCGGAGGTAAGCGAGCTGGAACGGCATATCCATTCAGCTTCCTGTATATCAAGTGCATGGCCACCGCGAACTCATCCATGTCGAGCCTACCCCTGTTGTGGGGATCTGCTAGGGTCCACACCCGCTCCAAGTCATTTCGGTCTAAGCCACTTTGGCCCATGATTTCGATGGCAGTGTCGCCACCGATGTAACCCTTTCGCAGGCCATCCCACGCCTTGAATAGGTCATCGTAAATTCTCTTCTCTTCCTTGGTGATTGCCCATGGAACCGTTGCGTTACCTGAAAGACCGGCCGTAGTGTAACCGCCCTCACGTCCAGGCTGAGGCATGAGTTGCTGCTTGAGTGCCTCGATATTGGGTAAGCCTGTTGAAGGAGCATTCACAAAGCCCCACTGGCCTGGAATACCAGTAGGTTGCGCCGCAAGTGGAGCGAGTCCGGTTTGAGTAGGAGTCAGACCGGGCCCGAAACCGGTCGGCATAGGTGGTAGCGGCGGACGGGGGCCATTATAGCCAGTGGGTTGAGGGTTTGTCATAAGGCCAGTGGGCTGCGTCTGCATGATCTGTGGCGCACTCGGCGCTAGGAAGCCAGTTGGTTGCGGTGCGAGACTCTGCGTAGGAAGGGCACCTTGACTCGGCTGCAAGCCGGTCGCCTGGGTATAAAAGCCAGTGGGCTGGGCCGCAAGCTGACTCAGGAGCTGCGAATTCGTGGACTGCTGGGGCTGCGGCTGCTGGGGTGGTGGAGGCGCCGATCTATTCTCCAGTAGCGGAGCATCGAAATTAGGGACGTTCGTCCTCACCGCAGGTTCGGGCTGAGTGTCGGGAACGCCGAAAGAGATGATATCCACCATGCTGGAAACCTCGTTCCGGATCTTTTCAGGGAGAGAGGTGGGGACGTCCTTGCCCGTCAGTCTCAGATTGCAGAGATACATTGCCAGCGCAAATTCGGGAAAGAATAGTTGCCCTGATTTGGTAGTATCGGATAACACCCTTTCAATAGTCAGCATTTAAGATACGTTAAACACATGTAGATTTTCACATTTGCATCGTTCTGCATACCATATCTTAGACAGGTCGCTTCCCGAAAGGTTTGACCGCAAAAGAAGGTCTTTGGCCTTTTCTCCTGTGAATTCAGTTAATAATCTGTTCCCACCGAAAAGCGTCCTCGATGGGCATCACACTACATACCATCCATTGTTTGACTATCACCAACCGCGGACTTAAAAAGCTGCTCGAACTTGGCCTGATCCTGCGACGTGATGAATGAGAGCCTGATGTTCGGGATTTTAGACCCAGTCCTCGGAGCAGGGCGGGTACGAGTAGTTGTGCTACCAGGACCTTGAAACGAATCTGCTATCTCCGAAGAGGTCTTCGGTGCGGGTCGAGAGGGTAGTCCAGTGGTCGCGGGAACTTGCGGTTGCAGAGCTTGGGTTTGGGGAGGGTAATTGGTAAACTGCGGCTGCTGGATTGAAGGCTGAAGGGCCTGCTGCTGCTGGGGTTGAGTCTGCGAAGGGAACCCTGTAAACTGCGGCTGAAGACTTTGTTGCTGCTGCGAAGTCTGGGGTTGGGAAGGAAACCCTGTAAATTGCGGCTGCTGAACGGAGGGCTGAAGGCCCTGCTGCTGCGGAGGTTGCGACTGGGGGGGGAAACCTGTAAATTGCGGCTGGATAGAAGGCTGTAGGCCACCCTGTTGCTGCTGCGGTGCCGCTCCAGCAAAACCAGCAGGTTGAGATCTGAATGGCCCGCCAGGAAACCCTGTCGGTTGGGGTTGAAGCTGCGGACCTCCAGAACCCGGAAACTGAGACTGGAACCCGGTCGGTTGCGGAGCAAATCCTGTAGCCTGCTGCTGAGGGAATTGAGAGAAGGAGGATTGCTGCTGTTGCTGTGGCATGGCTGACGGTTGTCCTGGGCGAGCGCTGTTGACGCCGCCCAGGAAGGAATTCGACGAAGAGTACATAACAAACAAAACCTAAGACAAAGGAAAAAAAAAAAAAAGAGAAGCAAACCTGGCAGGACGAACAAAATAACAGAGCAGCTCGATAGACAGACCAAGACAGAAGTCGTCTAAGCAGCAGCGGTGGTACTCAGTAGTTTAGGCAGAGGAGATCAGAGGAGATCAGGAGGAGCTGACGCGCTCTCCGGAGTCTGGTTCAGGGACGCTTGGCGCTAGCCTTGTCGGGAAGTCGGCGGTGCGGTGCTTACGTAATGCGACCGGATCCCCGGTATGCGGAGGAATATGCAGAGGAACGCACCCCTTCTACTTACTACTTACTACTTACTACGTGGTACTGGTACTGGTACTAGGAGCGAAGAGTCAAATCTGCACGTCATGAGATAGCGTAACTCATTACTATCGAGGGCGGATAACGGTCTCCATCGTTGCTGTCCGTACCCGCGGCCAAGCTGAGAAGTGTCCGTAGTACACACCAATACACCAGAGCTAGCTAGAGCGATACAGTTGTAAGACAATACCTACTCTGACGGTGGAAGGTAATAAAAGCCCGTCATGCTTGGCCATAAAACGTTTCAGAAAAGTGCTCGTTCACCGCGTGATGTCGCATGAGCAGGTAGAGAGCACCATCTACTGCTGCTCATCAGGAGTCCCAGACTGCTGTTGAGTAGCGCCGACCATCTTACGCAGCTCATACTCCTTAGTGAACTCGCGGGAGAAAATGCCAAGGTCCCTGACGAGCTCGTGGCAAGCAGTAATGACAGCTTGCTTGGGAGTGACTTCGCCGTCGGTCTGGACACGAAGAATGAAGCTCGGGACAAGAGGATGAGGCACCTGCGATAACGACTGTCAGCAGCCCGAACCATGTTGCTAGAAGCGTCATAATCACAGACGTACCTTATATCCAGCAAATAGGACATGAGAGTTCTGCAAGAGGCGAGAGCGGATCAGATTGCCGAGAGTATGGTCTTCCTTGTTGAAGGTGAAGATAGCGGAGGACGGAATACCTGCAAGACACTTGTCAGCATCCATCTCAAGAGTACATCGATTGCAGGAGACATACGCGTGTCGATTTCCATATCAACCTTGTTCTCGCCATTTCCGAGCACAAAAGACTCGTAGCTAATACAAGACAGTCAGTAAAATTGACCAAAAAACACTTGGCAATCCACAAAACTATAAGCAGATAGCTACAAGAAACAGAGGGAGGAAAAAGGAACGCGGTTTTGCGAAGAAAAGAAGGTTATATCAAGCCGACCTAGGCTGCTGATCATGGGCAACATTGACAGTAGACTGGCGGCCATGAGGAGTACTGGCATTGGGTCGAATCCAGCGAGCGTAGGCCATCTCGGGAGGGAGAAGGGCCCGGTTGTCTGAGGGAGCCATATTGAGACAGCAGAGATGGAGCAAGAGGAATATTATCGGTACAGTTAGGGAGATCAAGAATCACTGCAAGCAGAGCAATATCCCTGGGAAAGGAAGGATGGGAAGAAGAGGTCTAACAGAAGAAATAGCAGTACAAAAGAGCATGTGACGGCGTGTAGTGGAAAGCCCCAGAGCAAAGTGAATGGACTGGATGGATTACTCCATTATCATGGCCGGAAATTCCCTTGGGATTCTGAGGAGACGACAACCAACCCCTTGCACTCGAGCCAGTAGCATATGCCGGGTAAAGATAACAAGCAACAATCATAGCGCAATATGAGAAGGGGGGGATTCGAAAAAAGCTGCAGAGCACCAGAAAATGTCTTACCGATCAGGAGCATTCATGATGATTAAGTGAAACTAATGCTTCAACACTTCTCTCTCCTCGCTCTAACTGTCTGCTTAGGGCTCTTTGATACCCTTCTTCTTGTATCCAAAATCTGAAAAGTTCTTTTGCACCAGCAGCAGCAAAGGCAGGAAATATCCAAAAGATATCAAGTAGGGATAAAGTATGGTAAGACAGATATGAATATGTGTGAAGAACTAATAGTGCCTGTTCTACCAGATTGAGGAATGCTCTGGATCTCAAAGAACTTGAAGTGGCAAATCAAAGCACTCTCCAAAAAGGACAAAAGAGGCAGAGATGAGTGCCAGTGATGCCAACAGTGCACTGAGATGGGAGGAGGAGGAAGAAGAAGAAAACAGAGAAAGGAGAGAATATATAGGAGTCCCACAATGGAAAGCTCCGCGTTCATAGATGGGAGATGCTGTCAGAACAGTTCAGTCGCTGTCTGTATTCACGGTGAGCCTGCACGTGACCATCTCTGTTTCCACCACCCTTCATTGATTGATGCCCCATTTCCATCATCACTCATCACCACTCTGCACAGGAAGCAAGAAAAACTGGGCTTGAATTTTCCTTGTCAAGTACCATAGGGAGTGCTTTATTACTAATCCTTTGCCCTTTTCATTCCACAGAGCTGCAGGACTGAAATCAATGGTGTCAGTTGTGCTGGGATAGTACTATCTAGTACCATTGAATTGGCACTTGGTGCTTATATACTGGAAGAGCTTAATTGTAGACTTTGGGATCGTTTCAACCTTCTTGGGAGGAAAGAGTTCGCCCCAAGGTGTGTACAAGGATGTGTAAATTCGGCTAGAGCTAATAACTTATCGCAGTATATATTTGACATCCGCCTTGCTCGCACTTGAGAAGTACCAGTTTTATTTTCTTTTTTTGCTATTTAAAATAAATTTATTAACCATGCCCCGATCAAATTTACGCACAGCCTATCCTTGGACCAAGGCGCCTCTGATCGCGAGTGCTCCAATGCTTAACATAGCCATGCCGTCGCTGGCTGTCTCTGTCTCCGCTGCTGGCGGCCTTGGGTTCCTCGCTGGGGGCTTCGATGTTTCGAATCTAGAGCAGAATCTGGAAGAGGCAACGCGGCTCGTGAAAGAATCGCATTCTACTGCCATTCAGCACGCATATACACAAGAAGGCCTCCTCCCCATCGGCGTCGGTTTTATCAACTGGGGCGCGGACCTTGCTGGGTCCATCGCGGCCATCGAGAAATATAAGCCTTGTGCCGTTTGGTTCTTTGGACCGAAATCAGAGCCGGACAGCTTGATACCCTGGGTTGAGCAGGTCCGGGGCACGGCCTCGGGCAGGATCCGGATCTGGGTGCAGGTTGGCTCCGTCATGGGAGCCGTCGCCGTCGCGGAGGTGCTTCGACCGGACGTCTTGGTCGTCCAAGGCTCCGATGCTGGCGGTCATGGTCTTGCTCGTTCCGCCTCCATAATCTCTCTGGTACCTGAGGTCTGTGACGCTTTGGAAACGCGGCAAATCGAGGACGTTGCTGTCGTTGCTGCAGGTGGCGTCGTAGATGGGCGCGGAGTGGTCGCCTCCTTGGCACTGGGCGCTTCGGGGGTTGTGATGGGTACCAGGTTTTTGGCTTCCCATGAAGCGAAAATTGCTCCAGGATACCAGGCCGAGATTTTGCGTGCTTCTGACGGCGGCATCAGCACTGTCCGTTCCACTGTCTACGACCGTGTGAGAGGAATCGCGGGCTGGCCAAGCCGATACGACGGCCGCGGTCTGATCAATCAGAGCTATGTCGACGCTGTACAGAGAGGAATGAGTGACGAGGAGAATAAGCGTCTATACGAAGAGGAGTTAAAGAAGGGAGACTCCGGATGGGGTTACGGAGGGAGGCTCACAACATATGCTGGAACGAGCGTCGGACTCATCAAAGTTACCGAGCCAGCTGCAGAGGTAATCGAAAGAGTTCTGTCAGACACTCAAGTCTTACTTTCTGGGCTTGCTGCGACTGAATGAAAGACCTCGTACCTGAGTATGGATGTCGTCATACCGTCTATTATCATTGTACACATTGGATTTTCTAGCTCAGAATATATATACGTACATGAAACTGAAAACTACGATGCATTTCAGATGAGTGGAAGAACGAATTTGGAAACGGAAACGCGAAGGGCGATAGACATATTATGCTTCATTCTTGTAGAAAATCAGTGGTTCATCTCTGACACACGCACACACAAAGGGCAGACATGTTTAGTTGGTTAGAACGCCATTCTCTATTCCATCCTGAAAAACAATTAAGATTATCATAAACTTAGGGGGCAGTGACCGATTTTTTCTTCAAAAGCATGGAACAAGAACAGCCTTCGCAGTCAAACCCAGAAAAAAAAGGGCCAAAAAATATTAAAGAAATCAATATATGCCAGATGCAGATGGGTGCAATGAATATCCGTTGTAAGATCGAAAACTCAAGTGGACTTGGCCGAACAAGACCATTGATTATGCATTCGTCATACGCCCTGAGGCAGACGTTGGGATGATGTCGTTCTTTCCTTTTCTTGTCCTTTTCTTCTCCCCTTTTTAATGTACGGGGCTTAACAAGTCGCCCAGAGCAGTTGTCCCTCTCTTCATTTTCCAGGTACTCCTCTTCTTTTCACGTTTCTTCATCATTTCAGCCCAACCCTCGTCGTCGTCTTCGTCGTCTGACCCAGCGCGGCCATTTTGCTTTCCAGGAGGTGTGGTTCTGCTGCCATTAGATACCGGACGAACCGTGGTCGATCCGGGGGTCGACTTCTCCAGATGCGGTTGAGATGAAGCGCCATTCGGCATCGGCATTCTTTGATGTTCATCGTTCCACGGCTTCAACGTCGTAGACGTGAATGTGGACGAGCGCTTAAAATCTAGCGCCGGTAGCATTGTTGAAACCGGGCGGTACCGGGGAGCCATTCCAATATTGCTCCGTTCCGAGGGTGCAATCGACGGAGCGTAACCATGTCCAGTCATTGTGCTTGACCGGTTGTTGCCAGCTGATGGGCTAAACGGCATAGGCGAACCACTCCAAGGAGGAGGCATGTTAGAACCAAGCATACTTTGTGTCCGGTGGTCAACTTGAGAAGCGCGGGGAGATGGATTGTTAAATCCCCCGGTGGCGTGGACGGAAGCCGGTCTCATATCTAAGTTCGGTGCAGGATAAGGAAAGTTGTTTGGTGGTGGGAATTGAGGAGGTCCCTGGACGACCTGCACGCCCTGCATCTGCATCATCTGCTGCATCATCTGCATCTGCATTTGCACCATTTTGCTCATTTGTTGCGAGAGCTGGACCTGAGCCTGTTCTGTAGCTGACGGTGCCGACTGCGGAATAGGGGGAGGTCCCATCATCGTGAAGGGCCTGGGAACACCATTGGGACTCGCGACCATCCCATTTGGACTCGCTCTTCTTGTGGCTCTGGCCCGTTCTTCAGTAGCAATCACACCGACTAGTCCGCCCGGGTGCAACGTTGACGAGGGACCACCATACGCTGGTGAACCCCCGCCCATCGCCAGTGACTCCCTGTTCGGTGGATTGACTAAACTTGCTCCAAAGTAAGGATCGCGCGGTAAGTTCTTTGCAAACACTGGCAGACTACTTCTACTGGCAAGGTTCGGATCTAAGGAAGACCCAGGAGGAGCATACGACGGCTGCAATGACGCCCGCAGGTTTGGAATGGAGGAAGACGAGACAAGGCGAGACGGCGGGCGATTTCGGTTAGGAAAGCCGTGTGCGGCTAGAATACCAAGAGGTATCTCTTCATCCTCTTCGGCATCACTGCTCTTGCCACTAGCCAATTTGGCACCGGGGTTTGAACTGGGTGGAGCTAGATTAGGAGTACTGCTGCTCATCTCTGGACGAAGTGAAATTGACGGGGGGGACTGCTGCCCCGTTACTTTCATCATCTGCTGGCGATAGACGGATAGGCGAGCTTCCTGTTGACGTCTTTGTCTTTCCGCCTCGCGGCTTTTCTGTGCCTCATCATCCTCGTCGAAATCACTCTCGTCAGAATTGTCACTCTCGGATGCATCGCTATTGAACCTTCGAAGCTCCTGTTGCTGTCGGTAATGTTCGAACTGCGAAGGAGTCATGACCTTGTTCGGTGGAGAAGGGTTATCCGACACACGTTCCTCAAACTGCGCCGCCAATCTCGCATGAGCCACAATGGAACTGTCCAATTGCACGTCTGTCGAATCGGGTGCCCGGGACGGCCGAGGTGTGGTATCGGATTCCTCGTTGTCAATTTGATTTATGACAGCAGTCTTATCTCGACTGTCGAAAAGCGACTCACCATCATATGCACTGCCACTCTTCCGTCCCGACATTAAAGGCGACAGTGAGCCATCCTTGCCACTAAGAAAAGATTCCCTGACTATCTGGGCGTCTGCATCATTGATTGGTGACGAAGATTCCCTCCTGTCAGACCACATGAGGCTGCGTCTCGGGGCATTGTCGGATCCCGGTCCAGGCTTCTCAAGAGAGGGATGCGAGGCTGTCAGAAGAGGCTTTGATTTAGGTGACGAGATTGGACCTTTGCCCCCGTCCAAGGGCATGGTATAGGCATGACGGGGTTCTCTGATTTGCACGAGGGCATTTTCTGTAGGAGTATCAGGGCTGTTCAGCAGTTCGTCGTCGGAGCGGTGGCTACCCCATGAGTTACGGGGAGGAGCCTGCGCCAAGTTCGTACGCGCTGTGGTTGCAGGCGCTAATGGCGGCTCCTCCTGACCGTTCCGGAGGGCTACTGAGTGGTAATTCAACGCAGGCGGACGATACGAATCTGCACTTTTGTTGTAAGAAGGTCCTTGCAAGACGGCACTCTCTTGTTTGCCAAAACCACTAAACATGTTTCTGAAGCTATCATCAAAACCCCCCAGGTTCGGATCACTGTCAGGTAGTTTTGGAGGAGTCGCGGTTCTGGCGGTGCTAGCTGTCATCGCCCTGGCCCTCGACGGACCAGGGGTTTGTTGCGGTGCAGGCGAAGGAACGGGTGGCAGTGTCGGCGTCTTGGATGCTCTACCACCGAACGAAAACGTTCGACCAGCTGCGCGCAGTGCGCCAGCTAACGGTGTCATAGGACCATCATGGTGACTCCTCGACGGCGGAGGCGGCGGGATAGCGTCGTCGTATATTGGAGCATCAGCTGATGAAGGAAGGGTGGAGGACGAGCTGAATCGTGTTGATGATGAGCTCTCATACATACGCCCACTTGAAGCAGTGTGATCTGTCTTCCCGCTGCCACTACGTACGTTAAGTCAGCTGTTTGTAATACCATTTGAATTCCAAGGACTGTGGATCATCCCGTACCGAACTTTGGCAAAAGGCGGTTCAATTCCAGCAAAGATATTGTCCGATTCCTCAAAAGGCTCCTTCAATGCTGCACCGCCTTCGAACGACTTCCCCTCGTCTGCATGACGTTCGATGACGCGGAAAGAAGACGGCTGAGAGTTATTATTGTCTAAGTCGTCTAGAACATTGGCAGACGACTTCCGCCGCGCAAAGCCTTTCGGGAGTTTGATCGGCATATGTGCTGTTGGCACTGCGAGACTGGATTTTGGCGCACCTCCCAGCAGGCAAGCAAAATCAATGAATTTTTATCCTTAATCGACCCGCACGTTTGTAGTCTTGTCTTCTTTTTCACATAAAAGGAGTGGTCGCCTTGAGTTCCTAACTAACACAGGGTGTCCACAGATCGAGCGTAAGAGAGCGGCTTACGTCAACAATCGGCTCAAAGAGACAGGCAATCGAAGTAGGCTGTGCGGTGTCTGAGCTGGGGTGGAATTTCACAGAGCATCAATCCACTCAAAACTCGAGATAGGGAAGCCTTGGGTTGTCAAATAGGAAAACGTCTCTGGCAGACTAGGAGAAGTTAAGTTAGTCAGGGAAATCTAAGAGTCCGAACTGCAAGGATGTACTGGAATTTGCTTAAAGAATAAGAGATGGGATGGGATCGGTTTCAACAGCAGCAGCAGCAACAGCGGCACACCCACAAATGAATTTGTAGAAGAACAACCTATAGAAGAATATGTAGACAATAGGCGGCGTTCTCAAAAGGCGATTTCCTTGACGTAAAGAGCGTGAAGGTCTTGAAAGTGAGAGAAACAGCGTCGATATTCGAATCTATATTAAGAAATCGCTATGATGAAGTCGACGCAGGCAAGCGAGGTCGAGAGGATAAAGTCGAAAGGGAAATGAAAAAGGGAGCGTAAACAATGGTGGCAGGATGACAGCAACGTAGGTTGTTGACCAGGCACGGGGCGGATTCTTTCACCAGGGGGAAAGGAAAAGCCAAAGAGGTTTTGGAGGCTTGACGGAAGCAGCGCGGAAGGTTCACAGGCGGCAGCCCAGGCTATTATTATTATTATTATTGTTATTCGCGGTGTGGCGGACGCTACTAGTACCCAGCGCTAAGGCACAGTAGTAATGGCAACGATGACAGCGAACAAGAATGAGAATGGGAAAGGGTGGGAGGAGGAGGAGGAGTTGTGGGAGCGAGCACCTGGCAGAGATTGATGAAGAGATGAGAGAGAACAAGGTGTTTTGAAACACCTCCCAGGCCAGCACCTTTGTTTTTTCTTATTTCTTTTATTTTTTTGTGAATTTTTTGTTACTGGACAGCAACAAGAGTTGTTCCAAGGAGAGAGGAGCAACCTGAAAATAATAAATTCCTGCCCAGTTGGTTTACCCCGATTGGTCTTCTTACTCCAGATTTTCACTACCAGCCTCTGCGAAGTCTGCAGCCAGCGTTGTAACGAAGGCAGAAGTAGATTGATAACTTGATCATTACATTATTGCACTGGATGGACAGGAGTCTACGCTACCCTAGCTAGGGGGGGGAGATACGGGGTGGTTGGATGCCCCAGTCCAAGTCTATCATCATCGGTACCGCGGATTGTACGTACGGAGCGCAAGGGGATGAATACGGTTACGGGCTTAACAAGTTAATTAGTGGCCCGAACAAGTCATAAAAAGACGGACATAAGCCCGCAGGTACCGCACAGTGTACGATGGTGAGATCAGAGGGTGGAGATGGAGGAATGCATTGCATGGCATATTAATAGGCGGCCGCGTCCTGTGAGCAACAACGAATGGCCGGAAATCCAGAATATCGGTGGAATAGCGGTGCTGATGGAACCCTCGTAACAGACCATCGACAGACTAAGGCCTCGGAGCAGCAAATCAACGAGCAAAACACCACGCCACCACTAGCGCTATATTTAAAAAAAGGGACACGAGGCTAGATTCGCCCACAGGAGGGGCTGGCATGCTCGGAACTTGGAAGCGCCAGCCAGCGTCGAGACACCTGTTCTGATCTGTCTCCTGTGTGGTCTGTGCCATTCTTCGCCATCCCGTCCCTGGCTGAGTCTTCTCGATTCCGCAGGACCGTCATCGGGATAATTAATTACAATGCCGTATCGTGGCGCTGGCTCTTGCTTCAACCCACTTTTCGGTCTTTTGCGGTGGGTTGGCGATCGCTTCTTGGGCACGGGAACCAGATCTCCAGCTCACGGTCCTATATTCCCCATCCACGTAATGGAAATCTTTCATCAGAACGGCGAGTAGACACTTACAACTCTTCTGGGACGCAGGGACACCACCGGCAATTCAAGAACCATTGCAATCGTCCTTCTTTGCCAAGTTTAAGTTAATTAGCCCCTTTCCCGCTCTGGTTGGCGGACGTCTGGCTTGGCCCAATAACCAGTTTTCTCCTGCGCATTGCGGCCATAACCGGTTGGCCAGAAGAAGGATGGGAACTGCAATAGAGTTTAGCGCGGAATTGACGCTCCCAGTCCGAGAAAAAGCATTCCGGTGGACCTGCATGACCCTTGGAGGTTGTGCCTAACAGGTGGGACTTGGGGGGTAAAATATCCTCACCCCATTCAGCACTCGAGCGAGCAAGCACAGCACAGCTGTGCAGAACAGATACGATGTCTGACAAACAATATCATGATAATCTATCATCCACAAACACCTATGTACACACCATGCTCCTTTCATGTGAGTTATACATGGGAGTGCATCTGAGATAATCAGTGCACTCCATGTCCATCCCAAAGTGGAGTATGCTTCTATTATTAGTAGTCTGGTACGGTCAATCATCGAGGTCCTCCCGCCCTCACAAGAGTGGACACATGCGTCTACTACACATACATGCTATATCTCTATTGTCCTATTTACTGACGTTTCAGAGAAAATGCAGTACATTTTGACGTAAAATTTTACGCCCGTTCTCCAGCTAAAAGCAACTAATCGTTCTCATCGAAACTGCACCAGCAATATTCCCTCAGCCGTTACGGGCGGGAGTAAGATCAAGTACGCGCAAATAACCGAGTTTATCGTCGAAGACACCTGGGGAGAATCGACAGCCAGTCTACCACATCCTTCTAGGAGTCGCCTTCAACGATGATCGAGTCTTGCGCTTTCAAGCCACCAATCAAGGCCAGCCCTTTGGGAACCCGGACGTCCCGTACATTGAAGCATGCAAATGCGACTAACTTCTTCATTGACGGGCAGCATCGGAAGATACACTTGACAATGTAATCATCCATGACCGTGTGGAACGAAACATCGAGCTCTCGGAGGTTTGGATATTTCTTGTCCTCGGAAAATACTTCCTCGAATGCAGAGTGTGATATGTGTCGACATGAAGCAATGTTCAGAGATTGAATCGTGGAACCTGAATGTTTCATCAGGGCGCTGAACCCTTTCGATGCAAGACCCGTCGGATCGCTTGGACCATCTGGATTGGAATAATCCATGTCTCGGGTGGACGAAAGATCCACGAATTTTAACGGTGGATTGGGCCAGTCCGTGAAGAGCTGCACGAAACCATTATCAGTAAAGACAGCGTTGTCCGAAAGTCGGAGTTTAGACAGCAAGCGGCATTGGTCATGGATCGTCCTGAGAAGGCGATCATCCGCATCAGGGAACCCTTGCAACGATAACGTCCGCAAATTCGGACCCAGTCTCGAGACCACTCCCAGGAGGACATCGACATCAGTTTCTCGGATGAAGCTCAGAGACAGGTGTTCTAGGGTCGTCAGAGAGGAAATTGCACGGAGAGAAGTGTCACCGGTCTTCCAGCATTCTTTCAGCTTCAGCCGCCGAAGCGCCGTGCAATTTTTACACATCTTCTCGACGGTCTCGTCGTCCAGAGAGGAGTCAACGTTAGACAGCTTCAGGCTCTCTAGTCCAGGTCCAGCTTTCTGGAAGAGGAGTCGCCAACAGGTATCGGTTATTAAGTTGGCAGCATCCAAGCACAAATGCTTGATGCAGGTATTACGGTGGATCACATACTCGAGAGAATCGTCTTTCATCTGCCCAGCGAAGCGCAGGTTGACGTTCGTCAGCGAAGGCATGAACTTAAAAATCTTCTGGAAGTCGTCCGTTTCAAGTTCTGCAAGCCAATCAGCCACCATCGAGACACACAGTAGGAATTCCGAATACTTAGACGCACTGGCACAATCGTAGATATCAATGGAGTTTAAGTCAGGCCGCAGAAATAAGTTCAGCGTCCTCGGATTGATTACACGTCGCTTGGATAATATCTGACTGAGGCGATGAAGCAGCTGTCTCGGCAGATCACCAAACTCCTCAATGTTTTGAATATTATCTGCCACTTTCTAAAAGCCATTAGCATACTTCGCACATATGCTCAGGAAATGCCAAACAAAGTATTACCTTTGTACACATTTCAACCAAACTCGACGCACCCTGTGGAGCGAGGCCATCGAGCAGATTGCTCTGATTCTGACGACGTCCACTCTTTGGTCCCCGCCTTTTCGCGGCCAGTTTCTTTCCCTTGTCTGTTAAGTCCCTGGAGCATTTTGGGCAAAGAAGGCCTCCCTCTGGGCCAGTTCCGCTATATGCAGTGACCGTAAAGCGCTTGCCGCAGATCTCACAATTGTCCACTTGGCCAGGAACTTTCTGAAGTTCGTTGCTCATCATTTGTCTTGAAACGGCATCAACATCATCGTCTCCTCCGACGCGGCGAGCCTTACGGCGATAGAGTTCGCTCTTCTTGATCTTGGCGAGGGTTGCAGCGCGCCTCTTTCGCCTTCTCCCTGGTTGTTGGGGCTCGGCCGAGTCTTCGTCATTGCCATCGTCCTCAACCTCGTTTTGCGCCTCTGTTGGTTCGTCCCGGCGGTCGTCAGCTTGCCGTAATCGCGTCTCATAGTCTTGACGAATTTGCGCTGCGGAGATATTGTTCGACTGTGACAGACGTTAGCGAAAAAGGAAGTTGAAACGCAGACTAAAAGCTTGAGCTAATTCAAGAGTACTCACGGCAAGGAAATCAGTAAGCGCAGAGTGCCTGCATTGCTCCTGTCAGTCCCTGATTTGGCTCTTAAGTGGTAAGCAACTCACGGGCCCCTGATAGAGTTCCCAGCGTGCCTTCTGTTCGCCCTTAAGCCAGCCTGGAGTCAGCACGGTCCTCTCAAAAATTAATTAACTAGTAACTCTGGCTTACATCTTCTTCGATGAAAGCTTCCCACAGCGACGCTACTTTGGGCGAAAGCGTAAGCTCTGTATGGGTGAAGTCGAGGTGTCGAAGGTCCAACTCGAAGTCACGGGACTCGTGATAGTTTCGCGTTCCGCTTTACGCGGCCCAGGTCTTATCGCCTCGGATTCTGTGACAAATCTCGCGCCCGGAAGGCTGCCTGACATATCTAGTACGCGATTGGGGATTGGGAGTCGTTTTATTGCTCATCACTGCATTTATTCAGCGACGGATTTCTTTTCTTTTCTTTTCTTTTCTTTTCTTTTCTTTTGTTTTTTACTCGCTGCTCCAACGTCCCTAGTCTCCTCTCTAAGCGCCAAAAATTTGCAGAATTCTCCCTCTCCTTTCTTAGTCCCTAGTGGAACACGCCTTCTGCTCTACACCACGTTGCCAGTCCAACACTGACAGGACGCATGATATGCCCACTTATGGACACAGTTAGCAGCAGCTGAAGTCGAGTACTGCATTGACATGAAGAACATGCCTCGTGTGAAAAGAGCAACGAGTATGAGCCATTTAGGACCTTTTTCCTAATCCGTTGAATTAATATATATTCGATGCTCTAGGCAGTATGCAGTCGGAAGATGATCCCTTAAGGCCCTCTTCATCGCTCTCCAGGCGCACTTCTTCACGATTGGCTCGGATTTCGTCAGCGTCTGTCCTTGGAAAAGCCGACCGTCCCAGAAAGCAGTCTGACCTCGTGGAATCGAGCTCTGGCCAGAAGTCAAGCTCTTTTGAGGTTGCTATTCCGCTGAAAGACGTCGGCTCTAATGATACTGCCTCCTCACCCAGTTCGACTGACGAAATTTCGGGAGATGTGATGAACGAGGACAACACTCCTGCTACCAGCGTGGCCGTTACCCCTGTCGAACCAAGCACAAAGACAAAAACGCGGGTTAGCGCTTCTACTCGAGCTACAGAATTACGTTCTAGTACATATTCTCTCGGTAATGTCCAGAAAGGAGTGAAGCGAGCAGCTACTACGATGTCTACTAGTGACGGGAAGACTGAAGATTCGGATGCAGCTTTGGCCCGAGCTCTTCAGCTGGAGGAGTACCAAAACCCAAAACGACATAAGCCTCTGGGTGAGAAAAGCAACGGTAGTCTTCAAATTCAAGACTCAGAAGATGACGATAGTTCTTTAACCGACATCGATGGAGTCAGTGAGATATCCGAAGAACATCCGAGGCAATGGCGCCCTCGTCCTAGGACTAGGGCTTCTCTGCTAAGGACAGCGAAGACAGTTATCCCGGATAGTGAAGATTCCAATTTACCTGATGACCCTGATGATGAACTGAAGGATATCCATCAGTTTGGCTCTGACTCTCCACTGAGCGACTTGGACTCTCCATTGACCGATCTTGACTCCGAGTTAAGTGAATTTAGCTCTTCTTCCTCAGAGAGCGATTATGAGCAACCGGCCTCGCGATCAGCAACTAACAGAAACAACTCAACGACTCGGAATCGAAACCTATCGTCAAGATTATCTACGGCCGATCGTACTCTACCTCCACCGAGGAGTCGTCGGGTAAGCTGCGACGTCGTCATTTCACGTCAGTCTAGATTATTAATCGTTCTTAGGCTGTGAGGGAGCGTAAGAAACTTGAGAAGCAACACCCACTTGTCATAACAATGTGGGATGAGCTGGAGCAGACGCCTCCTATCATTCCTGTTGCGGCAGAGCAACCCCCAGGTATCTCACGAAAGCTGAAGTCCTATCAACTAGAGGGCTTGAATTGGATGATGCAGCAGGAGAAAACGTCTTATAAAGGAGGACTCCTGGGTGACGAGATGGGTATGGGGAAGACCATCCAGGCTGTCTCCCTCCTCATGTCTGACTACCCTGCCGGGAAGCCTTCACTTGTCGTTGTGCCTCCAGTTGCACTAATGCAATGGCAGTCGGAGATCAAGGTTCGTTGACATAATTTCCAAATTCTGGATCGGAGCACTTTGAGACTGACTCTTAGCAGGAATACACTGATGGCCAGTTGAAGGTTCTCGTTTATCACAACTCAAACTCAAGGATCAAACTCTTGACAAAGAAGGACATTGAGAAATATGATGTGATAATGATATCTTGTATGTTCTCGCATTCCCAGGCCTTGCTGCCTCTCTGCGTCTGATGACTGGTCATAGATTCCGGCTTAGAGTCAATCCATCGGAAGGAATTGAAAGGATGGATCCGCAATGGCAAACCTATCAAGGAAGATAGTGAGTGAACTGATGGAAAGGACTGCCAGACCGCGCATATAGTAATGTTTACCAGGTGTCATACACTCCATCCACTATCATCGGCTTGTTCTTGACGAGGCTCATAGTATTAAAGTACGGCTTACTCCCTCCCAGATATTGAAGCTTGATCGTTTATTGACTTCGCCAAGCAACGCACCACAAGCGTCGCTCGCGCTTGCTTTGCTCTGAAGGCCAATTACAAATGGTGTCTCTCTGGAACCCCAGTGCAAAATCGAATTGGTGAATTCTTTTCCCTCCTTCGTTTTCTCGAGGTCCGTCCATTTGCTTGCTATTTCTGCAAAGAGTGCAATTGCGAGAGTCTCCAATGGTCGCAGAATGCAAGCAAGAGATGCAACAGTTGTGGACACAGGTTTGTTGATATTACTGAAGAATGAGTTTCTCCGAGTCACTAATGCCTTTTCTACAGTGGGTTCAGCCATGTTTCAGTGTTCAACCAAGAGATCCTCAACCCTAGTAAGTCGGTGCCCTCATTCTCTTTTCACACCACTAACTTGTTACTACTAGTCACTGAGGGATCCAATAGTGAAGTACGGAAAGATGCATTATCGAAGCTGCGTCTCATCACAGATCGAGTAATGTTGAGACGGATGAAGCGAGACTATACAGCTTCTATGGAACTTCCTCCGAAACGGTCCGTCGCGGTATTTTTCAAAACTTATACTTGAGATGGTGCTGATACGTCGACAGTGTTATTCTACACAATGAGTTCTTCGGTGAAGTTGAACGTGACTTTTCAAGGAGCATTATGACAAACTCCAGCAGACAGTTCGATACATATGTCAGCCGTGGTGTGATGCTTAACAACTATGCTAACATCTTTGGCCTCATCATGCAAATGCGTCAAGTTGCAAATCACCCGGATCTGATCCTCAAAAAGCATAGCGAAAGCGGACAGAATGTACTGGTCTGCAGCGTTTGCGATGAGCCTGCAGAGGAAGCAATTCGATCTCGCTGCCACCATGAGTTTTGTCGGCAGTGCGCAAGAGATTACATTCGCTCTTTTGACGCTGACTCCGTAGTGGATTGCCCGCGCTGTCACATTCCCCTTTCGATCGACTTCGAGCAGCCGGATATCGAGCAAGAAGAAGAATATGTGAAGAAGAATTCGATAATAAACCGAATCAAGATGGAGGATTGGACGTCTTCAACAAAGATCGAGACGCTGGTTTACGACCTTTACAAGCTGCGCAAAAAAAAGCAGACTCAGAAGTCCATAATATTCTCTCAATTCACTTCGATGCTGCAGCTTGTCGAGTGGCGTCTGCGTCGGGCTGGGTTCAGTACGGTCATGCTAGATGGTACAATGACACCCGCGCAGCGACAGAAGTCTATTGACTTCTTCATGAACAATGTTGATGTCGAAGTATTCCTCGTTTCCCTGAAAGCAGGAGGGGTTGCCTTGAACCTGACGGAGGCGTCCCGAGTGTTCATTGTTGATCCGTGAGTATCTGAACCCTCAAGACAGACTGTGTCTCTGGTTCCTTGCTGATGATCGTCTCCCAGGTGGTGGAATCCTGCCGCCGAGTGGCAGAGCGCAGATCGATGCCATCGAATTGGTCAACGACGGCCCTGTGTAATCACTCGACTGTGTATAGAGGACTCGGTGGAATCTCGAATCGTGCTGCTTCAGGAGAAAAAGGCTAGCATGATCAACGGCACCATCAACAAAGACCAGGGAGCAGCTTTGGAAAAGCTTACTCCGGAAGACATGCAGTTCTTGTTCCGGGGTTCATGAGGTACTACTTCCAAGGTAGGTTGCAGTATGATGCCACTGAAGACTTAGTCGTGATTCGTCGGAGGGAAACTAGCGGCAATCCACCGCGGGGATTCGCCGGAGACACGTTCGATTGAAACGAACGGTTTACATGCTTAAGAGAATAATGACATCTAATAGAGAGGTAATCTGGCTTCGTGTTTGCCTTGGTCTCCACAGAAGTAGAATTGTTTTCTCCTGTCTCCCGAATCCCATGATAACTGATCGTTCCCGTAATGGGACATAGCACTGTAGCAAGGAACTCTCGGTTCACGCCCATTAATATTGTTAGGTAAGAACTCAGACTGGTGCCCACAGCTGAGGGGGAGCCATACCGAGCTGAAAGCAGACTCAACGCCCGCTGTCTTGGCTCCTGAATAAAATGCGTGTTCAATTGGTGACGAAGAAAGATGAGCTGAACAGAGCTGAACGGGACACCACCAACAACGCATCTCTTCTGCGTCATCATGCAGCCTTATTGCAGCACTGTCCGTCCGCAGTACGCCGCTCAAGCAATTCATCGTGGCTGCCTGGCCTGTCGACAGCGATCATTGGCTTGATCTGCGGATCACCAGCCACCATTCCGTGGGTCCTGCGATTGTCTCTGAGAAGGTCCCCGCAACCCGCGGACATTGTACTCTTTTTTCTGGTAGTTTTGGGTTCTTATTTATAGTTGGGTCCTTTTTTTTAAATTCCTCAGAATGTCGCTAGGGGTTTTTAACTGCCTGATATTCGAAACATTTTCGGAGCATTATTCACTGACTTCAAGTTCGTGAGTTCGCCTATGGCCGGAGACGCGATCCAGCCGCAAGCGCGGCCCTTGCACGCAATCGACAAGTATGGTCCCAAATTCGCCAGCAAGGCAGAGAAACTTGAGGAACTGGCTGCGGGCCTTGCGGATAGAGAGTCAGAGGACTATTCAGCCGGTGGTTTCGACAGCACTCCAATACCCTATGCACCGCCCGGCTACACCCTCAAGTTCACATTCCACCGTGCCATCAACCTTCCTGTGGCTGATTTCAGTTCACTCTCTGCTGATCCGTATCTGGTGGCACAGTTGAACGTGGATCTGCCCAAACGGCACAAGCAAGATCCAACCCTGACTTTCCGGACTCCGACGGTCCAGAGAGACACAAACCCAGAGTGGAACAAGGAATGGGTTGTTGCCAACGTCCCCGCGTCCGGCTTCGAACTCAAGTGTCGTCTTTTTGATGAGGACCCTGCGGATCATGACGATAGGCTGGGGGTTGTCACCGTTGAGGTGGATTCTATACAGCACAACTGGGCCGGAATCAAAGAGCAGTCATACAAGGTCAAGAAGCGGAAGGCCAGCAAGCGCGTGTACTTCTTCAGAGAGCTGCATGCGCTGGCTTCCCCGCATCACAGAGAAGCGTACCTAGTCGTCAGTGTTACCTGTCTCGGGCAAACTCCAGGCGACGATGGTGGACACATGTACACAATTGGGCCCAATTACTGGTTTAAGCACTTTTCTCCCCTGATCGGCATAATTGCTGGCACCAAAGATGAGGTCCATAACGAGGACAGCAACAAAGTCCTCACACGGTATAAGTGAGTCTCATCATTATTGAGAAGCTCAAGGAATATTAGTTGCTCACATTTTCTGTCTGTTTTAGTTTCCAAGCTATCCAGATACAACTCAAGGGTCCAGTTCCGCCCCAGCTGTATCACCGTTTTGTTGAGTCCCGATCTTTTGTTGCTGGAATTTTCAAGGCACGCACCCTGAGCGGCCGTATCCTCAATCATGCCCTCCATCACCAGCATGAACGCATCTACAATTTCGACAAAACCACGCTCCATGGCGAATTTCCATCTCCATCCATCGAGATGACACAGAAGTTCCTAGAGTTCGTCCATTATAGTCAGGGCGGCCGTATCTTCACGTACGTGTTGACTCTCGATGGTCAGCTGCGTTTCACGGAAACCGGAAGAGAGTATAAAATAGACCTGCTCAGTAAGCACACAATGCACAGTAATGTGTCCAGCTACGTTGCGTATTCGGGCGAGTTCTTTGTCTGCCGACGGCTGCGACATAAGCGGCAGAGTTCCCAGGCAGAGGAAAGTTTCGCAGAGATATCCATGGATCCTGCAGACTACGAACTTTTCATCGATAATGCTAGCGGTACATACCGTCCAAGCGGCGATTGTCTGCCTTTCCTGGAACAATACATTTCGGCGAACTTTCCTGGCCTTCGCGTGACCACATTGGATTGCCAGAAGGATGAAGAGCGTATGAAAGCCTTGAAGGAGGCACAAATACAGCGCAAGAATAAGGGGGGCCGTCCGATTACTCTACGGCAACAAAGCAGCAGTTCTTCCCTCTCCCTCTCAAGTTTTGAGTCGAGTGAACGGAGCAGCGCGTCATCTAACCACCAGGACGAAGCTTCGCGGAGTGACCATGAGACTGATCATGCTGATCGGGTCAACCATCCTCCAAAGGCTCCAGCATGATTATAATGACCCGATGAATTCGTCTTTGTATGTCTTGAGCTTCTCTCTATTATAATCTTTCCCCGCTTGCTTTCCCTTGCAATTACTCGAATCCTATATTTACTTTCTGTATAATGTGACCAAGAACTTGACTCTTCTTGTTGATACACTCACGGTTGAGCTCTTCCGTCTATCTTGAAACCAGATGTTCATGGATAGCCAATGCATGAATGAGACAGTAAGAAAGTAAAGTGTAAGAACTAAGAAAAGCTAATAAAGGGCGGGCTTACCCTGGGCAAACATTGATGCTGATCACCAGTCCGCGGGGCACCGAGGAGGGGGGGGGGGGTTAGTAAATACCACAAGGAGCCATGCAAGGTATATGGAAATGCGAAATTACAGGCAATGCTGAAAACAGACATCGCTTTCTGAAAGCAGAATATCTGATCTCGGAACTGAGCTTAGCTGAGCAAGTGGTGGAGTTGCTCTCTTTGCGCTGCTCAGCCGGGCTAATCAGAACCAAAGCATGCTCCGCAGCATCAATCAAAAAAACACTTCGTACGCGCCCTCCACAACCCACTTCTAACCTCCTCCCCTCCAGTCCCTTATTTATCCCCGTCAAGCACCATCCAAATTCAAGTTCTCTTCCTCTCGACGTCCGCCTAACACCCTCTCACCCGGCCTTATTCCCCTAGACAGACACGTGAGGTCTCCTTTTGACTCTCCCACCCACCACGACCAACCCCCCCTTATTATTATTGCTGTGACAGGCAACAACAGGTGATCCGACTCCACTGCTGAATGACGCCTTGTTTACCTGGCTGCGCCCTCCTACTTGTCGCCGCCTCGACTCGAGAACGGCCGTAACCGAACTGTCCGCTTGCAGGGCGTCGATGGTTATCTTTGCTACCTCCCCCGGCCTCTTCCCGGACTCTCTTGCCGACGCCGACTAGATCGGTTGCGCATCTTCAAGATGGGCAATGTCGGGAGCCGTCTTGATGACTCCGGAAGCCTGTTCTTCAAGGATCAAACCAAGTGTAAGTGACACCTGGTCGCCCGTTTTTACCCCCCCCTTTTTAAGATGCTAAATTAGTCCAATCGGTCATAGTTGCGGTCGCTTCTGTGACTATCAACAATTCCAGACGCCGGGTGCTGAACCTCACACCAAACTCACATCCAGCAACCAGATACATTGCCAAACGGGACACCGGTGACGAATGTCCAGTCGAATATGTGCAGGTATATATTTTTCTCATGCCCAGGAGACGACTTTGTGTCGGTTGGCTAATCTTTTCTTTTTTTTTCCAATCTCGCAGGACCCGGATATTCCCCCATCTGCACCGGTGCCGACGTTCTTGCTACGTCTGACCAACGAGGACGAGTTAATTTTCAATTTCACATTCATCCTGAGACAGACCCGAATCGGCAGCGTAACAAATTCCACTGTTAACGGCGTCTCCACATCCCTTCCTGAAGTTGCAGACACTGTACTCACTGGACTTACGTTTGCCCACGCGTCGAATTCCAAGGAGTTGGACAACTTGATCACAAGAGAGTTCCATGCCAACCCCAATCTACAGAATAATTCCAACGTCCAACTTGTCGGGGATTTTACTACTGGTGGCAGTCCATCGGTTCAGTTCGAATGGTCATGGAAATGGAAACCGCCGAAGCCGATCGAAGACAAAGGCGGGGGCTGGCGAAATAGCTGCAGCTTTTTAGACTACGATCAAAGGACCAACCGCCTAAACACTCTCGCTCATTTTTCTTTCTGGGTGCATAACGCTGTTCGGCTAGCGCCCAGTCCACAAATAACGGTGCCGACCTTGGAGCTGTTGGCTCCTACTCGTAATCGGCTGCCCTCGTCGCAGTCCGTCGTGTCTGATCTGGAGACGACCTCCAACCCACAGATCCCTTCCACGCCACCTGACGTACCTGACACCTCAGCTCTCCCGTCCTCTGCGCCAGCTGCAGCTCCTGCTCCTGCTCCTGCTCCTGTGAAGGTCGACCTTCCACATTCCCGACCGGGGGAAGACATGAGTGCGGTTGAAGATGGCCCGTTGTTTAGGGCTACCATGAAGGCCATGGAACAGAAGACCGGAAACATGCGCGCCAAAATCAAAAAGGTGCTGAAGAAAGCAGATTCTGCCAGACAGGCCCAAGTGGCTTGCAACGATGCCGTGGAGGCGTTTCTCGGCGCGCTGAGAGATGCTTCAACGTCCAATGCGAATGCGATTCAACCGGCACTAGATCATTATTTTGAGAAGATCGCGCGGCAAATATTGCAATACGAACAGCTTAATGCACTACAGTTGCAGAAGCTTGTCATCGAACCCTTGACCAAACTATACAATAACGATATCAAGCAAGCCGAGGCGAAGAAGAAAGAATTTGAGGAAGAGAGCAGAGATTACTATGCATATGTTGGGCGCTATCTTGGCCAACGGCAGGATTCTCTCAAAGAAAAAAAGCGCGCGGAGAGCGATTCCAAATACCAGGCCAAGCGGCGTAATTTTGAACTAAAGCGCTTCGACTATTCCTCGTTTGTGCAAGATCTCCATGGCGGACGCAAAGAGCAAGAGGTTCTCTCCCATCTCACCAGATATGCAGAGATGCAAGCGCAAAACTTCCTAGCAGCCTCGAAGAGGATCGAGGAGATGGCCCCCCAGTTAGATGCTCTCATCCATGAAGTCCACCAGGCAGATAAGGAGTTCCAGTTTCAGAGGACCGAGAGAGAGGAGAAACGAAGGATTTTGGAGAAAAGCTCGAACATGTACCTGGAGCCCGATGCTGCTTCTGCCAGCGCGTCTGTGTCAGCATCCAGCGGCAATGGAACCCAGTATACAGAAGCTGAACTGGGTCGAGCAGATAGCACAGGGTCTCAACTGCGAAAAGTTCTCAGCACCAGCTCTTCAACGTCGTCGCAGACAAATGTGGCGGCGGCGGCGGCCATTGGGCCATCGGGTGGTGGAGCTACCACGATTTCGTCGTCTATGGGATCAGTTGGATTAGCTAGCCAGAGTCGCTTCAAGGGAATCCGAGATCTTGACGACCAGGTTCCTCTCTCTTCCGATAGCACGGCAGGCCCGCAGAGAAAAGAGGGACTTTTGTGGGCGCTTTCCCGTCCCGGTTCACATATCGACCCTAAAGGTATAAATAAACAGGCCTGGCATAAGTAAGTTTGCGTGATCTCCTCTTCTAGTCGACGCTGTTCTAACCTTCTCTCCCTAGATTCTGGATTGTGTTGGACCAGGGAAAGCTGTCGGAATATAGCAACTGGAAACAGAAGCTTGATTTACATATGGATCCTATCGACTTGAGGATGGCATCTGTCCGCGAGGCGAGGAATGCAGAACGACGATTCTGCTTTGAGATCATCACTCCTCAGTTCAAACGCATTTATCAGGCGACGTCTGAGGAAGACATGAAGAACTGGATTCGAGCTATCAACAATGCACTACAGAGCGCCGTTGAGGGCCGTGGTATATCAACGCCTCCGCGGCCGCCCAAGCAGGATACCGCTTCAATTGGCCGTGACATCGGGTCGGTCCTGACTGGAAAGAGCTCCTCTTATTCGGGACAACATACGCACTCCACCAACTCCAACAACGGGGTGAACCGTCGGATCACGGTCGGTGCGCGGCCCAGCTATGGACGCAGTGACAGCAACAGTTACGAAGAAAATCCGTCGAAGCTCCTGCAAACGGTCCGCGATGCAGACGAAGGCAACTACTGGTGTGCAGATTGTGGGTCCTCGTCCAAGGTCGAATGGGTGTCGATCAATCTCGGGATTGTGCTGTGCATCGAATGCAGCGGCATCCATCGGTCTCTTGGGACTCACATCTCAAAGATACGATCTCTCACGTTGGACGTCAATTCCTTTTCGAATGACATTGTTGAAATACTTCTACAGATTGGCAACCGTGTGAGCAACATGGTCTGGGAGGCAACGCTAGATCAAAGTCGGAAACCGTCTGCCAGTTCGACCCGTGAACAGCGACTGAAGTTCATAACGGCTAAGTATAGCGAGAGAGCGTACGTGCAGCCATTGTCCTCGCCTCGGTCACATTTCTCGACTCCCGACGAAATGCTCCTTGCCTCGATCAAGAAGAACGACATCCAGGGTGTACTATACGGCATTGCGCTTCGTGCGAACGTCAACATTGCAGATCGCTCACGCAAAACACATGCGGTATTTCTCGCTCTGGCGGCGGCGGACCCGGCAACGCCTGCGTCGACTTCGTCGACCAGGCCGTCTACTGCCTCCTCCGTGAAACCGACGCCATTTCCGATTGCCGAACTCCTCGTTCAGAACGGGGCTGAGATACCGTCGCAGCCGCCTCCCATTCCGCTCTCGCCGGCGGCCCAGCTATATCTCAGCCAGCGAACGGCCAGGACGAGGGTGTACAATTCCCGTCCAAGCATTGCAGCGTCGGGAAATGCGGCTAACAACGATACCCTAGGATCGCTCCCGACGATCCGGGGGAGCGGGAATGACAGCTCGAACGCATCGGCGTCATCGCATACATTGACTCCGTTGGACAACAAGGAGCGCGAGAAACTGCATAAGAGAGGAAGCGCCGGAGCACGGCTCGCAGGGAAGGTTGCTTCCCTTGGTATAGATCGATAATAGTTCGATGTGGATACATGGGACGGCCATGGGCCGTCGTAGTCAGTAATTATATCTAATGAGGCTCCGCAACCTAATGACGATGATGGGACAGGGCGTTTTAATGGCCGCTCTACATATTTCCAGACATATTGGGACTTTGGGAATGGCTTCTGTCGGTTTCTCTTTTCCTGCTTTCTTTTCCGTTCTTGTTTTGGCACTTTCGCACGCATGTTGTCATATTCATTGGACGGGGGGGGGGGGTGTAATATGTAGGTATTAATGTTAATAATTATTCATCTGGGATTCCTCTCGTCCTCGTCTAGTGCGCCAAGAGTGCGAGTGCGGGGGAAGATGTGCTGCAGCTCTGCATTTACCGGCGTCATCCTTGTCATCCTTGTCATCCTTGCAGGCCATGCGCTGCTCAAGCCACAGCTCCTGCAAGTCCGGGGAGGACCCTGATCCTTCGCTTTCTTTTCTGCTTCTCCGATTTCTTCACGATTCCATCATCCTTCGCAGGCAGCTTCTTCCTGCTCTCCTCTGTGATAACCATACCCCAGCAGTCCAACTGGTAAGCGTTATCATCTCCCCTATCCTCCCTGTCAGTCACCATCACCATCACCATCACCGTCATCCTCGTCCGTCCTCTCTTCTCGCAGACCCTCTGTGA
Source organism: Byssochlamys sp. BYSS01 (assembly GCA_002242795.1). Lineage (NCBI taxonomy): Eukaryota > Fungi > Ascomycota > Eurotiomycetes > Eurotiales > Thermoascaceae > Paecilomyces > Byssochlamys sp. BYSS01. The sequence continues at coordinate 382,290 of NIXA01000004.1, forward strand.
CACATGACGACAAGTCCCCCTGAACTGAACCGTGGGAATCTGATGCTCTTCGACTTGTGTACCGGAGCTTCCCTATCCCCAGTCACCCCACGGAACAGCCTGTACCGCACCACTCGACGCTGTCTCAGCCATATCCATGGGCTTTGTTTGCCATAAAACCGACGAGTCTTCCACCGGAGATTATTATTAGACCTACATGGTGCTGACTTCTCCTTCAGGCTTCCTTTTGTGTCCCTCTCCCTGCCCGTTTCTTGTCTTGCACACCCTTCTTCTACCGGCAGCGTTCTTGACGTCACATATCTTATGATAACACTAGAGTCGCAACGTCACGACTTCTGCTTAATTTATCCTAGTCACGCCCGCTCGTCTTCTTCTCCCCCCATCCAACTGCAAATCCATCCAATCTCGTCGAGGGAAGGGCGGTTTGTCCGTCCGCCTCTCAACTCCGTCTGTGTTTCGGCCCTTTTACGCGTCCTCCCTTTTTCTTTCCGCAAACGAGGCTTTTGAGCTACCTGGCATCCTTTGTTGTATCATGTCCCACGGCCGCTCGAGCCCTATTTCAATTCCTTCTCCTGCTTCATCTGCGAGCCGGCGCCATAGCTCCTTGTCCCCTCACCGTCCCTCCCTCGCAGATCCTTTTGCTAGACCGCCCATCCATCCTCCCTGGCCATCGGTCCCCAACTCCATTGCTACCGCTGCCGCAAATGCCCAGTCGACGCAAGGACGCAGATTGTCTCTGAGCACGCTGGGACTCTCCGGATCTCCGACTCAGCTCTCTCCACCTACGGGCTCTCGATTCTTCCGACCAGCCAGCATATCGAGCTCCGTAGGATCTACCTCGGCTAATCCTGAGGAGGCTGTGATCGATGAGGATAACGAAGGCTTTCCTTCAATGGATAGTTCACATTCGCGTTTCACGCGGCGTCTCTCTTCTGGGGCACAGACCGCTCGCGAGGCTCGTGGTGGAAGCACGGGCGGTGCGAGAGATCTGTCTCCTGGATCTGCTCCCATGTTCGAAAGGCGCCGAACCTCGTTATCAACCAGCACATTCCCGTTCCACACCTCCTCTGGACCCGCCGCTTCAAATATAAGTAAAGCACTCCCCCATAGCGATATGTCTAACCTGACCAGACGACACCTAGGCGACCGCTTCAACTGGTCCGAGGCTCTGCGCACCCGAGCTGAGCGTGTCCCGTCTCTAAGCGGTGCTCCTCCACCACCTGTGCATGGACAGTCAGTTGGTGTCGGCCAGAATGACTCTCACCAGCGGGCTGCGTCTATCGCATCGATAGAACAACCCGTCAGAGATACTTCCAAACACCATAACAAGCAGAAGAAACCTGATTTCTTTCAAGAGAAGATCCTGAGGGGCGATTACTTTGACTAGAAGAGACACGACCTTTGCCGGGATCTATCTACCTACCTATCTATCTACTTCTCGTTGCGCCCTCCCCCCTTCAAGCGATTCCGTCCATTTGCCAGCAACAAGAGCACTGAATTGCATTCTTCACATTCCTATCTCCCTTGTCTCACCGGCGGCCTTTACTTTTGAAGCACGTCCCTGCGGCAGAAGCTGGTTCTTCCTACCATCCCTTTCACTGCCCCCTTCTGAAAGAGCCACAGTGCCATATCTGTGTCAAATTCTACTATCTCGGGTCGATGAAGCTGGCCAATATAGCAACCGTGAAGGCAGAAAACACACAGCGCGCTACCCTGACACCGGAAATTGAAATAGGGGCCAAGAAATAGGGTAGGAGCATGAGATTGGGATAAGAGTGAGGGACGAGTGTTTGCTAAGATGGTGAAGACCTGATACCTGCCTTTGCGTTAGTCTGGTCTATCAGCACACTCGCCTGCAATGAAACAGACAGACTTCGGTACTGAGCGTTGCCAGAGCCAGTGCACCTCATTATGAGTGCCCCTTGTTTCTCGCCCTATCACTCGTCACCCATTTCTTAGCTCATCTTGAACTGCTCTACTTGGTGAGCCATGGATCATGTGAAACCAATTCGACCAGAATCGTATAGGAGATGGATTTGTAGTACGTATGTACTACTTCTTGGACGAAAACGACTGAGGTTTACCGCTTTGGATGACTCATTGTTTCGATGCCAACATGTCATATATAAATGTTATCCTAAAATGGAAAATATGTATTTGCTCAATCACTGTGTCAACGTATGGGACATATAGTGATACATATGAACGTATGCAGCTACGCTTCCACTAGTCGCTTTTAGCATGGGCCCAGGTTCCTCCAAGAGTATCTGAATGCAGGCGACTGTGATCAGTAGGGAATGCCGTTGGTTAAAAGCTGGAACTGATCATAGCCCTTTGTCGAGATATTCATGTAGGACTTGCGTATAAGTTCTCGCATATACTCAGCGGCCTCTCTGTCACTCTTGTCGAGGACAAACCTGTCTCGGAAATTCTTCAACGTATCAGGTTTAAAACAAGGCAAGCCACTATCGAGCATCAATGACACGATATGAGACAGTTTGTTGCAGTACAGGCGTGATGCAAGAAATGCTTTCACCACCAAAGACTCAAACCACCGGTACGGCTGTGTGTTTGTAGGGTTATGAGTGTTACCCCCTGACAAGCTGAGCCCGCCACCCGTACCGTTGGCCATATTGTGGTGTGTATTTTGCGTGCCACTCATGACGGCGACCATTTCGGATGTCAGTTTGAACGGTGCGCGTTCGAAGCGGACCCCCCCCGGAGCGATATCAAAGCAAAACCCGAAGTCAATATGGATTATATGTCCAGCATCGTCGACCATGATGTTCCCATTGTGTCGATCCTTGAACTGCAGGAGGTATGAAATGACGGAATAAGCAGCCATGCTTTTAACAAAGTTGGTGCGCGCTTGCTGGAGCCTGACCGAGTTCTCCCCTCCGTACTTGGAAAGGAAGTAGTCATAAAGCCCATTCACAGCTTCACGCCCAAGCATGTCACGAGAAATAGAGTTGGGCAGAACATCAATGACACCACACCCTGGGGCCGTTGAAGTTACCCGATAAGGAAACACCCAAACATCGAGCCCAACACTCTCAAATATGCTCCGAAAAGCAGCAATCATCTGCAGCGCAAGCATGTCTTGACGACAGTCGTCGCCAACTTTGAAGATAGCGGACTGCCAAACTTCGTAAGTCTCTTGGTCCGGATCAGGCGCCGGAGAACGTGAAGAGTTTGCTTGTATATCACGTTGACTCGGAGAGTGCCTCTTGACGCCACTGGGAGATTTTTCATTCAATAGAGCCCTGGTCTTCTGGATTCGGAAAGTCGCCATGTAAGGCGCCTTTGCATGACTCTGCAACGGCTTGCCAGATTTGCGATCAATGCCTACCACAACGCCATCTGGGTTGCTCGGCAGATATACCCCGACCTCCACCTTGATCTTACGCAGTTCTTCCTCAATTTTCTCCTTCTTTTCTGGCTTGCTCTTTTTGATGTATGGGCGAAGCTTCCCTGAAATTCCAGTGATCTCGTTGAAGAAAGAGAACTCTTTTTCGTAAAAACCACGTTCTTCGTCAGAGAAACTCGATATCAAAGTTTCCATAAACCCGTCCAAAGTGGGTTTGAGAGGGTCCGGCTTTATGTATGTTAGTTGTCGCTGAAGCTGGACTGAGCTGCGGGTGGCACTTACGACTTGAGCATCCTCGTCCTTATAGGAATTTGCCTTCATATTCCATATCACTTGATGAGCAAACAGCTGAGATAGCTTAGCTGTCTCGAGCATATAGCGCTCCACGTAGCCTAGCACGTCATATCTTAGTGCCTGGACCAACTGCGGAACAAAATAGAACCGGACGTCAATTGGATGACTCTCCAAGGTTCTCATCGCATATTGCAAGATGAATGGGTGATTGCCGTATGCAGGAAGGAAGTATGTCAAGGCTTCGATGGGATTTATGGATGCCCAATACAACAAATACTGGGTTATGTTCAGTAAAGGAATTAAACCATTCATGAAGGAGAAAGGTGGGAGAAGGGCTGTAGGCAGACCTTCAATTGAAAAGAGACATCCGAAGGCAATGACAAACCAAACATGATCTCAAGACCACCAGGTTCATCAAGAGCCCTTTCGGGAGAGTTCAACAGTAAGCGACGGACTTCGTTCTGAAGTCGTGCTGAAGGGAAGCGAGTTGCAAGTTGAATTGCTATTCCGGAACTCTCCGTCCAGGCAGCATCCAAGAGAGATATCACCTCCTAAGGCAACGATTAGACTGGATGATAAACAAATATGGGAGGTAACATACCTCTACAAAATTCTTGTTTCCAGAAATCGGTGATGGGTAGTGTCTACGTTCCTGTTCCAGGGGAAAGAGCCACACTCTGAGTCGTGATCTCTCATTCTCTAGAAAAATCTGGAGAAGGCTTTGCTTTTGCCGGATTGACTTATACTGTCCACGGTCAAGAGAACCAATGTTGGCGACGCTCATCAGAGCAGAAGAGACATCACTGAGTATTTTGTCTTCCGCTTTTATTTGTAGTCGGTTGCTCCCAAAAGACCACCTGAAAAGCCGCACATTAGGAACGATACTGCGGCTTATTTAGGGAAGCAATATACCTTGGTGAATGTTTAAACCAGCTGAGAGCAGCTGAAAGAAGTCGATCCTTGAGTTTCCATAGAGAGTGTTCCGATTGGAAGGTGCACTGTCGTAAGACCTTCAAGCCAAACAAAATAACACGGAAATGGATCTCCCTGGCCAGGGGGTGACCTCTTGTTGCCATAAGCCCCACAGTGGTACTGTAGATCAGGCGGTAGAATAATCGTTGGTTCTGGATGTTATCTAGTCGAACAGCACTAAAATGACTTTCAAAAAACTGAAGAACCTGGTTGTGCGGTGAAATTGTCTTCTCGGCCAACCGCTGCTTTTGGAGCAGTAGGGCCTTATCCGATGGCAAAAGCTCGATTTTTGCGTACATCGGGTCGACATAACTAACAATGTTAGGCAGTGCTCGCACACCCCAAACGAAGGGTGGCACGTCCAAGGGAAAGGCGGCTCTTACTCGAAACGAGGATCAAACAATCCTCTCCTGCGTTGAATCGTTTTCTCCCAAGCTTCCGCAACTTCCACCAAAATTCTTGGCTCAGCTCTTGGGTTCTCATTAATTACCCCCAGCCAAAGTGAGATTCCAAGCTTTATTGACTCCTCCGTAAATATCTCGAATGGCAAGCCGACGAGAAGCTGGATAATTGAAGGCCAAATTTCTTTGCTACTACAGAGAGCAGCAGCTCTCCGAAGCGGATCTCTCACTTCAGCAACAGATAAATCACCCCCCCTGGCAGTTTGCTGATATAGCCGGGATATCGTCTGCTCTACATCCGAAACTTCTTCCGGTAATTGAGCTGCACTGACCGTTGTCTCATAACCTGGACTCTAAGTTAGGAGCAGCAGCTAGTGGTGGTGCGGGATGGAAATGCAAGTGAGGGAGAAGAATGAAAGGAAGGAAGACACATAATTTTTCAATTCCATGAAAAGAAGAGAGAAACAAACTAACCATTACTCCCAAAATAATCATGATCTATGCCGTTGGTAGTAGAAGGCACGTCAGCATATGAATATTTTTGACGGGCAGTATACTGAGCAACGAAGCCAGAGGCAATGTTAATTGAGTCACCTCTTTGGCTCTCAATGGATCCTGATACACGAGAATTAGAGAAAGTTTTAGAGTAGTATCACAGGAACTTACCAAGACGCTGATCACTTTGTGGAATTAAGGAACCCATCTCTAAAGCAAATGATCGTCCCATTGAGATGTGGCCATAGGCACCATCATCTTCAAACTCGGATAGATAGGTCTAATGCACTGTGAGAGAGAATTGGGCTATGAGTTATTTGAACCACACACCTGGAGGAGTCCTTTGATGTCTAACGGTGCCAAATTCATAACGGTCTTTACCCACGTTCTGGACCATTCATGAAAGAGAGCCAGTGTCTTCTTCCTAAAACCATAGTCGTCTGGCAGGTCAACATGTACAATTCCTCTTGGAGATACGACGGACGATTTCCAGTCAAACTCATCCAGTTCTCCGTCAAGGCAAGAAGACCACATGACAGTCAAAAGTTCAAGCAGACTAAATAAGGAATGCTTTTGACACAGCGCAGAGGGGCACTCAGTTATGATCTTATTGGCACAGAACCTTGCTATATTCTGCACCCGTTCGATGCGATGGCAACACGCTACCAAAAAGTCGGCCAATTGCTTTGACAGATATGGTGCCGAGAACTGTTCACGTTTTCCAGATATGGTCATTTCCAGGTAGCAGCTGACAACCTTGGCCGCGCCAGCATTCATACAGCTTGCCATTTCGGGAGTAGCTAATGCTGGGTCAAGGAAATAGTCCAGAACTCTTGTGCAATTTCCGGTAGACGCACGAAGGCCCTCGACCAATAAAGCCGCATTCAAAAAAACAACTTTCGGATAATTCAAGCGCTTAACATCCGATTCATAGCCGGGAAGTTCGGAGAGCAGACTGCGCTTCTGCTCAATGAGACGTTGAGGATTCATTCCGCGTCTGAGTATGGTATTTAGTTCAACATCGCTCTCAAGGACTTCGGTACGATCTTCGGCGATAAGTGGAGGAGAATGCTCTGCGATTAACCGAAGCTCCTGAAGGTGATTTTGAGCAAAGGCAGAGTTGAGCGTAATTCCGTGAACGGACATATTAAACCAAGTATCGCGAAACACAGCCAATATGCTATCGTCCCAGTCGGAAACCGCAGGGCAACTTCCGGTAACTTCACTTTCAAAAGAAATAAGGAGTGCCAGCGGTCTCAGAAAAGGACTGATGTTTCCCTCAGCCAACATAATCTCCTTCCGCTTGTCGCTTTCGAGGTCAATGGCGTTTTCTTTGTTTACAATACTCTCCAACAGGTGAAGCAAGTAAATTCTGTACCGAGAAGAGCTCCTTTTCAACCTGAGAGAAATATACACCATTGCACTTTGAACTGCGTCGAAGATAACGCTCTGGTCTTTAGAAGTTGCGTCGAGATAAGCGCGGTTATAGAACTTGAGCAGCATTTGGAACTCAGCCTGCCCATTGCACAGAGCCAGTGCCGCTGTTTCCTGAATAATGTACGCATCCACAAGCGTATTTATCTTTCCTATCTTTTGTAAAAGCATGGATTGCGCCAGAGCTGTAATCTTCTCATCGTTGCAGCTGGTCGCAATGGTCACGATGGCGTGGATGATATTTCTCTGAGTCAGGTTGTCCTCCTCACCATTTACCACAAGAGAAATCATGCTCGTATCCCTTGGCTGTACGTAGGACGCCAGGGCATTGTTTGCATGCCCGGTTGCATCACCTGCTAGTTGGCTTTGGTACAGCTTGTCAGAGTTGGAATGTGAGCTTAACACATTTCCCAAGGAATATAACGTTGTAATGACAGCATCCTGAGACAGGATACTGAGAACTTGGGCAAGACACCGAGCGGCCACAGCAACGACGGGTCCAGTCACTGAACCTCCTCGCACTAGGAATCTCAAAAGAGAGCGGCTCGCGCTGGATGCACTGCTTGGAGATAGCTTCGCAACGACTGCGATGCTCTTCAAGGTCGTCGTCGCTAACTCGGTACACGACATCTGGCTGGCGTCCGCCATTGTACCTTCTAACCAGGCAAGGAGGGCATCGCTGCTTGCCACATCTTCCCCTAGGATCGCACAACTGAGAAAGCTGACCAGGCATAGAGCCTTCACTGAAAAATTAAGCCGCTGCTGCCATGGGGAACCGAGCTGTAGATAGTCTGAACCGTCGTCCAGCAAATGGACTTGGTCTGTGACTATCTCAGCTATTCGTTTAACTAGGGCGATCTCTGAGTCATCATTGCCCCTAGCAACGCCTACTCCATTCATATAATCATCTAGAAGTTCATCTTCAGAAGCATCGTGCAAACCAATTAGAGAAGCAGCACAAGCCTTAATGAAGCGCATAAAGGCTTGTTGCAACAGCATAGCTCCTATTGGTCGTCCGTGGGCAGCATAGCGCCGGGCATATCTTCTCCAGTCCCTAAAAGAATTGTCTGTCATGCTCGCGTTACGAATTGTAGACGAAGCGGTTTCAATATCGACCATGAATGTTTCGGACAACGCTCCGCGCACATGCTCGATAATCTGCAGCTTCTCGCTCGAGTCCCAGAAAGTGATATGGTTGGCTGAAGCTTCGAAAAAGCCAACAAGAGACACAGTTATAGCCAAAATTCCTGAGAGATCTTGAAAGGCATCGTATCTCTCCTCCCCGTAATTAGCCCCGTGAAACGGTGGCGTAGACTTGACGACTTCTGTACAGCTTCGCAGGTAGTCTTTCATGGTGTCGGAAACTGTTTGTCGTAACGAAGGATGGTTAATCCCGAGCGAAAGGAGAGCATGTACAAGATTGTAAGTCAACGTTTCCCAGGGAGACGGCTTTATCCTTTGGAGGAAAGGAGAAGCGTGGAAGGGTTGGCTATGAGATCCAGGAAGGTATGCAGATAACTGTGACACTAGCACCGAAGCTTGGTCTAATCTATTTACTGATATGGAAGCTTTGCATATAGAGATGAGGACATCGAATTCTCGAATGCCCTAGAGTCAAGTCAGTCTCTACTGTTATAAAAAGTGTGAAAACCAAGTGACAGGAAGCCAGACCATGGGCGCCTGCAACTTCAGCGCCAGACCATTTCCGCTACCACCCGAAAATCCATTGCAACGCTTCTTTGAATACTGATATGGTTGAGTAAGACGCGCAATATCTGACCCTTCGCCATTATCTGGTGCTTTCACAGCCAGTGCTGCAAGCTTCTCAAACGCGGAGCGTCTGATATCTGTGGAGAGGCTGGATCCATGTCAGCGCGGCCGAGCGTTAAATAAGGATTTACGACTCCTTACACATCCATCAGTGAACAAGGGCACCTTCAGAGTTCCCATACGGACAGTGCCTAGGTAATGTAGAGTGCTCCTGAAGCATTAACAAGCAGCAGCTGAGCTAGGTAGCGGACTTGGTCACCTGACTGGTCTAGCTCTCCCATGTACAGTTGAAGCAACAGCGATCGTGGTTCGGGGTCTATGGCAGGAATAATCTGCTCGCTGGTTCTTGATAGCATTCTCATGTTGACATTACCATCGCTCGTTAATTAATGCTTCTTTGAAGCTCTCGATCGAAAATCTTCAGCTGTTCCTCTTTGCCGTGGGTTGCGAACGCAATTGGCACCGAGGGCTCGGATTAGAATTTCAATGAACGGAAACAAGGGAACTCGACTACGCCTCCACCCTCGTCCTGCCAATTCTCAAACATTAAAGTGATACTGTGGAGGCCCATTCAAGCTTTCCTTTTCTGCACCATTTTGGAGCGTCATAAGCACGCGAAGCAGAGAAGATGACATCCCAGGAGGAAAAGGGTTCCCTCAAGCGTGGCCGGGTAACAGCTCCCGCACTTGCTCTTCTTTGGTTCAGTCGCTGACAACCAGTCTACAATAGGCCAGCACAGATCATGATTCTCAGGATTTGAAGAAGGCGCGTCGATCGCCCGGCGTTTCTTCACAGATTCAATCACAGACCACTCCAATTAATAAGGATTATCTTCCCACCCCTCAGACCGACGAAGACAGGAAGACGACGACAGAATCCAAGAACGAGTTGACCGCTACTCCGCCAGAGAGTCCCAGCCAGACACGTCACCAAGCCCTGTCCAATCAGGAGCCGTTTCATGGCTATTCATCTCCTGGAGATACTCAAGCCCTTTCACAATTCATATATCCGCCAAGAGCGTTTGCCGATGGCGTGGATGATGAGGCTGCCGAAGGCGTCTGGGGATACCTAATCCCACTTAGTGATGGCGTTCGAGAGGCACTTGTTTTGAAGAAACGCGGTGATTGCTCTGATCAGAGCTGTGGAAATCCTGCCACTCAGCGGCAAACCCGAGAGCGTGCTCCCGGTGGCTACCTGGTTGGCCGCCATCCAGAGTGCGGTAAGTGCATTGATGTGTTACATCTATCGTGAGACCTACCAACAAAGTATAGATATGGTCATCGACATCCCAACTATATCCAATAGACATTTCTTGGTATTTTCCGAGAATAGAAAGGGCGACTTCGTCGCTATCTTGGAGGATTTGTCCAGTAATGGTACCTTCATCAATGACGCTCTAGTGGGTCGGAATAAACATCGCGAACTTGAAGATGGAGATGAGATTAGTATTCTCGACCAAGTACGGTTTGTTTTCCGCTATCCTAGAACGAGAGACACGGATGGCTTTCACCATCAATATCGGATTATCGAGCAGCTTGGAAAGGGCCACTTCGCAACAGTGTACCTTTGTGTAGAACGAGCTACAGGGTCTCAGTACGCCGTTAAGGTGTTTGAGAGACGTTCAGGTGATTCGCAGCGGTCCCACGCCGAATCTTTGCAACAGGAGATAGCCCTGTTGATGGGGGTCAATCATCAGAACCTGATTTGCCTCAAGGAGGCGTTTGATGAAAGTGATGGTGTTTACCTTATAACAGAGCTTGCTCCGGAAGGCGAACTTTTCAATTTGATTGTCAGCAAAACGAAACTATCTGAGAATGAAGCCCGCCGCGTCTTCACTCAACTTTTTGAAGGGTTGAAATACTTGGTGAGTGCTCTTCTCATATCTGAATCTTATCAGGCCAATTCTAACAGTGGTTGTCAGCATGATCGTGGAATTGTCCATCGGGATATAAAGCCAGAAAATATTCTTCTTGTTGATAAGAAATTGACTGTGAAACTGGGTGATTTTGGTCTTGCCAAGATCATTGGGGAAGACTCGTTTACGACCACGCTGTATGTTTTGATGCCGTAACTATGTTCTCGGAAAGCTAATTTTGTCATATGCAGATGCGGGACACCAAGCTGTAAGTCGCGGTTCAAAGCAGTTATAGCGCCACCCGTACTTATTCTTTAGATGTCGCTCCAGAAATCCTGCAAGAAACGCGCCGCCGAAAATACACGAGAGCTGTGGATGTATGGTCACTTGGCGTTGTTCTATATATTTGCCTCTGTGGATTCCCTCCCTTCTCGGACGAGCTATATACCGCTCAGAATCCGTACACATTAGCTCAGCAGATTAAAATGGGACGTTTCGATTACCCTTCTCCATACTGGGATTCTGTGGGAGATCCTGCCTTGGACCTTATCGACAGGATGCTCACTGTCGACGTGAACAAGAGAATTACAGTGGATGAGTGCTTGCAGCATCCGTGGCTCACTGGAAAGTATGTCAGTGTTTCTGACAGTACAGACAGCCTGACCGGGGCCCTTGGTCAGCTTGACTTTTCAAAACGCAAAGTCGAACGCGAAAGGACCTTGCTCAGCAGTATCAACGACATTCAGTTTAGTGAGCGTCAGGAAGGCAGCCGTGCACCTGTAAAGGTCTTCCACCGAAACCATGCAAGGAAGAGTGTCCACAGTCGTCCCGCCAAGGTCGTCCAACAGCGTGAGGCCTCGCCTACCGGCGATCAGGATCCAGACCATTATGCTAACCTTGGAGTTCGTGGAGACCCAGTTCTCTTTAAAGAACAGGGGACAGACAGCTGCAAAGCTGACTAACTAGTATCACATTTTACTATGTGATGAGTTGATGACGAGCATACTTCGCTTGATTGAGAAGGAAGAGGCGTGGTCAAAAAAAAAAAAAAAAGATTTTTACAAATATGCTGGTGCTTCGTGGCTTGACCTTTGTGCACAGTGGTGGAATGTCAGAGTCTCTTCCCCCACAGGTATCTACATTTACTACCTGTATATCCTACACCTTGTATTTGTTAATCCCTGCCAATTGATCCATACTGCATTGTGCAGTAACATATAGCCACAGTCCATGCACAGGATAGCTCAATATACCTATTTTTGCCTGTCAGTCAGTGCTGACAGATTTTTCTGTTGAACAAAAAAATAAAGTTGAGACTGTAGCAGTCCGGCACAGCTGAGAAATTAAGTTGATCTACGGAGGACACCGGACAGTCAGGGGTTTGACCACTAAGGTGGGCCCGGGGCCTGGTCAGGTTTTAGTGGTGCTCCGTATCTGTGCAGTCCAAGAATCCCGCGCGGTTTATTAATTCCTTGATCACGACCGTCCTCGCAAGTTGGAAAGAGGCGAGCAAAGACTAGGCTTTTGAATTCCGAAGGTTATTCTGACGGAAGACGCGTTCTCCGTTCGTTTGATACTTTTCATTCATCCCGACTGGGCTACTCGCCATCACTCTCCCTCCGCCATGGGTCTCCTGGCGGGATTGCTGGACCGATTCTGCGAGCGCTGCTCGACTTTGTCGATTTGGGTCCTGGTTGTGACAGGGTTTTTTTCCCTTGTCGCAGTATCTGTCATTGTCAATGTCTTGCGGCAGCTTCTCTTCAAGAATCCCAATGAACCTCCCGTCGTTTTCCACTGGTTTCCCCTCATTGGCAGCACCATTAGCTATGGCATGGAGCCGTTCAACTTCTTCTTCAATTGCCGCCAGAAGGTATGCTCCGGTCTCTACAGTTTCTATCGTTCCCGGCGCTGGATCAATCTCTGATTGTGACTTGATTTATAGTACGGCGACATCTTCACGTTCGTGCTCCTCGGGAAAAAAACTACGGTGTACTTAGGCACCAAGGGAAACGACTTCATCCTTAATGGGAAGCTCAAAGATGTCTGCGCGGAGGAGGTCTACTCACCTCTTACAACTCCAGTCTTTGGCAAGAATGTTGTGTATGACTGCCCGAATTCCAAGCTCATGGAGCAGAAGAAGGTAGGGACATTGACTATTGTCACTCCTAGGACAACTGCTGACAGCCATAGTTCGTCAAATTTGGCCTTACTTCTGAGGCTCTGCACTCGTACGTTGGTCTGATTGCGAAAGAAGTAGAAGACTTTGTGGAGAGGTCAGCCTTGTTCCAGCAGCCTAAGGGTACATTCGACGTCGGCAAAACGATTGGTGAAATCACAATTTATACCGCGTCGCGCTCACTCCAAGGGAAAGAAGTACGCGACAAATTCGATTCCACTTTTGCAGAGTTGTATCATGATCTTGATATGGGCTTTGCACCCATAAATTTCATGTTGCCTTGGGCGCCTCTTCCTCATAATCGAAAGCGTGACGCAGCCCAGAGAAGAATGACAGAAACGTACACGGAAATCATCAGAGAGCGTCGCAAGGTTGGCGGTAAAAGGGATTCAGAGGATATGGTCTGGAACCTCATGTCTTGCTCGTACAAGGATGGCACTCCTCTCCCTGACGACGAAATTGCACACATGATGATCGCATTGTTGATGGCAGGTCAACATTCCTCCGCCTCTACAGCATCTTGGATTGTTCTTCGCCTTGCGAGCCGCCCAGATATCATGGAGGAATTATACGAGGAGCAGCTTCGAGTTCTTGGATCCGACTTGCCGCCTCTCACATACGAAACTCTTCAGAAGCTGGACTTGCATAACAAGGTTATTAAGGAAACTCTTCGCCTACATGCCCCGATCCATTCAATTATTCGCTCCGTGAAGAACCCAATGCGAGTTGAGGGAACACGATATGTGATACCGGTTTCGCATAACGTGCTCTCTTCGCCCGGGGTCTCCGCAAGATTGCCCGAGTTCTTCCCTAATCCTCTGACGTGGGAGCCTCATCGCTGGGATGGCGACCTTGTGGCGCAAACTGAAGATGAAGAACAAATTGATTATGGCTACGGCCTGGTCAGTAAGGGCACAAATAGTCCATATCTTCCATTCGGTGCCGGACGGCATAGGTGCATTGGCGAGCAATTCGCCTATGTACAACTTGGAACCGTTCTCGCGTCTTTCGTGAGGCTGTTCAAGCTGCGAAACTTGCCAGGTGTCAAAGGCATTCCAGACACAGATTTCTCGGTAATCCCTTCCCTTTATCAACATCGAATTAGCCTGTCCAAGCTAACTTATGATGTCAGTCTCTGTTCTCGAAGCCCATGGGCAAGTCTGTTGTGCAGTACGAAAAGCGCAAAGTAACCACTAAAGCATAATAATTCCCATGGTAGCCTTTGGTGTGCCCTTTTTCTTTTCTTATTTTTTTTCAAGCCTTTCTACATGCTAAGCGTCCACAGCGAACCAGCAAAAGAGGGAGTTGGGAGAATCGAAACTGGAAAGGCAAGCAGATATAAAAGGAGTGGAGAAACGACCTACTGTCTTCATTCTCACTGTCTGCTGTTTTCCGCGTCGCTTGTTTGTTCTTCTGCTTCATCTCTAAAGTCGTTCTTGTAGATGACTATTTGCACTCTGTATGCCCGAATTAGGCTTTAGATTTTATGGCTACTTCAGTTTAATCCAGTTAGTATTAACAATACAACAAGGGCCAACAGGCCCTCCTAACAGATTTCAGAATACAGAACGGAAAGCCCATAAATTTATCCTCTTGCTTTCCTCCTTTCCTCACTCCGTTTCTTTGCCCGAACTTCGGCTCGCCTCCTCTCACCACCATCAACCTTGTGGCCCAGTTTGTCTTCCCACATGCCCTCTTGAACTTTGATTAAGGCTGCAGAGCCATTTGTCCCTTTTATCGGTTGTAGGAATGGACCCTTGACTTTAAACCCGTCGTAAACCTTCATATGCGCATATTTTGTCAACGGCTCGGATCGAGTATGATCGTATCCCGTCACATCCGGTGGCAGGTTGACGACTACCCTCCTCATCCCTGGAGACAGTGTAGCAGTAGAGCCTGAACGAGAAGGTAAATTTTCATCTTTCTCGCCCTGTCCTCTCGTCTCAGCGGGAACCTCGACAACTCGTAGTTGTGCAACGCCATTCACGACATGTTGTAAGTCACCACCAGGTCCGTATAAGCCCTGCCTAAATCTCTCTCGCTTTTGAAGAAGGTATCGTCGCTGGCGTGTCGGCTCGATGCCCAGATCACGAAGCTCCGCAGAGCTGAGCGTGAACAGCTTCTCCCAGGACGGAATCTTGCTAGCAAACTTCGACATATCGCGACCGATTAATGTAAGAAAGGTGGGAACATCAGGAACGAATGGGGTCGGTGCAGGTGCTGTTGGAGCTGCAACATTTTTGTGGAGATACCGGATGCACTGTTTCGAAACTGTGACTTTTTTGACGAGTAAGGACA
Source organism: Byssochlamys sp. BYSS01 (assembly GCA_002242795.1). Taxonomy (NCBI): domain Eukaryota; kingdom Fungi; phylum Ascomycota; class Eurotiomycetes; order Eurotiales; family Thermoascaceae; genus Paecilomyces; species Byssochlamys sp. BYSS01. Next base: position 397,352 of record NIXA01000004.1, read on the forward strand.
CCAATCCTAGGCGTGGATGGCGCATTGCCATGGCGAAGTCCTCCCTTCTTGTAGAAAACTTGCACTGCCGTAGAGAGGTTCACCAAAGTTCCGAAGGGAAGCAGAAGAACCAATTGGCGGGACTTCGAAAAGCTGAAGATCCTGAACTCTTCAGGATGTCATTGGTAATCTGTCAAGGCCTCTGCAGTTACGTAGGTGGTGTGCCTACCTACGTCCGTTTTCCAATATCGTCCCGGAAAGTCTGAGGATTCAAACCGATCGGGATCAACGATACTCCGGGGCATTGGCCTTTCTGGAACAGAGACTATGCAGAATTCAACCACGATTGTCAGATGAATAATTAACCGTTAACCTTGAGTTTCGCAGAATGAAGTATTGAACTGACCCTGTTGTTCGGGCAGCATTAAGCTAGTAATGGCGATATCGCCTTTGGTCTCTCATTCGCCCTCGGTGACTGCATCATCCTCAGCTACTGCCATCAAGTCGAGAGGTATTGCTGCTTCTCAGAGCGCAGCAAGTGGACAGCACAATGGTCCTACAGCGAGTTCTGAACTGACAGAGCAAATAAATGAAGAAGTGAGACGCAAATATGTTAAAGGTGTTAAGCTCTCCCTTATTGCGCAGCTCCCCTTACCTCTAACTCTTTCTTTCTCGAAGTAGCCTTCTAGGTGTTTATCATAAGGCTAACGGGAACTCTAAAGACAAGGTTCTCGGTGAAGGCACGTATGCTGTAGTGTACCTGGGCCATCTCCAAGTTGACCCGTCATCGTCCGTGGCTATTAAGAAGATCAAAGTCAACGCTGAATACAGAGATGGACTCTCCATGGATGCGATTCGAGAGGTGAAGTACCTCCAGGAGCTGTCTCACCCAAACATCATAGCACTCCATGACGTGTTCTCTTCGAAGGATCAGAACCTCAACTTGGTCCTCGAATATCTACCCTGCGGGGATCTGGAAATGCTTATTAAAGATGGTAATATTCATTATGGTGCTGCAGATGTCAAGGCCTGGATGGGAATGCTTGTAAGGGGCGTCTGGTTCTGCCATGAGAACTATATCCTTCACCGAGATATCAAACCGAACAACCTTCTCATTGCCTCCGATGGGGAGGTTAAGCTGGCAGACTTCGGTCTTGCCCGGTCTTTTGGTGATCCCTATCTCAACATGACGCATCAGGTTATCACACGCTGGTATCGACCTCCTGAGCTACTCTATGGCGCCCGGCAATACTCTGGAGCAGTTGACATCTGGTCTGTGGGGATGGTGTTCGCCGAACTTCTTCTTCGGGTGCCATTCGTAGCAGGGAACAGCGAACTCGACCAGATTTCCAAAATCTGCGAAGCATTTGGCACGCCAACGGAAGACAACTGGCCTGGTGTCACGAAACTACCAAATTATCTGCCAGCTGACAAGAACCATCTTGTACCGTTGCAAGGTCGCGATTTCTTTCTACGACAGTTTCCAACTGCTGGGCCAGCTGGTGCAGAGCTACTGATGTCGATGTGTGCACTGGACCCAAGAAAACGAAGCACCGCAAGTAGAGTTCTTCAACACCATTGGTGGACCACTGAACCCAGGCCAACACGAAAAGAAGATCTTCCGAGGAAATCAGGGGGTGCAAAAAAGATGGGCGATGATCTCACCCGAAGGGGTGGAGAGACGATCGATAACGGACCGTTCCAAAATGCGGCTCGACAATTGAATTTCTAGGGGTGAATCCGCGCGAGTGGACGGGCGATATGGACAATGAAGTCCCCTGCAGTGCGGCGGTCCACGGGTGTAGCGTCTTGTCTAAGTACGGAGCACTGTACGTTCGGCGGCGGTTGAATAAGATACATCCTCTAACTAGGCGGCGACCCTACGGGTTGCAAAAACTGTGTATAGTACATAGTCCCGTCTTAATCGGGAGACGATTTTATTTATTTTTTGGGTGTGGGTGCTCGGCGCATTTTTCCTGTTCTTTCAGACAGTCAACCTATGTCCCTGTTCTGAATATCAAGACAGAATGGTTGTCTGCTTGACAGTGGTACGAAAGCAACAAAACCTGTCAAGCAAAAGAATAAAATAAAATAAAATAAAATGATATTAAAAGGCAAAAAGAACAAGTAGAGATTTGGTCAGGTACGGTGCAGGCTAGGCTAGCCAGGGTACGATCCAGTTGGTTATAATAATAATAATAATAATAATAATAATAATAATAATAACAGTCACAGGTCAGAGTTAAACTACCTCTTCATCCAATGATAAAAGTCAACAGACAGCAGTCTTGTCAGAGTTTGATTAATTGTTAATGTGCCCCTGAATGATACAGCCTTAGATGACGCGGGAACAGCATCCACATTTGTGATGCCCAGACCAAGTCTCCCGGAGTGTGTGCAGAGTGCGCTGCAAAAAGATTCTCTATCTTACCTGTCTGTATGAAGCCCTTCCCGGGGCATCTATCGCTTCCACAGCGTGTACTCTGACAGTGATTCAGACAAGGGTTTCCATTATTAATGAGGGAGTTTATTATTCTATTATTACTACTGCGTATGGTGATGACGAAGACTCAAAACAAACTCCCCTGTCAACAGAGGACGCGGGAAGGACCGTTGTTTCCCATCACATTTACGGAGGACGATAATTTAAGAAAATACCGTTATCAGGGAACCTGTCAGCAGTCTTCATTGGCAGGTCTCCACCGTGCCGGGAGGAGAACAGGCGGAGGTTGAACGCTTGTTGGCTCATTCTAAAAGAAAGGAAAAGGAACAGGCTCGATATTGGTCGTTGCTCGTATCCCTGGGTCCGGTACCGCGCAGACTGTGTCGCAGGAAGCTTAAGGGGCCGGTTCCCCTTTCGGCATGATATAGTGCACATCCCGATATGATACATCTTCCTGTCACTTTTCTGTTATGCTTCATGGTCAGTCTGTTACGGCTATGGCCAGGGTCAACCTCTACCTAATTCATTCACTAGCAGCCTGTTAGTAGCTCCCACTCCTCCTCCTCCTCCTCCTCCTCCTCCTCCATGATCATTGGGCACAGCTTCTCTTAAATCGCTGCAAATTTCATCGCCGATCCCTTGCTTTTCTCCGTCACTTTTAGGGGTCTTTTCCGTCCCACGCTATCCCCAGGCGGTCCCGGTCGACCATTACCGGCCCATTATTATTATTTACGCTGCTCAGCTTTGCAATACTCCTGCCCGGTGACGACCTCCAACGGAAACTGCCCCTTTCCTTTACGTTCCCACCGCCCACTACATGGGAGGGTTGATGAGAATCGTTCAAACCCTGTCTTATCGCAAGACTTAGTGGCTCTTGGAGCTCAGTCGCTTTCGAGGTCGTTTTCCAATCGTAGGCGTCTCCCTTTACTTCGTTCCGTTCTTCTTTCTATCCGAATTTGTCCCACTGTTCAGCTCCAGTCCTCAAGAGTCTGGTTGCGTTGGGCGTTTACATGTCCCTCTATACACCTCTCCTGAGTCCCTCGGCTGGTTCGATCCTTTTGATTAATTGCTCTTGACTACCGCTCGATCTTCCTGGTTTCGTCAGCGTCGCCCGTCTCACAGGTTTGCGCGTATGGCCGTCGCATTGCTGATTGGATACCATCATTGAATCGTTTACTTCCTCACAGCACCTGCGAACAAAATATCATACTCAGTGGCCGACCATCCTCTGTGAACAGTTATGGCCTCTGTAACGGCTTCGCAATCATCGCAACCTGCCGGCAATCCCCCGACAGCAGCGCTCCCGCCGCTGCCAACCCAGCCGCCGAAAACGAGCCTGCCGTTGCCATCGAATGCGTCCAGAGCCCTGTCCCCGTCCCCGAAACTCCCAGTCACTTCCACTCCCAGACCGTCGCCCGCCAAGTCACCGCTGAATAGCTCCGGTTCTAAAATCTCCACGCTAAGATCAGTATCAAGCGGCGTACAACTTTCCAACCACTCGGACAAGACACTGCGTAGGGCGATCAGCATTTCAGCGTTTCCTCAACCACCTAAGCCCGGAGCCGGAGCGTCTTCGGCGTCGTCAGTCTCGGGCATCCCGTCCGCCAGACACCCTTCACCAGACTCTGCAAAGCGCGCCAATTCGTCAGCTAGTTTGAAGATGAAAAAGGCTTCCAGGCGGAGCGCTGGAACCAATGGCAATTCGCGCAATCCAAAAACTCCTTCTCTACTCAATGGAAACGGGGACGGAAAGTCTATCCCCGCCATCGGTACCCGGAACTCCGAAGGTCAAATTAGCATCCCCTCTCCTCCTCAGAGCCGAAGCTCCTCTGCCCAGGGATCTTATTCAACGAGTGCGACGACGTTTGAAGACGCAGATGATGCGACCGCCGCTTCCAAAGCTGGCCCTAAGACCAAAGAAGCTAAAGGAAATGTGATTGTCAGTGTCCGAGTCCGACCAGATTTTAACGCGGGGGAGGCTCCAAGGACCGACAACGAATGGACGGTGGACGGCAGAAGGAGTCTCATCGCCGTCAGGGGGAAAGAAGGTGGCGGTGATTACTACTATGGTAAGGCATTTTCCCCAACTCTTGTCAGACATGAAACCGTGACGAGTCGGTTGACAGGGTTTTTATGGCAGATAACGTATTTGCGGCCCACGACCATAATGCCAGAGTGTATGACTCTGCGGCGAAACGCCTCGTTCGCCGAGTCATGGAAGGGTACCATGGTACGGTTTTTGCATATGGTATGACAGGGACTGGTAAAACTTTTTCGATGCAAGGAACAGCGACCTCCCCCGGAGTGATCCCGTTAGCAATAACGGACATCTTTTCCTTCATCAGGGAAACGCCGCAACGAGAATTTTTACTTCGTGTCAGCTATCTGGAGATTTACAACGAAAAAATTCACGATCTCCTCTCAGCCCCGGTTGCAAACGGAGTTGCCCCTCCCCAGCAAGAGGAGATCAAACTAAGAGAAGACAGTAAACGAGGAGTGTATGCTTCACCTCTGAAAGAAGAGATTGTGCAAAGCCCGACCCAACTTCTTCGGGTAATCGCAAGGGGTGACCACGCCAGGAGGACTGCTAGTACCCAGTTCAATTCTCGCAGCTCTCGAAGCCATGCAGTGGTTCAGATTGTTGTTGAAAGCAGAGAGCGGGCGCCGGTCGGCAATCACTCCCAGGAGAAACGATCGGGCATAGTCCCAGGCGGAGTACGGGTCTCGACTCTCAGCTTGATAGACTTGGCTGGGTCTGAGCGAGCCGCTGATGATAAGGAGAGACGTACGGAGGGCGCGCACATCAACAAGAGCTTGCTCACGCTAGGCACCATTATATCTAGACTCTCAGAAAGCAAGGATAAGAATGGCAATCCAACCGACAGGGAGGGCAAGCATCTGCCGTATCGGGACAGCAAACTAACCAGATTGTTGCAGCCGGCCCTGTCGGGTAATTCACTCGTCAGCATCCTATGCACCATCCAATTGGGAGGCACCCCAGCATCAGCGAACTCTCAGCAGACAGAGACGCTGAACACGTTGAAGTTTGCTGCTCGAGCTAAAAACAACATTGTTAGTCATGCTAAAAGGGCCGAAGAAGCGTATGGCAGTGGGACTGGCGATGCTGGCAGCCGGGTCCTCTTGGAGCGCTATCGGATGGAGATTCAGACTCTCCGTGGCCAGCTCGAGAGCCATGCCAAGGCCCAGGCCGAGAAAGAATTAAAACTGGAGGAGCAGCAGTTCGAAAGAGAGTCTCAAATTCGTCACGAAGAACAAATGCTGGAAATGCAACTGGCGCGGACAGCCCTAAAGGAGCGGATTGAGCATCTAAATCGTCTTATCCTCTCCTCGAAGTCTACCGGTGTGAATAGTCACAACAGCCTCTCTGCACTTGACCGCTTTTCCAAGCTGTCGGGAGGTGCCAACGAATTCGGAGCTCGATCTCTACGTTCGTCGGTTAGCCATTCGACCTTGGGTGCGGGAGTTGGTCACTCGTCTATTCGCCCCGTTTCTTTCGCCTCAGTCAACAATAGCGACCCGACTCTAGCTTATCCTGATGGACCGCTTGCGAATGATGATGACGAAGATGCGATGGGTGAATTTGCAGACGGCAAGGCCAGTCTTCAAAGGCAGGTTACAGCTCTGCAGGCTGATCTTGGTGATAAGAACCGTTACATTTCTACCCTGGAAAGGAGACTCTTGCAAGCGAGGCGATCAAGTCACTCACGGATGTCAATGGGTATCAAGACCGGGAATGCTACCGTCGATACATCTGATATGGCGGCACTCGTTCGTGAGAAAGATATGGAGATCAATGAACTTCGCTTACAACTTGATGACAAGGACCGGATGCTCGCTGCTCTTCGCTCTGCTTCCAGGCATCGAGATTTCGCTCGTGCAGCATCTGATTCACAACCTCCAGATCTACATTTTAAGGACAAGCCCCGTAGTAGTGGGGGCGATGTGAATTCATCAACTGAAAGTGTTGTTGCTCTTGGGCGCACCAGTTCTTCCGGGCCGTCATCACCAGTCAAAGAGGCGGAGAGAGAAGAAAAGGTGAGGAGGAACCAGGGCATGGATGAGATGTCCCAGATGTTGGACGACATGATCCAGGATCGGGTACAAAATGGCCATTCGGCCAAGAGTTCTCGGGAAACAATCAACATCCCTAGCGAAGGTCCTCGACAGCCTCCTCCGGCGGAAGCAGATACTGAGAACTTGAATAAGACGGTTGTGACTACGATGGTGACCCCGTTGGAAGATGGGAACAATGACGCCCAATCGGTCTGAGCGAACCATTTTCTCTGTTTTACGGTGTATTAGTTACCCTTTTTACGCTCCTCTGTCAGAAATGTCACTGACGAACGGACCCACGGGTTAACATGAGAGTGAGGTTTACTGTCGATTGTTTTTATGACGTTTTGAGTTCCTGATACCCTGACATGTCTTCCCTGGTTAACACTGCCCATGAAAATAGATGTCTTTTCTTTAAACTGGTTAAAAAGAAGTAGTGAGTAGTCGGTATAGATGATCTATATCTCTCCCAGTTAAGCAGCCAAGTCTGCATATCGAGCCATTGCTTCTGTAGCACCGCTCGATTATCACCACGACCTCATGAATAAATATCATGTCTCTACACCCAGAAAGTCCAGCTGGCTGAAGTCATGTACTCAACCGATAATGCGTTCTTAACAAAATCTAAGGCATATGCCTTATCCGATAAATAGCTTTAAAAATGGTAAGCTTGTCCAATGCTGAACGCAGACATTGGGGCCTGTCATTGTAGCACTGCCCCAAGTCACCACATGTGCGTGTCATCCGGAACACGCCAAACGTGCTAGTAGGCCACTATGTCCGCAGCTTGGGCTTAGCACATCAGAATTCTGTGCACGGAATCGCCGGATTACGTCAAGAGATGATTGTCGCGGTCAGGACGAAACACGGCTCAGTCAAGAAATGATCTGGATCTCAGACGTTCTGTCCTTCGCAAAGACGTCTTTCCATTGCTCCCAAAGTCTCATCAACTCGTCCACATACTTAGCATGGAGCTCATTTATGTAACGATCATCTATGTTCTGCCTTTCGCGTTGATCCACTTGAATCGGCCGTCCAACAACAATATTTAGGGAGCGTCGATAGGGCATCAAGCCCATGTCATAATTAAAGACGCCCCGAGCGTGAAAAAGCGGTAAGGTAAACCCGAATGTACGCTTGACGAGCATTTGGAGCCGAAAAATAAGAGGATGTCGATCGGGCCTCACCTGATCATACAGATCATTTTCACCAAAAGCAAGAACTGGCACAAGATCAGCACCGGTGCTGATGGCTAGCTTTATGAATCCCTTGCGCTGCTTCAGTATCAAGCGCATTGAACGTGGCTGAGCTTCGAGAGACTCGCGAGCGCCTCCAACGACGATAGTTATCGCACGCCCCGCCCCCTTACCATCAGAACCACCTTTCGTAAGCAAATTTTCGCAGGATCTACGGGAAACACTCGCAAGGCCCATAGCAAGGATATATTCCCTGTAAAAGGGGATCAAGAAATTTGTGTCAAGGGTGAGCAAGGTGTTTGTGATTTGCGGGAACAGCTTTGAGAAGCCTAGACCCTCCGTTGCAAATGCCGCGAATGCCCCGTGAGCAATGATTCCATGAGGGTGGTATCCAAAAACATACTTCCGCGTCGGAGGAAGAGGCACCGAACGGTGCAAATTGGCAGGGAAATACGATGCGTAAAGTGACCAAACACGATTGGAACGCAGGAAAATGCTGCGACCACTTAATGTCCCCGACGTTGCGGCTTTCGAGAAAAGGAAAATGTAGACAAGGTATGGCAATAGCAGAGGCCAAAACAAAGGCACAGCGCACGCAAAGAAAAAAACCGTCATAAAAATCGCAATGCTGAGGGTATGGCATAAGACAACCAAAGTCTGAAGACGTCGCTCAAAGCCGATGTTCAGCGGAGCCCAGTGAATGCTGAGAAAGGATCGTCATCAGCCTGTCTGGGCAACCGCAAACACAGTTCGACCTCTCACCTACTCGTTTTACTGCTGCCCTCTGTGTCTCCTAAAGGTGCAGAGTCCAGTTTTCCAACCTGATCTTTGTTTTTACCCTCTGGGAAAGAGCTTGCTCGACTCCCATCCACAGCGCTGTCCCTCGCATTGTCGCCGATGAAAGCATGCTCTTCAATAGGAGCTTCACGGATTTCGGCTCTAGCAGGGCCGTGCAATGGCTCCGAATGATGCATTATTTGACACTGAGCTCCCCAGTCTCTTCTGTTGACCCTGCGCGGTCGATGAGTTTATATAAAGATAGTGCCAGTGACCGTGTCTTGCGCGAATTTCGTGGCATCAAAGTTTGTGGGGCTGTCGAAGCACACTCATCAAGATCTCCAGAACGATCGTGTAGGAAGTCCCTATACAGGCTTTCGGTTTTTTTAGGAGGGCGCGCACTTATAGTTGGATTGGACCAAAAACATACGTTTGGACCGGGACGTCCCAAGTTAGTAGGGTACGGTGGGCGACTACTCTTATGTAAGTCTAGGACATGACACAGCGGAGGCCGACGTCATCATCAGTCAGGAAGCGCGGTCACCAACCTTGGAAGTCCGTTACGCCTGGGCATGATTCTACCTAGGTAGGTAGGGAATAATCGAGCAGATGGATGACACTATCTAGAGTATATACATATAATCTAATCTACCTAGCCAGCCTTACATCTTCCTCCTGGCCCTTATCTTGTCATTCCAAGTAGTCACTAGGGTATGTCTCCGAAAGACTTAGCTACTCTTCTACATCGCTCTTCCTGAGATTCCGCCATGCCCAGGCATGGAACGAAAAGGTTCTACATGGAAGTGGCAGGCGACAGGGTCAGACATGCTACACTTGCAGCAATAGCCAGCGTGAGGTTGCGGACCGGTGAAGAAGAGGAAACAGGCACTGCCTTTTCATGCTATTGTGGCTCCCAATTCCTTTGCCAGTGCGTATAAAGTGACGGTAACTCTGGCTCAAGAGCCCTTTGCCCCTTCCAGTATTAGAAAAGAATATACCACATGAAGATTCCCATGAGAATGCCTATGATTTGACCATGAATATCTGCTCTTGTTAGTCAGTCATCACGATAATCGAGAGAAGCAGGAATATAGGCTACCTCGTTGAGCGACTTTTCATCCAAAAGGGACTTTTTCTTTTGTTCAATATGCCGGCCTCTGAACGCGTGTCTTCCGATTGGTCTGCGCTCCTTTGATATCACCGCGGGTTCGTGTGACAGTGATCTGCTGCCCTTGGTCGAATCTTGCGGCTTCTTGCGATCCTTTTCTCTGTCGGCATCCTTGCCTTTGGAGTCACGCTTTCGTTTCTTGGACTCCCTTTTCCGAGTTCGCTCAGCTTCAGGGACAAACTCAGTAGTACGCTCGGTATTGGAATCCCATGCTTCTGACAAGTTGGTACTAGGCGAACTAGCAGGTTGTGGACCATGAGCCTTCGCATCGCTCTTGTCTTTATTTTTCGCCTTCAGGATACGCTTTTCATTCGGAGCATTATCCGATCGAGAATTTCGCGGTATCTCAGAGTCAAAAAAATCCGTGGTTTCCTGTGTTAATAAACCTCCACGAATAAACCTGACTGTTTGCCATCTTGTCGCAGCATATTTTGCCAGTCTGACATCTTCTCGCTTTTGCTGTTCTGCTTCTAACTCAACATCTGTTTTGCCATTGAGTCGACCAAGCAGTCCCTTGAATGCATCGAGGCCAGTCGGTTCCTCTAGAGGGTTCCTTTTGGATCTGGCCCCTAAGCCAAGTGTATCATCCTTGACAACAACCCTGATGTGGGACGCGCTGGCTGCAGTAAACAGATCTGCATGTGCGGCATTCCGTGCACCTAGGCAATTCCCAGGTCTCCATCCCTGAGAGCTTAGAATCTTATGCCCAAAACTCTTCGTCGAGCGAGACCAATTCGTATTGTTCGGATCGTGGGATATTTTTGTTTTCCTATTAATAAGTTACAACCAAGCTAACAAACTTGCGGAGCCGAGACAAAGAGACAGCTAGCAAAGCCATGTCACCAGGAGGAAGAGGAAAGGAACAGCATACTTTTGGGGAGCTGCCAGGCCCATTTCCGGTGTCTATGAAAGGACCTCGGCAAATGGGCAGTCGAAAAGAGGAATTGTTTTCTTTTCAGGGAATGAGTGAACAGCTGGACTGCATTCAAACAGTGAAAGACCTCCGCTAGGTAATGCCTAAATAGACTAGTCACTGAATAGGGTGAGAGAGGAAAGTTCGACGAGATAATCACGGTAGTACAAGACTACTTGAACGGGGAACAAAAATAAAAATAAAAAAATCCGCATATACTTGCTGAGTAAGCACGAATACGATCGGTTGCTAACTTAACTAGCACCTCCCGGTACAACCTGTATCAAAGGTTGCCCCAGTGCCCAGATGCGATCTCTTTTAAAAAGGACAAATTTTCGGCTCCGTGTACTCTGCTCCCCAAAGATTGTTGCTATGCTGGGCCATGTCAAATGAAGAGCTGCTAACATGGAACTTCCTACATCACTTGTACGCACAAATATCTTGCCATCGCGGATAGATGAAGGAGAGTTTCTCCCTCCAAGGAGTACCAACGGCCGCTCCATTTTACTCGGGCTCCCCTGAAATGGACTTTGGGATTGTCTGTCTGCGGAGACCTGAATTGTCTTGACAGCCTATTGGCCATCAGAAAACTCGCCAAAAAAGGCTACTTGGTGTTGCAGCACAAAGTCGATATCATCTCTAGAGAAATGAGGCGGAGGCGCATGTGCGAATGAAGAGGTAGAGAGGTTGTATAAGAACCCTTTTAAGTTGTATTTCTGCAGGGTTGGAAGGGATAGGATGTTGTGCTACTACTGGTAGTCCTCCACTGGGCATCTTGTCCTGCAGATGAAAGAACAACTACTTATTAGACTGGAGCATCCAAACAAAAAGGTAGCCCACCAAATACTGATCCTTGGGAGTGGCAATGCTGTTGACTGACCCTATAATGTGTTCAATTTTGCATGTCTGTGCCCGAATGAATCTCTGGCTAATGACCGGTAAGTGGAGCAAGAGCCAAGAACGCACAGGCTGGTCTTCCCGAATGCTTGACGGCCGGATCTCCCTCCTTTGTATTTACCTCCGTTATATCCCATTCTATTACATCGTTACATCGAGAACCGGCTTTTATCAATGGCTTTTCGATCAGCTTAGATAGCATGCTCATCCATAAGTCATGCCAATATTTGTACTATGTGATTAGCGCCAACAGTGTGGATTTTCAAAGGCATCCCCTTGTTCGAAGAGCTTGATCAGGTGTCTTTCGAGGCCATGCCCAATTTACGGATCTTTGCTCGAGATAAGCCTCAACGTTCTATTGCCTTGGTCGCTGCTGAGCATGCCTTAATCTTCCAGTACAGCTCTACGGGCTCTCTGGATGGCAATCAGACATACAATAATGGTAAATTCAGGTGCTCAGTCGAGTTCTCGACCGTGTCCCCCGCGACATTAAAGGGTTACCGAACCCTAGGACGCGGGTATGGCACTCTTGGTCTGATCACCTTGGACGAAGATATCTTCGTCTCCGTTATAACCGGCGCTTCCAAAGCTGCGACAACAAGGCCCGGGGAAACAATTTCGAAAATTGATAATGTGGAATTCTGTGCGCCAACTCCCCCTTATGTCGTTACCTGACACTTCCCTCTGACCCCAACAGACTGCCTCAATCGTTCGGACGAAGAGAACGGACTATATTACGAGTCTGAATCACAGTTTACGGTCGAGGACCTGAGTCATGGCTCTGCTCCCGACGGCAGAGACTTCCTTACTGATCATCCCTTTTGGGCCTTACAGAAGCTCCTTAGTGACGGGAGTTTTTATTACAGCCTAGATTTCAACCTCACGGATCGACTGCAAACCCGGTGAGCCAAAGATAAAGAGCCGTTCAAGAGGCCTAGCTGACGCTCCACTAGTTGTGACAAGTCGACAGCTTTCGATATCGAGACACTTGATGAAGATATGCTATGGAACTCCTACATGATTAACCCTCTTCTCATGCTAAGAAAGCACCTGGCACCCCTCGAGAGGCAACGCCTTGATTCATCTCAAATCTTGACGTGCGTCATAAGAGGGTTTGCCAGCACCCTCACGATACCTGCTTCTCTTCCCGTCCTCCCTCGCGTACGCAGCAATCTTCCGTCTATATTAACCATAATCTCTCGTCAATCATCTCGACGTGCAGGCACGAGGTTCAATTCCAGGGGAATGGATGATGATGGGAACGTTTCCAATTTTGTGGAAACCGAAGTTATATTCTGGAGTCCTCCGGGCATCGCCTTCTCCTACGTTCAGGTTCGCGGTTCGGTGCCTATATTCTGGGAACAAACTACTGGATTTCTTCCAGGACAGCAGAAGATCGAAATAACACGCTCGACGGAAGCAACAAGGCACGCTTTCCGTAAACATTTTGAGGCTCTCCAGCTGGAGTATGGAGCAGTCCATGTCGTCAATCTCCTCAGTCCGCTCAAAACTGGAGAGGCAGAGCTGTCTGCAAGGTTCCGTGAGCACATCGCAGAGACCTTCGGACCAAAAAACGCTGCCAACCTGCCGGCAGAACACAATCTCGTACGACTGACCGAGTTCGATTTCAACGCGGAATCTCAAGGTCCACTAGGTTATGCTGCCGGTGATCAAATCAGGCATGAGCTTATAAATTCATCGAATGGCTTCGCATACTTCTTGTCCGACGATTCTGGTGTGGGGAGCTCCACGTATGAGGGAAGGAGAGGAACGTCCTCGGTGGCCCTGCAGCAGGAGGGCATCTTCCGGACGAACTGTCTAGACTGCCTTGACAGGACCAATCTTGTACAATCCATTATTAGCTCGATGGCCCTTGAATCGTTCATTTTTCAGCAGGGAGGAAAGATGAGCTCGGATGTTCAAATACGACACTCAACTCTATGGGCTGACAATGGTGACGCGTTGTCGAAAATTTATGCTGGTACTGGTGCTCTCAAGAGTTCTTTTACTCGACATGGCAAAATGTCACTCGCAGGAGCGCTTGCAGACGCGCGCAAAAGTGCCGCGCGGCTATACGTCAGCAACTTTAACGATAAGGCAAGGCAAAAGACGATTGACCTGCTTTTGGGACGACTGGCAAATCAAACGCCTGTCCCTCTCTACGATCCGATAAATGACATGGTATCCGAGGAGTTGAGTCGCCATACATCAGAATATTCCTTCACTAAGTCAATAAAGATATGGGTTGGCACTTTCAACGTAAATGGACGCAAGGAGGGCCCGGATTGTGACCTCGCACCTTGGCTGTTTCCTGAATCCGACCAGCATGACGATGATGACGACCCGACTGTCTTCGCAGTCGGATTCCAGGAAATTGTGGAGCTCAGCCCTCAACAGATTATGTCCACTGATCCCAGTACACGCAAGGTGTGGGAACAAGCCGTGGGCAGCTGTTTGAATAGCCGACCAACGTCGAGAGGGAGTGGGAAATATGTACTGCTGCGGAGTGGCCAGCTTGTCGGAGCCGCTCTTCTGATCTATGTGAGAGAAGAAGCTCTTGCGGAGATTAAGAACGTTGAAGGGGGCGTTGTAAAGGTAGGTTAACTGATCTCTATTCTACCTGTATATTATATTATATGGTTACTGACTAACTTGCAAAGACGGGTCTGTCTGGCATTGCGGGTAATAAAGGCGGCTGTGCCATCCGGTTCGATTTTTCAAACACAAGGATATGTTTCATTACCGCTCATCTTGCAGCTGGATTTGCAAATTACGATGAGAGGAATAGCGACTATGAGACTATACGACACGGCCTCAGGTTCCAAAAGAATAGGTCAATAGAAGACCACGACGCCATTGTGTGGCTCGGAGACTTTAATTACCGAATTGGGCTCAGCAACCATAGAGCCAGAGAACTTATTTTAAAAGAGGACTACCGGAAGCTCTATGAAAATGACCAGGTATCGAATATGCATATGCCGACACTTTTTATCGTTCAGGTCTCCTAATAGTAGAAACAGTTGAGCCTGCAGATGATTGCCGGCGCGGCCTTCCGATTCTATTCTGAAGGCCCCATTAAGTTCCCTCCGACGTACAAATATGACATTGGAAACGACGAATACGATACTTCGTAAGCTGTCATAGCCCTTATGCCGCGTTATCTGTTAGGGTACTGACGTACTTCAAGCGACAAAGGTCGCGTTCCAGCATGGTGTGATAGAATACTGTGGAAGGGAGGAAACCTTCGCCAGACGCATTATAGTGCGGCGAACCTTAGGTTCTCTGATCATCGACCCGTCTACGCTCTTTTTGATTGCAATATCAATGTCGTTGATGAGGGTCTGAAGGATAAGATTAGGCGGAGCCTTTATGATAAGCAGCGGCCCCATTCCAGTACGCCTGCAGACATAAATAGGCCTACGGATGCAGAGAATGGTGAAGCTGTGCCACCTAGGTCAATCGCTCCTGGCCTTGCACCGGCTAGTTCGGACCATTACAAATGGTGGTTAAAAAACGGTATGTGTGTTGTCGTGTCAGCTTTCAATTAGGATACCCTTAGTTGACGGTAGAAGGTGCTCCGGTGAGGTCGGAAGTGAAGGCACCAGAAGCAGGACTGGTACCAAATATCCATCGCAGGTCTAATCCTTTCTATCCGGACAAAGCAGTCGACTGGGCGGTTTCGAAACCGCCCTCGGTAGAGAGTCGGAGGCATATATATATTGACGATATTCAGGAAAAGCCGCCGCTACCTCCAAGACGCGGGACGCGAAAGTCGCAAACCGGTGAAACTGAACCAGGTACCCCCTCGTCTGCGGGCGTGTCTTACAGTCGGAACGCACCGCCGCCGGTTCCACGAAAACCGGAGTCTTTCAGCTCTAGGCACAAAGAAGGTAGTACGCTCGCCTCAAAATCGCCCGAACCTTTGGCTGTCCATAGGATCCAGAGGTTCGGTTCCCAGTCTGCGAGGTCTCGGTCGCCAATTTCTTCCCTGCACAATCGAAAAGACTATAGGAGCCCTGAGGAAGGAAACCGAGTTTCCTCGCCTGAGGGCTCCAGATCAAGCAGACGGCTGCCTAGCAGAACCGCACGAGGTGGGGGCAGTCCAGAGGATCTGCTTGGTGATGGAGATGATAAAATCAAATGGAAATCTCTCGTTCCTTGATGAAAAATATCTGGAGCGTAACGCATCCTACGCTCGTCACCTTCTGTCGGGAAAGCCACCAGAGACATCTAGCGTTTTGAGCCGAGTAAAATGAGCCTTGGCCATTGCTGGTTCAGTTTCTAGGGAGATTTTCCCGTGGCTATGACCGACTCCTCCGAGTCCTTTCCAAAATCGTCGTACTTGGAGCTGGGTATGGTCAGTTTAGTTCCTTGGTAATTGGCGTGAATAGTGGTTTAGCACCTCAAAAGGGAACTCCGTCCAGGGACAATTCAATTCTAATAGACAGACGTGTGTGAATCGCACCTACTGGTACTTGTGACTGTACTCCGCGCCACTTGGAGTGAATGGATTTCTCGCAGAGTAGCTCCAGGGTGGATAATGGCGAAAGCATTGATTGGGCTCCTTTTTCCTTTTAAGTACCATCGTTGGAAATGCATTCTAGGATCAGCTGTCGGGCTCAAGCGACTGCGCCCCAAGACTACTGATTCGGTGGGAACGGGACTAGGGTTACCTCATACATATGCGCCATCGCGTAGCACAAACTGTATTTGCAATGACACGATTCTTTACTACCTAGGTACGGTGCTGGCATTGTCTTGGGATAGCTCAGAGCCGCAATCAATCTGATTTCTCAGAAGTAAACCTGTGAAAATTATTTATCGCGTGTAAGAAGTCAAGCTACCGGAACAAGATCCATGGCAGACTATCTGATTTGGTTCACCGTGGTATAGCTCATATTCCTCAACATGAAACGGAAATTACCAGAACTTCTCGTACTGGGAAATTTATTTGGTGGGCTTCTTCTTCTGTGCAGGCCTACCAAGCATCCACATAGTAAGCGGCCCAGGATCGGGGGGCCTCGGCCGTGGTTTTTTGGGCCCTAAAGATAAAGGAAAGAAAAAAATAACCGTAAGCATGTTTACCCAAAGGACCTTTTCTTCATTGGCTCCGTCCGGGACACGAAGCACTCGAAAGTGAAGGGGTCAGAACACACCTGCTTGCTCCAGTTTCTTTTTTGCTCCTCCACCACCGCCAGCTGGTCCCGGACCTGGCTGCGCTGTAGAGGCGTCGGTTGGAGGAGGGCCGACTTCGGATGGTTTTGGCTTCTCGGGGATGGGCCACATGTGCATTGTTATTGTCCAGTCTGGCTCAATGACAGTTTCCCAGACCTGGGGAAGAATGATATCGCCATTCGGGCCCACCAGGTCATAACGACCTTCAGCGACATGTGGTCCAATTGCGTCTATATGGACAAAAGCTTGCCGTATAAGCTCTTCCATACCCTTCAGTCGGCGCGAGAGAGTTAGAAATGCATGCAATGTCCCATACATGGCTGAAAGCTTGGGAATCTTACCTTCCAGGTACAACACAAATCAAAAGGAAAGCTGAACTTTCTTCCGACGGCATCCTTGAATTTAATAGGCCTCTTTTTCACCGGAGCGCCGCTCTTGGCGGCCGCCGCTTCTTCCGCTTCTCTCTTTGCGTTGGCAGCTGCTTCAGCAGCCTTTTTCTCTGCCTCTACCAATCCCGCTTCTTCTGCTGCTTTCCTTGCCTTGTCTGCTGCTGCTGCTGCTGCTTCTTCCCCTTCCTTTCTCAGCTTGGCGGCTTCTTCCGCAGCCTTCTTCTCTGCCTCTGCTCTCGCGAGAGCAGCAGCCACATCTGCAATCTTCTTCTCATGTGCAGCGCGTTCTTCTTTAGCGGCTTTCTCGGCTTGGGCCTTCTCGATGGCAGCTTGACGGGCTTCTCGAGCCTTCCGTTCCTCTAAAATCAAATTCTCCAGTCTTTTAATTGCCTCATCTTTTGATGCATCTCCCGGTGGCTGCATTGACTCCGCTTGAGGTGGAGAAAAATTACCGAAAAATGGGGGAACCATACCCTGAGCCGCTGAATACTGTTCTCTAAAGTTGTAGTGATTTCCTGGACCAAAAGGCACCAAATCACGGGCACCCAATGGTGGTAGTCCGTAGGGAGATGGGCCATTGGGAGGATTACGGCCCATGGGTGGCTGAGAGAGATTATGCCCATCATTTCGAGACTGGCTCTGTGCATGGCGTCCAGGACTTCCCCTCTGTCCCGAATTGTTTTCGTGAAGGAAGACAGGAGGCATGGGAGGGCCATTGGGAGGTTGAAATTGAGAATTATATGCGTAAGGGAAATGCCCATACGGTGGCTGGCCAGGTTGGTTCGGATGGGCTAGTCTTATAAGCTGATCGGACGGGGGTTGGTGGCCGCCTGGATGCATAAAGGGTGCAGTACCCGACGGATAGACGTTGTATGGGGAGGCCCGACCCTGTGGTTGTGGCCATAATCCCCTTTCTGAGTGCGTAGGAACATACGGTCCACCGTACTCGTCCGAAGAATCCGCGCTTTCGGGGGACTCTGGGGAATGGTGACGAGAACGATGGGAAAAGGAGCTTCGGTCACGTACCATGCCGCGTCTGGAAGATTGGCGATGGCCCGAGACTGAATGCGAGCCATGGATCGGGTTGCGGCTACGATTTGATGTCCTCGGCCGCGAAGCTGAATCCGAGGGTTTTAACTCGTCTGGATATGGGAGATCTCCCCACTCTTCATATCCGTCCTCTGAATCTGATGGGTGGGACACTTCTACTCCCGAAGAAGCCTCCTCGTCGGTGAACGAAGAACGGTCTGAGTCGTGGGAATTCGAACCGCCAATGGTGATATTGAACCTAGTAGCACGGCAAATATCAGTCACGGGTCTACTCAAGGATTAGTGCGACGGACAGGCATACGTCATAAGAGCTGAGAAAGAGGATATATGAGGATATATAAATGTAAAAGCAAAAGGAACTCGACCGCTTTTACCGAGGCAGGGCTAGTGGGCGGCGGATGTATCGATTGCTCGGCTGGTAAGGGAAACCGGACGAATTGGAATACTTTCGAATCAAGGAGCACATGAGGAAGCGAGGTGGAGGAGACGTGGGCTAATTATATCCGTGTGTGGCCTCTTATTCTGTCATAGGGCTACACAGGGACAGTTCGAGGAACACGAGCGTTTCTGGACCTTTTGATCACCCTTGAACACCGCACAAGAACGAGGGTATCCGTGTTTTGAGAGTCACTGGTAAATAGAATTAGAATCAAGGAAAGCCGAGCAAAGACCGCAGTTTCAAAACAAAGGTATCCGGAACTGAGGAGAAAAAGCAAAGGAGTAAAACAAATGCAAGGGAAACACTGTGGCGTTTAGGAGGAGGGGAGAGGCGCGGGTGATATATAAATGAACGAGACGAATTTCAGCCCGAACAATGACTTTAGAGAGCAAGAAAACCTACCTAAGGCTCAAGAAAAGAAACAAAGTAGGTCGATGTGACCAGTCATTGGCCGTCCTCTGTGGCTTTTCGTCGATATGATAGAGCAGGGTCGCGCGAACTGCAAGTGTTAGGCATCCTTGCCCGCTCATCTCACCCTGCTGCCCAAACGGCCCAATTAGCGCCGTGGCTCCAATTGGAGCTGTTGAAAGCCGGCGAGCGCTCCACTTTGCTAGGTACGCAGCGAATATCAGGGCCAATCCCTGTCGAAAGCTACCTAGGTAACCTGGAGGATGCCTGGGCCTTGTAATAAACTTACTGGATACATCTGCACTAGATCCTTAGGTTCCAGGCCGGGCATAATGAAGACCAACCCAGACGCTTCTGACATACACAGGATGTTTAATTTTGCCCATGGAATTTGACCACTCTCATTACAACGTATACTGACAAAATAGCTTGCTTACAGGTCACAATATATCGCCATTAGACGGCATTTCTATGCGAATCACATTTCCTTCCCCTGCCAGACACGGATGTGTACAGCGTGTTCCATCATTAATTTACCTAGTCTTATTCGCCGAAGCGATTGAGCAGCTCCTTTGCGGCTGCTAGCTCTATTTGGCCGTATTCCCATCCTCGATATTTCGAAGATCGCGAGTTGACGATGTTCTCAAGCGCCTGCAGAGCAAACTGGTGGAGTCTCTTAAGAAAGTTGGTCGAATGAACGTTATCGCGCTGTCCATTCGTAGAGTCGTGAGACTGGCCTCTCAGCAAAAGAGAAGAAACCTAGAGGGGGAAAAAGAAAAGAAAAGAAAAGAAAAAATATTAGTCAAACAGTGACGTCGGAAGAGCAAATGGCCGCTTTGGGAAAGGGTGACAGTTTTTCCGCATGCCAACATACCAAAACTAAACCATACAGACCCCTTAGGTAATCATCACAGAGCTCGACGCTCCTACAAAAGGACCGGAGCGACCGCGCCAGAAGATCATACGAAGCATCCGAGGCTGCTGAAGACGAACAAATATATAGCAATTCACCAAGGCGAGCGTGAATCTAAGTAAGCGAAGGAATCAATTCATATTCAAGAAGTCAGAGGGGCTCATCCACCATACATTCCAAGCATTAGGCGCTATCAAGAGTGACTCCTCAAGGCAGAATATGGCTTGAGAACTCATCCCTTGTGAATAGTAGAGGTCTGCAAGCTCGCACCAGGCCTCGGCATCAGTGGGGACGGCCTCTAGGAACTCTACCAAGGCAGATATAGCATCCACTGGCCTAGACATTGAGCGTAGAAGAGCAACGCGACGTTTCCGAACCGGCTATTCAAAGATAATATCAGCTTTCGACTGTCTCGTAAATGGGCATTAAACCCAGCAATGCCAACACTGACCACGTTGACCGGGTTCTCCGAGAGTATTTTTTCATATTCATGTAAACGCTCCTCTAGAGAGGAAATATCCTCCGCAATCGCTTCCTCATACAAGCCACGAAATCCCATAATCCTTTCGTTGACGGGACCGAAACGCTGGGTCAACTCATCGATGCATAAATGTGCCGATTTGTCATCGCCAGTCTGGAGGCAAGTGAGCAAAAGATGTTCGATGGTTTTGTAGTATTCCGGGTCCTCTGAAGCAGATACTGAAGCGATCAGGGGATTTATGGATGGAGTTGACCGCGAACCAAGAATGGAAGGTGTGCGTTGTGAGAACTGTAAGATAGAAGCAAAATCAGAGCTATGGATAGCATCAGACGATTGATGAGCGATGCTGCCCATATTGGAACCACTTGGCAAGTAATGGGTTGTTCCGCAGAGCTGTTTGCAAGCCAGAAGCTGCCCAGAGTCATATGCAACTGTAATTTAATGTGAGAGGAGGAACGACAGTAGCTGCTCTCTCCCGCGGTTTCTGATACGAAGACCATTACCCAAGCAGGTAATAAATAGTACCTAGGTACCTAGGTAATGATGGGGGGTCTGGGCCAGCCCAAATGGAACGGCCAATAGTCTGCTGAGATCCTCTTTCTCTGGAAAAAAGAGCTCCTTGCCATCTGAATTCAAATCCCTAATAAAAGTCCATATAGCAATTATTGCTACTACCTAAGAAGCGTACTGGTGTAGACTAATTTGTGCCCGAGTAACTAGGTAGACTGTTCGGATACCGACCGCAGGTACAGTATCACATGAACCGAACCCCATCATTGATCATCGTTCTTGACCGGCGTTTCCAAGTCCTACCCAAGTATCTCATCGAGCATCTTCAGCCCTCACCTGGTTCCGTGGTCTCCAGTGGACTGATTGGTCATATACCAGCATGCATCATTATTAATTAACAGAAACCACCGTTTTCTCGCTTCCTCGCTCGCCACCGTGAAAGTGGTCTTCTAGGTGTTCCATGCAATCGGATGTTATTCTAGCTAGTACATTACAGACCTAGGTCTACCTACGAGGGTCATATCAATACTCTCGCGTATGCGATTGATATTACTGAGGCAAACCGCTACCCTCTAACAGACATGTTTGTTTTCTGTTTTTCCTTCTCTTGCACCGCCTTTCTCCAAGCGTACTAGGAGGGGCCACGCTAACACGAGAGCCATGTAGGTTCGAGAAGTCCCTCTATGACCTGATCAAAGGTCTTCGGAATCACAGAGGAGCAGAAGATGAATATATTCAGGACTGTCTGCGAGAATGCAGGACTGAGGTCAAATCGCAAGATATGGGTACGTCATCGATTCCCAGAACATTGCATCCGATTTCTCCGACGAACTGCTGAAGTTTCGTGCTGTAGATAAGAAAGCAACCGCTGTTCTGAAGCTCATATACCTGGAGATGTTTGGCTATGACATGTCATGGGCGGCTTTCCACGTGCTAGAGGTCATGTCGTCCTCAAAATATTTACAGAAAAGAGTCGGGTACGCAGGCGCGGCTCAGAGCTTTCGACCAGACACTGAAGTACTGATGTTGGCTACAAATTTGTTAAAGAAGGTTCTTCAGATTGAATGCCTTGCATACGTCTTTACTGTAGCTAACAGCTTGATAGGACATAACATCTTCCAACATCCTTAATATGTCCCTGCCTCTTGTCACACTCCCACACATTATCAGCCCTTCGCTTGCAATGTCATTGCTCCCAGACATCCTAGCGCGCCTTTCACACACTCATGCCGCCACTCGGAAGAAAGCGATTGTATCACTTTATAGACTAGCTTTGGTTTATCCTGACGCACTTAAGCTAGCCTGGCCGAGGATTAAAGATCGCCTTATGGACGACCAAGAAGATGGAAGCGTAACGACAACGGTCATCAACGTCGTCTGTGAACTTGGGTGGAGAAGGCCAAGCGATTTCCTCCCCCTTGCGCCGCGATTTTTCGATTTACTTGTTGAGGGAGGAAATAATTGGATGGCTATAAAAATAATAAAACTTGTTTGTCTCATCTTCTATCCTTGCGTAGGCCGCGCTGATTTCTTTAGTTTGCAACCTTGACGTTGGTCGAACCACGTTTAGTCCGGAAGCTACTGCGGCCATTGACAAATATAATACAGACTACAACTGCTATGTCTCTACTTTACGAATGTATCAACGGTATTATCCAGGGGGGCATTCTGGACGGTGACGAGAGTTTCCGAGAAAAGGATGAAATCGCCAGCCTATGTGTCGGGAAGCTTCGAGGGATGATTGTTATGGATGCTGATCCGAATTGTGAGTGTTGTCCGAGTTGGATTTCTTATCAAGACTGACGACGAGACGTAGTGAAGTACGTCGCGCTCCTTGCGTTCAACCGTATCGTGACGTCGCATCCCACACTGGTATCCATGCAGCAAGACGTGATAACAGATTGCTTGGATGATGACGACATTTCGATTCGACTACAGGCGCTTGAGCTTGCAGCGGGAATGGTCACCAACGAGACACTCCAGGACGTGGTGAATCGTCTGGTTGATCAACTGCGAGGTTCTTCGCCAAGACACGAAACCCCTCTGGGCCTCGAAAATAAGGATCTGGTTGGGCTGTACGGGCAAATAGGTGGTAACAACCCAGACGAATCGACTGAGCCACAGCGACAGACTTATAATTCGCTTCCATTGCCAGACGACTACCGGATAGAAGTTCTCCATCGAATCTTGGATATTTGTTCACGTAAAAACTACTCGGAATTACCTGATTTCCAATGGTATATCGACGTCCTCGTACAATTGGTTGCTCTCTTGCCTCAAACAAATGTTCAACGGCAGTCGTCTCCGCCAACCATTCCCCGTGAAATCCCAGATGATCTCGAGGAGGACATTGCATCTAGAGTCGGATCAGAATTACGCAACGTTGCTGTTCGAGTGAAAAGCGTCCGGATGGAAGCAACAAGGGCGGCCGAGTCTTTGGTGCTCAATCGAAACAAACCAGATTCTTTTTCTACCACGGATTACAGAGTCCTAGGTCCTGTTTCCTGGGTCGTCGGCGAGTACGCGGAATTCCTTGCTTTTCCGGAACACACTCTGCGGTCACTGATTGATATTTCAAATATGTCTCTACCTACGGGGACTCTCTCTCTATATTTACAAGCCATCCCTAAAATATTCATCCGTCTTGCTTCTAGCAGCGACTCTGGAAACTCGTTCCAGAAGAATGAAGTCTTCTTTGTCTTGATGCGAATCATAGAGTTCCTCGAAGCATTATCTGTCCACCCTGATTTGGACATACAAGAAAGATCCATCGAATTTCTTGAAATACTACGACTAACAGCGGAGGCTTTGCATTCGGCAAATTTTCAACCGGGAGACATGCCGATTTTATTATCATCCGTCATACCAAGCTTGTTCTCTGGGCTGGAGCTCAATCCAGTCGCTTTCAGCGCACAGAGAAAGGTCCCTTTACCTGAAACCCTGGTTCTAGAGCGGCCCTTGAATACCAGTCTTTCTGGACTCTTCGGAAGTCACTATTGCTGGCTCAACGAATTAAAAGGTAAGGAAAGTTTCCATGACTACTACTATTCTCGAGATGCACTGGCCCTCCATGGCCAGTTCACGGAGCACATCCAAACAGACGTGCAGCTCGATCCGTGGCAAAACATTCATGGTGGCCCAGTGGGCGAATCTGTTGCCGCAGCGAAGAGGAAGACAGAGCGCAGGGAACGCAACAGAGACGATCCGTTCTACATAGGCACAGAAGATTCGTCTGGCAGATCAACTCCATTCTACCAAGCGTTTTCCACGTCGAACGGCGAGGAGTTAGACGTTGATTCCATCCCCATTATTGACCTGACAATAAACGAGGCGAAGCAGAATGCTGCGCCATCAGTCGTCCCGGCACCTAGAAGGAAGCACTCTTCACGTTCTCCCAAAGTTGACGTTGCGGCCGACGAAACAATTGAGTATGGGGATTCGCTAGGGACATCTGCGGCTTTCGGAAACCTCGCGGAACCCAGGAGGACTAAGTCTTCCTTGCTACAAGTGGATTCGAGTGGCCTTAACCAACTTTCCTTAGACGACGAAGAAAAATCCTGCTCTGCATCGCGAAGCTCTGTCAGAAGAGACGATGACGAAGCTGATATGGCCAAAGCGATGCGTGAGATGGAAAAGGCCCGGCTGGAAATGCAGAGAGAATCGGAGCGAATACATCTACAGGGCATTCCAGCTGAGGGTACACTCATAAAGAAGAAGACCAAAAGAAATAACAAGAATCGGATAGCAGCTGGGTCGGAGAGCTTTGGCGGTGAGTCGCGCGGCTCCCAGCAACCAGCGGACTCGGGTGCCTTTAACCAAAAGAAAAGGAAAAAGAAAAAGGAGAAGGCAATTTCTCGGGACTGAATTGTCCTTGTTATTCGCAAATTGTTATGAGCAGCATTACATTAGATGGCTGTCCTTCTTCACTTTCGCTGACCACGGAGGAGCTCATGATAGGATCCAGACTTGGCAGAACCTCAGAACGGTAATAGTGATAAATGTACTGAGTATCGAATACCACACTGTTCCGATGTCAGAAAAGTAATACCTAGGTAGCCCATTCATCAAATCCCTGCTTTGATAATCAAGTAAGAACAGGAACATAGTGAGGATAGCGTACACTCGGGATCGATCAATATCTCAGATCTGTCGGAAAGGAAGTCAACACTCACTACCACCCTGTGATTTGATGCTTGCTGTTCAATTGTCGGGTGATCGTTCTGGTGAGATGTTTTATACTGTCAGGCGGCCAAAAAATGAACCTATAACAGTCCATATTTCCGGGACAATTCTCAGGAGCTCAAAAACGAGTCCCCCGCAGATAACGAACGCCAAAATAGCTATGATCCATTAGCTGTACAGATCATTTTCCAGACTCTGTGGTAAAATATTCACTACATACCAACCCAAGCTGTTGACACTGGGGGCTTGGACTTCTGCTTCTGCTTAGTTGCTGTTTGTCCCTTTCCACGTTTTGCAGCCTCCTTTCGTGCATATTTCTCATTTGCTTTCCGTTGCTGGGGTGTTTGTGCCTAGTAGAGGGTTAGAGCTGGACCAACAGGCATCAACAAGCCACTTACCATTTATGAATTGTGGCTGGGTTTCTTGGATCTAGGCCCAGAATTGTCTAACAAAGTGCTAATATTGTTGAGGTGAGTAGTGTCTAGTCAAGGAGGAAGTTTGGTCCTGTGCACGGTGTTCAGACTATAGGATTGAGAGTTGCTGTGGAAATGTCACTGTTGTGGCCACCTGTCCAACTCACAGGAATTCTCAAATGCCCTGTCAAAAAGGATCTTTGGGTACCATGTGCTTTCCCCCTCCAACCTATGTTGGGTGTTCTGTGGAGGCAATCTGGCAGCTTTGGCTGATTCCACAACACTAATGATACTGCGCGGATTTAGTTTTCTTTTTTCTTTGGCCGAAGCTTTGGTTAGACACAACAGTCAGCTGATCCAATTGGGGTAACTACTCTTGGAACTTTAACACAGCTTCTCTTCTATGAATCATCAATGGAAAATAATAATGTCGGTATGCATAAAGATGGCCTAGTGAGCACAATACTTTGGCGTGGGTATGGGCAATGCAGATTTGAGCAGAGTGCTGATGCACATCATTTTGAAAGAGCCACTAGCTAAATCTGTCCCCTCCAAGGTGTAAACACTGCGATATCGTTGCACTGAGAAATAAAATAAGTAGGTCCTGCTCCCCACGCCGTCGAAGTTCCACCGCTCCTTGAGAATTGGCGAACTCATTTCAGTATTCAGAATCCTATATTTTTGCTCTGCACTACGCTGTTTCTTTCCGAGATTCGGTACCTGATGCCGCGAATACCTACCACCTCTATTCTCCAAGCATATCAGCGAAATACTCTTTTGCCATTGCTTTTGCGGGAATGTCGCACGCTTGAATCTGCAACAAATGAGCTCCGTTGGCTACGTGATCATGCCGTGTATCTCAGCAAAAAAAATTCGGAGGGTCGAAATGTCCGTCATGGCCTTGTGTCGCCAAGATTGGTGAGTCTGTTGAGGAAAATGTGCCGAAAACGTTCCAAGGGCGTACCACTTCAGTACATTCTTGGCAATCAACCTTTTGGGGATTTAGAGGTTCTTTGCAGAACTGGTGTCCTGATTCCAAGGTCTCTCTCTCCTGCACTATATCTGATCGACGATTTTCTGATTGTTTCTGACTGTTCGGTCTAGACCGGAGACGGAATATTTTACTTTTCGCACTGCCAGATTGGTTCTCAATAGCGCTGCACAATGTGCTGTGAACACGCGGACAAGACATTTGCGTATCCTAGACCTGTGCACAGGCACAGGCTGCATATCACTCCTTCTGCATGCTTCACTTGCCTCTTACTTCTCGAGCGTATCCATTCTTGGTGTTGACATCAGTGCTAGGGCCATAGCACTAGCGAAAAGAAATCTTATGTATAACGTACATCTCGGCTTGCTATCAAAACAATCCATCTCAGACGTTCAATTTTGCCAGGGTGATGTCCTTGGTCAACAAGACAATAACGTTCCTGGGATAGAAGAACTTCTCTGCAACTACTTCTCCTTGCCCGCTTCTCTTACAGAGCTTGATACCTGTCCCCGACGGGATTTCGAATACGATATTCTTATTTCAAATCCGCCATACATATCTCCCAGGGCATTTCGGGACGGTACCACAGCGCGCAGTGTTAGATCCTTCGAACCCAAAATAGCCCTAGTACCCCCGACTCTGAGACACAAGACATCAACTGGAATTTGCCTACAGGAAGATTTGTTCTACCACCACATTGTCCCGCTGTCTTTCGGGTTATCAGCGAGGTTAACCGTACTCGAGTGCGGGGATTACGAGCAGGCTAAACGCGTAGCCATGCTTTGCAAAGCTATGGCGTACCAAAAACAGGAAGATGATTTGATCATTGAGGTGTGGAGTGCCGATGAATCATCTGGCACTACCAGTGGACTGGTGACAAATGGGCCTCATGCAGTCACCATGCGACGGCAGCCATAGTTTTTCGACTTCCTCTGGCCCCAGCGGTTCGGGTATCATTTCAAGTCTTGATCCCACCGAGGTCGTTGGAAAAGCCGAATTAAGAGGGTTAAACCATATCATTGGTTTTGAGTTGGCCTAATAGGTAAAATACTATGATGTAATTGGACGCCGAGAGGGGCCCCAAATTCGCAAACCTGGTAACGTAATCCACAAAGAGCTAATAACCTGATATGTTTTGGTCATGTGTGAGGCCTGCAGTCTTGTGAGCGCAGGTCAGGCTAGTCAGGGGTTGAGTAGTGCAGGTACAAGACAGAATAGCTATAGAATATGGAATATAGTGCACATAGGGTAAATGTAGGATAGCCTTAGTACAGAGGCTAACTGCTGGTCTTTGTAGAAGACTGCAGGAGGAGATACAAATATGCATGCACAGATTATTATTATTGTTTTTCCATTTTATAGAGCATTTTCCAATCTAAGACTATGCATGCTCTACCCTGCCCCAGAGGGGCAGGGATTTAGTTCAACTAGCTAAGGACAGGATAGGATTTGCCATAAATAAGCCCAGACGTATAGTATCTGTCTTAATATAGCCTAACAAGCCTTCCTACCCTTGCTTCGCTCAGGCGGCTTGAAGGGGTTAGGGGAGGCTGCCCATAATGCTCCTGTACAGCGGCCTATATATACATAAGTGTCAATGGAGGTTTTGCCCTAGTAAATACTAAATGCAACAAACACTGGCTATGAACAACAGCTGTGAGGCCTGCGGTCCGGCGATCGCAGGTCAGGCTAGTCAGGGGTCGAGTAGCATAGATATGTAGTAGGATAGCTACAGAATGCAGGAAGAAGTGCGCCTGAAAGGTGCGTATCAAACATGTATGCGGGAGCAGAGCCTCGGGCCCTGACAACAGCCCAGTCAGGGGCCTCACAGGTCTCAAGTAAGGGTTCAAAGTAAACCCTAATGCTACCTATTCTTTATATTTTTCTATAAACTTTGAATGGTAGCTAGATTGGTGTTACAAACCTAGCAAGACAAGGGACAATGTCAGCCTACAGAAGGACCGCGCTAATGCAAGCTGCACAATACAAAGGGAACAAACAGGTCACATGACCAAAGGGGGCTTGGCATTGGTATAAGCTTGGCATTGGTAGAAACATACCGATGGTAGAAACATACCGATGGTAGAAACATACCGATGGTAGGAACATACCAACGGTAGAACATGCTTGGGTAGGGGTCATACCATACAGAGGATCAGGTATATAAGGACACTCATTTCTGCCCATGTATTTAGTTTTAGTTCTTCATGCTTATTATCAGAATGTTACTTGAAGTATAACTTGGGACTATATTCAATTTGCCAGAACTTCTATAACAACTAGTTCTAACCCAACTAGTTGGCCTTGCTCTTCCAACTGTACCACTTTGAGTAGGAGAAGACCACAGGGACACCAGGACAGCACATGGTGCTTACAACAGAACAGCCATGCATAGCCAAGAGGGCTCAGAGATTGCAGGTGAGAGTCAACTGAATACCAAGTCTAACAGTGTACAGGTCATAGGAAGCCCAGGGTGTAACAATTGGAATATATAATTCAATTTTATTCAAAGTCTGACCATAAAATCAAGCTGGTTGTGAAGATATTCATGGTTGAAAATTATACATAGTAGGTGTGTTGTTCAGAGTCTACAGGTGAGTATGGTAGCCTATAAACATATATAAAGCTTATTAATTTATAGGGTTAGTTACTTGCTCTAATATTTTATAAAGGATTTCTTAAAGATTTATATCCTATTACACAACCTTCTTAAGACTTTTTAGAGGCTTACCCTTTTCCTTGGCGCGCTCCTGATTGCTGCACTCTGCATGAAAATTTTTCATGGGGGGTTGGTGGTGCGGGAGCGGGTGCTGACTCAGCAACCCCAATCCAATCCCAACCCTACTAAGGCTAGGGCTAGGGTTAGGGTTCAAGCAGAAGGGTCTTTATATATATATATATATATTTCTTCTCCAGGGGGTCCATCTGAATCCTAGGATGTTAAAAACAGGGAGACCAATCTAGGCATAGATTTAAAATGCATGCTATGGTGAGCTCATATCTAAGCTCTATCCAGATCCCAGGATATTAAAATGGGGAGACCCTTCTGGATCCTAAGAGGTTAAAAACAGGGAGACCAATCTAGGCATAGATTTAAAATATATGCTATGGAGCTCATATCTAAGCTACCTACCCTTTCTAGGCCTTATGGTTAGGATTCCTGCTCTATAGGATTCTAATCATCTAGTATAGAGATAGGGTGCTAGGATTCTATTCTAGAATTCTAGTATATGCACCTTTCTAGGGGGACTGAGATTTAAAAACCATCCCACCTTTCAACAAGGAGAGGACACCCCTGATATTGGGAATAGCATCCTAGAATAGAGCCTAGGATCCAATATTGGTTAGTCTCTATTTATAGAGGCAAAACTGTGATGGCTAATTGATAGGCTGGGATGCTGAAATTGGTAGCTGGAAGCTTAGCTATAAGCTAGGTGGGTAATAGCAGATTGATTGAAAAAGTATCAAAGTAAGGACTCAGCTAATAGCAGAGATCTATATCTAGGGATATATATATATATATATATTGAATAGTGGCACCTAGGTGTTACAAACCTAACAGAACAAGGGACAATGTCAGCCTACAGAGGGACTATGTGTTATGAACCTAATGAGACAAGGGACAACATCAACCTACAGAAAGATTGCACTAATGCAAGCTGCAAGAAACAAAGGAGACAAACAGGTCATGTGACCAGAAGGCTTGGCATTGGTATAAGGACTTGGCAAAGGTATAGGGTTATACTAAAGGTATAAGGTTATACTCATGATTGACAGTTATACCTAATATCAGAATGGGATATATAAGGATGCTTGTTTCTGCCTATGTATTTAGTTTTAGTTCTTTGTGCTTATTAAAGATATTAGAATGTTATTTGAAGTATAACTTGGGACTATATTCAATTTATTAGAACTTTTATAATAACTAGTTCTCACCCAACTAGTTGGCCTTACTCTTCCAATTATGCCACTTCAAGTGTGAGAAAGGATTGTCAACTAAAGGGATGTTAGGACAGTATATAGTGCATATAACAGGACAGCTATACATAGCCAAGAGGGCTCTAAGAGTGCAGGTGAGAGTCAATCAAATACTAAGTCTGATAGTGTACAGATTATAGGAAGCCTAGGGTGTAACATAATAAGCACCATCAATATAAGTCAAATTTTAGTTGATTATTTACTTCAACACTTTACTACACCCTTTAATAATGAACCATATCAACACCATATCACAGGTATTGCAGATCAGACATATGCCTACAGTTAAGGAGCTAGAAGGAATAATCAGTCAATTACAGAAACAGATCATGATATTAGAAGGATAGGCTAATGTCTAGAGGGTGAAGCTGAAGAAACCTAAACCCTTCAATAAGACCCAATCAAAGCTTTAAGGATTCCTTACACAAATAGATTAGTACCTGAGGATGGAGTAACACCATCTAACAATAAAGGCTAATAAGATTTTATTTATATTCACATACCTCACAGGACCAGCATTTGATTGGTTTAAACTAACACTAAGAGATTATATTCAGAATGAGATTATTACTGATCAGGACCCTAAGATGCAGGAGGTCTTTAGGAGTTATATAGAATTCTACTACTAATTAGAACAGACATTTAGAGACATTAATGAGTCACAAAATATAGAATGATAATTAGAACAGCTTTAATAGAATGGATTAATAGCAAGTTACACTTTACAATTCTTATAAATCATTTCATGTCTAGATTGGGATAATAATGCTTACATTCACTATTTTAAATAAGGATTAAGGCTAGAGCTTATGGAAAAGCTACTATAGTAAGATAGGCTAGAGGACCTATATAAGTACATCACTATTATAGTCAAGATTGACAATAGGCTCTACAACTTTAAATAGTGAAAAAAGAACTACAAATAGATAAGTACTGCACTAAGAAGAGATAACCACTATTAAGGGAATGATAGGAGGCAAATACAACCTAATAATTATAAATATAGAGATCCATATAGACTAAGGCTGATGGACTTAGATGCTACACACAAATAATCAGAATAGCAATACCTAATAAAAGAAATTAAATGCTTTAATTGCTGAAAGAAAGGACACATAGCAAGCACATGCCTACAAAGAGGCAACAAACAGCAATTATAAGCAATTAGAAAGGATTTGCTAGAGTATTATTATATAGCAAGAAAAGGACTACTAACACCAACATACACAAAGTATGGATATGAGAGCAGTGAAATCATATCAAACTTAATAGACAGCCATACAATGCCTGCATGACAGGACATCAGCAAGAAAGACAAGCAAGATATCTAAGAATGAGTATAAGATAAAAAAACAAAAAGGCTCATTATAGAAGCCAACAAAATGATAGCTAGCTAGAAAAATATTAGCAATAGCAACAACAAAGAATTCCTAGAAGTCCAGTAGGACAAGGATATATAATAGGACAAAATCTAGACAGAGGTAACAAATAAGCTAGAGAAACTGAAGAAAGAGGCTAGTAAGCCTGAGAGCAAGACATAAATATCTAGAACATATCCTGAAGAAAAAGAGAAATAAAAATCTGATAACAATATTAGAATAGCAACCCAAGACACATGTCCTTACAATCAAAGGGGGTGCACATATATGTGCTACTAATAATATCTAGATCATAATAAGATGCATTAGACAGCATGCTATAAGGACAATTATTTAATACACCTTAATAGGAAAGAGGGGAGTAATTATTTACTAAAGAGAAAGTATTATGAATATTTACCTAATTAGGGAATTACACTAATCATAACTAAGCAAGGATTGCATTTTAAGCTGAAGGTAAGAGTGGCAGAACAATAGGCCTAAGTAATAATTGATTCAGATGCTATAGAAAACTTTATAGACCCAACTTTCTAGAAATAACTAAACCTAGATAGAATAAGAAAGACATAACCACAAACATTATAAGGCCTTAATGGAAAGATACTTTATTAGCTTAAATTTAAGACAAGACTACTTACAGTTATGATTCACAACCATATTAAACAACTTAATTTCAATATTGCTGAACTTGGAGGATATAAGATAGTCTTAAGGATACCTTAGCTTAGGAGACATAATCCAGTAATAGACTGAAAGATAAATAAGATTTAGTTTATATGCAACTATACAAGAAAAGACTTAGCTAGATAGAGGGCAAGTACTCAAGACTAATTAGTAAATAAATATTAAGTTAAAGAGTCTAGGGCAGGCTGTAGTATATCAGCTATAAAGCTAAAGATAGACACAACCCTTTTAACAGAGAAGTAAGTTAATTAAGGATACCACTATCAGAAAAGAGACTTACCTTCAGAATATTAACTTCTAACTAGATAAGAAATGACTTAGGATATCAGGAAAAGATACCAGATCTATAAAAAGAAGCAAATATACACTATAATAAGCAAGCAATTGATATTATTAGACTATTACAAGCCATTTTAAGATTTATTTGAATAATTAAAGGAGTACCAGCTACTGGAGTATAGAAAACATAATTATAAGATATTCCTTAAGGAAGGGAAGAGACTAATGTGCAACCAGATCTATAAAATAATAGAAAGAGAGTTAAAGATACTAAAGAAGTACATCCAAATAGAGTTAATAAAAGGTGTGATTTAATCATTAAAGTCACCTACTAGATATGGAGTACTATAGGTACTAAAGAAAGATAGTATAGAGTAACTATACATCAACTATAGACTAACTAATATAATAACTATTAAGGATAAGTACCTGCT
Source organism: Byssochlamys sp. BYSS01 (assembly GCA_002242795.1). NCBI lineage: Eukaryota > Fungi > Ascomycota > Eurotiomycetes > Eurotiales > Thermoascaceae > Paecilomyces > Byssochlamys sp. BYSS01. The sequence continues at coordinate 430,504 of NIXA01000004.1, forward strand.
ACCATTAATTGCTAAGATCTAAAATAAAGTGAAAGGATTATAATAGTTCACAAAATTGGACATATGAGATGCCTACAACCAGATCCACATCATAAAAGGTGAAGAATGGAAAACCACATTCAGAATGTAGTATGGGCATTATAAATATACTATTATACCATTCAGACTCATCAATATGCCCACAACATTCCAGAGGTTTATGGATGAGAAGATACTTAAAAAGGTTAATAATACATTTATTATTGCATACCTCAATAACATCCTTATCTTTTCCAACATCTTAGATAAATATGTGAAGCATATGCCACAAGTATTAAAGGCTATACAAGATGCAAAATTAAAACTAAAGTGGATAAAATACTAATTCTATGTCTAAGACACTAAGTTTCTCAGACATCAAATTACTTTAGAAGACATCCATATAAACCTAATAAAGGTACAGACAATCTTAGAATAGCCAGTACCAACAAACATCAAAAAAGTACAATCATTTATGGGGTTTATGAACTATTACTAAGGATACATTAACTAATACTCAGCTTGAATGATTAATATTATAAAACTACTAAAAGGGAACTAAGAGTTCAAGTAGGGACCAGAGCAACAATATGTATTTAAGCACATAAAAAAGATAATTACTAAAACACCAATTTTACAGTCCTAGGACCCAGAGAAAGAACATATTATAGAAACTAACATATCCAACTATACTATGGGAATGAGACTTATACAAATGGGCAATAATAGAAAGCTATAACCCATTATATTCTACTCTAGGAAGATGATGTTAGCAGAACTAAACTATAATATTCATAATAAAGAGCTACTTGCAATTGTGACAGCATTCAAGATATAGAGAGTCTACCTAGATGGAGCAAAATACCTAATGATTATAAAAACAGATCATAAGAACTTGACATACTTTATAATAATAAAAGAGCTTACAAGACAACAAGCTAGATGGGCTGAAATGCTATCACAATACAACTTCAAAATCCAGCATTGCAAGAAAACTGAAAATAGTTAGGTAGATGCACTTAGCTAATGATTAGATTATGAGGTATATAGAAACCTACTATTACTAGCATTATTGACTATTAATGATAAGGACAATCTTACATACAACCATCACATACTAGCAACAATTAGTAAAGACCTAATTATTAATATAATTTAAATAGTAATGCAAACTAACCCACTATAAGGAATGATCTAACAATCTAACATACTAAACTATGTTATTGACAATAATAGACTTATCTACTTTTACAGACTACTCTATATGCCAGAAAGCTTATGCATTAATATAATATAAGCATATTATAATAACCCAATAAGAGGACATTTCAGAATAGAGAAAACTGCAGAATAGATTACCAGAAATTATTATTTCCTGAATATGTGATAAAAAGTATAATAGTATATTGCAAATTATGATACTTACCTTTAAGACAAGCTGGCAAGACATAAGCCTTATAGACTATTACAGTATCTAGAGACACCAACAAGACTATAATAATGAATTATAGTAGATTTCATCACTAAGTTATCAGTCTTACAAGAAAATGATATAATTATGATAGCCATCAATAAGTTGACTAAATACATTCATCTTGTATTAACAACAGAATACATTAATATAGCAGACATAGCATATCTATTTCTTAAACATATTATTTCACATCATAAAGTGCCAGAACATATCATTTTAGATAGAGATAAGCTATTTATATTAAAGTTTTAGAATATGCTAATAAACCTTATAGGAATCAACCACTACCTAACTACAGCATATCATCCACAAGCAAATAGACAGACTAAATGAATAAATCAGACTATTAAACATTACCTAAGGCACTATATAAATTATTAATAGAATGACTGGAAGTCATACCTCCTACTTACTTAATTCACATTCAATAATGCCATACATTCCAGTACAGGAGAAATGCTATTTTTCACAAACTATAGCTATAACCTATAGTTAGTTAGCAAGCCTAGACTTGTTGACATGCTAATAGAGTAAATATTAACCATATTACAGCATATTACTTAGTTGCATCACCAACTTTTAAATGACTTAGACTTTATGAATCTCTGCATATCACAATACTATAATTTATAGCACAAGGATGCACTATAACTAAAAGAGGGGAAAAAGCATTCCTCATTATATAAAATATTAAAATGAAATGACTGAGCAAAAAACTGGACCATCAGAAATTAGGACCATTCAAAATTAGATACAAAATTAGATAAGTTAACTATAAACTCCAACTTCCAGCAAGCATGAATAGGATACATTTAGTATTCCACATCTTATTATTGGAGCCAGCATCTAAATATATCTGAATAGATGACAACATTAAAATTAAAGAAGCAGATAATGAATATAAAATTGAAAAAATACTAGACATCAAGAAAATCAGAGGAAAACCATACTATTTGATAAAATGGGAAGGATACCCTACATCAGAAAACATCTGGAAATCTATTAATCACTTGATGAACTGCCAGCACCAGCTTCAGGACTTCCACTAATAAAATAATTGAAGTCCACCCAGAATGCTAATGAATTAGGAGAAGGTACTGGAACTTTTACAGATATAGCAAGCTGCTTTGATTTCTCTTGCTCCAAGATTAACTGATCTAATTCTGCAAGCTCTTCAGAGGAAGGAGGATTTTCCTCATCCATTTATTCCATCATGAAAGAATTGTGCTCCAACATTTTTGAACCTTTTCCACCAAGGAAATCCCACTGATGCTGCAGACACAACAACTTGGCAAATAGTAAAGCAGAGGTCTCTTCCACCTCACAAATTTCCTGATCAATCTTTTAGTGTGCATGATCCAGCTGCTGCCACTCACTCTCACTATGGAACTCATGCATGCACTTGTGACTGTGATGAGTACACTCAGTACAGTTTTTATTCCTTAAATTCATTATGCAATCATGTTTATTTTAAAGACAGAATTTGCAAGGGACTGTCACAGGAAATCCTATTGTTATGATTTCCTAACTTTGATGCAAATGATTAGTCATGCACTTAGATGACATAGTACAACATTTTGAAAGGAAGTTTTGTCCAACATAAAACACAGGGAACACTCACTATTTATTGTTGAGGACAACAATCCTGAAAGGGGGGAATGATGTTACAAACCTAACAAGACAAGGGACAATGTCAACCTACAGAAAGATTGCACTAATGCAAGCTGTGAGAAATAAAGGAGACAAACAGGTCACATGATCAGAAGGCTTGGCATTGGTAGGAGACTTGGCAAAGGTATAGGGTTATACCAAAGACTAATGATTATACCTAACATCAGGATAGGGTATATAAGGACACTCATTTCCACCTATATATCTAATTTAGTTCTTCATGCTCTTTAACCATAAGTTACTTGAAGTATAACTTAGGATTATATTCAATTTATTAGAACTTCTATAACAACTAGTTCTCACCTAATTAGTTGACCTTACTCTTCTAATTATACTACTTTAAATAGTGACAATTATAGAGATGTTAGAATGACATATAGTATATATAATAAGACAGCTATACATAGCTAAAAGGGCTTAGAGATTACAGATCAGAATTAACTAAATATTAAGTCTAATAATGTATAGGTTATAGGAAGCCTAGAGCATAATATAAAAAGGATTAATATAAGTTAAATTTTAGTTGACTATTTACTTCAATACTTCAACACACCCCACAAAAATGATTAATGTTGCAATTATATTATAGGTATTATAGACTGGATATATACCCACAACTAGAGAGCTGAAGGAAATAATCAATTAGTTATAGGAGTAGATCATAATATTAGAAGGACAAGCTAATATTTAGAAAGTGAAGCTAAAAAAATCTAAATCCTTTAACAGGATCTGATCAAAACTTTAAGGTTTCCTCATATAAATAGATTAGTACTTAAGGATGGAGCAATATTATCTAATAATAGAGGCTAATAAGATCCTATTTATATTCACATACCTTATAGGACTAATATTTAATTGGTTTAAACTAATACTAAAAGACTATATGTGATATAAGACTACTATTAATCAAGACCCTAAGATGCAGGAGATCTTTAGGAGTTATATAGAATTCTATTATTAATTAGAACAGATATTTAGAGACATTAAGAGTCATGAAATGCAGAAAGGGAGTTAAAACAACTTTAATAGAGTGGATTAGCAGTAAGTTACACTTTATAATTCTTATAGATCATCTCACACTTAGACTAAAATAATGATGCATACATTCACTACTTTAAATAAGGATTAAAGCTAGAGCTTATAAAAAAGCTACTACAGCAGAATAGGCTAGAGGACCTATATAAGTATATTATTATTATAGTTAAGATTGATAACTAACTCTATGACTTCAAATAATAGAAGCAAAATTATAAATGGATTAGTATAATATTATAAAGAAATAACCACTATTAAGGTAATAATAGGAGGCAAGCATAATTAAGAATCTTAGAATATTAAGACCCCTATAGGCTGAGACTAATAGATTTAGATGCCACAAACAAACAACCTAGATAGAGGTGCCTAATAAAAGAGATTAAATGCTTTAACTATAGAAGAAAGAGATATATAACAAGCACATGCCTATAGAAAAAGAATCCTAAATAATAACTATAAGTAACTAGAGAAGACTTATTAGAGTATTATTATATAGTAGAAGAAGGACTACTAATACCCACATATATTAAGTATAGGTATAAGAGCAGTAAAATTATATCAAACTTAATAGATAGTCATATAATACCTACATAATCAGATACCAGTAAAAAATCAGATAAATAGAATATCTAAAAAAGAGCATAAAATAAAGAAATAAAGAAGCTTATTACAGAAGCTAATATAATAATAATAGATTAGAAGCACATCTGCAGCAGTAGTAATAAGTTTCTAGAAGTCTAATAGAACAAGAATATATAATGAGATAATATCTAAATAGAAGTAATAGATAAGCTAGAAAAACTAAAAAAAGAGACTAATAAGTCTAAGACTAAGATATAAATGTCTAGAACATATCCTAAAAATAAAGAGAAGCAAAATCCTAATAATGATAATAGAATAATAACCTATGACATATACTCTTATAACTAAAAGGGATACATATATATATGCTATAGATAACATCTAGACTATAGAAAGATGTATTAGACTATATATTATAAAGATAATTGCTTAATACATTTTAGTAAAAAAGAGGGAAGTAATTATTTGTTAAGAAAGAAGCATTATAAATGTTTATCTAATTAAGAAATTATATTAACTGTAATTAAGTAAGGACTATATTTTAAATTAAAGGTAAGAGTGATAGGATAATAGGCTTAAGTAATAATTGACTTAGATATTATAAGAAACTTTATGGATCTAATCTTTTAGAAATAGTTAGATATTATTAGAATAAGAAAAGCATAATTACAAGTATTATAAGGCCTTAATAGAGAAATACTCTATCAGCTTAAACTTAAAACTAAACTACTTATAATTATGATTTGCAATTATATTGAACAACTTAATTTCAATATTGCTGAACTTAAAGAATATAAGATAGTTTTAGAGATATCTTAGTTTAGAAGACATGACCTAGCAATTAACTAAAAGATAAATAATATTTAGTTTATAAAATGTAACTATATAAGACAAGACTTAGCTAGACAGAAGGCAAGTACTCTAAACTAATTAGTAAATAGATATAGAGTTAAAAAGTTTAAAATAGGCTGCAGCATACTAACTATAATATTAAAGATAGATATAACCCTTTCAATAATAAAATAAGTTGATTAAGGATATCACTATCAAAAAAGAGACTTACCTCTAGAATATTGACTTCTAATCAAATAAGAAATAACTAAGAATATTAAAAAAAGATGCTAGATCTATAAAGAAAAGCAGATATATGCTACAACAAGCAAAAAAGTAATATTATTAGATTATTACAAACTATTTCAAGAACTATTCAACTAGCTGAAAGAATATCAGCTATCAGAATATAGCAAATATAATCATAAGATACTCCTTAAGAAAGGGAAGAGACTAATATATAATTAGATCTATAGAATGACTGAAAAGGAATTATAAATACTTAAGGAATACATCTAAACCAAACTAGTAAAAAGCATAATTAGACCTTTAAAATTATCAGCAGGATATGGAGTACTATAGATACTAAAAAAGGATAATATATTAAGATTATACATCAACTACAGGCCACTTAATGTAATCATAAATAAAGATAAATATCCATTACCTTTAATTACAGAAATCCAAGATAAAGTGAAAGGATCATAATAGTTCACTAAACTTAATGTATAAGATGCTTATAATTAGATTTAAATTATAAAAGGTAAAGAATGAAAGACTATATTTAGAATGCAGTATAGATATTGTAAATATATAATTATACTATTTAAACTCACTAATACACCCATAATATTCCAAAGATTTATAGATACAGAGATACTCAATAAGATTAATAATATGTTTATCATTATATATCTTAATAATATCCTCATCTTCTCTAACATATTGAAAGAACATATTCAATATGTATCATAAGTCTTAAAAGTAGTATAAGATGCCAAACTAAAGCTTAAATAGATGAAATGCTAATTCCATATCTAAGATACTGAGTTTCTTAGACACTAAATTACTTTAGAAGGCATTTATATGGATTTAGTTAAGGTATAGATAATCTTAAAATAGCTAGTACTAACAAACATTAAAGATATACAACAATTTATAGGATTTATAAACTATTATTAAGGATATATTAACTAATACTTATAATATATAATTAACATCACAACACTACTAAAAGGATTACAAGAATTCAAATGAAAACAGACATAGTAAGAAGCATTTAAAGAAATTAAGAAAAAAGTGACTGAAGTACTAATCTTAAAATTGTAAGACCTAGAAAAAGAATATACTATAAAAGCTAATATATTAGATTATATTATTAGTATAAGTCTCATATAAACTAGAAATAATAGGAAAATATAACCTATTATATTCTACTTTAGAAAGATGATTCCAGCTAAGTTAAACTATAATATCTATAATAAAGAATTACTTACAATTATAATAGCATTTAAGATATGGAGAGTCTACTTAAATAAAGTAAAGCATCTAATAATTATTAAAATAGATTATAAGAACTTAACATACTTCACAATTATAAAAGAACTTATAAGATGACAAGCCAGATGGGCAGAAATACTTTTATAATATAATTTCAAGATTCAGCACTATAAAGGTATTAAAAATAGTTAAGTAGACACTTTTAGTCAATAACTAGACTATAAGATATATAGGAATCCATTATTATCAGCACTACTAACTATTAATGATGAGAATAACCTTATATATAATTACTAAACTCTTATAGCAATTAATGAAGACCTAATTATTAATATAATTTATATTATAATGCAGATAGATCTGCTATAAAGAATGATTTAATAATTAAATACACCAAACTACATTATTAACAATAATAGACTAATTTACTTTTATAGACTACTCTATGTACCAGAAAACTTGTATACAAATATAATATAAGCATATTATGACAACCTAATATAAGGATATTTTAGAATTAAGAAGATCATAAAGCAAATTACCAGAAACTATTATTTCTTAAATATGTGATGCAAAGTATAATAATATATTATAAACTATAATACTTATCTTTAAGATAAATTAGCAAGATATAAGCTCTATAGACTATTATAATACTTAGAAATACTAACACAATCATAGTAATAGATTATAGTTAACTTTATTATAAAACTACTAATCTTATAAGAAAATAATATAATTATAGTACTTACAGACAGGTTAATTAAATACACCCACCTTATACTAATAATAGAACATATTAACACTATAGATATAACATATTTATTTCTTAAACATATTATTGCACACTATAGAGTATCAGAATGTATCACTTTAGATTAAGACAAACTATTTATATTAAAATTCTGGAACACACTTATAAATATTATAGGAATTGACCATCACTTAATTATAGCATATCATCCACAAATAAATAGATAGACTAAATAAACTAATTAGACTATTAAACATTACTTATATCACTATATAAACTACTAATAGAATGATTAGAAATTGTATCTATCTCTTATATAATTTGCCTATAATAATACTATACACTTAAGCATAGGAGAAACACCATTTTTTATAGATTATAGTTATAATCTATAGTTAGTTAATAAGCCTAAACTTATTAATATATTAATTAAATAAACATCTATTATGCTTATATATTATTTAGTTATATTACCAACTTTTAAATGACTTAGATTTTGTGAATCTTTATATGTCACAATACTATAATTTATAGTATAAGGATGCACTGCAATTAAAAGAGGGGGGAAAAGCATTCCTTATTATATAAAATATTAAAATAAAATGATTAAGTAAGAAATTGGACTACTAGAAACTAGAACCATTTAAAATTAGATATAAAATTAGACTAGTTAATTACAAACTCCAACTATTAATAAGTATAAATAGAATACACCTAATATTCCATATCTTATTATTAGAACCTGCACCAGAACACATTTAAATAGATAACAACATTAAAATTAAAGAATTAGATAATGAATACAAAGTTGAAAAGATACTAGATATTAAGAGAGTCAGAGGGAAACCATACTACTTAATAAAATAAGAAGGATATCCTATATTAAAAAACATTTAGGAACCTATTGACCATCTAATAAACTGCCAGCACCAGCTTCAGGCCTTCTATCAACAAATTGATTAAAGTCCACCCAGAATGCTAACAAATTAAGTGAGGGGGCAGGGGCCTCTATGGATGCAGCAAGCTATTTTGACCTTTCTTGCTCTAAGATTAGTATAGTTTTTATTCTTTAAGTTCATCATGTAATTGTGCCTATTCTAAAGATAAAATTTACAAGGAACTGTTGTAAGAAAACTAGCCTTTATTATTTCTTGACTCTACTAAGATTGATTAGTCATACACCTTGATGATATAATACAACATTTTCAGAAGGAGGTTTTGTTTAATATAAAATTAAGAGAACACAGGGAACACTCACTATTTATTATTAAGGATGACAATCCTAGGAGGGGGAATGATGTTATAAACCTAATAGAATAAGGGATAATATCAGCCTATAAAGGGACTATGCTAATACAAGCTGCATAATACAAAGGAGACAAACAGATTATATAATCCAGAAGGCTTAGCATTAGTAGGAGACTTGATAAAGGTATAGGATTATATTAAAGGTATAGGGTTATACTGAAGGTATAGGGTTATATTAAAGATTGATGATTATACCTAATATCAGAATAGGATATATAAGGACACTCATTTCTACCTATATATCTAGTTTAGTTCTTCATGCTCTTTAACTATAAGTTACTTGAAGTATAACTTAAGATTATATTTGATTTATTAGAACTTCTATAACAACTAGTTCTTACCCAACTAGTTGTTGGCCTTACTCTTCTGACTATACTACTTTAAATAGTGATGATCACAGGAATACTAGAATAGTGTATAGTGCATATAACAGGATAGCTATGCATAGTTAAGAGGGCTTAGAGATTGCAGATCAGAATCAACCAGATACCAAGTCTAATAGTGTATAGGTCATAGAAAGCCCAGGGCATAACATTAGGCCAGGATCCTGAAAATGTCTAGCTCCAACTAATAGCAGAAGTCTATATTCAGGAATATCCTTAGGGATATCTAATAGTAGCACCTAGGCTGGAAACCCTGAAAATGTCTAGTACTAGAAAACATCAATCTAGCTTAAGAGGATAGTAGCACCTAGGCTGGAAACCCTGAAAATGTCTAGTACTAGAAATCATCAATCTAGCTTAAGAGGATAGTAGCAGTAGTTGGTTGGTATAGGTGTATGTACATAAATATATACTAGCTTAAGGTATATTCCTATTTGGACTGAGCAGGCTCTATTCCTTCCCTTATTCCTATCCTCTTTATGAGATTTTACATCTGGGCTTATCTATAGCAAATCCCATCCTGTCCTTAGTTAGTTGAACTAAATCCCTGTCCCTTTAGGGCAGGATAGAGCATGCATAGTCTTAGACTGGAAAATGCTCTCTAAAATGGAAGAAGAATAATAATAATAAGACTTTTTAGAGTAAGAAACACAAATAGAATCACTCTATTATGTAAAATATAACTTATTAGTTAGCTTTTTAATAGTTTAAGAATCTACTTATATCTAGATCTTTCCTTTAGTAATCTTATATCTCTTAACTATTTATAATTAAGATTGATGCTTTAAAATAGGCTTTTAAATATATACTGTATATAGAGTGTCACTTAGGGCAGGTTGGTGCAGGTTTTTTTATTCTTCATCCCACCCACTGCAGGTTCAGGTTGCTTTTTTCCAACCTATACTGAACCCTAACCCACTGCAGGTTGGTGTGGGTTAACCCAAAAAAACCCATTTCTAGCCTAGCTAGGCTGAATATGGTAAGTCATGTAACCAACCATACCTTAATAGGCTAGCTGAGGGTTGGGTTAGGGTTAGATTAGGGTTGGGTTTTTTAACCCACATCTATCTGCAATCCTTTACCAAATATTACACCCTAGGCTTTCTATGACCTATATGCTGTTAGACTTGTATTTGGTTGATTCTGATCTGCAATCTCTAAGCCCTCTTAGCTCTGCATGGCTGTTCTGTTATATGCACCACACACTGTCCTGACATCCCTATAATCTCTCACTTAAAGTAGTACAGTTAGAAGAGTAAGACTAACTAGTCAGGTGTTATGCCCTGGGCTTCCTATAACCTGTATGCTGTTAGACTTGGTATTCAGTTGATTCTGATCAGCAATCTCTAAGCCCTTCTGGCTTTGTATGGCTGTCCTGTTATATGCATCATATGCTGTCCTGATGTCCCTGTGGTCTCTTACTTGAAGTGGTATGATTGAAAGAGTAAGGCCAACTAGTTGTTATAAACCTAATAGATAAGAGATAATGTCAGCCTATAGAAGGACAGCACTAATGCAAGCTGCACAATACAAAAAAAAACAAATAGGTCATATGACTAAGAGGCTTAGTATTAGTATAGGCTTGGCATTAGTATGATTATACCAACAATAGGGGCATACTGATGGTAGGACATATTCAGATAGAGATCATACTCACATACTGCTAATCACTATCATACCCATATAACAGGATTGGATATATAAGGACACTCATTTCCACCTATATATTTAGTTTAGTTCTTCATGCTCAATATCAGAATGTTACTTAAAGTATAACTTGGGATTATATTTGATTTATCAGAACTTCTATAATAACTAGTTCTAATTCAACTAGTTAGCCTTACTCTTCTAACTATACTACTTCAAGTAGTGAAAATTATAGGAATATTAGGATAGTGTATAGTACATATAATAGGACAGCTATACATAGCTAAAAAAGCTTAAAGATTACAGATTAGAATCAACTAAATACCAAATCTAATAGTATATAGGTTATAGAAAGCTTAGGATATAACATATTAAATACTATTAACATAAATTAAATTTTAGTTGACTATTTACTTCAATACTTTAATATATCCTGTGAGAATAATTCATATTATAATTATATTATAGGTACTATAGACTGGACCTGTATCTATAGTTAGAAAGCTAAAGAAGATAGTCAATCACCTATATAAATAGATCATAGTGTTGAAAGAGTGAACCAATATTCAGGAAGTGAAGCTGAAGAAATCTAAATCCTTTAATAAGATCTGATTAAAGCTTTAAGGTTTTCTCACATAAATGAATTAGTATTTAAGGATGGAATAATACTACATTATAACAGAAGTTAATAAGATTCTATTTACATTCATGTACCTTACAGGATCAGTATTTAATTAGTTTAAGCTAATGCTAAAAGATTATATGCAAAATAAGGCTATCACTAACTAAGACCTAGAGATATAGGAGATCTTTAGAAGCTACACTAAGTTTCACTAACAATTAGAATAGACATTTAGAGATATTAATGAGTTATAAAATATAGAATGAGAACTGGAGCAACTTCAGTAAAATAGATTAGCAGTAAGTTATGCTTTATAATTTCTACAAATCATTTCACACTTAGACTAGAATAATGATGTATTTATTCACTACTTTAAATAAGGACTGAAGCTAAAGCTTATAGAGAAGCTACTATAGTAAGATAGGCTAGAGAACCTATATGAATATATTATTATTATAGTTAAGATTGATAACAGACTATATGACTTTAAGCAATAAAAGCAAATTGCAAATAGATTAGTACTACACTAAAGAGAAATAACCACTATTAAAGTAATAATAGGAGGCAAGTATAGCTAAGGAGTCTAGGATATAAAGATTCTTATAGATTAAGACTAATAGATCTAGATGTTATAAATGAATGATCTAAATAACTATAAAAGAAATTGAGTGCTTTAATTGTTGAAAGAAGGGGCACATAATAAGTATATGCCTATAAAGAAAGGACCCTAGATAATAATTGTAAGCAATTAGAGAAGACTTGCCAAAATAATATTATATAGTAAAAAAAAGACTGCCAATACCTGTATACATTAAATATAGGTATGAAAGCAGTAAAGTCATATCAAACTTAATAGATAATTATATAATGCCTATATGGCTAGATGTCAGCAAGAAACAAGATAAATAAGATATCTAAAAAAGAGTATAAGATGAAGAAATAAAGAAGCTCATTATAGAAGCTAATACAATAATAGCTAATTGGAAGAATATTAGCAGTAATAATAACAAATTTCTAAAAGTCTAGTATGATAAGAATATACAATAGGATAATATCCAGATAAAAGCAACAGATAAATTAGAGAAACTAAAAAAAGAGGTCAGTAAGCCTGAGATTAAGATATAAATATCCAGAATATATTCTGAAGAAAAAGAAAAAGAAAATTCTAATAATAATAACAGAATAGCAACCTGTAACATATACCCTTATAATTAAAGGAGGTGTATATATATGTACTACTAATAATATCTAGATCATAAAAAGATGCATTAGATTGTATGCTATAAAGATAATTGCTTAATACACCTTAGCAGGAAAGAGAGAAGCAATTATTTACTAAAAAAGAAATATTATAAATGTTTACTTAATTAGGGAATCATGCTAGCTGTAATTAAGTAAGGATTATATTTTAAACTAAAGGCTAAAGTAGCAGGATAACAAGCTAGAGTAATAATTAACTTAAATGCTATAGGAAACTTTATAAATCCAATCTTTTAAAAATAGTTAGGTATTGCTAGAATAAGAAAGACATAATTATAAGCCTTATAAGGCCTTAATAGAGAGATACTCTATCAACTTAAATATAAGACTAGACTACTTACAATTATGATTTGCAACCATATCAAATAACTTAATTTTGATATCACCAAACTTAAAGGATATAAGATAGTTTTAAGGATACCTTAGCTCAGGAAATATAATCTAGTAATTAACTAAAAGACAAATAAGATCTAATTTATAAAATATAACTATATAAGACAAGACTTAGCCAGACAGAAAGCAGATACTCTAAACTAATTAGTGAATAAGCATTAAGTTAAAGAACCTAAAGTAGGCTATAATATATTAGCTACAATACTAAAGACAGATACAACCCTTTTAATAATAAGAAAAGTTGATTAAGGACACTATTAATAAGATAAAGACATACCTCTAGAATATTAACCTTTCACTAGACAAGAAATGACTAAAGATATTAAGGAGAAATATTACACCTATAAAAAGAAACAAATATGTGCTGTAATAAAAGAGAAAGTAATACTGCTAGACTATTATAAAGCATTTTAAGAATTATTTAATAAACTAAAGGAATACTTAAGGAATATATCTGCACTAAGCTACTAAAAGGCATAATTAGACCTTCAAAATCATTAGTAGGACATAGCATACTATGGATATCAAAAAAAGATATACATCAACTATCAACCACTTAATATAATCATAAAAAAGGACAAATATCCACTACCATTAATCATAGAGATCTAAGATAAAGTGAAAGAATTATAATAGTTCACTAAACTGAATATATAAGATGCCTACAATCAGATCTGCATCATAAAAGGCAAAGAATGGAAAACTATATTTAGAATATAATATAGATACTACAAATATATAATTATGCTGTTTGAACTCACTAATGCATCAGCAACATTCCAGAGGTTTATAGATATAGAGATATCTACTTAGTAAGGTTAATAATATATTTATCATCACATATCTTAACAACATTCTCATCTTCTCTAATATTTTAAATAAACATATATAACATGTGCTACAGATCTTGAAAGTAATATAAGATATAAAGTTGAAGCTAAAGTGGACAAAATACTAATTCTATATTTAAGATACTAAGTTTTTCAGATACTAGATTATTTTAGAAGGCATCCACATGAATCTAGTTAAGGTATAGACAATCTTAGAATAGCTAATACCAATAAATATTAAAGATATTTAATAATTTATAGGATTTGTAAATTATTACTAGGGATATATTGACTGATATTTATAGCAAATAATTAACATTACAGAACTACTAAAAGGAGCATAAAAATTCAAATAGAAATAGACATAGCAAAACACCTTTAAAGGAATTAAAAAGAAGGTAACTAAGGTACTAGTCTTAAAACTATAAGACCTAAAGAAAGAATATACTATAAAAGCTAACATATCAGATTATATTATTAATATAAGACTCATATAAATTAGAGATAATAAGAAATTATAACCTATTATATTCTATTCTAGGAAGATGACTCTAGCTGAACTAAACTATAATATTCACAATAAAGAATTACTTACAATTATGACAGCATTCAAAATATGGAGAGTATACTTAAATGGAGTAAAGCATCTAATAATTATTAAAATAGACCATAAAAACTTAACATATTTTACAATAATCAAAGAACTTACAAGATGATAAGCTAGATGGGTAGAAACACTTTTATAATATAATTTTAAGATCCAATACTATAAAGGCATTAAGAATAATTAAATAGATATTCTTAGTTGATGACTAGACTATAAGACACAGAAATCCACTATTATCAGCATTATTAACTATTGATAATAAAAACAATCTTATATATAATCACCAAATCCTTATAGTAACCAGCAATAAAGACTTAATTATTAATATAATTTATATAATAATATAGACAGACTTGCTATAGGGAATGATTTAATAGTTAAACACACTAAATTATATTATTAATAATAATAGACTTATCTACTTTTACAGACTAATCTATATACTAGAAAACTTATACACTGATATAATATAAGCATATTATAATAATCTAATATAAGGACATTTCAGAACTAAGAAAACTATAGAATAAATTGTCAGAAATTACTACTTTCTAAACATATGAAGAAAAGTACAATAATACATTACTAATTATGATACTTATTTTTAGAATAAGTCAGTAAGACATAAGCTATATAAACTATTACAACATCTAGAGATGCCAACATAATCATAATAATAAATTATAGTTAATTTCATTACCAAACTACTAATCTCACAAGGATATAATATGATCTTGGTAATAATAGATAGGTTAACTAAATATATTCATCTAATACTAATATCTGAATACATTAATATTGCTGATATAGCATACCTATTTCTTAAATATATTATTATATATCATAGAGTACTAGAACATATCATTTCTAATCAAGATAAACTATTCACATCAAAGTTTTGGAATATGCTTATAAATATTATAGGAATTAACCATTATTTAACTATAGTATACCATCTGCAAGCAAATAAATAGATTAAATAAATAAATTAGATTATTAAGCATTATCTATATTACTATGTAAACTACTAATAGAATGATTAGAAGTCATATCTTCCACTTATATAATTTGTTTATAATAATGCCATATACTTAAGTATAGGAGAAATGCTATTTTTTGTAAACTATAACTATAATCTATAGTTAGTTAGTGAGTCTAGACTCCTTAATATATTAGTTAAACAAGCATCTATTATACTATAATATATTATTCAGTTACATTATCAGCTTTTAAATAACTTAGACTTTATGAACCTTCAAATATCATAATACTATAATTTGCAGCATAAAGACACACCACAACTAAAAAAGAGGGGAAAAGCATTCCTTATTACACAAAATATTAAAATAAAATAATCAAGTAAGAAATTGGACCATCAGAAATTAGGACCATTTAAAATCAGATATAAGATTGAATAAGTTAACTACAAACTTCAACTACTAATAAGCATGAATAGAATATATTTAATCTTCCACATTTCATTATTAGAACTGGCATCAGAACACATTCAAATAGATAATAATATTAAAATTAAAGAAATAGATAATAAATATGAAGTAGAAAGGATACTAGACATTAAGAGAGTCAGAAAAAAACCATATTACTTAGTGAAATGGGAAGGGTACCCTACATCAGAAAACATCTGGAAACCTATCAACCATTTAACAAACTGCCAGCACCAGCTTCAGGACTTCCACCAACAAACTCATCAAAGTCTGCCCAGAACACCAACAAATTAGACAAAAGGAATAGACAACTTCACACACTTTACCATTTTGCAATATTTCATTATACTGCCAAAATCAATTAGTCATGCACTTAGATGACATAATGCAACATCTCCAGAAGATGGTTTTGTCCAATACAGAACCAAGGAAATATGGGGAACACTCACTACTTATTGTTGAGGGTGACAATCCTAGAAGGGGGAATGATGTTATGAACCTAACAGATAAGAGACAATGTCAGCCTATAGAAGGACAGTGCTAATGCAAGCCACATGATACAAAAAAAACAAATAGGTCACATGACCAAGGGGCTTATAGGCTTAGCATCAGTATGATCATACTGACAGTAGGGGCATACTAATAGTAGAACATAGATAGAGATTATACTCACATACTGCTAATTACTATCATACCCATACAACAGGATTGGATATATAAGGACACTCATTTCCACTTATGTATTTAGTTTAGTTCTTTATACTCAATATTAGAATGTTACTTGAAGTATAACTTGGGATTATATTTAATTCATCAGAACTTCTATCATAACTAGTTCTAATCTAACTAGTTGGCCTTACTCTTCCAACTATATGTTACAAACCTAACAGATAAGAGACAACATCAGCCTACAGAAGGACTACACTAATGCAAGCTGCATAAGACAAAGGGAACAAACAGGTCATGTGACCAGAAGGCTTGACATCAGTATAAGGCTTGACAAAAGTATACAGGGTTATACTCCAGAGAAGGTTATACCTAACATCAGGATTGGATATATAAGAATGCTCATTTCCACCTATGTATTCAGTTTTAGTTCTTTGTGCTCTTTAACTATAAGTTACTTGAAGTATAACTTAGGACTATATTTGATTCACCAGAACTTCTATAACAACTAGTTCTAACCCAACTAGTTGGCCTTGCTCTTCTAACTGTACCACTTTGAGTGAGAGACCACAGGGATGCCAGGATGGCATATAGTGCATACAACAAGACAGCTGTACATAGCCAAGAGGGCTTAGAGATTGCAGGTCAGAGTCAACCAGATACCAAGTCTAATAGCATACAGGTCAAAGGAAGCCTGGGGCATAACACTATACTGCTTTGAGTAGTAATGACCATAGGGATGCTAGGATGGCATATAATGCATATAACAGGACAGCTGTGCATAGCTAAGAGGGCTTAGAGATTGCAGGTCAGAGTCAACCAGATACCAAGTCTAATAGCATACAGGTCATAGGAAGCCCAGGGCATAACACATTTGTGCTGATAGTTAGTGTTAAACTACTAATAACAGCATTAACTAAAAAAGTAAGTAAAGAGAGTGGCTACAATCATAATACTATATATATATAATTATCAAACTATCTCATCCCTTCTTAGTTAGATGAAGCTTTGTCTCAAAGTAAGAGTAAGAATATGATTAGGTACAAGAAATATAAAAGGAAACATATACTATAAATAGAAGATATTAAAAATAACTATCAAGCCAAGCCAAAAACAGGAAATAGTAGTGTGTTGATATAACACTAAAGATAGTATACAGTTTAAAGAAGTTGAATAGCTAATTAAATATTAGGATTATAGTAGGGGATTATTAATAGATAAAATAACATTATCATTATAATAACTATTATCTAGATTAAATGAATGATAGTGATAAATAAGGATAAAGATAAGGAATTAATATTCTAGTAAGTGCTTGATTATAAGTAGGGGTTTATTTATATAAGCAGATTATAGAGTATAAATACATACTCTTATCTCTCTCCTTCTAAACCATTTTACTATATATATATGCTTATTTGTTTATATCAGATAGCAGTAATTATTCAGATATATATCTAAATCTAATTCTTAATCCTCTTATCTTATTCTTATATAGTGATCTTATTGATATTATTCTTTCTTATTTGCTGATGCTAGAGGCTATAGCAATTAAAAAGATCTTAAATAGTATCTATAATTTATATAGCTAGAATCTAATTAGAAATATTCTAACTGATAGATAGTTAGCAGAACGCCAAAATAATCTATATTTATAGTTCACTTATACTAATTAAAGCATATTACTAGAAATATCAGAAGCCCTTTTATAAGTATATTATTAGTTTTAATATAAAGGAGAGCAGCACTATTATTAAGAGCATATATACTAATTACTTCTAGAATAATAGAGGTATTAACTATAATACCTGTATATCTTATATATTTTCTCCATTAATAGATGTCTGTAGCTAACTAAAGTAGCATTAAGTGACTTTATTCTTAAAATTATATGACTTATTCCATCAATTAAATACAGTGGATATAGAGTGTTAACTAAATTAGATAATCTAAATAAGTTATTTAATGAGCCTAATAATAACTGAAATGTAGACTATAAATAATTAAATTAAGATAAGGTGTTAAAATACTAGACATACTTGAGCTACTATATAATAGGTAAGTTATTATTTATTAAAGCTCTTACTAAAACCTATTAAAAATATAAGGATTGCAGTAAGAATGTAAGTGTAATTATTAAGAGCTTTATTAAAGGGGTGCCTCCCTCTAGTCTATTTTATTCTAAATTATTATTAACTTTAAGAGTCTTGCATTATTCTTAAATAGTTTTTTAGGATGTTGAGAGCTTTTAATGTCTTTAGCTCTTTTTACTACTAATAAAAGGCATCTATATATAACTGACCCCTACACTAGCGATCCGGGGTTGTGCCATATGCAACCTACTAGCTCAATGCAACTTTTTATGAAGTTGGTAATTCAACTAAGAATTCAACCACCTTATCATTCAGGAATACTAGTAGATTATATATGAAAATGAACCTGTAATCTGTACCATTCTTCAGCTTCTTCTACTTCTTCATACAATAATTCCCTGAGTCAAGCAGACAGCTTTAAGCTTAGCCATCACCTTCTGCCATTTAGGCCTTAATTGATTCTTTGCAATCAGCTCATTAGAATTCCATTCTATCCTAGTCATATGGGCTATCTCACTTTTAAAGATGACCCCCCCTTTCTATAGATAGGATCTTAAGGCTCTGGAGTGAGCTTTTCAGGCTTCTTAAGCAATCTTAGCAAGATATAGATCCTTCTATAATTGCTTAACCAACTTAGCTTAAATCTAGCTGACTTTAGCTAGCTTTTCTACTCCTTCCTAAAAGGAATAGTCCAGCCCAGCTTCAAGATGCCATATATTGTGAGTTAATGTATTGATTCACTCTAATATTTTTAGTGTGCTGCCTATTGAGAATCCAGAAGATCTGAAGAATTCAAAAGTTAACATATTAGGCTGATTCTCAATTAATTTATCAACCACAATATCTGGGTTCTATGAGACTAAGTCAGTAAGATGAAATTTATACTATATAGTCTGCTTCTTAAAGATTTGTTACTATATACTAGATATTACAGCAAGAAATTCAACCTTAGTGAACTTTCTACATTCACTCTAAATAGCACTAGTGATAGCTTCACTATGCTAGTATTTGTAGGCATGAAAAACACCAACATTTAATGATTGTAGGATATGACTTGTATGTGGGATGAGAAAGAAATTAATGATCTTATTCCTCTTACAGAAATTAATGAATTTATAGGTTAAATAGAATCTATATCTATTATAAAGTAGCAGCTAGTATAGACCTTTTATATACTTTACTATCTGCTAATAAAAATTCCGAATTCATTGAAAATAGAGGATATCATGTATATATCTAGTATCTAATACTCCAATTATGATTTCTAGAGATTCAGCCACCTCAGTTAGAATGTAACAAGTAATGAAGATAATAAATGGAGATATAATAAATCTATTAGTCTTCATTAATCCCTATCTGAAAGCCTATTTCATTAAAATTGTAGATGTCTGCTATATTGATCCTGTACTATATAATGACCTCTTTAAGCTGAGAAAATCAGTTACAGATATTATCTAGATAGTGGGCTTGCTTCTAATCTAGATCTATAGCTCTCTGCCACTATATCTAATATTTAGAATGCCTTTATAG
Organism: Byssochlamys sp. BYSS01; assembly: GCA_002242795.1. Taxonomy (NCBI): domain Eukaryota; kingdom Fungi; phylum Ascomycota; class Eurotiomycetes; order Eurotiales; family Thermoascaceae; genus Paecilomyces; species Byssochlamys sp. BYSS01. Next base: position 451,153 of record NIXA01000004.1, read on the forward strand.
GAAGTATTTAATCTAATGCTCACTAACATTAGGTGAAGGGCTCTTTAAATCTATATGGTCTCATTAAAGGATTGAATTTATAGAGGTGGTGATCTGCTTTAGCTGTGGAGGTGTATTAAGTTTGATCATAATATCAATATAGCAGTATAGAGCCTTTTCCTGCACCTTTAAAAGCTTTAAATTAGCTCTTAATTAAGCTAACCTAGATTTGACCCCTTTCTATTGCTGATAGAGTCAGTCTTTTAGCACATTAAATTCTCATATAGTTTTAATAATATTTGTATTCTCTTGCTGTTTTCATGCATTAATAGCTTGTAGGACCCATTCTTCTGTATCCTTATAGGATTCAGGCATGATGGTGGTTAATAATTATGTATTTTAATGAGATTGCAGTTTCTTCATTAAAAATTGCATTGAGCTAGTAGGTTGCATTGGGGTGGCAGGGTTGCATATGGCGCGACCCCAGATCGCTGGTGTAGGGGTCGGTTAAGTATTAGTTCTAGTATCTTACTAATAATAAAGAAGGTAAACATTTTATCTTTATTTAAACTTAACTAATAGCTGACAGTCTCACATTTCTAAAGGTGTTATAATATTAAACTATTTTTTAATTACTCTGAATAGAGACCTAATTAGATACTAATATAGTCACTATTTAGATGATATAATTATGCTAGATTCTAAGTCTATTATTCTATAATAATCTTAGTATTCTATATATTATTTAGGAGGATTTGATATGCTATCTTAAGATTATTAATTAGCATATTAAGCAACTTTAATTAGAGGTAGAGGTTGAAGAGGTTGTAAATAATATCTAAATTGAGTTTATATCTAAAGATAGTGCTTAGTAGCACTTTAAATCTCTAAGATAATTAGTTTTAGTGTGTAGCTAAATTCTATAACGTATAATCTATAATAAATAAATATTTAATATTTTAATTTTACTATCTATTATAGCTCCTATTATTACTTATTAAGTAATATATAAGTAATAATAAGAAATCTATATTCTCATATTATTCCTCCTCTTAATAAGTTTTAAAGAGTACATACATCTTTAGAATATACTATTCTAATTTACAGGATTAGATTATAACAAATTATTAATAGTAATCTAGAATATCTACTTATCTATTATAAATAGAGAAGATCACCATAAAAATAGTATCAGATTTATATAATATATCTCTTATTTCCTATATTTTATTATCTAAGTTTAAAAGAGATTTAATCTTTTTCTCTAATTCTAACTCTTATTTATTCTAATATATAGTTTCGTCTACTTCTGCTATTATTAATAATTATTATATTTATTATTTATTGACACATTTCATCCTTATATATATATTTTTTTAAGTAAATATTTAAGTAAGTTATTATCTTGCTTGTTAACTAAACTATAATATACTCTACTATACTATTATCTATCCCATTCATCTTTAAAGATTATTAATAATTTAGAATAGGATATATCAGAGGATAGGATTATTAATAAATAGAAGCTCTATGAAGCTAAATTAAGGTACTCTATAAAAAGGAGTAGTATACTCATTATAAAATATAGGACCATTAATGATATTAAGAATAATATCACTGTAGTTTGCAGTCATAATCACCCTTATCTATAATATTTATAGATAATAAAGATATATTTAAAATATATTATCTATTAGATAAAAGAATTTCAGAATTACTATCTCTATATTTATTATTAGTAAGAATCTAAAGCTATTACTCTTAATATTATAAGCTATCAACTAGATTTTTTTAAGCACTAGAATATTTAAATAATAGAGGATGATGGCACTTTATAAATCTGAATTATTGATCTATAAGAGCCCTCCTTCTCTACTTCATTCTCAATCCTAAATAGTTATTTAGAAAAAAGAATAGCTATTAACTATAATAAAATATCTTTAGTCTAATACTGTACCTAAAAATCTAGTCTTAAATTTTATATTTGATATATTGCTTTAGATTTTAGAATTTAACTCTTTTCTTCTCTAATTAATAAGGATGCCGAGGCATTATTCTATATTAATAATGGTATTCTTATATTATACTTAGAGGTGCCTATATATAACAATTTCATTTATTAGATGAATATGGATATCTAGAATATCCTAAACTACTAAATACTGAACAGGGGGATCAACTCAAGCCTGATTAGAACAGGCAGATCAATATAGGGTGGAGGAGAGGTAGTAGGAATGAACAACACAATACTACAACACAAAAGAAGAATAATATCCTATTACCCCACTGAGTGTACTCTGCACATAGGTGTCTCCTGAATTCCTCAATATATGCACACATTGCCTGTTGCTCTTGATCCTGAGATGGATGATCTCCCCTAAGTCTAGCTACCCGCAAGTTTTTATGTACAGCCCATATGTCACCTGATCCCCCACTACAATACTATTTATAAAAGATAATATTTAGTAAATTATAAGGACTCTTAAGAATTAAAATGCATATATAAAGAAGCCTAATGTCTTATGTAGTAAAGAATTTAACTGCTTAAATATTAGATCCTTAATTTGATTAGTCTACCCACCCCAGTAGGGTAAGGATTTAGGTCAGATGACTAAGTACAGGATTTAATTTGGCCATGTTAAGGTCACATATGAAATCTCACAAAGAGGGGTCAGAATAGAATGATGAAATGAATGACAAGCTGGTTTGTAGGGTTCAGCCCTAGCTTACCTAATAAGGGCTCCCCAACCTACTAGATAAATTAGGACTAACCCTTACAGGTGGAATTGTGTGTGTAGGGGAGTAGTACCAGAGCTTACTAACCCCCCTGTATGGGTGTGGTAATTAATTGGTGCCAGAGGTGGGATTCAAACCCACTCCCCCAATCAGGCAGACAGGACCCAAACAGGAGCCACCACAGGCTGCGCTTACCACTGCGCCACCCGCTCCGGCCACCCTTACTTATTATCTAACAATAATTAACCTATTAATTTGGATACTCCCCTCACTAACTAAAAGTAATGATCAATTGAATTGATGTTTACTATATTTAATTATATATAAATAAATTGCTACTATACTACATAATAAAGACTAACTTCTAGATACTTATTTTGAAATGAAGGACTATAGAAGTTTTAAAGTAAATAGTTTAGTCAATATTATATTTTAAAGACTTATCTACTAAATATATATCATATGTACTCTAAAAGCTAGATAGTTGAGTCATAAGTTATATAATCTAATAAATAGTTAATAATAATAATAATAATAATAATATAATATGAATGACCTTAAAAGTTATAGTTATTATCAGCTTTTAATTATATATTAAAGCACTAAGGACTTATTTTTTAATATCTAATTAAGGTTTACAAGTCATTAGATATTATTAGATATAGACAACAGTAATTATTCTTCTATATTAGTATTGTACCAGGGGTACAGATGGTGACAAACCATGGTGCTTGCTTTCTATTCTTGTTTTGTCTTTTCTTGTTACCTGTTTTATCTTGCTTATTATCCTAGGAGTAGGGCCCCTGCCTCTGCTATAAGAGGTTAAATAGACTATAGAGCCCTGATAGCAGAGAGGAGAATCAAGTCTTTTTTACTTCTTATAGAGTATGATGTCCTCCTATAGTATCTAATTTCCGTCTGGCTGACAGCTTATAGAGAAGCTGCTCTTCCTTAATATATTCTTCCTTTAAATCCTGGCTTAAGGCTGCTGCAAATCCCCCTTTCTAATATTCTTATCAGACAACCATCCTAGCAATTCTAGAAGGTAGTTCTCTTTAACTAAAATTAAGGATTCAAACTCCCTCCTATACATTAATTAATATTCTTGGAGAGGCCCTAGCACCTTATTTTTCTTATTTTTCTTGCCCTCTTATATTGTATCTGATGCTACTCTATAGGAAGAGAAGTATTAGTAGAATTAAGTTATTTAATATTATTAAAGGAGGGACTGCTTGAGTAGTCTATAAGAAGTTAGGAACTTATAAGTTCCTTATTTTCTTTTTGTTCTAACTTGTATTGTGATAATTCTATTTTCTGTATTTAGGGTATAGGAAAATTTGTCTTGCCCTATATTAAAAACTTGATGTGAAGTGATGATGTCTAATTTAAGTAGAATATTACAGAGCCTAATATTACTAGTTTATATAGAGGAAGGTTTAATTAAGAAGGACTTAACTAACTAACAGTCTATCTCCCCCTAACCTATTTAGTAAAAAATTAATTCTTAAGTCATAATGTTACTGCTAATAATTATAATGCCTTTACTAGAGGCTATTAGGGCTCCTATTTTCTAAGGCTATGAGTTCATTAGGTTCTAATAGGTGATGAACATACTATTTAGATAGCACCTCATGACAGATAGCAAGACAAAGGTGGAGACCTTATGTGACTAGTCATTACTCTAAGCAAGTAAAGGCCTAGATTGAACCCCTTCCTGAATATGAGTAAAGTGATTATGATGGGGTTTGCGCTGAGTTGATTATTATTATTCTTCCATTTTAGAGAGCATTTTCCAGCCTAAGAATATGCATGCTCTACCCTGCTGCCCCTTTGGGGCAGGGATTTAGTTCAACTAGCTAAGGACAGGGTAGGATTTTGCCATAGATAAGCCCAAATGGAAAATCTCACAAAGAGCGTAGGAATGTAGGAAGGAATGATAAAGAGCACATATACAAGGAGATAATTAGGAAGGAATGGATTGAGTTACTTGAAGAATATAAGGATTAGGATGTAGTGCAGATAAAGATGAATATATACTGACTCTAATCCTTTATCCAAGCTAAGAGGGATGAGAGTTCAGATATCTGTGGATATCTGAGGGAATATGCCTTTGTGTTAAGTTACCTGCTAAGGCAGGAAGAGCTGACTAATTATTTATGGTCCCACCTTTTTCTGTAAGGCTTGCCCAACTCTATCTAGAAGGAAGTGATGAAGAATGCTAGCATTAAGCCTAAAAGACATGATATTATGAAATTTGAGATGATTGAGAAGGCTATAGAAAGTTATCTTAAAGTGTAGGAGTCTGTTAAAATATTAAGGTCAATTAAGAAGAAGGAGGAGGTGAAGCTTATTTTTAGATAAAAAGACTAATTTAGTTTAATTTTACCTAATAGTTTATTACTATTTCAGAATACTCTAGATATAGCAAAAAAGCAAGTGTCTAAGCAGCAATAAAAAATGAAAAATAGGGATATAAAAGAGTTGGTGGAGAAGATGTTAAAAATAGAGTTAAGCCTTATGAAAATTAAGAGTCAGATAGACTACCAAAATAGGGATTTGATTAAGATATCCTAATCTTAACCTTAGCTACTATAAAGATCTAAATAGGTGGAGCTAGTATTAGACTAGTATTAGTTTTATCTAAAGTCTGAGCACACAAATTTAAGAGGGGTATGCTCTTATTTCTAAGCTCTAGTAGCTTAGGGAATATGTTATATTAATATCTTTAACTAGAGGGTTCATTATAGGCTAATAGGTGGAGATAGTGATATTATACAATTTTAAATAGCTAAAAAGTTAATAAGAAAGGCTATAGAGGTCTAGACTTAAAAAAGAAAGACAAACTCTATAAGGTTTATAATAGAATCTAATTTTGAAGAAGAATATAAAGAATGATTTTATTAAATATAGTATTGGAGCAGTAGTAAATAAGAAGAGGAAGACTAGTAAAAATATTATAACTACTATTAAAAAATAAGCTCTTAAGAGAGGAATAGAAATTAATAATAAGTATATAGAAGAGAATGAAGGGCTAATTAAAAGAGAAGATAAGCTAATATAGGAACCTATATCTGCTATAAAGCTATTATAGAAGAGGAAAGAGATCAAGCTGGCTAATAAACTTAAAAGTTTGATTAAAGCTAAGCCTATAATTGACTAAGTCCTGAATATAAAGATTGATATTATAATTTAGAAGTTTTTAGGACTTTTAGATACTCTATATAAGTAGTTCTTCTTATCAATTAAACCCCCTTTAATGATAGTTACTAATATAGAGGTGGGGGTAAGATAAAAAATAGAAAATATAGTTATAGTAAGTCAGGATCTATATATTATTCATTATTTAGTAAAATTGTTTTGAAATAAATTATCTAATAATTGCCTATCTAATTATGAGGTTAAGCATCCTATCAATATTAGTAATATATAATCTATTAATATTAGTCCCTGCTCCTTATTATATAAAAAGTATGAAGAACTAATAAAATAGATTTAATATCTCCTTAAATAAGGCTTAATATAGCTATTATTAAGCCTATAGAGATTCCTTATTATCTTTATTTAAAAAGCTAATAATATATAGCATATATGCATTAATTACTAAATATTAAACTAATTATTTAAGAAGAATGACTATCATCTGTCTTAAATAAATGAGCTATTTAATATAATTAGATGAGTTAAGTACCGATTTAAGCTTAATCTATTATCTAAATATTAGTAGATTTGATAGTATAATACTAAAAATAATATTCAACATTATCTTTAGTAAATTTAAATAGCTTATTATATCTTCCAGACTTATCAGAACTTCTAAAATATTTTAATTAATTATAAATTATACTCTTTATAACTTTTTAAGGAAAAATGTGCTTATCTATTTAGATAATATTCTAATCTTTATAGAGATGAAAGAAGAATATTATTATATATTATATATAATGCCTAGAGGTATTACAAAGTAATAAGTTATATATAAAATTATTAAAATATATGTTTATATAATACAGCCTTAATTTCTATAGATATATAATTAATAATAAAGAATTATAACTGTAATTAACAAAACTTAATATTATTAAGAAGTAGTTTTAGTTTATAGAATATATAAAGTTTATTAGTTTATTAGATTAGCTACTTACTATTAATACTTCATAAAGGTTTTTTTTAAAGATTTATACTCTATTTTATGACCTTCCTAAGACTCTAGAGAATAAAACCTATAAATAGAATTATATAATTATATAAGAATATAACTTGTTAATTAGCTTTTTAATAGTTTAAGAATCTTCTTATTTTAAACCTATTCTTTATTAACCTAACATTACTTGACTATTTATAATTAAAACTAATACTTTAGAATGGGCCTTTAGATATATGCTAATATAAGAGGATAATTAAGGTCATCTATATTTAGTTATATTTAATAGATAAAAGCTTTATAAAGCTAAATTAAATTACTCTATTTATAAAAAAGAGCTGCTTACTATAAAAGAAGCCTTATAAATATGGGTCTATTATACTAAAAATAATATTAGTATAATTATAGTTACTAATCATACCCATTTATAGTACTTATAAATAATAAAATATATATTTAAAATATCTTATCTATTAGAGAGAAGAATTTTAAAGCTACTATTTCTATATTTATTGTTAATAAGGATTTAAAGTTATTATTCTTAATACTATATAATGATAAATGTATTATTAATCTTTCTAAGAATTTCTTTATTAATAAACCTCTGGAATGTTACTAATGTATTAATAAGTCTAAATAATATAACTATATATTTATAATGCTTATGCTACATTCTGAATGCAGTCTTTCATTCTTTATCTTTTACAATCTTAATCTGATCGTATATATTTTGTATGTTAAGTTTGGTAAGTCATTATAATCCTTTTACCTTATTCTAGATCTCTATAATTAAGGGTAATAGATACTAAGTATCTTTAGTTGTGATCATATTAAGTGGTCTATAATTAATGTATAATCTCTATATTCTGCAGGTAACTTTAATGATCTTATTATACCTTTCACTAATTTAGTTTTAATATATTCTTTTAATGTGTATAATTCTGCTTCTATCATCCTATAAATCTGATTGCATGTCAGTTTCTTCCCTTCTTTAAGAGGTATTTAATGATTGTGCTTGCTATATTCTAACAGTTAATACTTCTTTAGCTGATTAAATAGGTCTCAATATAGCTTATAATAATCTAATAGGATTGCCTTCTCCTCTATTACAATATATGTTTGTCTTTTCTTATAGAGTTAGTATTACTTTATGATGTCTTTAGTTGTTTCCTATTCAGTTAAAGACTGATATTCTAGAGGTAGATCTCTATCTTAGTAGTGGTATCCTTAATCAACTTATCTTATTATTGAAAGGGTTGCATCTATCTTTGTATTATGACTGATATGCTGTAATCTATCCTAGGCTCTTTCATTTAATGCTTATCTACTAATTAGTCTAGAATACTTACTCCCTATCTGGCTAAGTCTCTTCTTGTACAGTCACATCTTATAAACTAAATCTTATTTATCTTTTAGTTAATAACTAGATTATATTTCCTAAGCTATCTTAAGATATCTTTAAAACTACCTCATATTCTCTGAATCTAGTGATATCAAAATTAAGTTGTTTAATGTGATCACAAATCACAACTATAAATAGTTCAGTCTTGTTTTTAAGCTGATAGAGCATCTCTCTATTAAAGCCTTATAGTGCTTGTAATTGTGCTTTTCTTATTCTAATAACACCTAACTATTTCTAGAAGATTAGATCCATAAAGTTTCTAGTAATATCTAAGTTAACTATTATTCTAGCTTATTATTCTGCCACTCTAGCCTATAACTTGAAATGTAATTCTTGTTTAGTTACAGCTAATGTGGTTCTCTAATTAAGTAAATATTTATAGTGCTTTTTTCTTAATAAATAGTTGCTCCCCTCTTTCCTATTAAGGTGTATTAAATAATCATCTTTATAATATATAGTCTAATGCATCTTTTTATAGTCTGGATATTATTAGTAGCATATGTAGGTACACCCTCTTTAGTTATAAGAATATATATTATAGGTTACTATTTCATTATTATTATTAGGATTTTGTTGTTCTTTTTCTTTAGAATATATTTCAGACATTTACATCTTTTCTTAGACTTGCTAGCCCCTTCTATTAGTTTCTCTAGCTTATCTATCATCTTTGTCTAGATCTTATCCTATTATATATTCTCATCCTACTGGACTTCTGGAAATTCATTATCAGTAAGGTACTTTCAGTCCTTAATTATCCAGTTAGCTTCTGTAATAAGTTTCTACATTTCTTTATCTAATGCCTCTTTTTAGGCTTCTTGTTCTTTATTACATTAGTTGCTTTATTCATCTAGCCATCTCAGTCCTATATGGCTGTCTATAGTAGCTATCTCAATCTCAGTTTCTGCATAGAGGTGTAAACTCTTAGGTGTTAGTGATCTTTTATTTGTGATGTAATAGTACTCTAGCAATTCTTGTTATATTGCATATAAGTGCTATCTTAGATTCTTCTTTTGCAGGCATGCACTAGCCATATGCCCCTTCTTCTAGCAGTTAAAGCATTTAATCTTATTTATTAGATGTCTCTATTTCTGTTACTCATTTATGGCATCTAAGTCTATTAGTCTTAGCCTATAGGGGTCTTAATATCCTAAGATCCTTAATTATATTTACCTCCTATTATTGTCTTGATAGTGGTTATTTTTTTATGATATAGTACTAATCCACTTGCAGTTTTACTTCTATTATTTAAAGTCATAAAGTTGGTTGTTAATCTTAACTATAATAATAATGTATTTGTGTAAGTCTTCTAATTAGTCTTATTATAATAGCTTTTTTATAAGCTCTAGCTTCAATCCTTATTTAAAGTAGTGAATATATGCATCATTATTCTAGTCTAAGCATGAAATGATTTATAGAAATTATAAAGTATAACTTACTGTAGATCCACTATTAAAGTTATTCTAATTCTCTTTCTGTATTTTATGACTTATTAATATCTCTAAATGTCTGTTTCAATTATTAGCAGAACTTAGTATAATTCCTAAAAATCTCCTATATCTTAGGATCTTGTTCTATAATAGTCTTATATTAAGTGTAGTCTCTTAGTATTAGCTTAAACCAATTAAATACTAATCTAGTGAGGTATGTGATTACAAATAAAATCTTATTAGCTTTAGTTGTTAGGCAATATTACTCTATCCTTAAGTACTAATCCATTTATGTGAGGAATTCTCAAAGCTTTGATTAGGTCCTATTAAAGGGTTTAAATTTCTTTAACTTTACTCTTTAAATATTGGCTTATCCTTCTAATATCATAATCTGTCTCTATAACTGACTAATCATCTCTTTTAACTCCCTTATTGTAGGTACATATCTTGTCTGCAATATTATTACATTATTAATTGTCCTTATGGAGTGTGTTAAAGTGTTAAAGTAAATAGTCAACTAAAACTTAATTTATATTAATAGTACTTAATATATTATACTCTAGACTTTCTATAACCTGTATGCTGTTAGACTTGATATTTAGTTAACTTTAATTTGTAATCTTTAAGCCCTCTTAGCTCTGTATGACTGTCCTATTATATGCACCACACACTATCCTAATATCCCTGTGGTCTCTCACTTAAAGTAGTATGGTTAGAAGAGTAAGGCCAACTAGTTGGGTTAGAACTAGTTATTAGAAGTTCTAATGAATCAAGTATAATGTTACAAACCTAACAGATAAGGGGCAATGTCAGCCTACAGAAGGACTACACTAATGCAAGCTGCATAAGACAAAAACAACAAACAGGTCATATGACCAGAAGGCTTGGCATCAGTATAAGGCTTGGCAAAAGTATACAGGATTATACTCAATTATACAGTATATCAAGGTATATAGGGTTATACTCTAAGGAAGGTTATACCTAACATCAGGATTGGATATATAAGGATGTTCATTTCCACCCATATATTTAGTTTTAGTTCTTTGTGCTCTTTAATTATAAGTTACTTGAAGTATAACTTGGGACTATATTTGATTTATTAGAACTTCTATAACAACTAGTTCCAATCCAACTAGTTAGCCTTACTCTTCTGACTATACTACTTCAAGTGAGAGACTACAGGGATATCAGAATGGTGTATGATGCATATAACAGGATAGCTGTACATAGCTAAGAGGGCTTAGAGATTACAGATTAGAGTCAACCAGATATTAAGTCTAATAGTGTACAGATCAAAGAAAGCCTAAGGTGTAATATAAAGAGCACTATCAACATAAATTAAATTTTAGTTAACTATTTACTTCAATACTTCACTACACCTTTGATAATGAACCACATTAATATTATATTACAGGTATTGTAGACTAAATATATACTTATAGCTAGAAAGCTGAAGGGGATAATCAATCAATTATAGGAACAGATTGTGATGTTAGAAGGATGAGCCAATATTTAAGGAGTGAAGCTGAAGAAACCTAAACCTTTTAATAGGACCCAATCAAAGCTTTAAGGTTTCCTCACATGAATGAATTAATATCTAAGGATAGAGCAACACTGCCTGATAATAGAAGTTGATAAGATCTTATTTACATCCATATACCTTACAGGACTAGCATTTGATTGATTTAAACTAATACTAAGAGATTACATATAATATAAGAATATTGCTGACTAGGACCCTGAAATACAGGAGATCTTTAGAAGCTATATAGAATTTTGCTAATAATTAGAACAAACATTTAGGGACATTAATGAGTTACAGAATGTAGAAAGAGAGTTAGAATAACTTTAACAGAATGGATCAGCAGCAAATTATATGTTATAATTCTTATAAATCATTTCATACTTAGACTAGAATGATGACACATACATCCATCACTTCAAATAAGGATTAAAGCTAAAGCTTATAGAGAAGTTACTATAGTAAAATAGGCTAGAAGACCTATATGAGTATATTACTATTACAATTAAGATTAATAACAGACTATATGACTTTAAATAATAAAAACAAAATTATAAATGGACTAATATTGTGCTGAAAAGAAATAATCACTATTAAGGCAATAATAGGAGGCAAGTATAACCAAATAGTTAAGGATACTAAGATCCTTATAGATTAAGACTAATGGATCTAGACACCACAAATGAACAACTAAAATAAAGATGCCTAATAAGAGAGATTAAATGCTTTAACTACTAAAAGAAAGGACATATAGCAAGTGCATATCTATAGAGAAAAAGCTCAAGACAATATCTATAAGTAATAAGAGAAGATTTGCTGAAATACTACTATATAGCAGGTAAAGGATCACCTATATCAACATATACTGAATACAAGTATGAGAGCAGTGAAATCATGTTGAACTTAATAGATAATCATATAATGCCTGTATGGCTAGATGCTAGTAAGGAATAAGATAAGTAAGATGCTCAGTAAAGAATGCAAGATAAAGAAATAAGAAAACTTATTATAAAAGCTAATAAGATGATAGCTAAATGGAGGCACATCAGTACTGATGACAATGAATTTCTAAAAGTCCAGTAGGATGAGGACATATAATAGGATGAGATCCAGACAGAAGTAATGGATAAGCTGGAGAAACCAAAGGAAGAGGCTAGTGAGCCTGAAAACAAGATGTAAATGCCTGAAACATACCCTAAAGAAAAGAACTGAAATCCTGATGATGACATTAGAATGGCAACCTGAGATACATACTCTTATAACTGAAGGGGATGCATATGTGTGTGTTATAGACAATATCTAGATTATGGAAAGATGCATTAGACTATATATTATAAAGATGATTGCTTGATACATCTTAATAGAAAGGAGGGGAGCAATTATTTACTAAAAAGAAGTGCTATAAACATTTATCTAATTAAGGAATTATGCTAGCTGTAACTGAGTAAGAATTATATTTTAAGCTAAAGGTGAGAGTGACAGGATAATAGGTTTAAGTAATGATTAACTTAGGTACTATAAAAAATTTTGTGGACTTAATCTTCTAGAAATGACTTGACATTAATGGAATAAGGAAGGCACAACTATAAACACTATAAGAACTTAATAGAGAGATACTTTATTAGCTTAAATATAAGACTAGACTACTTATAGTTATGATTCATGACCATATTAAACAACTTAATTTTAATATTGCTGAATTTAGAGAATATAAGGTAGTTTTAGGGATACCTTAGCTTAGAAGACATAATCCAGTAATTAACTAGAAGATAAATAAGATTTAGTTTATAAAATGTGACTATATAAGATAAGACTTAGCTAGATAGGAGGCAAGTACTTTAGACTAATTAGTGAACAGGCACTAAATTAAAGAGTTTAAAGCAGACTATAGTATATCAGCTACAATACTAAAGATAGATACAACCCTTTCAATAAAGAGACAAGTTGATTAAGGACATCATTATCAAGAAAGAGATTTACCTTTAGAATATTAACTTCTAACTGGATAAGAAATAATCTAGGACATTAGGGAGAGATATTAGATCTATAAAGAGAAGTAAATATATGCTATAATAAGTGAGAAGATGATATTATTAGACTATTACAAGCCATTTCAAGATTTATTTAATAAACCAAAAGAATATCAGCTATTAGAGTACAGCAAGCATAACCATAAGATACTTCTTAAAGGAAAGAGACTAATATATAATTAGATCTACCAAATAACTAAGAAAGAGTTACAGACACTAAAGGATTATATCTATATAGAATTATAGAAAGGAATAATCTAATCATCAAAATTACTAGCAAGATATCCAGTACTATAAGTACTAAAAAAAGATGGAATATTAAGATCATGCATCAACTACAGGCTACTTAATATAATCACTATTAAAGATAAATATCCACTACCACTAATTACAGAGATCTAAGATAAAGTAAAAAAATTATAATAGTTTACTAAACTCAACATATAAGATGCATACAATCAGATTTACATTATAAAAGGTAAGAAATGGAAGACTGCATTTAGAACATAATAGAAATACTATAAATATATAATAATGCTATTCAGACTTATAAATATACCTGCAACATTTCAGAGATTTATAGACATGAAAATACTTGATAAAGTTGATAATATATTTGTCATCACCTACCTTAATGATATTCTTGTTTTCTCTAATATACTAGAAAAATATGTTCAGCACATACTATAAGTCTTAAAAGCAATATAAAATGCAAAGTTGAAACTGAAGTAGATAAAATGTCAGTTTCATATCTAAGATACTAAGTTTCTTAGACACCAGATCATCTTAGAAGGCATTTATATAGATCTAGTTAAGGTACAGATAATCTTAGAATAGCTAATACTAATAAACATTAAAGACATACAACAATTCTTAGGATTTGTGAACTACTACTAAGGATACATTAATTGATACTTATAAAGGATGATCAACATCACCAATTTATTAAAAGGAATGCAAGAATTTAAATGGACATAAGTACAGCAAAATAACTTTAAAGTGATTAAGAAGAAAGTTGTAGAAGCATTAGTCATAAAACTATAAGACTTAAAAAAAGAGCATACTATAGAAGCAGACACATTAGACTATGCTATTAGTATAAGACTCACACAAATTAGAAATAATAGAAAGCTATAACCTATTACATTTTACTCAAGAAAGATAATGTCTGTAGAGTTGAACTATAATATCTATAATAAAGAATTACTTGCAATTATAACAGCATTTAAGATATAGAGAGTATACTTAAATAGAATAAAATATCTAATAATTATTAAGACAGATCACAAGAACCTGACATATTTCATAATAATAAAAGAATTCATAAGACAATAAGCTAGATGGGCAGAAATGCTCTTATAGCATAATTTCAAGATTTAATATTGTAAAGACATTAAGAACAGTTAAGTAGATGCTCTTAACTAATAATTAGACTATAAAATATATAGAAATCCACCATCATCAGCACTATTAACTATTAATGAGAAGAACAACCTTATATACAACTACTAAATTATTATAGCAATCAGTAAAGACCTAATTATTAATATAATTTATATAGCAATACAGACAGATCCACTATAAGGAATAATCCAACAATTAACTATACTAAACTATATTATTAATAATGATAGACTTATTTATTTTTATAGATTACTCTACATACCAGAGATATTGTATATAGATATAATATAAGCACACTATAACAATCTAATAAGAGGATATTTCAAAATAGAAAAAATCATAGAATAAATTACCAGAAATTACTATTTCTCAAATATATAATAGAAAGTATAATAATATATTACAAACTATAACACCTATCTTTAAGACAAACTAATTAGGCATAAATTATATGGACTATTACAGCACCTGAAGACACCAACAAAATTATAGTAATGAATTATAATTAATTTTATTACCAAACTACCAGTCTCACAAGGAAATAATATGATTATAATAGCCACTAACAGGCTAACTAAGTATATTCACCTTATACTAATAACTAAATATATTAATGCTGTAGATATGGCATACCTATTTCTTAAATATATTATTACACATTATGGAGTGCTAGAATGTATTATTTTAGATCAAGATAAGCTATTTATATTGAAGTTTTGGAATATGCTTATAAATATTATAGGGATAGACCATTATCTTACTATAGCATACCACCTACAAGTAAATAGATAGACTAAATAAACTAATTAGATTATTAAGTAGTATTTACACCACTATATAAACTACTAATAAAATGACTGGAAATCATATCTTCCATTAGCATAATTTGCCTACAACAATATTATGTACTTAAGTATAGGAGAGATATTATTTTTTGTAAATTATGACTATAATCTATAGTTAGTTAGCAAGCCTAGACTTATTAATGCACTAGCTAAATAAATATCTATTATGCTATAGTATATAACTCAATTATATTACCAACTTTTAAATAACCTAGATTTTGTGAATCTTTGCATGTCACAATACTATAATTTATAATATGAGGATGCACCACAGCTAAAAGAGGGGGAAAAAGCATTCCTCATTACATAGAACATTAAAACAAAATAACTAAGTAAGAAATTAGACCACCAGAAGTTAGGACTATTTAAAATTAGATGTAAAACTAAATCAGTTAATTATAAACTCTAACTACTAACAAGCATGAATAGAATACACCTAGTATTCTACATTTCATTATTAGAACCTGCATCAGAACATATCCAAATAGATGATAATATCAAAATTGAAGAATTAGATAATGAATATGAAGTTGAAAAAATACTAGACATCAAGAAAGTTAGGGGGAAATCATACTATTTAATGAAATAAGAAGGGTATCCTATATTAGAGAACACTTAGAAACTTATTAATCATTTAATGAATTATCAGCACCAGCTTCAGGACTTCTATCAACAAATTAATTAAAATCTATCCAGAACACTAATAAATTAGGTGAAGGGGTAGGAGCCTCTATAAATGTAGCAAGCTATTTTGATTTCTCTTATTTAAGGATCAACTAATCCAACTCTATCAGCTCTTTAGAAGAAGGAGGATTCTCCTTATTTATTTATTCTATCATAAAAGAATTATGACTTAATATCTTGGAGCTATATGAGTCTAAGAAATCCTTTTGTTTCTTAAGATAGGAAAGTTTAGTCATTACTGCAGCCACTATTTCTCACTAATAACACACTTCCTACACTAATTAATCATATTTATGATCTAGCTGTTTCCACTCATTTTTGCTATAAAATTTGTGCATATATTTTTGACCACAATGAGTACACTCTACACAATTCTTTATTTTTGCATTTATGATGTACTTGAAATTATTTTATATGCACTACTTATAAGAAACTAAAACTTTAGAATCACTCTGCAATATTTCAGTATACTATTAAAACTGATTAGTCATATGCTTTGATGACATAATACAACATTTTTAGAAGAAGGTTTTGTCTAATATAGAACTAAGAGAATACAGGAAATATTCACTATTTATTATCAGGAACAACAATCCTAAAAGGGGGGAGTGATGTTATAAACCTAATAAATAAGGGGTAATGTCAGCCTATAGAAAGACTACACTAATACAAGCTGCATAAGACAAAAAGAATAAACAGATTATATGACCAGAAGGCTTAGCATCAGTATAAGGCTTGGCAAAAGTATATAGGGTTATACTCAAGTATACAATATACTAAGATATACAGGATTATACTCTAAGGAAGGTTATACCTAATATCAGGATTGGATATATAAGGATGCTCATTTCCATTTATATATTTAGTTTTAGTTCTTTATACTCTTTAACCATAAGTTACTTGAAGTATAACTTGGGACTATATTCAATTCATCAGAACTTCTATAACAACTAATTCCAACCCAACTAGTTGGCCTTACTCTTCCAACCATACCACTTTGAGTGAGAGACCACAGGGATGCTAGGACAGTGTATAATGCATATAACAAGACAACTATGCATAGCTAAGAGGGCTTAGAGATTGCAGGTCAGAGTCAACCAGATACCAAGTCTAACAGTGTACAGGTCAAAGGAAGCCTGGGGCATAACATATAGTCTTAAGTTATACTTCAAGTAACTTAGTAGGAATTGAGCATGAAGCACTAAAACTAAATACATGAGTGGAATAAGTGTCTTTATATATCCAATCCTGCTGTATGGGTATGATAGTGATTGGCAGTATGTGAGTATGATCTCTATCTGAATATGATCTTCTACCATCATACCAATGCCAAGCCTATACTAATGCCAAGCCTTTCAGTCACATGACCTGTTTGTCTCTTTTGCTTGTGCAGCTTGCATTAGTGTAGTCCTTCCATAGGCTGATGTTGTCCCTCTTCTGTTAGGTCCATAACATCTAGTAAGCCTGCTAGATAGAGCTACTTAATAAGTCCCTCTTTAGTCAAGTATTATATCCTAAGAACCACTACTTCCCCCTCTATATACAGTATCCTACTATAATAGAAAGAGGCTAGTACACCCCTATTCAGAGCCTCTAGAATAGTTGAAATTCTAGCAGAAATAGATTTGCCTATTTCCTTGAGGTTTGCTGAAGCTAATATTGGGGTGCTCTAGGGTCCAATATCCTTCAATTAGTGAGGAAATCACTAAAGCAGCAGGGATCCAGCTCCTGCAAAAGGCCACAGGTTGCTATGGTGCAAGACCAGTCCCAATTGCCTCCCTACTATTAGGGCAGGCTTCTTCATGGATTTGGATGGTTCAGCGGGAAGGTAGGGTTTGGAATGGTCAGGTGGATGGTAAGCTGGTAGGGTAGGTAAGCTGGTAGGGTAGGTAATCGTGGGATAGGTAGGGTTCGGAATGGTCAGGTGGTTGGTGAGCCGGCAGGTTAGGTAAGCCAGTAGGTTCGGTAAGCGGACCACGAAAAATTTTTCCAGGGGGAAAACGGTGGTTTTGAACCCGGATTTCAGCAACAGTAGGTTGGATTAGGGCATGAAAATTGAGAGATATGATAGGCTCAATGAGATCTGTAAGATGGTATCGGTATCGAGGGCGCTGACCCCCCTAAACGTAGGGGTCAGTTTGGTCGGGGCGGAGTTGTTTTAATGATATCCTTTATTTTTAATGAATTTAGCATTTTTATTAGCAGATAGTAAAGTATATAAAAGGTTTATACTAACTACTAATCTGTAATAAATACAGATCCTATTTAACCTACAAATTTATTAATTTCTGTAAGAGGAATAAGATTATTATTTTCTTTCTCATCCTATATACAAGTCATATCCTACAACTATTAGATGCTGGTGTTTTTTATGTCTATAAATATTAGTATAATGAAGCTATTACTAGTGCTATTTAGACTAAATATAGAAAGTTTATTAAGATTGAATTCCTTGCTGCAATATCTTATATATAGCAATAAACCTTCAAGAAACAGGACTATATAGTATAGATTTTATCTTACTAGCTTAGTTCCATAGAACCTAGATATTATGATTGATAAATTAATTAAGAATCAGCCTAATACACTAACTTCTAAATCCTCTAGATCTAATTCTGGATTCTTAATAGGCAGCATACCAAAACCTTAGAGCAAATCAATATATTTACTCACAATATATGGCATCTTAAAGCTGGACTGGGCTATTCCTTTTAGAAAGGAGTGGAAAAACTGATCAATGCCAGCTAGATTTAAGCTGAGTTAGTTAAGCAATTATAAAAGGATCTGTATCTTGCTAAGGCTGCTTAAAAAGCCTAAAAAGCTCACTCTAAAGCCTCAAGATCCTATCTATAGAAAGGGGGGGTCATCTCTAAAAGTGAGGTGGCCTGTATGACTAGGATAGAATAGAATTCTAATAAGCTGATTACAAAAAATTAACTAAGGTCTAAATGACAGAAGGTGATGACTGAGCTTAAAGCCGTCTGCTTGGCTCAGGAAATTATTGTACAAAGAAGCAGAACAGGCTGAAGAATGGTACAGATTACTAATTCATTTTGATATATAATTTACTAGTATTCCTGAATGATAAGGTGGTTGAATTCTTAGTTGAATTACCAACTTCATAAAGAGTTGCATTGAGCTAGTAGGTTGCATTGGGGTGGCAGGGTCACATATGGCACAACCCCGGATCGCCGGTGTAGGGGTCGGTTAATAAGCTATTTAAATTTATTAAAGATAGTGTTGAATACTATTTTTAATATTATACTTCTAATAGAATGTGCTAATATTTAAATAATAGATTAAGCTTAGATAAGTACTTAACTTATCTAACTATATTAAATAGCTTATCTATTTAGGACAGAAGATAGTCATTCTTCTTAGATAATTAATTTAATATCTAATAATTAATATATATATGCTATATATACACTATCAGCTTTTTAAATAAAGATAATAGAGAATTCTTATAAACTCAATAATAGCTATATTAGGCCTTATTTAAGAAGATATTAAATCTATTTTATTAGTTCTTTACACTTTTTATATAACAAGGAGTAGGGACTAATATTAATAGATTATATATTATTAATATTAATAGAATGCTTAACTTTATGATTAGATAAATAATTGTTAGGTAATTTACTTTAAAACATATTTTAATATCTTATAATATAATTTAAATAGTACTATTAATATGCTCCTTAATAAATTAAATTTGGTATCACTCATTTCTTTCTTATAGAACATTTATAATTATGTATTTAAACACTTCTATTAAGTTTAATACATAGCTTAAATAGTTAAATATATAAGCTTTATAAGAAAGGAGTGCTTAATCTTTCTATAAAAGTCTAATAGTTAAATAATATATTTATAGCCTTATTAATTTTAGATTATTGTTTTAGTTTGATATTAGTAAATAACTAGATTATATTAATAAAGCTAACCTCTTCTTAAAATAATATTAGTAGTTTTCTTTAATATAAATATGTAGCTTAAATTATTATTAACTAGTATATGAGTCATGACTATTAATCTATTTAGTAGGGGGTCTATATTTATACTAAAATAAAAGAAGGTTAGGATCTAGTATATTTAAATATACCTTATATGCTTATAGATTATAAATATAGTCTTATTTATACTATCTTATTTTTATTATTAGGTCTAAAAGATCTTTCACTTTCAGATTCTTAATCATAGAAGCTTTTTTAAGACAGCTTATTAAAGCCTCTATTAGAAATCTAATAGTTATTCTGTTTTTCTAAAGGACTATTATTTATAGGCTATCCTTTAGTTATTTATTATTTAAAGATTTATTCTTTAGTGATTCTTTCTTCTCCTATAATTACTTACTATATTTATAATTAATAACTGAATAATCTTATTCTCTATATTTAAAGTATGTTTAGTATTTCTAATATTAAGACTTTTATATAGAGGAATTCTTTTTTGGGTGCTTATTACTATTAATAATAATATTTAAGTGTCCTATATCAATATTTATTAGATTATTATAGAAGGAATTATCTCCTGCTATTAAAGGGGTTAATTAAGTAATATAAATAGATAAGATAGCTCTATATTTATATTAAATAAACTTCTCTATTACACTATTAAAGGTGTTTAGATGTATTAAATTTAATTCTTTTATCTATTAGGATTATAAGTTCTTTTTTGCTCTATTTATAAATTGCTTAATAACTAATTAGAAAGGGAGTAATTCTAGAATATTCAAACTAATATCTACTATAAGATCTAAGCTTTGAATGTAAATATTTATATACTTTAACTAACCTTTCATCACTTCTTCTAATATTTCTTAATAGATAGAAACTTACAGAAATCCTTACAAACCTAATTATAGAATTAATTAAAGGTGGTAATCAGATCTATTATATTAATATTAATACTATAAGCAGCTTATTCCTAATAATTAAAAGCTGTTTTTATAAAGATATTAGCAGTAACTATAATTTGCTACCTTTTATTTCTATATCTTAACATCAGTAGCTCCTTATTGCAAAAATAGTATTTAACTTTATATATCTATTTATTTACAGCATTATTCTTCCAATCCCTTTTAAATTTAAGGATTAGTTAGAGTTCTAATATCTTTTAATATTTTAGATCTCTTAGTTTGTTAGTAGCACTTCTATTTATACTTATTAATAAGGTGTCTAGATCAAGACTACTAATTCCTACATTCTTACTTAATATAGAAGCTATAGCTTCCTAAATAAATATATATCTCTATTTATAGGCTGCTATTATGCCTTGCTAAATGCTTCCTACAATTTATTTGATATATATAATAGAGGATGAGCCTTATTTATAATATAAGAGCCTCAGCCCCTCTATTATATTAAATAGTAAGGTTCTAATTAGAGTAGAGTATTAGTTATATAAGTTATCTAGGATTCTAGGATGCTAATCTAGTATTAGGCATATCTTAATTATTCATCTTTACTTAGTTTGTTCTTATTGTTCTGCAATCTTGATTCTAATATTTAATATCTTATTTTAAATTAAGGAATCCTTTCCTTTGGTATAGATCCTTAAATACTCTTTTAATATTTATTCTTTCTAATCCTAGAAATTATACTTTATTGCCAGCTCTGCTTGCTAGTAATGTTCTATAGTTTTAATATCACTTTCCTAGAATGTAGTATGCCCTTCCTTAGAATAGGTTACCAAAATCTGCTTAAGGCTATTATTATGAGGTCATTACATCTAAAATACTTATATACCTCAACTAATTAGTAATAGTGATCTTTAGGCTCTAGTAATAGTTTTAGCTAATTATAATAGGGGGTTATTTGCTGTCAAGATATTTAGAGGGAGGATCATCTTAACATACTACCAGATGAGATTGCATAAGGAAAGTTGTTGTATTTGATAGTATGACTAGATTGCAGATATATACAGTGGGATGACAAAAGTATTTGGAAAACGCTAGTGGTGCCGCTTCTATAAAGAAATGATCTGCTTCATTGTGCCGGCAAAATCACTTATAATTTCCTAACAAGGAAGCGGTACAGTTAGTGCTTTTCTAAATACTTTTGTCATCCCACTGTATATATACAGCTCTACTAGATGCTGATGGTCAGCATCAAACAGCCAGTAGCAGTATCAGCCAGGAAGGTAACCAAAAAGAAAGAGTGGCTATGATTGTACTACTACATACATAAGTAACAAACTATCTCACCAAGACTGCCCTGTGCCCTATCTCAGCTAGTTATATTCATTCGTGATTATACAATGAATTATAATCGACATGGATGGTTGACCAAAGTGGAAACGTAAAGACAGTCACTTAAGCAGATATGTGCACACACACACACATATATATATATATATATATATATATTTACTACACAGTAGACATACCCACAAATGTATATATAAAATATGCTAGATATGTCCCATCAGTGATCTTGGGTTCTGACAACAAAAAGAGAGCTATAAACCCAGTGAGTGCTTCACTTGTTGCAAAGTTAGATCGGCATTAGACCGAGCGACTTTAGCGCCTTGGTCTGCAACAGCATCAAGATAATCAGTCTTGTTCCCTAAAAGTAGAAGGTATCTCTCTCTTATATCGCTCAGATGGTCGGACAGTCTGTTTGCGACATGCTCTTTGAACGATCTAAGACTGGCGGATCTGTACTCCAAGGCAAGGTCGTCGCATGACTTCCCTTCGATGTGAGAAAGAATCTCAATTAGGTTAGATACTCCAGGGCGACGGATTGGGTCATAACTAATCGTCGAAATGGAATCGGTGAGAGCGACTTTAATCTTCAAATGGATATCACTGGGTGAATCGGTAAGCAGAATTCTCGACCGCGGATCGGCGTGAGATTTGGACATTTTCGAGGTCGGTTCCTTGAGAGACATCACTCTTTTTGAAGGAGCTAGTGTAAATAATCGTTAGTATCATGCGAACTCGGCAGAGGCAGAGGTTAGGTTATTACATATAAGGGCTTCCGGGACGGGGAAAATAGGGCCATAAAGATGGTTAAAGCTGTTGGCCGTGTATCGGGAGAACTCGACATGCTGCTTCTGGTCCTCTCCCACAGGGACGTGGGTAGCCCTAGCTCCGGTCAGCTACGCTCCTTAAGAATAATCTGGCACCAAACCTGTGAACGAGTATATCTGCGGCTTGGAGAACTGGATACGAGAAGAGGCCGAGTCTCAGCTTCGACCTTGCTCTTGAATCTTCCAAGTCTACATCTTGAGGCAGATGAAGTTTGCTCTAAGCAGAATCAGCCACTGGAGGGGAGACCATAATAGAAGCACAGAGGGACAACAGCCCACGACAACGCACCTTCCACTGAGTCATGCGAGACAGATAGCCCATTGATGCAACGGTACTTAAGATCCACATCAATTCAGCATGCGCTGACACCTATCCATATCCGTCAATATTAAGCGACGAAGAGAGTAGCAGTAGGAGATCCACAGAAGCAGAATCATTATGACTTACAGCAGACTGGTGAAATAATGTACAGCGTGCGGGATCCAGCCCTACAGCAAGCAACGTAGCGAATGAATGTTTCCTCCACTCCCTCAACCTTGCCGCATCTTGTGGTACTGTCAAGGAATGCAAATCCGCGATAGAAAAGAAGAGCCTTGTATTCTCAGTCGCTTCATTTTGCAGCCGCACCCACTCACGCAAAGCACCTAGATAATTGCCTAGATGTGGAACACCGGTTGGTTGAATGCCTGAAAATATAACTCGACTGTTCGGGTACGGCTGGGCTGTGCCAGAGCTATTCCACATTCGCTGGCAACAACTCAGTTCTCTGCGGTGGATCCCTTGCAGTTGAACGTAAGCCCCTATTCTCCGTTGGTAGGTCAATGGATAATATTGACCATCGCGGAGAACATTGGTGCGCATGCCTGCCTGAACCGCTTAAGCAAAAAAAGAAGTCAGGATTGGATATCTGGGTGACTAACTTTGCAACTTCTTAAACTGAACGTCGACTGCATGGGTACAGGTTCTTACACGATTATAGCATCCTCATTATTCCCAATTTCATCTTCTGATATTCTGGAAGGCAACCCCGAAGGATGATTTCGTTATTGACTCTGAAGCGGGAACTACGGCAGGCGATTTGAACCAACTCCCCCCCAGGCTGCTATAATTACTAAAGCTGCAAGGGGCAAGACTCTAACCCTAACTTGTGTAGCACATGATTCCTTTTCCTTGCCAGCGAAACGGCCAATAATGGCTATCAGCGGAGAGCTCTCATAGCGGGAGGCGCTTTTGAAATCCGACCTGTAGAATTATTATTGCCTCCCTTCCTAAACACTAGTGATATACTTTCGTGCCACTGTTATGGTTGCCAATCCACCCATTGCGTGCCAAACACTGAACATTCGCCTTTTAATTCTACCTCTAAATTGGCCCTTTTGATTGACCGGTTATTAGTTATAATATTATAATGGGTATACTGAAAAAAGAATTATAGGATTTAAGTGCCTGATGTTGACATACTAAACTAATGAAGAAGCCAAGGAAAGGAATGATAACGGTATTAGAAAATTTAGCACTTAGTCCCTGCGGACATCAGTTAGAGGCCCCTTATTTTGAGAGAACCGTCCACTGTCCAAGACGTCCAATATGGAGTTTCCAGAATTTGCACCTTTCCGATGGCCAAATTGGGCGAGACTGAGTTCAATCGACTTTTCAATGTCGGGAAGAGCTTCGTCCATGGATTTCGCAGCGCCTGGCATTTCCAAGATCAGAAGAGTTAGTGCCGAGGCTTCCACTTATTACATTAGATGGTCAAGAACGCACCAAGGCTTTCGTAATCCCAAATATTCGCTTTCATTCCAACTCCATAAAATGCATGTTTCCGTAAGAATGCGAGCCACGCCTGTACCACCTGAGGGTTGCCGTCCTTTATTTGGATGAGTCGACGAAGTGTAATACGTTCAAAGTTTTCTTGGCTCTTTTTGTGCACGAAGTTACTCCGAGGCACTGTCCACCGTTCCACAATTCGCGGTAGAGGGACCGGGCCTGAGGTCGGAAGCTTCAAATAATAGGCCGCCCGTATTGCAAAATCAGCGAAAAACTCTACATTTCGCACACTGTATGACCTCAATTGAAGATCACAAACTGGAAGACCATATTTAGCCTTCCTTCTAAGCGGCTGCAAATAAACTGCTTGCACGCTTCTAGGAAGTCGTGACTTTTCGGTAATAGCATCGAGGCGTTCAGACCTGTATGAAGTGAGAATGGGTGATTCAAACCAAAAGTTAGAACTCAATTCGAGGAACTGACCATTCCTTCACAGGTGATTCTGCGGATTGCTGAGCCGCACTAGAAGCACTAAAATTTTGTCAGTTCATATAAAATACGCTCATTGTACTGTGAAGGGGAGTCAGACGTGCTGAAACTAGCTATTCGATTGGTACGACGAAGTAGATTTTGTTCCAGATTCGAGAGGGCGCGAGAGCTGGAGTTCGACACAGGCAGTGTGGACTTTTCCAGCAGCCGTTAGCACGTTATATGGAGTAAATGGGCGACTCTTTGGCCTACTTTAAAACGCCTGCCAATCTGCAAAAAGGAGCATGGGATTGGTCTCGAGTACATCGTAGGTTTACTAAGTTAAATGATAGTTGTAAGAAGTGAAGGAACCCTTGCGATTTCCTTCAGGCGGACGGGACAGACTTTCGAGCTGCTCGAAATGAAGCGGCAGAATGGTGACCGCCAATCCTGGTGTCGTCTTTCGGAACAACTAACGCATCGCCCCGCGTTACCTTCTTCTCTCTTCTTGGTTTTCATGATAGAACGGATTCAACCCTCCGTTGAAGTACAATCCTCCTTTCTGCGCAAGATTCATTCATGCTGATTAAAACTGCTCTTTTGTGGTTCTAACGGCTCAACAGCACCCCGTTGACAATGGCCGGCTTGTCACAGGAAGCAGCCTTATTTGAACAGGCAAAGGAAGCAGTTTCGTATTTGAAACAAAGTTTGCCTGCGTCTCTCAATAGACCACAGGTCGCAATTGTCTGCGGTTCCGGGCTGGGCGGTCTTGCTGATACTATCCGTGACACGCCTAGGGTGGAATATGACTACACGTCCATACCTCACTTCCCCCATCTTACAGGTAAGTCCAGCGGAGCCGGCACCTCTTGATTGTTCGCTCGGAGACGTCGTTCTTACTCCAAAAGTCGCTGGACATACCGGGAAGTTGGTATTCGGGCTAATTGCTCAAAGAATCCCCGCTGTTTTAATGGTTGGCCGTGCACAGTGAGCCTCTCTTATTTGACTTAAGTATGTACTGGGATGACTCATACCTAGTTGGGTAGTTACTATGAAGGTCATTCGATTGATCATATAACGTTTCCAATTCGTGTTTTCAGTCTCCTGGGTGTTGACACCGTAGTCCGTTGGTTCTCCTTTTCTCCGATTATAGGATTTTCAACTACTAATGAATCCGTGACAACAGTAACAAATGCCGCAGGAGGCTTGAACTCCGAGTATGCAGTTGGAGATATCGTATTACTGAACGACGTACGTTCGCCCCATTCAAGTTAAAGAATGGCATGACCCTAATCTCCTCAGCATATATTCCTCGCTGGTTTGGCAGGGATTCACCCACTACGTGGTCCTAATATAAGCGAGTTTGGAATTCGCTTCCCTCCTTTATCAGACGCTTACGACCTTGAACTTCGCCGTTTTGTGCATAAGGCTTGGAAAAGAGTTATAGGCCCAAGCAGCAAGAGGAGGTTGCATGAAGGTGTGTACGCATTTGTTGGTGGTCCAAGGTATGTCAAGTCTTCGCAATGCTAGTGCCCTAGTACCCTGTAAGCGAAGCTAATTATATATAGCTACGAGACTAGGGCTGAATGTCGTATGCTCCGATTACTTGGCGCCGATTTGGTCGGCATGTCAACAGTACCGGAAATTGTCGCTGCCAGACATTCTGGCATTCGAGTGCTCGCAATTAGCCTTGTCACTAACAATGCAGTACTTTCTCCTGTTCCTCGTGGAGATGATCATCTTCTTCAGAACAAAGATGCCAGTGAACTGGACGGTATCTTGCAGGAAGGGAAAGCTAATCATGAAGAGGTCCTTGAGGAAGGTCGACATGCGGCTATTGATATGCAAGTAAGTGCGCCTGTGACCGTCACACATCATATCCGATGTTAACATCGTTAATAGCGACTAGTCGAGTGCGCTATCACAGACATCTTCAAGAGCGGCTGGAAGGACTAGTTCATTCCGTGCACCATCCAAACATCTGATGGGAGTAGCACGGAATGGAGAGGGGCTCGCCCCGCTCTGGAATAACTGTCTTTTTCCAAGTATCTGGTGTCCATTCGTGGCAAAGTGAGAAATCTCAATCTTCACTTGCCTTTCCGGGTTCTCTTCGCTTTCAGTGCTCCATAGAATGACCTTTTGCCACTTTTTTTAGACGCCTGGATATCATTGTATTTGGTCTGAAAGTGCTTCGTCTCCCGCTCTATAGCTAAAGCCTCCTCAACGAAAGTTCTCTTGCGGTCTTTCTTCTTGATACGAGAGCTGAGGAATTCAGTCGGACCCTCGATAACAGCTCCGACTTGAGAAAACTCGGGGTGCCCGGAGCTTGTATTTTCTTTCTTGTAGTGTCGTTTTGGATCAAGCACAGAACGCATGCGTAGGAGTTTCAAGTCTCTTCCGAGCCCCGTGGTAAGTTCTGTTTTTGGCAAATCGAACCAATCGATTCCCGCAGTCATCTTAGACTTCTAACCGCATCAGGAGTCAGCAACGATAACCAGAAAATGCCATTTGCAACCGGGTAAGTGAATGCTAGATCTTCAGAGTAACTATGAAAACAAAAAAAAAGACTCTCATTGGGGTAGCGCAACCCAGTACGGGTCGTAAAACTACTTCAAGTGCCGAAGCGTTGAGAAATTTTCCTCATAAAATGACCAAAGTATCGCTAATCAAACATGACTTACTTTCAATGTATGCAGTGTTTGCGCGTCCGACAACCTAATTGGATGACGGCGTGCGATAGAAATGTTGCTTTGGAGAGGAGGAACGACTCGCGAGTCCACGGTAGCAATTTCGCTTTCTTTGTGGATGTAAGGCCGCAAAGACTCATCTGATGATAAACCTGGGATACTGGACAGCTAATTAGTCCTATTTACTTCCTTACGTGAGGAATGGAGTGAAGCTGGAGATACCTTGAAGTGCCACGCTGTGATTTCGCCGGGTCAGCAGGTGTGTAAATATCAAGACGATCCGAAGAGCTCGACCCAAATGGTGTCATTCGAGTCTCGGCTTCCAAGAGCAGGTTTTGAATTTGGTCGTCCGTCAAGTCAATTTCACCCTGAGATTCTCTAGGGTGCACCGACGCTGCCATTCCAGGCTTGGAACTCCTACAGCAATGCACTGATCTGGAATTTAGAACGAATGTGCCGTTAAGAGATATCTAGCACATCAAGGACGCAGCGGGGACAAGAAAGACCGAGATGTAAATACAATATGTTCACCCATAAAGTAGTATGTGTAGATAGGTATGATGGAAAGAAGTGAAATGAGCAACCGTCAGTAGAACAACGGCAAAAATTCTGGTAGCTGGGCCCACTCGAACGCGCTCCAGTCACATGACACGAACACCACCGCTTAATCCGCGCCTTGATCCACGCGTTAGTCTTGCAGCTACCGTCTATACATATGCTTCTTATGTATATCCTCAATCACTTGGTTTCCTGGCTATTAATACCCAACTGTACAAAGAGATAGGGCAGCTTTCCGTAACTGCCGTAATTTTTTTTGGATCTCCATTTTTATGCAACTGCCTCGTCAGCGGATTAAGTCCCCGCTGTCCGAAATACCAGGAACTTCCCGACTTGTGTATCTGGGTTCGTAATTATTTCAAATCTGGTTCTGCTTAGGCTACGCCGTATCTTAACTATTGATAGGTTGATCATATTTGGTCACTAAGAGAACGACAGTGACACTTAAGCATCATAATCAAAACAGTATTCTCGCAATGGATCAAGCTCCACGAGGCGCTGGACAACAAAGCAGGCAGCAACCTGTATACGACACCAGAAATGGTGGACACTACGGTAATAAGCCCTATCTTATAAAAGTGTTCAATATGATACCTTATAAGACAATCTCGATTGATGTCCAATCCTACATACATTTCTCTCTCCGATGTGAGCTGATATGGTCTATCTTTAGGTGCCAGTGCGGCGGTATACCTTCCACATTGCCTTCGTATTTGAACTTATATTAAAAGTTCGTGTGGCTGACAGTTGAACCTGAATTAGCTCTCAGCGCAAGGATTTTCACCTGTTTCTGAGCTGTATACAGGCACTTGGACGAATGTCAGTTACTGCCAGATCGGCTTGTTTTGATCGCCATTTCCTACGCACTTGATTGCATTCATGCTGATTGTAATTCAGGTCAATCAAGGTCTCCAAGGAACAGCTCGCGAGATCTTGACAACGTACTGGCAACATGTTATCAACCACCTCGAATCAGATAATCATGACTATAAAATCCATCAATTGCCATTGGCACGAATAAAAAAGGTTATGAAGGCCGACCCGGACGTGAAAATGATCTCGGCAGAGGCTCCGATCTTGTTTGCGAAGGGTTGTGATATTTTCATCACTGAGTTGACTATGCGAGCATGGATTCATGCCGAAGATAACAAACGGCGAACTCTCCAGCGGTCTGATATAGCTGCAGCTCTCTCGAAGTCGGACATGTTTGACTTCCTCATTGACATAGTGCCCCGAGAGGAGGCTTCATCTCATGCGAAACGTTCCAGTCAAACAGCTGGAACTACTACCTCACCTGCAGGCCAGCTTCCTCCGTCCCACGGAGTTCAGCATCATCAACACCATATCCCGCCGCCGGACTACAGCGCCTTGGGGCATGGCATTCCCCAAGGTCAAGACTATCGACCCCAGCCGACTATGTACGCTGGAGCAGTGCCATCGGACCCAGCAACGGCATATGGTCAGCCTCAGCCCCAGATGTTCGAGGGGATGTACGCGCCTTATGCCCATTTACCACCACAGCAGGTACGTGAGTCCCTTGACCAGAAATCTTGTGGTACTTTCTCCATACACCGCAATCCGTAGCTCTATTCTGAAAAAAAAAAATTTTTTCTTTTTTTAAAATGTGATCTCGGCTAATCCATCTATAAAAGTGAGACGAATCGATAAACTTTGACGCGTTTGGAGCGTTTAGCTTGTGCCAGGAGCTCCTGATGGCGGGTTTAATTAGGTAGTTAACGAGACTGCAAGTGTGACTTCTACAGTGAACTCGGTTTCCTGGTTTGATGGAATATTACATATCCGGAAGAGTTTGGTTCTCAGGTAGCCAAAATATTTCGTACTTTCGGGGGAACAATAATGACCTTTGATTTTCTTCTATTTTCTTTTTTCCCTTCCATATTAGGACTTCTTCCCAAACCTTGATGAGAGTGTTGTGAATTTGTCCATTTTCGCGGGACTTTGAACAGAGTTCGTCACCCTAATTCGGTTAACGACTCAACAAGGACATGGTTCTCTGTAAGGGGAAACATACTTCTCTAAGAGAATAGGGCCGTTGATAGCATCTACGCGGCCGTACTTCTTATTCCTTGTGGCTATGTCATAGAACTCATCCGCATTATCTGATTGCATCAGCTGCACAGTTTGCTGCAGCTCATCGAGATTCTCGCGAAGAATGGGTACACCAAGACTGCCAACGAATCTGGCAAGATATTCAACGTCCATCGCAAGGGCGGCGACCCCATTTGAATTTATCCTCTTCACTTCAGCGGAAAGTGGTTGTGCCTAAAACATTAGAGTCAGCATATTCCTAACAAGTCGCAATAGAGCGTCGCAGGCGCACAAGGATCATGTTCGCCGCATGGCTCAAGGCATCAAAATATATGAGTTCCTTGATCTCTGTTGGTAGACCAAGTAAGGTCGAATTCATTATATTGGAAAGGAATCGCGTCAGAGTTTGCATGTAATTGCTGGGCTCTGTGGGCGGCGTCGGGGTCGTCCAGTCATATTCGGCGGTTTCGATAAGGTCGTCAATTTTTGAATTGACGACCTCAAAGATGCGCTTCTCTGCTGCTTTTTTGTTACTTCTGAACTTGTCAGTCGCCTTCAGCGTGATTGGCCCGCCTGCAAAGTTCTGTGACCTCGCTGCAGCGAGCAGCAACTCAAGCTCTCGACAAGCCAACTCAAAATGTTCCAAATTTATAAGGATCTGAACGATTTGTCCTAGATACTGCGATGCAAGGCGTTCGACAAGGGTGTCGCAAACTTTGTCCGAAAGAAGTTCATCCAAGGTCTGATTCAGTTAAATCTCAGAAGTTCGATCCATCTTCTAAATAATCCACCATGAGCTTACATTTTTCAGTGATTCGTCAATGACATTCGGATGCGGAAAGTCATCGTTAGCGAAGAAATAGAACTGATTTAAAAAATTTCGGATGTCGATACAGCAGAGTGGATACATCTGCGAGAATGGCAGAACGCACGGGAAACTAAATCGGTCAGCTGTTATCCAGGGAGTAGAAATCATTAGGAAAAGTTGTTTCTAACATTTGCTCTTCTCGCGGTTTCTCAGGACTGTACCAACTGACACTCAAAACTTTATCAAACTCCTCGAGAGTCTGAATTGGCATTGGCATATAGTCATCCGTCGAGACGATCTAAAACACATTAGCTTGCACGAATACAAAGTTGGCTCTCGACAAACCTCTTGAAAATCATCGCTGAATCTCTTCTTCAGTAACTCGGCATATTTCTCAAAAAGAACTAACAGAAAATCGTCGAATACACCGACAGGAAAGTCCCAAGTCTGCCGTAGCAACTATTAGTAAGGGCTCAACTGATTCCTTGATGACTGGTTTGCTAACATTCATCGTCTGCATAAACAGCGCTATGAGATTTTTAATCTTCAGCAGACTCTCAGCATTGTCGACTTCATAAAGTGCTTTGGATATTAAGTTGACGGCGGCCTGGCACATCGAATCCCAGAGTTCATCGACCTAGCCATTCCTTGTCAGCTTCACTTGGATCCAGGGGCAGGATGAATAGAGGCTGCGGGTTGTTACATCAACGGGAGACCTTAAATCAGGGACCCTTTTCATCGTCGATCGCTCCACGATTGCGAATCCTGCCATCTCCTCCAGTAGGTTGTGGAGACAAGCGCCATCATCATCGACTAGGGTTATGGAGGCTGGGATTAAGAGTTCCTTCTGACGTCGTCGAGTATTCGCATATTCAGTTCTAAACTTATCCATGTGGCCCAGAGATTGATGGATAAGCAAACATTCAAACAAAGGAGTGAAGTCAACTTGGAGCTCGTCATTCTGCAATAAGTCGTATTCTTCATGTTCGTCTGAAACCAATTCAATGGCGGAATTTAGCTTGAAATGCTCTAGATAAGGCAGTCTCTCTGCCCTTTCTTTTCGTCTCGTCTTCCTAAGGTCTGTGTGATACAGTGCTATCTCCCCAAGATACTGGGACATCTCGCGGATCCTATACAGCCAAGTATTCAAGTCAGACATGACTGCCTCCGCTATGGCCTTTTGCGTAGAAGGTACTGAGCGCTGGATCATCTCAGCAATTTTGTACTGAGTTATCCCCTTGAGATGAACATTCTGGAGCTCGTCCAGGGCACGTAGAGCTGCATAATGACTCTTCTTCGCCAGCAGATCATGGACTTGGTTCGCTAAGCGCAAAACCTCAAGACAGTCTTGAATAGCGCGAAAGGTCTCATCGATGTTCTGTCGGTGGCCTCGTGATTCGACTAAGGATTTCTTTTGGTCGGCCAATCGTTCCGTGCTCGCTTGTATGGACTGATTGAGGTCCAGTATCTCCGCTGTCAGGCTAACGGTACCCTCCCTAATGCGAAGAAGCTGATTGACGGACGTCACAAACTCCTGGTGGTTGGTATTGCAGATACCCTCTATCTCCGTTTCTTTATCGCTTGCGAATTTGGACAGAGACTGCAGAAGCTGTGAAGTGCGATTTCCATAGCTGTATTCTCGAATGGAAGGAATCAGCTGATCAAGATAGTCGGTGTCGGAGGGTGAAATGATGATCTACGTATCCCGAATCGTTAGTTATATATCCGGGAATCGAGCTATTCAGATGAGGCTCACCTGGTTTAACACGTAGGCAGACTCATTGCGGGCTGGGACAACAGGTCGCATGTTTCCGCGGAGCTATCTCCTTGAAAAGATGAAGCAGTCAGAGGTGAGAATACAGAGATCACCTGCGTTCATGCAATACTATTTACAACGCTTCAGGAGGCGCAGTGCGCGAGGTACAGAACGTCCTTGTCAGTTTTATATGGGGTTGATATATGGTACCAGAACGCAGGAGCGCCTGCATCTCAAGGTGTAATATTGAAATGAAACATGGAAGTATCGCGCTTCGCTCCACTTAGAACCTAAATTTACCTAGGTACAGGACTACTATGCCTGCGGGCCTGCCACTTCTTGGCTTCCCCTTTCCGGTTAAGTAGGTAGTACTCACCCCTGCTCACTGAGTACATCTGAGCATGCCCTGAGCGTGGGACGCTTAATAGATACCTGTAAGCGAAGCTCACTGAGGGCTCAGTGCACCTTAGCCCAGACTGAGCTTCCCTCGGAAAACTGGGAATGCCCCACCTGCCGCAGAAAGTCCTGTACATAGAGCTATCTACGCATGGTACGGTGGACATCATCGTGCGGTTTGTACACAGCCTATTTGGTACTGGCACAATGACGCTCTAGCTGTCCTTTCGTCATCCCTCAATTCCTGTTCCTGATGCTTCCGGGTTCTTTCTTTAAGGACACTCGAGCGTTAGCAAGTCCTAGCAGATAACAAGCACAGCTACAGAAGCCCTGTACAATATCGTACCTAGCCTTTTGCTCAAGGAGCAACCTCTGCTTCTCTCTTCATGTCCGTATTTGCAGACTGCTGGCCCTGTATTGTCTCTTAGCATCCAGCCTCCTTACTCAGCGCCGCCTGACTTAGTTGAATCCCGTTTGGAAGATCGATCTCTATCTTTTCATGCCGCTTTACTTTTGCTTAGCTACTTATGGCTCTTGACTGGACATGATGTATGAGTATCTAAATGAGGGTTTTCGTGATCTCCGTGCCTCTTTGTCTTCTCCTTTCTCGCAATGGAAGGGAGTTTCCCCTTCTTCTGCATGTGTCTTCTCATTGTGTCTGCCTTAGGGGTCTTAGGGCAAAAGTTAATAGCGGGATTGGAATTTCCTTGGTTTGCCTGGCTCCTTCTTTCATGTCTAGGTCTGTCTTTGTCCAAGGTAAGTAGTTCCCACTACTGAGGTGTGAAGGGAGACGAAAACTATTCATTTTATTTTTGATTCATAACCTATTGTTTCTCATTCATGCTGGTATATCACAGGTAGATGTATCAATATCAACCCACTGAGGGAGGAGATCCCTACTAGGCTCTGTTTTGATGTATCTTCCCTGCATAGAGCCACTGAATTAGGAGAATGTGTGTCTGTGTTATTGCCTCTTAAGCTAATGCAATATAACAGATGCAAGAACATCACATCAATTATCGACAACCAAAATTTGCTCATTCTCTTATAAAATGGCCTTTTCCATTTCCTGCCTTGCTCTATTTGGGAGTGGGGGTCCTGTTTGTGTCCTTTGTCCTGGACAGCGTTTCTGTGACTCCAAGGTCCAAGACCATCACTGGAAAGGACCCTGCCTACTGTGAGCTCTTCTGGTAACATTCCTCTCTCACTGTTGGTATTGTGTCTTCCCAGTTTACTCGACCTGCAAGCGTCTCGCCTACGTTATCGTCATTTGACGAGCTCTCGAAAGGCGCGGTCTGCTTCTCGGTGGACTGGACGTGGTGAGAATACCATGATGCGGGCCTACGATTCTTCTCGCGTCATGAGTAGTCCCTGTTCGTCGATTGGGGCCTTGTCTCCTCATGGATCTCCAGATACCAAGCTTACTGCGTTTTCTCCCGAGGACGTACGATACAAGTCTAGCTTACGTGTCCGACTGAACGATGATGAAGGTCATGGTCTCTATCCACTGTAAGTTCCTCCTTGGGAGAGGAGATATATATAAGTACGTAAGGGGACTTTATAGGGTTATGCTAATTGCAACAAGGTCTGCTTCTGACCCCTTTCTGGTCCAACCGGGCGCGCCTAGCCAGATGCAGCTCTCTCCAACTGCCGAAAGCTTCACGCCTGTTGGTATAGTTGGCAGTGCTCCCAGTGGAAGCCCAGCGCTCTCCGTTATCAATGGCCGCTCTGGGATTGGCTGCTTTACTGCAAATTCTCTCTCGAACACCAGTGGGCCTGTAAAGGGACCTATGAAGTTCCCTGGACAAGATTCAACGGACAGTGGATGTGTCGAAAAGCCTCAGGTCACCGGAGCGACTATTCCTTTAACCGCAACTGCCGAGAACTTTGACGCTGGAAGACGAAGCCGTGCGTTTGTAATTGAAAAGATTCCGACAAGCTTCTCCTATGTGTCCCTGGCTGGATTTTTTAGTGTAAGCTCAATCGAGAATCTCGAGTGTCTGCCAGTTTGCTGCCGAGTTGACTCGAAGTTTTTCCTGTGGGACTGAAATCTTGCTGTGACGGCCTTCTTTTCGCCTTGACACCTGCCCTATATCTTTCTCTTCCCGCTTCTCTTTTCTCTTTTACCTATACGAACTCTCCCTCGTTTCTTTCTCTATCTCTCTTTCTCATCCTTTTCTCTTTCTTTTCATTTTGTATGTGTTTGTGTTTGTGTTTTGGGTCAAGGGCTCAATGCTGGCTGGTAGTAACAATAGCTGACCTTTGACAGCGCCGCGAATTTGCTACACTCAAAGGGCCCTCTCTCAACGAACTCAGTTCTTCGGGAAAGATGTATGTTGCATTCACCGACAGTCGCGAGGCACAGTGTGCGATGGAAAAGGTTCGCTTTCTCCGCCCTGAGTGGCGTGTCGTTCCCATTACTTCCAGGGAATACGTGCAACATTCCGAGCCATCTCTCCTATCGAAGACCTCCGACTTTGAGGGCCAGTTGCTTGTTTCTGTTTACTATGATAGCCGCAATCGTCGACTGGATTGGCATCCTGTGGCCCAGTCGCTCGGGGCACTTGCCACGACATTTGGTGATATTAAATCACTCAGTCACTTGCCCAGCGAACAAGGAAATGTCATCGAATTTCATCTTGAATTCTTCGATACTCGTGATGCAGAAAATGCAATGACTACACTCAACGGCACTTCATTTGAGGTAGGCGACGGAATTAGTCTCATTTTGACACGCTCCTCCTATATCGCCGTTTACTGACTAGAAATCCGAAGAACTGTGTCCTGGAGGTTAGGTTGTTTGAACCCAACCTGGACGACAAATCTCAGGTCCAGTTCAGAGGCTCCTCTCCTGGAAAGGGCATTCACACGCTTAATGAGACTCCATTCCGCAGGCATTGCTCTTGGACTTTGAGTCGACCTGCTCGCAGTCCTTACATGGAGCTGAGTCCTACTGGTCGCTCTACGATCCCTTCTGGCGAGCGTGCCAGCCTCATGGATTGGATTTCCACAGCTGATGACCGGTTGTTGTCTTCACCCCGTCGTGGTCTCAGCAGCGGCGACCTACGGTCCACTAATCAGAATTCGGTCGATATTGAACGGATTCGTCTCGGCCTAGACGTTCGTACTACGGTATGTGTCTTATTTACGTTGTGTGTCCTCGCCGCATGCTAACCGGCGCTGTGAAGATCATGCTGCGCAATATTCCAAATAAAATTGACCAGGTAATGACAGCAAATGACGGTGACAAGGACAGGTTATCTCTAACAGAAAAAAATAAAATAAAACAAAATAGGCTATGTTAAAGGCCATTGTGGATGAGACGAGCCGTGGCAAGTATGACTTCATGTACTTGCGCATTGGTAAGATAAGCTTGGCTCCATAGCGCTGAAATTTGTCTTCTGACACTATCTATTGCAAGATTTTGCGAACAACTGCAAGTATGTTGTTGTCAAAAGCGACACATTGGGTTTAAGCTTACACAGATTTTGCCTCAGCGTCGGCTATGCCTTTATCAACTTCGAAGATGTAAATTGCTCCCTTTCTAATTCCGTGAGCCGAGCTGACATATACCAGCCAATCGACATAATAGATGTGAAATAAAACCGCATTGTCATTCCACTTTCGTAACAGTGCTGATTATATCTTAGTTTGTCAATGCGCGAGCGGGCTACAGTTGGTATGATCCTCTTTGGAGGGACACATATTTTGCAGGCTAACAGACCGGTTTAGGAATTGCTTCAATAGTGACAAAGTCGCTGAAGTATCGTATGCAAGTTAGTCTCCAAGCAGTACGCTATTGACGTTCTAGATCTCTGAGACTCCAGCGCAGCAATCCAAGGGAAAGATTGTCTAGTGCAGAAGTTCCGGAATAGCTCTGTTATGTTAGAGCATCCATCCTTCCGCCCTAAGGTATGTTGGGCAAGTCGTGTTTGAGTGGGCTGATGCTCATCACTGTGCTTAGATTTTCCATACTGGTACTGGGCCTCTCGCTGGTACGGAAGACCGCTTCCCTGGGCCTGATAACCCATCTAAAATGCGTCGCAGCATTGAGAATGCGGAACACGTTGGTACGTCTGGATGCTCGTTGGTTTTAAGATGACATTGTTGCTCAAACTTACTGTACATTTAGGTTTGTTTGCTCCGCGTGTGGGCCAGCAATACCGTGACGAGCAACGACGCCGTCGCTCTCAGTTTGACCGGGGAACGACCGCTGCTGAACGTGAAATAGTTTACGTCCGGACTTATACCCCTCGGCGCTCTCATGGAGTCAATAATGGTCCTAGGAGTGCTCCGTGCACCTACCCTGCCGCGGGAGTGTGGTGCGACCGTCCGCCTACCTTTGGGAATGGGCCAAGGACTTCCTAGTTTGAGTTCCAAATGGTCTCTGGAGGAGAAGCGTTAAACCGTGGATCACGTCCAGTGCTCGCCATTCTGCCCCCCGCTGGCAAATAGCCCACCTCCAAAAAAAAAATAAAAAATAAAACAAAGAGGAACCCACTGGCAAGGGAGAGCACTAACAGGGAATGAGAAATATTAGTCGCTGCCGGCGGTTCATGCCATGGATTGGCATGCATCATATGCTGGCGATGATGGAGATTTCTGTTCCTTCTTAGGTGTTTCTTTTTCTTGTTCCAAGTACCTTGTTTAATTGGGGGAAACAACCGATATTCTGACTAATTGGGAGACCATTCTGTGCCCTGGTCGGCTTGGATGTGGTATCTCAATTCGAGTCTAAATGTTAGTTGTGAGACCCATTTGTTGGAAGCCCTACTCTGCGAGTCTTAGGTGCCTTTCCTTCTCTAATGTTGTGATAGTCACTTGTCAGTAGTGTCTCGCTCGAGATATTAAATGTGACATTGAGTACGTTCTCAGGGCTGACTAGTTTTTTAATTATGCCATCCGTAGTTAGATTCGGGGATGTTCTAAAGGCATTAAGACCGGCTCGGGCGAGATTGCTACTGAAGTAACCTCTGCAACGGCACGCGGCACGCCAATATATAATATAGTTAGAATCGTTTATGCGGCGTGGATTGCCATCGC
Organism: Byssochlamys sp. BYSS01; assembly: GCA_002242795.1. Lineage (NCBI taxonomy): Eukaryota > Fungi > Ascomycota > Eurotiomycetes > Eurotiales > Thermoascaceae > Paecilomyces > Byssochlamys sp. BYSS01. Next base: position 489,891 of record NIXA01000004.1, read on the forward strand.
GAAAGAGATCAGTAGCAGAGGGGTTCTCCGGACAACTTGGATCGAAAATGATGATGCCCTTTCCGTTTCAGATTCTTTTCCTTTCTTTGTGCTGTGTGGCTCCTGGCTCTGTGCATGGGAAGCTCCCCGAGGCGGGCGACGCCAGTTTACTTTCGCTCTTCTTTCAACCTCACACCACTACAGGGACATTTTTGCCCAGGGATCGACCAGGAATTTCATAACAACCACCGCGTACATTGTACATCCTGCAGTCAGGGAAAAGAGAGAAATTCCTTGTTATTTTATTTCTTGCTTCTTTTACCTACTTAATTTGTCCGCCGGTACTATTCTCTCGAAACATCCGTTATACGCCTATCCCGCAACCTCGCCGATAGACATTGAAGTACCCTGGTCTGAAGAATCTACGCTCCTAGATAAACTTGCCGATTTTAATTACGCGAAAAATGGATTCCGAGGAAGTACGTGCAGTACACAGCACGCTTTATCTAATTTTCCATCGGAACAAAAACCAGCATAGGAAGTCTAAATGGTGGAAATGGGTATCCATGCTTAAGCGCGTAACCGCGAATATCGCGAGGTCACTTCAGACCCGGCCGTTGTCTTCTAGTGAGAAAGTTCTTCCTGCTAGAACGTATAGACAATATCTGGCAACGCGCATTGCGCCAAGAAGTTACCTGTACGTTCATGGCAAGATAAAATTACTGTTAAAGAACCTCAATATTCCTATTCTTCTGGCTCCACTATTCCATGTTGTAGACCGTGCTAACTTTGTGGACAGGGCCTTCTCGACACTTGTTGCGGACAGGCAGTTCTCCGCGCTCGGTACCGTACTACTATCCACCTTGTCTCGTCTTATCAGGGCAACTGGAATCGATCGGGATATGAAGAGCCGATCCCCTTGGAAGAGATTGGCCAAGGAAGGTTCGTCCGGCACTATAACTGGGAGGGAAGACGTAGGGGTGCTCGTCAGTCGAACCGAAACAAGTTCTGTTCTTGTGGGCTCCGCTGAGCATGGTTCTTCCGAGCTAGGAGCTCGTTCAATATCTAAAAGCCCAAATGACGAGAAGTCGAAGGAGATAAAAAGAAAAAGGACGAAAAAGAATGCTATTGATGATCTTTTCGGTGACCTGCTATAGTTATAAGTATGGCATTGTCAGTGTTCCTTTCAATATCGTCGCCTTTTCTGCTCTCTGGATGCGAGTTTCACCATTACAGATAGACTGTGAACGGAGTCGTCTATATCGATCAGCGCCGGAGCAAGGTGCGGTCAATCTCCCCCAAAAGGTTCACCAGGATGTGGTTCGCCGTGGTCCATGCAACTGTGTAAAGGAATTTGGGCGAGAATACAGTCCAGATGAAAAGGTGCGACCTCAATACCGTGCATGCCGCCATCACGGACAATAGAGTGGCCGTGACACAAAGGGTCTGCAGAGAAACCCGATCCCCCTTATCTACTGGCACTTGGCTCGGTAGAAGGAGATGACAGGCTGAGGACCACCATATCGAGCCGGCCCAGTTACTCACGAACGTCAAGATGCCGACGAAAATAATATTGTAGCTCTGCACACCATTATATGCACTGGAAAGGTCGACGGAGGACATCGCGTTGGAACCCCCAAACGCAAAAAATGCCACATACTGGGCAAGTATGGATGTCACGGTAACCTCGATGGCGGTTAAGTCCATCGAAGCAAGGATAAGAAATTGCATTCTAAAGATTAGAAATAGTGGAATATTCGTTGCTCTCGACTGAGTTATCAAGAAGAGGGTCAGAACTTCATGAAATGCGGAATCCGAGGCTACAACCCGTAGTCAGCTGGAGTCCCAGAATGCACGATGCCGTGAGCTCATATAACTTGCCTCTTGAGTGAAGCCAGGCCCTTCTCTTTTCATTGATGGCAAGAAGCGAAAGTATAGCGAGCACACCAATTCCACAAAACACAATCCTGGCCTGCGATATCATCCCCACGCCAAAAAATAATTTTTTCGCAAATATCGACATTTGACGGTTATTGAGAAGCTCGGGCGAGTCCGACGCCACGAATGTAGTTTTGAAAGCTAGCGCCAGGCAGGTAACAGCGACGGCGACTAGTCGACAGATCCAATGGCCAGGTAGGCTTGCGATAAGGTGCCCGCATATATCCATATACGTCAGGACAATCAGAGCCCAGAGCATATTTTGATGGGAGGGTAAGAAGCTTCGGGCAATGTCCGGTTCGGCGGTAAACTTCTGACCTGTTTGGTTCCAGCGTCTCAATATACGGTGTAACATGGCAACGAAAACTGACCCGGTCTCAGGAGTCAAAAGGGTATGCGGTCCTGGGTTTCCTCGAGATTTGGCCACATAATCAGCTAGCCAACGCCGACGTGCAAGCGACTTCGTATGCAGATAGAATGTCCATCCAGTAAAGATCCAGTACCAAAATTGCTGCTCTTCCTCCACATAGCTGCTTGCGAACATCATAGCTCCATAGCTGAGAAGGACGAATATCCCAAAAGCGCCGGGCCGCCTGAACTTCAAGAGAATCCTATATGACAACCCTGAAGATAGCAGAATGGCAGCACCGCTGACGAATAAACCCATAAAAAGCCTGGGAACATTGTAGTTGCTGGCCGCACCGCTCATCACCTGCTGGGCGGCTCTAGAAAAGTGTAAGAGAGCGGGCTCGATTTCCGAATTGATACAGCCAGTATCTAGGAAATCTCGAATAAGCCCAGAAGCCTGAAACCATGCGCACAGAACTTCTTCGATGCCAGTCGACACTGAAGCGTCACAGCTGGACGATGTTGGTGGTTGCTCGAACCCGGAAGCCGGGAACGTCGCTTTGACTGTTCTCAATAGCTGTCTGGCATTTTCTAATAGGATATAAACCCTATACGATGCTTTATAGAAACCTCATGTTAGACTCCCGTAACGTACTCACAAATAAGGGAAAAGTCATACCATCATCCCACATCATGAGAAACTCAGGTATAAAGACACCTAGACTGTTCAAAGGAATGGGGATTCCAAGGAGCCCAGCTAGTGTTGGGGCGATGTCGGATTGCTCGACAGTGTGATAGTACTGTAGCTCATCTGCTGCTCCTACGGGGCAATCATTACGAGCTCCTTTGCCTTGGAATTTGGGAGATATAAAGACCAGGGCGGGAGACGTCTCCCCCACCGATGAGCCGCCGTGATTCCCAGCATCATTCATTCCATGATCACCACAGAGTACGAAAAGCGTAGACTGAAGATGCTCTTCTTTCTTCATCGCGGTATAGATCTGGGACACGACAGAATCCATTTCACGCTGTTTCGCCATCATGTAGGGGCTATATCCGTCAATAAACGAGGTGATACAGGCCCTAATTCTGGCTACTTACCTTTTAGGACCGGATTTATGCCCAATATGATCAAGACCAAGGTAATGCATAATCAATCCTGTCCAGTCGTCGCTCAATAGCTCACCAGGGACATGCCGCGTCACGTTATTATCTACCTCAACAAAATCCTGGACGATCTAACTTAGTTTTATGAAGCCTGCTGTGTGGAAAGTAGCATCCGAAGCGTACTGACCGACACGAAGAAGCTCGCTGTGCCGTCAGCCCTGTCGAAGACCCCGGGAAAGAGCTTGAGCCAAGTGTCGTCTCCATACATAAGCAGTCGTCCGCCTTTTATCCTCAGCTGCGCCAACCATGTATCCTGGTTTACGAGCGTTGACGAGGTATCCGATTCGGCAATGTTGAGAACAGCATCCAGAAATGAAGGAACCGACCCTGTCGTAATAGCTTTCAGGCGAGGCATTGTCACAGTTGGAGCACTAGCGTGTGCAGTAAAAGGGATAGCAGCACCGGTGCGTATCAAGCTGTTGAACCAGACAATTTAGCTTGTGTCGCAGAAACGAATTGTCCCTCAGGAGACATGGGTTTTAACTCACCTTTGCGTAAACAAGAAACCCGAACTATTTGAATAGACGAAGTCACTGGCACCATGGTTCAGCTTATTATATGGCTAATTAAGGGGAGAGTCGAGACAAGAATACCTGCGTAGTGCATCAACGACCATAAAAATGACCTTATCGAAAATGGCGGGAGCCACAGCGCTACTATTTGATCCGTCAAATTTCGCAAAGCCGGGCAGCATACTCTTATATGGAAAGAAACCAGAGGCAAAAATGATAATGGCCATGGGGATCATGGCATTGGCAATTAAGATTGCCCAGGTCTTTGATGTCAAAACCATGATGCGACAATTTAAGGGTGAACAAGCTTATGAAATAGTGTCAACCTGTGGCCTCCAATTCTGGACAGTGCAAGCGGAAGACGCTGTCATATCGCCAAATGTATGAATTGGGATGAGCGGAGACAATGCTGAGAAGGGGTGTACATCATCAGCTGATAGATGGAGTATGTCTTATGGTTCTGCTGTGTAAACAGTGTCTTGGTTCACATACCCAAAGCACCTGGCCGAAAGCCTTAGTAGCACACCGCCTACTCGAACAGTTCACAGATGAGAAGAGTTTCCCAGCGAAGGTTGTGTACAGCGCTGTATACAGCACAACAATAATAATACGAAATTCCATATGCCATGCACATGTTTATATAGCACACGTTGGTATCAAATCAAGGGAGCATGGAAGTACGCCTAGGCGCACAATTAGGGATAGTGTACACATGTACAGCTAGCAAGCTGTGATGGCAAATAGTGGGAGGAATTGCGATAAATGACAATCGGATACCAGTGCCTGGTTGTTCGGAAGATAAACGAGCAGGAATCTTTGTCATGAAAGAACTCTGATCAGAGAGAGATCACACTGTCTATGGGTACGACTACTGACGACGGTTCCCTGTTGACTGAAGTTGACTGAAGTAAATATGACTGGGTCGATAGAACGGAGTAGCAGGCCAGCTTGATCGTCGTGACAGCCATTAGACTCAGTGTCCATCTCGAAATTCTGCATGCACCACATCGTCTTCCTTCAAGGAAAACGAATTGGTTCACTTTCTCTTTGGAAGCTTCTTTGCGCTCGACGGACGTCGTTGGAAGACTATGGATGAACGACTCTTCCTCCTGTTATGTTTCTGGATGCCTCTTGATTGGCGAGAGTGACTCTTGGTAGATTTTGTTGCTTCTCCATCGAGTTCCATGTCTTCAGAATAAACGGTTAGCCTCTCGATATCAAACGTTATGCATTAGCATATACTATGTAATGATCTCATCAGAAGAGGGTGAAGCAACCTTCTTCTGAATGTAGAATTTTCGAACCACCATTGTCATCTGCTTGGAGTAATTAGAGTCCGCACCTTGAACTTCGACAGATATTAAGACATGACCCTCAACAACGACTGACATACCTGTTCTAGTTGTATCTAACTCCATATTTAACTTCTCTTGGCCCTTTCCATGAGAAGCAAGTTCTTGTAGCTTTGCTGAAAGCCTCTCCGTCCGTGCATCAACCGCGGGACCGAAAACTGTCGCTCGTAGCTTCGCCCTGTTGCGCTTCGAAACACTGGCCCTGACACTTTTGGCCATCTTATTTCGCTATCTTTCGCTGTTTATAACCAGTCGATGAGAATCCAAGTTGAAGATGTAGAGACCTAACGGATTACTGTGAGCTGATATATTATTATTATCATTGATGATGAGTCTTCAGTGTTCAGTCGCTGCTTCACTTTTTTTTTTGCCGACAAGGGAATGGCTATCTTATGTCATCCTCCGCTCGGAATCCACCACCCTTCTCCGAGAGCTGGAGCACCGGCACTCGTCGAGAGCAATCAGAGGAACTCAGTTCACTGCACACCCCGAATCCCATTCTAGTGAGAACAGGGCGCTGAAATGCCTTCCCGCGCAGCAGCTACGGTTAGCTTAATGAGCTTGAATTACCTCTCCTGAGGAAGTCTGAGGCGGGTTTTCTGGATGACTAGCTCTGGTTCTCTACTTTCCTAGACTTGACCAACAATGGCCTCTACGGCCCAGCCCTCCGAGCTGCATAGTGTCATTGCCTTGGTGAAGACCTTGACAAATGCTCAACTCCGGGACATATTGAGGAGCGAATCTCTCACAGTGTCAGGAGTCAAGGCTACACTTCAGATTCGCATAATTCAACGTTCGTCGTCTATTTTCATTCTACTGCCCTTGCTGCTCTTAAGCCCTCTAGCTTCGATAGAGAAGCTGTACATCGAATCTGTGAATTAACAAGCTCTTGGAATTGATTGCAGATTTAGAGAATCTTGTTCAAGAAGGGCGTCTTGAGCGATATGACAGGCTACGGAGGTTCATATATGCTATCAGACAGCACTCGATTGCCAGTCCCCCAAGCCAGTCAACGCCGTATCGCCAATATCAGTCACCTACGGCTGCGCATTCTTTACCTACCCCAAATAGGTCATCACCCCTGAACGTACCTAGCACAGTACAGCCTTTTACGTCCGGTACGCATTTTCGTTGGATATCCCCCTTGCGCCGACTTCGAAGAGCAAATGCTAATATCATTCAAGGTCGTCTAATGTTCAAGGAAAGCCCGTTCTATAAGATATTAGAGCCTCTGACGTCTGTTGTGGAATGCAAGGGTAAGATCAACTTCTACAGAATCTTCTCCTGCGTCTACTTACCTTCTGACATAACGAAGTGCGGGAACAAACACGGGACAATGTAGAACTGAAAGTCGTGCTTTCTTCAAACATGGTTTCCAGGCTACAAATGGACCCCAGTATTCGAGTGATGGTTTACTGCACAGCTGATACCGGTCTCAATCCGTACACGAAGTCCGATATCGCGTTCCCTCATCAAGTGGAGCTAAAGGTAAACCTTGACGAAGTCAAAGCTAACCTGAGAGGTCTCAAAAACAAGCCTGGTACGACTAGACCAGCGGATATAACAGATCATATTCGCAAGAAACCAGGATACCCAAATCAAGTCGTCCTAACTTACGCACTCACTCAAAAGGCAAGCAGAGAATCCTTACCTAGCTTTCATTACTGGGAATTACGACTATCTGCTGCTATTCGTGCTTCAACTGACAATTTATAGAGATTTTTTGTTGTTGTGAATCTGGTGCAGCGGAATCCGGTTGAAAAGCTTGTTATCGAATTGAAAGCAAGAAATACAATCTCGAAGGAGCAAGTGATACGAGAAAGTATGACCCACTGAACATCCTCCAGATGGAATACGTTCTAATTCCGTCTCTTTCCCTCAGTGCGAAGCAGAGCTGAGGATTCCGATATTGTTGCTACGTCAACAGTCATGTCCTTGAAGTGCCCGTTGTCGACACTTCGGATTGAGGTCCCTTGCCGTTCTGGGATATGCACGCACAACCAATGCTTTGACGCCTCGTCCTTCCTGCAGCTGCAGGAGCAAGCGCCAACGTGGACGTGTCCCGTTTGCTCCAAGGCAACCAGCTTTGAGTCATTGCAGATTGATCAGTGAGCTTCATACCTGGCTTTATCTCCTTCCCTTTTCCTGTGTTCCGCGACTCTAACAAATAAGATATGTCGATAATATACTCAAGTCGACATCAGTTGATATAGACCAGGTTGAGATAGAGCCCGATGGGCGCTGGTCGAGCCTTCGGCGAGACGCTGAGTTGGGGGCTGGTAGTGTTACTCCAATGACCGAGGAGGATGAATTAATAGAAGTTAAGGAGCCTGGAACCATGTCTGTCAAACAGGAGTCACTTCCCGTCAATATCTCACTACAGCGAACGCCAGCCCAGTCCCAAGAGCCTTCAACATCGTCCGCGGTCCTTGCATCGTCAAAGAAACGGCCTGCACCTCAGGTTATTGATCTCACTGGGAGTGATGATGATGATGACGATGGCTCCCCAGTGAGGCCAGCTAAGCGGCGCACTTTGAATTGGCCAGATCGAGGCTTCCATCATGGACTCGATTATAATTTCAATAGCAATTTTGTGAACGATAGGAATCATCTGTTCTCTGGCCAGAATGATTCCCAAATGTCGAGCAGAAATACTAGCTATGATGCATAACGAATGGGTTGCTTGCAGGCGCCTGGCGCGATTGGCTACAGAACTTAGGGAAATTCCGTCATCCTAGTACCACGGCGTTTGTGCAGCGAGGGCTGTTTATGTTGTCAGAAATGTACCTCTTGGATGACATTGATGCTGGATTAGTCTCTCTGAACAAATGAAGAAGCTTCCCAGCCCAAAAGGTTAAGATAAGGTAGTATAAATCTGATTAAAAATCGGCATCTTTAAAAGGAATGACAATAATAATTGTTATCATTGAGGGTGAGAATAGTTACTGTCTGCATGCAATAGAGGACTCCATGTTATTGTGGGTTACTTCCCACCACTTCCAGTACCAGTAGTCATTCATCAGATCCATAAGAAAGGGACATTAGGCAAGAAGTGACTATATTCTCTATAAGGCCTATATGTGTAAAGGCAATTCGTCAAGACCACCCATTATCTCAACATCCCGTGCTGCTTCTGGAGTTTCTCAGCTTCCGCATATCTGGCTGACTAACAGTTTACTGCCAACTGGTTAACCTCAAGTTGAGTTCATATTCCAACACAGAACTGTCTCTACACATTCACACAATGTCTTTTGACTCAGCAGTACGCCCATTCAATGCCTCCGATCCCAACGCGCGCTTCCTGGGCGCCTCATGTCTCGACTTCCTTTTCATAGAGCTCGTGCCTATGGCAGAGCGCTTAACGAAAGATCTATCGACGGATGGCAGGCAACCAGATGATGAAGAGGCTAAGGAGGCGGCTTTCTTCCGTCTCGAATCTCTAGGCTACAGAGTCGGGCAAGGACTTGCTGAAAGGTGATTGCTGTTTACAAATATACTATTCTTCTGTTGCAGCTCATATCCAGTTAACTCAAGAGACAATTGGTCTCGTCGTGCTGTAGGTTTTCTCGAGACCGCCCCCGCTTTACGGACAACCTCGACGTGATCAAATTTCTCTGCAAGGATCTCTGGACGATTCTTTTCAGGAAGCAAGTCGATAACTTGAAAACAAATCATAGGGTAAGCCGGGTGGAGGCGTATGGGAACCCTTCAACAGCGAGCGAAATCACGCTGACGTCTGACCTTTCTTTCTCCATAGGGTGTTTACGTGTTGACAGATAATACCTTCCGACCACTTACAAGGATGAGTATGTCGGTACGAAGTGAAGCCATCACGAAAGCGCAAGCAGTATGCCAATATGTTCCTATGTTTGAATGTCTAGAGTCTGACATACAATCGACCAGTACCTGTGGTTTCCATGTGGTGTGATCCGTGGTGCTTTGGCAGATCTGGGTATCAACACCACTGTGCAAGCAGAATCCACAGACCTCCCTGGTGCGACATTCCAGATTAAAACAATCCAGCCCAAGCCCTGATTAGGGAGAGAACAGGTGACCTGGGTCACCGTTGCCTTGATCTACAGACACGGAAGGCTGAAAGACAGCTGCGATGGGCTGCAAGGCTGATTGAATACTCCCCAACTGATTGTTCCTTCAGTTCTGTGACAATTCTGGGACTAATGGACCGATACCCAACACCACGACTAGAACCTTACACTTTAACTCTGCAGGTATGATAAGGAGATATCATGGATTCATTGCTCTCTTTCGTCTCTACCTTCCGCTCAAATACCCGATCGAAATCTCCAACCGCCAGCGAGCCTCCTCCATTTCTTTTTTTTTCAAGTTCTCACGCTTTTTAAAGCCTATCAGTTACGGGAAGCCAATGATTAGCTGGGGTCTTTCATGTCCATGATCCGAAAGGCCGCCGATGGATATTATCCGACGGATATAGAACGCGGTATAAAATGATCCACCGGCGGACCCCTGAGAATGGTTAACTGGGAATTGCCTTTACTTTGGTGGGGGGTTCTTGATGAATTCGACGCCCTTCTCGATATTTCCTTTGAGGCCCTTCGCACTGATTTCGAGGAGTTTCTTCTCCTGCTCGGTAACTCCCGCAAGGACGTTGATGGCTTTCTCCGCACCGTTAGGCTGTATATCATGTTAACTGGCTCGTCTTGGCAGATAGAAATTTAGAAAAGTTTATATGTATGATGATATCACTTACTCCCAGTTCTACCGGAACAGAAAAAAAGTCGACGCCAGTTTCTTTGGAAATTGCATCGCCGCCGGTTACACCGGGCAAGTAGACGAAGGTGGGTTCGACGATGCCTTTCTCGCCCTTTACGGCCTTGATCACAGCCTCGGCAAATCTACAACAAAGTTAGCCACAAGAGCTGCGGTCCTCGGGTAGAGACAAACCTGAAACCTGCGAAAGCCATGGACAGGGTAGCGGAACCAGCACCATCCTTGGCCTTGACAACCTCGTCACCGCCAAATTGGACCCCTGCCGATCGTCAGCAACCGCTGTTTACTCGACGTTTCATACTCACGGTTAACTAGTGCATCGTATTTGTCGGCCGGGATCTGGAAAGCCGGAGAGACCTTGCTAAAGAGTGGCACGATCGTCTCTCCAGAGTGGCCACCAACGACGGGGATGGTGACCGCAGACGGAACCTTCTCGCCCGAGAAAACTTGAGTGAAAGTCTCCGCACGGACGACGTCCAAGGTGGTGACGCCGAAGAGGCGCTTAGGATCGAAGACACCAGCTGCTTTGAGAACCTCGGCGGCGATTGGGACAGTAGAATTGACGGGGTTCGAAATAATAAGAACAAAAGCCTTGGGCGAGAACTCTGCAATGCCCTTCACCAAATCCCGCACAATGCCAGCGTTGATCTTGAAAAGATCATCACGGGTCATGCCAGGCTTACCTATAGCATGGTTTGATTAGCGCAGATAAAATAGGACAGTCGGAATGGAAGGTAGGCTAGACTTACGAGGAATGCCGGCGGGAATGACGACAATGTCAGCACCAGTCAAGGCAGACTTCAGTCCGTCATCCTTGGGCAGGAAACCGGAAATTTTCTGAGAGAGTGTAAGAATGCTGCTCGACAAATGCGGGAAGGTATTCAGGCATAAGAGGAACGGTAACTGTTACGCACAGCGGCAGTGGAGATATGGGAAAGGTCGGCTGCCACACCGGGGGTGTTGACAACATCGTATAGAGAAAGCTCGTCCACGAGAGGAGACGCCTTTAGGAGGAGCGACAGAGGCTGTTGAAGGGACGGGTTAGATATCCATCTTCATCGAGTTGATGATAGCTTCTTTCAGTCAAGTGCGGGGGATCAAACCTGGCCAATGCCACCGGATGCACCAAGAACGACTGTTGGAGTCAGTAAAACGATCCTGCAAGTACGGGATCCTAGACAAGCCCACCTGCTTTGACCATGGTGGATGAGTAAATTGATGAATTGGGGCTGGTGATAAGAGATTCGCTTGAATGACGATAACGTCCTCGTGTTAGTGAACGACGCCCTTGAGAATAGAGTACGGGTGATGGAAGAGAGGAAGCAGAAAGGATGAAGGGAGAAAGAGAGCCTAGGGAAGAGGAAGGAGGGGAGGAAGGGAGGGGAGCTGGGTGGAGGAGGGGTAAACGGCGACGGCGAGGGGGACCCGCCGGGATATATGCATACCTACCTAGGTACGTACAAAGACTCGTGTGTATGGAGTACACTTGTGCAGCGCTGTAAAAGCGGAAAACCGCGGTCGATTTTGAGAACCGGGGTAGTTGGGAAGTACCTAGGTAGGAGCCCTGTTGTACCGAGACGCGTCCATGATGTCGTGCTGCAAACGCCCAGGCACTATTTATGAGACTATGCCTATGGAGTACAGTATAAGGGCAGATGGAGCTAAGTTCCCGCCCTCTGCTCAGCAGTTGCTCCGTAGTCGGCATCCGTCCATCCATCCATCCATCATCATCCTGCAGACGGACGAAAGAATCCTCGCTCGGTACGCCGCGGCAGCTCGCGATGCCTCCGTTTCCCCCGTGCTCCGTCTGCCTTTCCATGTCCCCGGAGGTCCCATTGGCTCCAGTCGCTCCAGTCGCTCCAGTCGCCAGGAATTTTCGCGTGCTTCTCGAATTCAACAATCCTGTACTGAGGCTCCGAATTTGCCCGGCCTGTCCTGTTCTTTCGTCGGGAAAAGGCGGCCTGTGAGCATCCATGGTTTACGAATATCGTGAAGACCCGACTACGACGCGGTGTTGCGCCTCTTCAGGCACACTGTGATCCGCGAATACTCCATGTAGCCATCGGGTCCATGTTACAGAGAACAGAGAATACGTGTCAGTGTCATGGAAACCCGATGCATGAGCAGAGAGAGCGCTGCACGCAGGACGCAGGTTCCGTTGTTTCTGCCTCTATCTGGAAGTGGAGTTCCAGCCTATTATTTATATGACAATAATAATAATAATAATAATGGCACACTGAATGTCATCTGATGGCTCCATAACGGTAGTACAAGATTCGCATGTGCACCTGGCCATTGCCCAGCGTGACGGTCTCCACCACGCTTGCTTTTTCTATTCTTCCCTCATCCATCATGCATGACTGCTTGACTTTTTGGCATCCGTCCCGAATATCCGTTTCCCAGGACATTTCGGCCCTTAATACCCACTCATATATCCGCAATTATGCCGATTCCTTCTCCGCAGCCTTCTTTGCCTGCGAGCCTCGGAGCTTCTTAGGAGGGGTGTCTTTCTTGGGCTTCTGCGATTGGCGAATAGCACTGACGCGAGCAACAGCATCTTCGCGAAGATCCGCGCGGCGGCCGTCCTTAGCAGTCTTGTCCGCGACACCCTTGTAGATTCTGCAATGGTCCCTTCGATCAGCAAATGGTCCTTCCAAGCACCATTTTCAACCCGGCGCATATTCATCTAATGCCAATCGGCGCAGGTGGTTCTTCTTACTTGCGAGTAGAGGAACTAGGACCGTATGTCACGGTAACCGTGTTCTTCGCAGGCTTCTGCTTATCACCGGCTTTCTTGCTGGTCACAGCAACGCCGCCGTTCTCAGCAGCCTGAACGCCGATGGCCTACAGGATCGAGTCAGCAGACTGCTGCCTGACGAATTCCGCAAAATGATATCGAGAATACCTTGTCATTTGCATATCCAGCATACTGGAGTCGTAGACCAAGTTAGCGACCATAATAACCGCAGAAAATCATAGCGTGGTCAAATGGCGTACCTTGTAAGAGGGCTTGTTCTGCAAGTTCAGAGGATCACGGGAGAACTGAGTACCACCAGCGCTCTTGCGCTTGACCAGGAAGGCGTTCTGGTTGCCTATTGGAGACGTCCTGTATTAGCTTCGCTGGAGGTTTGGGTCTGTGCAGTAACGGCGTAAGACATACGGGTGAGCAGCCAGACGAGGTCGCCGGAAACGTTCGTTCTTTCGGCAGCCATTGTGGAATTGGGGATATGACGGACGCTATGCAGCGAGGTGACCAGCGTTCGCAGAGCAGTAGATGTGAAGCACTAGGGTCCCGGATGACAGGTTGTGTGCCCTAGCCCGAATCGGGGCACCTCGCTAAGCCAACCGTTTTGGGAATAGGCTTCTTTGCCACCCGGTTGCGCCCCATGGGCAAGGCAACCATCTGTTGCATGCTTACTTATGCTTGGAAGCCGGACTTTGACGGAGGCGCCAGCTCTCTTGGCCACCAACGAGGCGGTCTCCAGCGCCGTCCGAGAGCTCCTCTCATGTCTGCCCAACTTCTACTCCAGAGCCCCCTGGTATTCACTACCGAGTACTGATAACAGCAATCTGCTTGCTACCTTTGGTCGATCCTTACTGTTTTCCTGTCTGCCATCCAAGGATGCTCGGAAGGGCTGCCGCTTGACTTCGGAGTCCTCGGAGCCGACTAATACGTCCATTCTGTTGCGAGTACACCTATTTGGTTGACAGCCATGGGCTATTTTCTCTACTTGCTTACGTTCTCTGTCGTGATATGCGGTACAGGTATGTTTGGATGCACAATTCCGTCAACCCCCACTAGAGATCCGTGAACGGCTCACCCCGAACTATAGCGCTCTTTATTACCCGGTCTCGATGGCTTCCTCTGTTTACTGAAGTGCCGGAGTATCTCTATCATCGTCTCGCATCCTCGAGCTTCGCAGGAGATGTGGAAGCGGGCTTGAGCTCGTCAAATTTTGATCTCTCCGCCAATATTGCAGACGGCGACTCTAGGGAGGGGTTAAATTGGAAGGCAAAGCGCGAGATCAACAGAATCATGAAGGGACAGAAGGTCGACTTCGATGAAGCGCGCCGGATTTACATGGAACAACGATTTACGAAAAACAACATCGGGCCTGACGGTCGTCCCAGGGACCCGAAATTCGTTTCATTTTCATAGCTTCTTGCAGCCGCATAGCCTTTCTTTTCGTTGCAAGGCGCACTGCCTGCCGTCCGCCTCGCTCGATTTCCTTTTACTTGTAGACTCTCGCTCCTTGTTTTCCTAAGTATTTGCGGTTTTGATTATCTTCCTGCCTCGACGCCATGAATGCCTTGTTTGATCGGGCCCAACAAACACATCCAATTTCTTTCCTTTTGTATAATGGATTAAAGATTCATTTGCGACTGGGAATGTGATCATCACTGATCCGCTGACAGCTGTGGACATATATATAACTTACAGCTAAATATATATAACTTACAGCTAAATATCATCTCTTATTTAAGGAATTTTATGCAAGGAAGACGCGGACGTAAGGTATATCTTCTTCTGGTGCTGGAACTTCTTGGAAGACTTCGATTCACCAGCTCTCTAATCAGTAATCCCGAGTTTCACCAGCATTGCAGCGGCGTAGCTAATCTTACATGTAAACTATACCAATGACTCTTAACAGGTCCTCCGGCAACTTACACCTAACTGCAGCAACAACAACTTTTTTAGATTAACACATCAAGGGCACCCATGAGCGTAAAACATGCAGCAGGACTTGTAGAAATCCTTCGTTATTATCGACCTCTTCCATACCCTGGTTGCTGAAAACCTGGAGGTAGCGGAGGTGGAGGGCCAGGTGTTCCTGTTGGAGGTCCAAACCCAGGAGGAGGTGCGGCTTGGGGAAGAAATGGCGGTTGCTGATTAGCATTGTTGAACCCAGCGGGCAGGAAGGTTTGGGGTGGTCCCCCGTAGCCGGCTTGGGAAGGAGGAGGCCGTGCTGGCAAGCCTGGCGGCGGGGTAGCAAGGGGTGCAGCAGGAGGCACAGGAGGACGACTCTGCTGCAGGGGGGGCACATTTTGGAAACCAACGTTCGGTGCAACGGTTCTTCCGACACCTATCTCCGAAGGACCATTCGCTAACGGTGGTCGGGAAGCATCACCATTCGCCATTGCGGGGGATGCCATAGGCGGCCCAGCGCCGGCAAATGGAGGAGGGAGTTGTTGAGTCGGGGGATGAACGTTGTGCTTGCGAGCCTGTGCGGCCAGCGTTCGTTCTGCTTGATCGCCATGTCTTTCACCTTTCCCATCTTTCTTATATGCGTATTGGACTGAAACTTGCTTGTTCATGAGATATTGCCCATTCATGTTGGTTATCGCTGCATCTGAGGATTCGAAATCAGTGAATGACACGAAGCCGTAGCCTTTTGATAGGTTATTATCATCGCGTGCAATCTGAAAGGTCGGGTCAGTTGTGCATTGCTGCGTAAATGCTCAATAGAGACAGAGAGAGGCTGACCTTCGGTATGGATGTTAAATTCCCAAAGCGGCTGAAGGTGTCATAGAGAACCTGCTCTGTGACCATGGGATCAAGGTTCCCGACAAAAAGCTCAGCACCAATCTCGACTGCCTTCTGTTTGTCGGCTGATGCTTTGTTTACGCGTATGGGCTTGCCATAGATGCGAATGCCATTCATTATTCGCGAAGCATATTCGGCGTCCTCCTCGCTGATAAATTCCACAAACCCGTAGCCTTGATGGGATTGAGTAACGCGATCTTTGGGCAGATGAACGTTAACGATGCGCCCGGCCTGCAGCATCAACTCCCATACCAAGCTATCTGTAACTCGTTCATCGAGATTTCCAATGTACACAGTAGCTTCCTTGTCCTGCTCCCTGCAAGATAATTAGGTTTTCATTTTACATTTGGTGGAATCAGTGAGAGGGATCCTACCAGTGTCTCGCGCCGGACATGGCGCCGACAATCAATACCGCGAGTCGTATAAGTCTGGATTCAATAGAATATAAAGAAAAAAAAATGCCAGTTCAATCTTATGCAATGTATGGTCTCCTGTGGAAGAGATTTATGAGACTTGAAGAAGCAGAGGCGTAATTTTGCTGGTACTTGAACTGACCTCTCGACCAAGCTCCGCTCCCGTCGCATATCGTATCGTATCGGGGCTCGGCGAAATTCACAAAGCTTTAACCAGCTATTTTCCGGCCGCTGGCGCAACATTTCCCAAATAACGAACCTCCTACAACTAGTTGAGTCCACAGCAAATTTTTCCTGCATTCTAATTCCTCTAGTTGTCTGGATACAAGTCTGCTACTTTGCACTTTTTCCATACTTTTAGTCGTGAGTTGTACAAGTGCATCACCAACAGAATGGTCCAGTTCTCCGAGGAAACCAAGGTGAGAGAAAAGCCCTCGTATGTCCCTCCCCCGTTCATTTGCTAATTACATTTGCTTGTAACAGGAGCGTATCTCCAAGGCAATTGAAGTCGCCAGAGTTGCGATTCACTAGTGAGACAACGCCCGTTTCTACCCTTCACCCTATTGACTTGGCTGACCTGTTCGTTTCTTCTAGTGGATATTTGCCTCTGATTGTTTATCTTGGTACGTGGCTTTCATCGAACGCGGAAAGAAAAGGGTTGCATTGCTGATATATGAATAAAGGCTACACTTACAGTGAACCGAAACCGTCATTATTCAAGTACGCGAATATTCATTCGTTTAGCCCTGACTCCCCGCTGATTTCGTCGACAGGTTGTTCTCCCCGCTTGCTTGAGAGATAGTTGAAGTCGAGGCATCCTCATTCGAAACGTATTCTTTCTCAACTCAGAACTGTGGCCGATATTTTAGTTTGGGGGTTTGGTGGTCGAGAAGAACGCTGGTACGATGCGGAGGAGGGTTTGGAAATGATTCATTCTCCTTCAGGATATCTGTTGGAGGGTTGTATAGACTTGGACAAGTGTATTTTTATATGAATTTACTGTTTTCAAATGGTTGTCATAATGAGAAAATTATAACCAGACCGCGATCCTTTCATGGGAGCAGTTATGGGCCTATAAGAAAATACAGAAAGCCGACCTTCTCGCTCACTGATTGCCAAAAGGTTCCGTAAGAGGAGATTGCCTCAGGGTTTTGAAGCAATTAAGGGTCGTCTGCCTCAGTACAGGGTTATAACCAAGAAACATATCATCTACGAACGAGGCAAATATACCAGATGCCCCGTGAGATAGGAGCGTAGGACTCCACGGCATTCAACGGCGAGTTACTACCCACCAGACGCTAGGCCGAGGTCATGATAGTGCTCCGCTCCGGCAGGCTAAGTTTTCCAGATCGCAACTCGGACTGCTAAAGATTTCCTGTGGATTCTCCTTGGGCTCCTTACTGGTACAGAACACTGTCGAACGTCTGCAGGGTATAAAACAGCCTATGACTAGTAAAGATGGATTTTCGCAATCCTTCGTGGAGACCACAGCTGGCTTCACTGCCGGGATAGCCTCTACTCTTTTTGTCCACCCGCTGGATCTGATCAAGACAAGACTTCAAGGTACTGTATGCACTCTCACACTCTCTCTATGGCTGACTCAATGGATGTATTTGACTGACTCTATCTGGATGTACGTGCAGTCGACCGATCCTCTACCTCCCGAATCGGTGGTTCAGTTCGAGTGATCCGAGAGATATTTCACAATGAGGGTGGTATTACTGCCTTCTACAGAGGCTTGACTCCTAATATAATCGGCAATTCAATAAGCTGGGGGTTCTATTTTTTATGTTATAGCAATATCAAAGATGCTATGCAAAATTCTCGTAGTCCTGGAAATCAGAGACTGACTTCAACAGATTACTTCGTCGCGTCGGGGACTGCAGGTATGATTTCCACCCCAGCCATGCTTTCACAAAAGGCATTTCACCAAGTGTAACCATGGAAGTCATGTTGACGAATTGTCTGTACGATATAGGTATTCTGACTTCTATTGCCACAAACCCTATATGGGTCATCAAAA
Source organism: Byssochlamys sp. BYSS01 (assembly GCA_002242795.1). Classification (NCBI taxonomy): domain Eukaryota; kingdom Fungi; phylum Ascomycota; class Eurotiomycetes; order Eurotiales; family Thermoascaceae; genus Paecilomyces; species Byssochlamys sp. BYSS01. Next base: position 507,917 of record NIXA01000004.1, read on the forward strand.
CACGAATGCTGTCTTCCGGCTCTCGTATGCCAGGCGCCTACGCATCCGTCACTTCCGGAGCCTTACAGATCCTACGGACCGAAGGCGTTGGAGGCTTCTACCGTGGGATTGTACCAGCCCTTTTTGGCGTTAGCCACGGGGCGCTCCAATTCATGGCGTACGAGAAATTAAAAATCCACCGTGCTGGACGGCTGAATTCTGGCTCTGCGAGGCGCGAGCTCGGCAATGCCGACTTCTTCCTCATCTCCAGCGCGTCGAAGTTTTTTGCTGGATGCATCACATATCCGTACCAGGTCTTGAGATCTCGGCTGCAGACCTATGACGCGCATCTTTTTTATCGAGGGGTTATGGATGCTATTGTTCAAATTTGGGCAAAGGAAGGTGTGGCAGGCTTCTACAAAGGCCTAGGCCCGAATCTGTTTAGGGTCTTACCAAGTACCTGGGTAACATTCTTGGTGTATGAGAATACGAGAGCCTATCTACCCAAAGCGGTTGCGAACGAAGTATGAAGACTCTGTCGGAAACCTGCTCCTCAGCAGAAAATCCAAGTTATCGTCCCCAAGACTCACAATTCCATGTCGCACTGGACATCTTCTTCCATCCCAGTCTCTTCTCTTCCTGTCTCTTCGTTCTTCTGCGATTGTATCAAAACACTCAACACAGCGCTAAGCCCGCCTAAGAAGGGGAATTGGCGAATGGAGAAATTCGAGGCCGAGTCCCCAAAAAAAAAGTCATTCAGTGACTGCAGGCGTCTCCAGTTCTTCACTCGAAGAAAGCAGGCCGCTGACAGATCGAGCAACTCATAAGACGGTCACCCAAGGCAGAAATTCGGAAATTTGAGAGATTCGCATCTGTGTCATCGCACCGGCATGGATTGGCGTGATAGATTCACGAGGAATCTGGATCAGTCAGACTCGTTGCCCTGGTGTTGGACTTTACAGCCCTGTCTGTTTTGGAATCTTTGCTTGAAGAGGATGCATCAGTGTGGCCGGCTATCGATATAATAACTTTCAGTGTCTTCCTCGTCACTGCTGGAACCGCCAGTGTAAGACGAGTCCTCATAGACGTGCCGCGAGTGCTTAGCATCTTCAGAGTGAAGTGCTTCGGGGCTAGAAGAATCCGACTTGGCTGTAGTGGAGATTCTGCGGTCTTTCCCTCGGCCTTTGATACCTTTGTTGCTGTTCTTATACAGCGCGGCGAAGTACTCCCAGAGTTCTCGATCATTATGATTCATTAATTCTGCTTCGGGAAAAGAAGAGAACTTGATTGTCAAGTGTCGCAATGTTGAGGCATGGAATTTGTTCTGGTGTGACTGCATATCACGATTGCCAACTGTCACTATACAAGCTGCACAACCGGGGAGTGAAAGTGCCGTACCTTGAGGTTTCCGAGCTGGGTGAAGTTCTTTCCACAGTCATCCAAAAGACAAGTAAACGGCTTAGCTTGTTGATGGGTTATCTTATGTGCACGAACATTGCCCCGCTGGGCAAATCTCTTGTGGCAAATGTCGCAGGAGTAGGGCTTCTCTCCAGTATGGCGCCGTTGGTGAGTCTAAACGAACAGGACAGAGACAGTCAGGGACCCATGTTCGCACGGAGTATCGAAGCATTGAGGCATTACCTTTAAGTTACCTAGTTGGGAGAACCGTTGGCCGCATGAGGGCTCCTTACAAACCTGTTATTTGCGCAAGAATTATTCATTGAGCTAATGTGGTCCGCGGCTATATGAGAGGACCGAGGATTTCTACTTACGAATGGCTTGTCACCCGTATGAGCTCGCATGTGGATATCCAGATGGGTCTTCTGGGAAAAGCTCTTGCCGCAGTGGGGAAGGGTGCAAGTGTACTTGCGCTTTTTCCCAGAAGCGGTCGTTTGTCCTTCTACTGTCAAAGGGTAGGAAGCTGTTGATTGGGGCATCGAAGAAGAAGAATAGGCCGACGGGAAGCCATGCGCGGTGTCGTGGGTTACCTGCTGCAGAGGTGGCAGGGCCTGTGACCCTACGGGCCGCGAACCGACTTTGGATTGGATGGTTTTCATCAGGATGTCGACTTCGGTCGAGAATTCAGCCTCAGTGGTAGGATGCTGGTCTTCTTGGTGGATTCCCCAGCCGCTGGGGGAATGAGGGATAGACAGCTGTGTACGTGGGCTATCGCCCGGCTTCTGTGACTGATCCTTCGCCACTCGGCAGAGGGCATTTTTTGCTGGTCGAATATCTGGCAATGAGTGTATTGGTGGGGATTCTGACGATGACAGCCGGTGCAATTGCTGTGAGTTGTTGAAGTGTTGATGATGACCGGTGACGAACAGCTGGTGAAAGGAGCTGGGGTGCCCGTTGAGGATATGCCCGAAGCTGTAATTGGCCGAAGATGCTGACGGTGGCGACGAGGAGGAGGATGATGATGACGACGACGGGTGGAAGGGCACGGAGAATGGCGCGGTGGGGTGAGAATAAAATGGCAGGTTATGGGCGAAGTTGGAGTCCATGAGACGACGAGATTCGATGGCGCTCATAGCATGGCCCGGGAAGTCGTAGGAGACGGGCTCTGCTGTCTCCATTGTCGGAGCGGAGAGGGGAGTTTCTCAATCAAGCAAGGGACGTGACGGACGGAGATCAATGCTCTCAATCCCTCGCTTCGAAGAGCATGCACTACCTTGAAAGGGTATGTACGGCGACGGGTGCGAGGGGACAAGAGGAAGCCGGAGCCAATTTGAAGAACCAGCAGTGCAGAATAGCTTTGAGACTTTTGACAGGTACGAGAAGGACAGCAAGGTGGTGGTGGTGATAGTGGTTGGTGGTTGTTGGTGGATCTAGAACGCCTTTGGGGGGGGGGAGTATATATGTATGCACGGACAGGATTTATGTCCACGATTGAGTGCAGGACAGTTATTTCAGACATAAGCGCAATTACATATTACGCAGCAGACAGACAGACATGCATGCTGGGCTATTTAGGGCCGTGGAAACCGCGGGGATCGCTGAAATTCCAGGAGCTTAGTCGGGGAGTATCGACAGGGTCTCGTCCGGCGTCCGCTGCTCAGCCCGACGCGAAAAGGGAAAGCTGGTCGCTGATCGCTGGTGACGGAGCGCGCCAGGCTCCGGATGCTCGTAAAAAATTGATAGTAATAATAGATATTAAAAGAAGATATATGATAATGGGCACTGCTGTCTGAAGGACTCCGTGTAGATCCGCCCGCTTCTACCGACGGTTTCGAGTCACGAATGACTCTGGGTGGGGGTTCATTATTGTCCTCAGCTAATAGCTAGCTATCATGACTGCAACCATCCATCATCATGTTCGAAGACAGTTTCGTTTCAATCTATGCGCGAGATGCCCGTTACTGGCCCTCCTCATCTCTCTCTCCCACGGGTAGATGAGCAGATGACGGGGGTCCACCCTTGTTGTTCACGCACGAACCTTTGCTGCTACCCTGGATCCCATTGCCTCCGGGACAGCGTGGATCTCTCTCCTCATGCTTGTTTGTCACTGAAGAGCATCTAACCCATGGGGAAAAGGTACTGTACTGTGTACAATCCCTCACCGTACCTTGATGACAAGTGACGACAAGCGGTCAATTGGTCCAACTGCCCGAGCACGCGGACTGAGGATGAATCCCGCACGGTCGACCGTCGCCAATCGCAGGGGAAAATAATGATAATAATAATAATAATAATAACCTCCGGCAGGAAGAAGGGTGAGGCTTGACTCCACTGAGATCTGGAGGGCGGGTTGTTGGATGCTCGTGACGAATGCGCCTGGAAGGTCAACTCGTCCATCAATCAGAAGTCGGCTCATAGCCGCGATTGGCGACAAAACAAAAATTCCATTGAGAAAAGGACCAAAGTCTATCTGCGCCCCGGCAGCTCCTGCAGGAAATCCGATAGGCCTGCTAAAGGCTTGGCTGAAGAAGCAGCGGCACCTTCTCCGGTTCCCGGTATCCCCTATGTAAGGTCCAGTTGTTCTGCAGGGTGGTGAGCACCGGTGTAAGGGCCGTCCGTCGCTCTGGAGAACCAAATGCGATCGGATCCCTCGTACGGGCCGAATCCCGATGCTCCCCACGCTTGGTGTGACTGGGTGAGACGGAGGCTATATGTATATGCGGTACTATCGAGCGTACCAAGGTTTTATTCGTGGCTGATGGCAGTGCACTGCAGTTCTTCTCGACACTGAACAACAGCAATCATCTCCTTGGGCGCGGTGCGTCCATCGATACGCCACTCCTGCCATTGACCTGATTGGGAGATGAGCATACTGAGATGGGGGTCTCGTTAGGTAGTTCGCCAGGGATCCCATGCACAGCACAGAGCTCTCCGTCCTGCAGCCCATCAGAGAATTTTGGCCTTAGCCGCCAATGGCCCGCGAAAATATCTCCCTGCGCTCAGCCACTTGGCATCGTTACAGCGAACCACGCCGTTTCCTATTATTTTTTTTGCGTCGCTCTCATAACATTAACATTGTATTGTCATAATATTATTTCCTATTATTATTATTATCTTTATTTACGGAATTGTCCGCGCTCCGTGCCCCATGCCCACCAAATGCTCACATTGAACAGCAATTGATTATCATCCCGAGCTCTGCGTGTCAAATCAGCCCATTGGACTCTCTTCCAAGACGCCTCGAATACGCCACTCGAAGAGGTTGAAGTTAGCTTTCCCACAAAAGCGCTCACCTAGTCGCAAGTTGACCTCTTGACACACTTATCTTGGAGGGTAACGCGGCAATAAGACAGGGTCACTTGATGCGACAAGTCGACAAGTCAACATCCCCCACCCCCCCAACAACCCTCCCCCCAGCAAAAGACGAGGTTGACCCTTTTGTGTGATAATGCGACCATTCCAACCTATTATTTCAAAAGGGAAACCAGATCCGCCCGGTGTTATCGCCCACCGGATTTGCTTTTTGATCGACCTGCCCCGGCCGAGCCTGGCCCAGAGCCGCGAATGGGCCTCGTCAGATATGACCTTATCCATGGCAATGATAATGAATCATCGATAATAATATATCATATTCCTCCTGCTGTCCTTATCCCCCGCATGTGTCTGAAGCTTATCGAGAATTTTCGCCTCTACCTGCAGGTCTACTCTCCAAGCTCTGTATAGCCAAGGTTACCACGGCTGATAGAAACGTGGAAAGTACATGTCATGCCCCATCTCCATTGCACTTGGGCATAATGAATTCATCTTCCATTCTTGAGGAATCCTACACCTGGTGATCGTCACGTCATGGTAGTCAAGTCTTCCACGCCACGTAGTACAGCGCAGGACTTTTGCTCATAGTCGCCTAACTCCGCCGGAAGGCTTGCGCAACGCACGATGTCTTTCTGTGCTCCTGCATCATCCTGCGTACGCGGATTGCAGGTCCTGAATATTGATTGATTTGTCCATTGGAGCCCGGATTCAAATTCTGAATCCGAATTCGCTCGAGCCCGCTGACGTACTTTTGTTTCTCTTACCCCATACTTCCAAATGTTATGTACGCACAAGCCAATGACAGGAAACACAATATTCTCTAACTTCCTTCCTACAGCACCTGTTGCACACCGCATAACTACACCCGGCCATGCTGCGTTGGTAACGACAGGAGCAAACAACTTGAAATTAGGTAGGCATACATAGAACGAGTAATTACTAGGTACGTAACCTGGGTATATGCATACGCTTACCTTCCCACCTCCTCGTCTGTATGGCTCTCATGGATCCCGCGACAACTGCAGATAACCTGTGACCCCAACCCCCCCTTTCCCCTCCCCCTGGTATGTAACCGGGCCTGCAGGTATCCTTGATTGCTTTATGCGGTGTGCAGCTGTGTAGGGCCTGACGACGTAAGGCCCATTCTATGCTATCCAATGCCTACGGCTTCACTGGCCACGGCATCCCTGAAATCAAACGGATCGCTACTGGCCGACAAAACGCAGTCGAAACGCGACACTGGGCGAACCACAGACGATCAGAATCTCGGGATGACCTATTTCGAGACAGACAACTGTATAAGTTGGCTTGCTGAACAGGGGAGGCCCGTGCTACATTCAACGCAACAAATCCAAGCCAAATTCAAACCTGCTGCCACAGAGTATAAAGAAACAAAGAAAATACACACAATAGCCACATTTTGCGCCGACGTTTCCGATAACCAGTTACATTAACGTCCAGTATACGTAGAGTACCTGAAAAGAGAAACGCGTCTCGGTCAGTAAAAGGGTACAAGCCACAAATTGCCAAAACAAAACTGTATATACTGACCTCCAGATCCTTGCACGCGTATCACCGCTTCCAGTAGCGAATAGATTGTTGGTGGGACTAGGGGCAACAGAGATCACTGACATCAAAATTAGAACATGCGCTATTCAGAAATAGGAGGCTCAATAAACAAAATACTAACCCGAGTTCTTGTGGCCCTGAAGCATCATCTGGGCGTTTCCAGTGATCGGGTCCCAGAATTGAACTCCCCGATCTTTAGACCCGCTCATAACCCAGTGGCCATCTGGAGTAAGGCAGACACTGAGCACAAAGTCCTAATTATTGGGAGTTAGCATTTGTAAGAAAGACACGATGAGATAAATGGTCACGCAATTCAACGTACCTTGTGACCCTCGAATGTCCGTACGCATTTGCCCCCTCTAACGGCTCCCGAGGGCTGAATTCCCCGTGGGGCTGCGAGCTCCCAAAGCTTGATGGTCTTATCAAGACTGCCGCTGACCAGATCACGGCCATTCGGGGCGAAAGCGACAGAATACACACTGTCCTTGTGTCCATCAGGGCTCTCCAGGCGCTCCACAAGCTGCCCCTTAGTGGTATCCCAGACGCGGACGGTCTTGTCCAGCGAGCCTGCAGCAACATAGTGCCCGTCAGGAGACATGGCTACTGTGGTCACTCCATCTTCAATTGTGAGCGTGTAAAACAGTTTGCCCTCGAGAACATCCCACAGGCGAACAGTCTTGTCACCGCTACCAGACGCAATATAACGTCCATTGCCTGCATAATCGAGGGAATAGATATCCTGCTCATGGCCGGTGAAAATGTGTTTGATGGTTCGGGCAGCGATGTCCCAGACCTATGGAGGAGTCAGTCGAAGCAGTCTCGGAAAAATAAATAAATAAATAAGATGTTGGAGCGTGAGGAGCTATAACCCACCCTGATCTGCTTATCCTCCGCACCGGTTGCGAGATACCGTCCATCAGGGCTGAAACAGACACTGCGGATGTAGAGATCACCGTCCTTGTCAACGGTCTCATCCTGGAGAGTGGCAACATTCTGGCCCGTATTTACATCGAAGATTTGGGCAGAACGATTGCAGCCGGTCGCGAGATATTTGCCATCGCGGCTGAATCGGACACAGCAGACGACGCTGTCATGAGCGAGATGGTGGACCAGGTCCACATCGAGCACGCGCTGGACCTCCGGGTTGAAAACCGCATACCAGTCAGTACCCTCCTTCTTCTGCGAAGCGGGCAGATCATCCAGGTTCCAGTTCGCTAGCATATTTCCAGGCCGCTCGCGAACAAGGGCTTGGCTGGGAGGTGTCGGGCGAGCGATTTGAGGAGAGGCTCTTGGGTCCGGATAGGCGAGCTGATGAGTCTGCTGGGGGGTTGCAGGACCAGGGGGGGCACGCACTCGCCCTTTACCTGGGCCAGGAGACGCAGTGGGTGGGGGCGGACCGTAACCTGTGTGACCGAAACAGAAAGAGAGAGAGAGAGACGTTAGCTGCCAGAGGACCAGTTGACCGCAATGTAGCACATACCGTTCACAGCAGCACCAGGCTGATATCCTCCAAAGGAGCTCTGCGGCGGCTGCGGGGCTCCGGGTTGAGCCGCGGGAGCTGGCTGTTGAAGGGTATGCTGGGGAGGCTGCTGATCCTGGGGAGGGGGAGGGGCAAGACCGGGACCACTACCTCCTTGGTTCGCTATAATCCCACCAAACAAATTGCTGGGACCGTGGCCCAATGCCGGGGGGGGTGCCTGAGATGGACCGGTGTGCTGTGCATGGCCAGCAATAGGAACGGCCTGAACACCTCGCGACTCAAGCTCATGTCTTAGCATTCGAATCTCCGCTTCGTAGCTAGCACAAGGGAACAGGTGTGTCAGCATGTCCATAACGCGACCTGATGGGATGAGCCCGATTTGAGGGTTACCAACTCTTGTTTCATTTTGACCTGAGTCTGTTCCAGCTGATAAACCTTTTGTCGGATCATCTCCATCTCCTGAAGCTGGGCGGTCACTGTGGAAAACAAAGGCGTATTTGGGTCAGTAAAGCAATTCTATTATTGCCCGCCCTTCATGCGATTGACACAGATATGAATGCGCTTAGCTTGGAAGGGCTGTGCAATTGGCTGATAGGGGGAAAGGGAGAAAGCTTGAGAAGAAAGAGGGGAGCATACATTGGTGCTCAAATTCGCCAGTGCTTCTCGACTGATTTTCGAACTCCTGGCGAAGCTGGTCCAGCAACTCCGACAAACGGGAGTTGGGGGCAGAAACCATCCCGCGATGTGTGTTGTACATATTGAATGTATGTCACTAAGACCCTGTCCAATTCAATCAAAGCTGTAGCAGGAGTTCGGACCAAGGAAGGTCAGAATTAAACCAGCAATATCGCGCGACCAAAGCGGATTGGAATAAACGAGGTTGGAGCGCAAAGAGAAGACGGAAGAATTGCCGAAAGTCAGGGAGACAGCATAACCGCAAGGGGGGAACGCGGGAAGGCTGCCGGGGGGGGGGAAACGAAGAGTAAGCCGACTTGTAGAAGGCGATGATAGAGGGGGGTTGCGTGCCGAGAGAGGGAGGGAAGAACGAGAGAAAGAGTTGAGTTCACAGGCTGGGGGGCGAGTCCTGCGACAGGAAGAAGAGGAAGAGGTAGTAAGTGAGCGAGTTTGATTTGATCGTCCACAGTGAGTAAACGCCATCGACGGGCGGCTCGGCTCTGGTAGACGCCAGAAGCGCAGCGGCCCGAGCGCTACCAGGCGACCCGTGTACGTAAGCAACATAGGCGAGACTGACGCTACTGCCAAGGCCAGCTGTTCGACGGCCGGCCTTGAACATCTGTTACTACCTACCTAGTATGCACTATCCAGGTACCGGTACTTACAGTAGTGCTACTAGGTACCTACCTAGATCCCTAGACAGGTACTTTGACGGGACCTAAGTAAGATGGCCCTGAATGTACCTAGTAGAAGCACCTGAGCAGTTCACTTCACTACCTACCTAGCTACCTGGGGAGGTACCTACCTACCTACCTACCTAGCTACCTCAGGTACCACATTCCAGTTTATTTGTCTGCCTACCACGGCGGTGACAATCCATCCCCGATCAGATAAGCCGGGCCGACGTCCTGGCTCGACAGCCCATGATTTGTCAAACGGCTCTGGCCATTCCGTTCTCGTGTGACGGAACACGCTTCAACGTTCCGAAAATTCATTCGCATTCGTCTGTAAATATCCCATCCCCTTATATAAGCCTGCCGACGCTCAATTGCCTCCACCGTATCTTGTTTCCCTCCCCGTCGGCCTCCCCTGGCTTCCTCTCATTTCTCTCACCGTCTCTCACGTCCTCCAGCACTCGCAACCCGTGCAATATGGATATCGTCCTCGAGGTCGTCGACACCTTCATTGGTGATCGCGTCTACGCAGCGCTTCTTCCTGCATCCCTGACGTCGTCCGTCTCCATCCCCACATTCGTCAATCCCCCCAACAGCACTCTGTCGCTCTTCGGAGCTTCTTCTCCGTTTGTCTACAAGCCCGCCACCAGTTTCTTCAGTCTGGAGCCGTCCCATTATGCATACATGAGCGCGTGGCCCAGGAACAACATCTACCGACAGTTCACTAGCTTCTTCTTCATCACTTGGTAATTCCCCTCGAAGCTTCCATTGGAACCTGCTATTTCCTTTTTCTATACGCTCTAGCTAACCTAATTCGTCCTCGACATGTAGGATCTTTGGCTTTTTGGTCTATTTCATCTGTGCATCTCTGTCGTACATCTTCATCTGGGACAAGACCACCGTCAGGCACCCCAAATTCCTCAAGAACCAGATCCCACAGGAGATCATACAGACCATGACCGCGATGCCTGTCATGTCCTTGTTGACCGCTCCTTTCTTCGTCGCCGAGGTCAGAGGCTACGCCAAACTTTACGACTCGTTCGCCGAGGAGCCATTCCCATACTACAGTGTCCTCCAATTCCCGATCTTCATTGCTTTCACCGATCTCTGCATCTATTGGATCCATAGGGGCCTCCACCACCCTCTCATTTACAAGACCCTGCATAAACCCCATCACAAGTGGATCATGCCCAGTCCCTTTGCTTCCCACGCTTTCCACCCCGTTGATGGTTGGTCCCAGAGCGTTCCTTATCACGTCTTCCCGTTTATCTTCCCTCTTCAGAAGGTCGCCTATGTCGTTCTCTTCGGCTTCATCAATTTTTGGACCGTCATGATCCATGACGGTGAATATGTTGCCAATAGTCCCGTCATCAACGGTGCCGCTTGCCACACCATGCATCATCTGTACTTCAACTACAACTATGGACAGTTCACCACCCTGTGGGATCGTCTGGGAGGCAGCTACCGGAAGCCCAATGATGAACTGTTCCGCCGTGAGACCAAGATGGGGAAGGAAGAGTGGAGCAGACAGACCAAAGAGATGGAAGACATTCTTAAGACCGTCGAAGGTACTGATGACCGTTCCTATCTTGCCGACAGCGGTTCTAAGAAGAATCTGTGACTTGGTTCCTCGTTGAACGGGCTCTTATACACACGAGCGACAGAGAGGCAGCCTGGGAGAGTGGGTGAAGGGGAAGAATATGGAGACTAGGAAAGCTAGGTAATCTCAAAAGTTGCGAGGGAGAAGGCGACAAAAAAAAAAAAAGAAAAAGAAAGGGAAAAAAATTACAAGAGGGTTTGAGATCAGGTAATCGCGGTGTATATCGCTGGGCGGTCGAGACAGGCTCTCTAGTTCCATGGGTCCATCTCTGGTGGCTGTCGCCCTTGACACAACCGCCCACGGTCCTTCCAGTGGCATGCGGTATCATTCCAGAAGATATCAGAGTCTGGCTATCCAGACACGGCTCTCCGTTTCTTGTGAGAGCCTGCGTTCTACAGTCAGTCGACTTACCAACTCTTGAGTCGAATACCAGAACGTTCTCTGTTTGGCTTGGCCGACTTTGTTAGCTAATAGTTGATGTGAGTTATCGTTTTGTATTATGTCCTTCCACCCTTTTGTGCCCGTCATTACCAGCTTATGTTACGTCCCTTACTTGGATATGTATATATCCAAGTATCATCATATGTATTTAATTCTATTTCACTAGACATAGTTTATTTTGACAAGTGTGAGATGGGTCGATTTCTGCCAGAAGCGGCCGATCTTGCATATGAACATTCCTTTTGAATGAAGAACATGTATCTACTGTGGCTACTACATCAGTTATCGTAAGGGGGTTATTGTGCCCATTAGAATATAAATAAACAAGGTCCTGGTCAAGGTTCTGCGTAGTGATTCTCGTGACACAATATGTCACTCGATCCTTTGATACATATGCTCAACCTAAGCTGTGCCAGTTCTAGCAATGACAACACCTACAGGAACAATGCATTGTTTCAGATAGGGTTTACAGGCAGACAAGACAGTTTATCCCTTCTTTTCTTGACACTGTACCACTAGAACAAAATCCCATAGTAGAGTGAACCGCTACCAAGTGAATAGCACATAGTAAGACAACGACAAAGCAGGTACGAATGAATTGGCAGGCATCCGAATGAAATTTGAACCCAACAGTACATGGATAGGCGAGCGAAGTTGGAAGCCACTAACCAGATAGTGGATATGTTGAATTCAGCAGTACAAGATCATGAGAGATCAGCGCCACCGTCAGCATCAGCTACATCCAAGTCGCCATTCTCTGCAGCATTCGTGATGCCGCCGTCCTGTACTGCTGAAGCAGGTGCAGGAGGAGCAACTGTGCCGACGGGCCTTGCATTGGCCATGAGTTCGGAGATAAAAGACTCCTCAACAGCGGCTTTCCTCCTGAAAACCCGCAGCCATCTACGGCCCCATCCGCGGATGATCTCGTCCTCAGGGAGGTCGCCGCTGCCGTCGCCTCTCTCCATTAGCTGGTCGTTGCTTCCGTTCGCGATTGAAATGACCGAGTCCTCGATTAACCGGAACAAGGCTTGCATATCGGCTTTCTCGCGGATCAAGGTCTCATCTAGAATACTTAGCTGCGGCTCGTACAGAGCGGGTTGCGTACGGGCGATGGCTATCTGCCTTAGTCGGTTTGTCACTTTCCCAACAGTAGCTGAGATCATCTCGTAAATGTGTGCCTTGGCAAGAATTGTTCCGGCGGCCAGGTTGTCCACCAGCGCCCATTCGATGACTGAGAGCGGTGTCAGAATTGTATAGTTCAGCAGCTTGTCGATTATGTTGATTCCAATGCCTGGTTGATCGGCCCAATACTCCATGACTGAGGTAATAATCTGACGGCGAGCGCGTGGCGATTGAGGCCCAATCGACAGCAGCCGCTCTTTATTCCGTTCAATACACGAGAGCACATGAGAAAGAGACTTTGACCCAACGAAGCATATGGAGGTGACAAAAGCATCGGTCGAGGGGAGCATGGGGTCCTCAACTCCCAAGCCCTTGGCTTGTTCTTCGATCGCCGTAATCAATGGCTGGATTTCATCATCAGATGCCTTTCTACGAATGAGTTGCATTATTTCTCTTCCTTCGTTGGCATACGGCGTCGCTATCATTCATATTTAGTACCCACAATCCGGAGGATACGTACCCCAGCACTGAAGGAGCGATTAGACTTACAGTCGAATGAATACTTGAAGTCGGGAGTATCCTTTTCCTTCCCTTCCGATATCAAGGGTTGATACGGGTCGGGAAGAGTGCCTTTAATGCGTTGTGCAAAGCTCAGTCTGATTTCTTTGTCGAGCGCACCTGTGATGAAAGCCATCCTTGGATGGATTGCAGGAAGCTCCAGGTCTTCCACCCTGTTTTTCCAAATAGTTAGCATATTCGGCTGTGTTGTATTTTGACGGAACTGTCACCAGATACACTGACCATTCGCTCCACTTCCACGTAAAGCCAAAGTTGCTCAGATGATGGGCAAACCAATCTAGGAATCGGCAAGCTAAGTCCAAATCAAGTCTTTCCAGATTACGGTACAAGAACCGGATTGCTCGCCCTAAGCTTGGTGCGATTGCAGCAGGCGCAATCTTGCAGCATTCCGTGAGTACCGAGTGGTAGTAGACCAGTTTGTGTTCCGGCGTCGGAAGCTGGAATAATTGGGAAAACACTGCATCCACGGCCACATCCTCTGGTTTCCACGTTGGGCGATCACCAGCAAGGTCACGCAGCTTATCAAAAGGCGTCGCGCGCTTCACGAAAGTGTTTGGAGAGAAGTAACAGTCGACATCAATCAGGAATCTGGCCGTCACAATCCGGTTAACGTCTAGGGTGTTAATCGTATCAACAAGCGCATCCCTCAGCAAAGTGGACGCAATATCTGATGTTGACGGCACAGTCTCCACATCTTGGGCCGGGTACACCGATAAGTAGACCTCTGGGAAAATGGCTCGAGGGCCATTTACCACAGGATTGGGAACAGTTATTTCTGGGAAGGGGTGTTTTGGGCCCTCCTCTTGAGGGGTAGATTCCTCCGATTCTTTGTCCTGCGCAGCCTTCTTCCACGGGCGGGGTATGCATGCAAGCTCCCAGGCCCTGTTAGCTTCTCCCTGAAGTTGTTTCTGAACTAAGCCGATGATGGTTTCCACCGATGACAGATTTCCATCCACGGGGCTAAAAGGGTCCACTAAATCCACGAGGGAGTGAGGGGTGGACGCAATGATATCCGTCTTCTCGAGCAAAGCAGATGCCTGGGCCTCAAGGCCGGTCGCGGAGGAGGCCATCACGTACGGAATGGTGAGAAGGATGACTTTAACGAGCTCGAGACCTAATAACTGAGCAGCAAATGTCAGTCAAGGCGTACGTACTAACACGTATGGAGAACTCAACTCACATCTTCCGAGGACGTAGTTTGGAGATCGACGGCGCGCGCAAACAGCTCCTCCAGAATTGGGAAAATGCCATCACCATCGAAGAGGTTTTGAAGGCAACCAAAGAAACGCAGAATGAGTTTAACCTCGCGCCAAGAGCCTGTATTAATGTGCTCTTGTAAAGACTCGCCTGTCTGCTTCAGAACCTCCACCACGAGTTCTGACCTGCGCCCATTAATAGCGACAACTGTAGCAGCGATGAATGGAATTTTCAATGGTTGCTCCAATATACTATGACAGAGCAGCACGTTAGCTTACCCATAGTTTAAAACACCTATAGAACCCACACGTAGAGAGAGATAGAGAGGAAGAGTAGTACGCACAGATCACCGACAAGATTGACAAATGTACTTCTTAATTCTTCATCCTCATAATTCCCAGCTACCGTCTCCGCGATGTTTGCGACATCATCTTCTGCTCTTCTCGCCGCCTAGGGCAAAGCGATGACGAATATCAGCGACACGCAATTGAAATAATATTAAACATCGGAAGAAGTAGATAAACCGCAAATTAAATCCATACCGATTCGGCAATCCTCAGCAACTGTCTTCTGACCTTGATGACAAGGGGCTCTTCGTATCTGCGCCTCTGTGGGCGCCGGTCATACTCGTCGTCATCTGAGCGCGAAGGGAGAACGATTAGCATGACATATCCCACAAAATAATAAGCCTAAACTTAATTAAAGTTTTTATCTCAGCAGTAGCAGAGCAGCATACCTCTATAACGTCTCTTTCGCCCGCCTCCGCCTCTGGGGCCATGATTTCGGCGTTCGTAGTCCGCCATGTGCAAATCTTGCCTCTCCAACAAATATGCACTGAGCTTTTTCCGCGGCTGGTTTTCGTTCTTCGAATAGCTGGGCTGTAATTTTCATAGAAAATTGCAGCTCTTGGCACAAGGATAAGGAGCCACAAATTGTTCCATCGATGGCAGGCAAAACGACCAAGCTCAATCGTATAGGAGCGCGTGAAGCTACCGACAGAACAAAACACCAATGCATGGGCGGGTATCGGGACACGGGATGATCCGCTCTATGATTATGTAATGACGGCTGAGCAAGGGGCAGCCCTGTGCATAAAAAAACCCGCGACTACAAGCGGGCAGATGCCGTGGATTAGGAATTCTACTGAGCTTCGAGCTTCATGGAGTCTCATCAGAACTACCTCGATAGTCGCTGGAGGGTAGCTCCCTTTATGGAACGAGTACCTGGCTTGGGCTGGACACGAGTGCTCGAGAACTCGCCGTGTCTAATCCGAGACCCTGACAGCTTGGGAGGCTCAACGATCGTACAGGCCGGCGAGGAAAGTTTTGTATGTATATATGAGAGTCTCTAGATTGGAAAAGAAATAAGTCGTCTGTTTTCGGAATAAAAAGACATGCAGCTTCATTGGCAAGGTCAACAGCACGACCAGTAGCCAAGCTGAACCCAAACGAATGCGACGGCCTGATATGAGACAAAGGCATGAGAAAGAGAAAAGAGAGGTAAGAAACTCGAAAGGGAAAGATGCGTCTGGCGCAACAAGTCGGAACAGATGGACCGTATATCTATATTCCAAGTAGATATAACCGGAGGGCGCTCGATCGAGGGCTGCACCATCACGATACCGACGCACTCGCCGGAGGTTCATCCCGCCTCTTACTCTTTCATGTTCGACTTGCTGCATTCTCTTTCCCGTGGTCCCCCCAGTCGAGATATGAAGCTGCACCGACCTTAAATCCCAAAGGCAGACTCCCACAGAAAGGGTATCACTTTTCTCCAAAGAGCTGTTCTCGGACACCTCCACAACTGCAGCCTCTAGAAACCCGCCTCTCTGCGTGAAAGTGTCATGACCGGCTGCTCCTCGGAAATATCTTTGTCCCAACCCCACCTCCTCTCCGTCAAGTCATGAACTGTGTGTTTCCCTTTCACCTACCTTTCACCGCCTCCAGAGGGAGCAAATCTCCAAAACCCTTGCCAAACGGCTAAGGTTATGAAACTGAAGAACGTTTCCCCAAAGACCGTCCGGTGCACGAAAAGGGAACTCTTATGGCATGAAAACAAAAGATTTTTTTGGGGCAAACATGTGCAGGGTGATAGCACTACAAATAAGCGTATACTTCGTGGTCACCATACGCCTTGACTCAGTCAAGGTGCGCTATCATTTCCTCCTTGGTAAGAGGTGTGAAGTTATCAATGTCGAGTTTACGCTCCAGGAGGGCAGCCCGTGCATGGGGAGGAACTAGCAGGCTGTTCAAGGAAGGAGCAATAGATAGTTCTGAGAGGACGCCGTTAGCTAAGAAAAAATCATATGGTAAACATGGACAGAAAGTAATCAAGTCACATACCATGCCGAGAGAAATCGAAGAGATCGGGCAATTCTCTTGGTGGATTGTTAGGATGGCGCGAATCAGGCAACCGCGTGTTAGGGTCCCTGAGCTCGTCGAAGAAAGGGTGGCACATTGCCTCGATCGCCGACAGACGCCGTGTAGGTGTGTACTCGAGGAGAGCCGAGATCAAGTCGATGGCCTCGTGCGGAGCTTTTCGGAAAACCTTGAATGCCAATTTTAGCGACGCAACTTTGAAGGCTCAAAAAGGTGGGTTTCATACTTTATTGAATGGATGCGGCTTGATTTGGGGGAACTTATGTTCCATATAGTTGGGGTTCATCGTACGAATCTGCTCCCGAGTTGGAGTTCCCAGAACCTTGATGATCTCTACTAGTTGATCTATTCCGGATTCTCCTGGGAACAACGGTTGTCCCAGCATCAACTCCGCCATGACACAACCAGTAGACCAGACATCTACAATCTGTTAGTGGCTGCGGCAAGCCAGGTAATGATAAGAACGAAAGAAAACACTGCCAAGGGGCAAGTACCAATTTTTGTCATGTAGTTTGTCGCGCCAAAAATCAATTCTGGTGCACGATAGTAGCGGGAGCAAATATAAGAGACGTTAGGCTCGCTAGGCACTAGTATTTTGGCAGAGCCAAAATCACAGAGCTTGAGAACGCCAGTCACCGGGTCAAGAAGAAGATTTTGAGGCTTGATATCTCGATGACAGATACCTCGGGAGTGGATGTATGCTAGGGAACGGAAAAGTTGGTAGATGTAGAGCTTCACCTCGAGCATCGGCATGGTCGTTTTCATTTTATTGAAATATCGCGACGCTCTATAGACAGTCTCCGGAACGTATTCGAGGACAAGATTCAGATAGACTTCATCTTTCTACAAATCCAGTACTATGATCAGCACGGGGTACGATTTCAAACTGCAGAATGAACGACAGGAGGTAAGAGCATACCCTTTCGCCGTTTGAGTAGTAGAAAGCCTTCAGCTCCACGATGTTCGGATGTCGCACAATTCGCATAATCTGAAGTTCACGGTTCTGGAAGAATGTCAGCGATATTCTCCTTGCCTTATGATGTCTGACACTCAGGGGGGGATTTCCCAAACTAACTTTGAAACGCTTGTCTTGAAGGACTCGCTTGATGGCAGCATCCTCACCGCTAGGAGCCATCTTCGTCTGGAAAACAACGCCGAATGAGCCATTCCCCACGATTTTACACTGTGTATATTGGATTTCCCGTGTCTCGCCGGTCAATCCATCTTGGACCTTTTCGCGTACGACCTCTGTTTTAAAGACAATGAGATATCAGTAAATGCCACGAGGTTGTTGAAGGAGGCATTGAGTTGACAACATGTATTCTTACCACCCATACGGAGGTTTGAGAATCCTCCAGGCCGATTTTGTGACATCACGAAAGTGTGGAGGCAGGCGGGTTGTTGATGGCGAATTCAGCTCTACAGTGAGGAAGCAAGAGGGAACTTCAACAGCCGATGACGGGAACGGAGACAGAGATGAGCTGCAAGGTCCGTTTTGGGCGGAATGAAACCGGTGGAGCAATATTTGGAAGGAAGTTGAGGAGGAGAGGGGGGATGCTTGATTGGGAACGAGGATGGGCGGATATCCGAGCGGTGGATGTAAAGTGGAGGTGCGCGTGAGATGAAAGGTTGAGAGGCGGACTCTCGGACGGCCGAATCACAGCGGTGCAGGGTTCAGACCAAGGGCCAATAGACGAAGGTCGAGCGCGGCTGAGTGCCAAGAGTGCAGGACCGTCAAGCAGGACAGGCGGCGGCGCTTGCGAAGGGGAAGGGGGGTTGGTGGTGGTGATGGTGGTGATCAGAATTGCTTGCAGTCAAACTTGCCCGAATCGAGACTACGAAGAGAGTTCTTCGCGCTGCACTAGCCTTACAGGCCGATCGTGTTAGATGGCGGGGTTTTCGGCAATGGTACGGAATTTCAAAGAGTGAGGATCGGTCGGGGAAGAGAGAACGAGCAAGTGACGTTGACGGAGCGACCACGGCCCAAGCAAAACACGCTGCAGGAACGCGAGAATAAGATAGCGGAAGGAGGGGACAAAGAAACAAAAAAGCAAGCACCGAAACTAGCTCTGGTGACAAGTTATGCAATGACGAGGAATGGCAAATGAAGATATCCCAGAGGGTACAGAGGGGGGGGCAAGAAGAACAAATGTCAGTCAGTAAGAGGATGTACAAGAACGAACCCTCTCTGGTACAGTACTGGGTTACTGGGTGAGTATCTGGTCGTAAGCGGACGCAGGCGAGGCGACTTTCGGAGGTGGCGGGAAAGCTGTTAGTGGGTGTGGCAGGGCAGCGGCGCAGAACACGGTACAAATCACATATAAAGCATACGTACTCCAGCAGACGAGGGAGATAGGAAAGAGTAATATAGAATCGTCCAGGTCTTGTTCCTCTTCTAGGCACTGCTAGATTACACCTGGGCAGCAGACCGCCGTGATGACGACGGTTTTGCGGCCTTTGGGCAGGTAATGAATGCTACCTGAGTAGCATCCCTTCCAATGCCTTAGAGCAATTACATACGCGTATGCAACTGACCCCCGAGTAACAGTTTTTGGCATCTATGGTACAGGGTATAACAAGGGGTTGTGTGTCTCCAGAAGTGAAGCATTGGATGAAAGCTTATATCCACAATATAGGTATGTCATAGTGGATTCTCCTGTCCTGAGTAATTATCGTCACAACCCTTGCTGTTTAAGGGCTTCAAGATGATTATTAATAATAATAGCAGATGGTTGGATGTCTACTAGGTACCTAAAGTCTTCCCTGTGTGCTGTGCCTTACTGTATCTCGGAGGCTCTCTCGGAAGCTCTTCCTCCCCTCATGCCAAGAGTAATTGTTTGTCGTTGTTATTATTATTGTGTGTGGCGCTTGATAGTAACCTCGACGCCTCATACTTAGTACTAGCAGACAAACTGCCATATTATTATTAGTTAGTTAGGGTTCTACAGGTCTTTGTAATACCACCTTCATGCTGTGACGCTGGGACTTGAGAGGCTGAACGACGACTGGCGATGATGGCAGAAGTGGAACCACTGAGATTAGGTGCAGAGGCTGGGATTACTCATAGGCCAGATGACCTCTGGATGGAGACTTCGCCCCCCCTTCCAGGCAATCAGGGTTGGGTTGACTCAGAGCCACTTTCATAAGCGTAGATATCCAATTCCGTACAGGGTTATGACAGCCCTGGACCTCGGGAGCATCATGCAATTGTCTCAAACGAAATGAGCAGGAACGATCCTGGACGTCCCGGACAGGTCAACGACACCTCGTGCCTATGCCTACTTGGGTAAGGTGGCGTCCCGGAACAACCGATTTTACGATGCTCCGTCCTATCTCCCTGTCGATGGGAGCTTGGCGACCTCCAGAGCGCCCTCCAAAGGAACCGTGGTTTAGGTAGGTACCTAGGTAGCTTTGTCCTCGCAGGTACGGACGAAATGTGCAAGGAATGGTGGTGACCTACCTAGGTACTCTCCATCATAATCTGACCTCACATGTCATTTTAGGGGAATTGTATTGTCAACCACGCACGTATTTGAAACCCTTGTCGGTACTGAAGAACCAGTGGTATTATGGGGTTGTTCAAAATTGTCTTATGCGTTGTCCGGTGACTGGTGGTAATTTTCCCTAGAGCCTGCGCTATTGGCTGCCCTTCTCGCCTCGGACGGTCATGGGACCCGGAACCTGACGATGGATGATGGACTACAGTCCCTACCTAGGTACCTAGGGCATGGAGGTGGCTGCTTACCCTGGTCCTTTTCTACGAATTATCGAGTTTGGGTAATTACCAAAACCAACTCGTCCCTTAGCATTCGCTCACTAACTTATCTACCAGGTAGGTAGATAGCCTATATCTTTGTTGGCACTGAGTACATGTCTTCCTGGAGCCATCAATTCGTAATGGAATTTTTTTGCGTTTAACAGGCTCTCGCTTCGGTGAAGTCGATCATCCTGGTCAGTGGCACTCATGCACAAACCACAGACTAATTGCCTGCACAGAGATATGCATTAGGGGTATTTTTCAATGCATGGATTAAAATTCAGCCTCCAATGAGTGTACAGCAATGCAGTATATGATGTCATAGTGCTGATCATTAACACTTGGAGCCCGAGGGTTGGCATGTACCAACCTGCATTGGAGGTCACATCGCAGGACACTATCGATCATGACCGTCTACCCCATACGCCCGAATACGCCCCATGGCCACCAACACATATCTACAGCGAATGCTAGAAAGCTCCCAGGACGGGTCGTCTTCTGCTAAATATAGACCCATACACTACTATATGTATTTCAGCTCTCGAGCAGTAAGGGAACGGCCACTCCGCCCTCAATAATAATCTACTTCTGCATTGAATCACGTGCTTCAGCGAGCTGAATCCTGCAGTATGAAAGTTTCCTGGCTCTTCTGCTGTCATCAATGTAGAATGATAGAGCGTCGATAATGGTGACTCTTTCGTCCCCTTCCTTTTTTTTTGACGCAACTTGATCGCCATGGCATTCGTCAGTGGCAACAACTCCGAACACCTGAATGTTGATGAGCTCACTTGGATTTAATGCCCAAATTTCAGCCACACATCGAAACGTCAATCGTGGAACATGAAACAGTATCTATAAAGCTTGGAGCAGCAGTCGTTTGTTAAGATGGATGAGTGAGAGACACAAAATGGTAACCCAATCAGCCGAATTTGATCTTCGGCACTAGAATCCTCCTCTTCTCCAGCATTCCTTTCACTATCATTTTGATATTATTCGACTGGAACTCTCGACAAGTCCCTCAGTCACCAGACTAGATTTGCCCCTGAACCATATCTCTACTACTCAAGTCTCTTCAGCCGAAATCCCTCAAGGAAGTTTCGGGAGCATCCATCCATGTCTTCCCCGGACACTATAGGCCAGCCATGCGTGCAGCCATCACCCCAGTACCGGGTCCTAACAGCATCCGTAAGCCTTCCAGACATTCTGACGCCGTCAGGTATGGTCCCTGTGACCTCCGGACTCCTCTTTCCACAGGGACCCTCAACCGCTGCCACGGAGTGAATAAATAGAGTTTGTGGCGAATTTCTGACGAATCCTGGGCGCCGAGCGTGAAAGTTTGAGACCCGAGTAGCAGACAATCTTCGCTCCTTTGGGATTAGGGCCGCAGCGTGCACTCAAGGCTAAATGTACATGTATCGTACTCGCTACTGCATGGAGACTCGGAAGTTAGAGCTGCATATCTGGGGTTGAGGCTGCCTAACCTCCTAAAGCAAAGAGTAGCTGGAGGAATGGAAACTGCAAGCTCTGTGTCCCTGGGGGAGCGGCTTCTGTCCATTGAGTGTCCTCCCTTCATCCTCTGTACGACAAGTTACTTCGACGGTTTCCATGACAAAAGAACTGAGACACGACTCACTACTACCATCCACGTGCCTTAATTGTTAGCCAATTGAAGCCACATTAAGACCCTTAGGAAATCCGGTCCTGGTACCTAAACTGGGCAGGAGCCCCTCATGAAACGAGCAGGTGGAGGCAAAGAGGTAGATCAGCAGGTAGACAATAAGGAGTAAATTTCTTATAATAACGACAACGCTTGTTCTCATCCTATCCGAATTCCAACTCTCAAACCGTGGCGCTGTCCCATGATCACCATTCCAGTCTCTTGTGTGCTTATAGCCCTGTTTCTGTTTCTGTTCTCAGGATCCGTCTTTATCTGTCACTCTATTTATAGCATGGAATATAGCGGAATTCTCGACGTGAGCTCCTCATGTATCATGATGTAATTGGAGTATTTGGCCCGTTCGAAAGCTTCTGGTTCGGTGATATCAGGTTTTCGTAGTTTGAATGTCGAGTTCACCATCAGCAAGATGGACTGTGATATCTCTGCAAGCTCTTGTTCCTATTTGGGGGATACTCAACCCCGTGAACACAGGTAAGAGTCTATCCAAGAGACTTTCCAACATTTTCATTAAGGAAACGAAGCGTATTATAACCACATGGAAACTTAGACAACTGATACTGATGATTGCTAGTGTAAGTCTATGAAGTATGTCTTCTTTGAGGGTAGAACAACAGCAGGGGATATGCATTCGCAAACTGCAGGTAACATGTAACCCAATCAACCACTGCTTGAGTGTGTGGTATGTTCCACTACATTGAAATTCAAGATTGAGAACTCAAATCCTATCCCACTTGTTGCTGGCGAATTGGCATTAATTGAGATTGAAGAAGCAAGCTAGTCCGTTATTAGCCTCTCCACTACTGACCTTGGGATGAGAAGGACTCCTGGCGGAAAGGGGGCCAAGAATGAAGAGGTAAAATACTCTTAACAACTTTATTTGAACTCTGGGGTAGGGCTACGGAACTCCCAAGGTACTTCCGACTAGCCCCATGTTGCTCCGATGGCGACTGTTTCACCCGGTGCATCATGGGCCTCCCAGGAGCAGCTCCATATTTGAAGGGCTGTCTCACATTCACTTTACTGGGGTCGAATGTAAACTGGAGTCTCAGGAAAGCTTGACGCTCCAAGAACGCCTCTGGATACAACACTAATTGGACAAGAGCAAGTACGCATCGTCTCTTATTGCATAGATTTGTACACGCCTGTGTACTGATACCCGGGTTAAACTGTTTTACACTTTCCCATCTATGTCATGGAAAAAAAAATAATAAAAAGAAAAGCAACGCAGACAGCTTCCCATAATTGTATCCATGCATCTCAAGCCCAGAAGTTTTGTTGACCAGCCAATATAGCTCAGAGCAGAGGAAGTTAACCATAAGGACAAGACAATGGAATAGCATCCACAGAGAAGACACCGACGGAAATTAGGGAAAATATCAACGAAACCGAGTACGAGTCTATACAAGAGATGGCTCCATGGCGCCAAGTGACCTCCTCTTTCTCATACACACGAGAGAAAGCCAAGGAAGCGGCTATCTGACATTTCCAAGACACGACTGGAGAGAGAATAACTAGTAAGACAAGCAACGAAGAGTTATGAGGGAGAATGGTAGTGAGTTAAGTCGAAGCACAGTTCCACTGTGCTACGAGGGGCATAGAATCCCACAGTTGTGAATCATTGCGAGGTGTTTAGAAAGGTGGAGGAACAATGCCCTGGGCTTCAATCTTGTCTTGCTGCTCCATGAGCTCTTCGCCAGCAATCTCTAGGGACACCGCGAGACCCACTTTTGCCGATTGCTGTGACAGGAGGCGTCAGTGGCGACCAGACATATAGGACATAAACAAAGCCATAAAGGAACTTACCTTCGCCTGATCAATCTCTCCCGCAAAGGTCAGGGAGATGGGCATCGCTATCCGCTTCTCGAGAAGGCAGCTGACCTTTCCAGCACTGTCGATTTGTGCGCGGAACGTGGAAGCCCGAAAGTCATATTTCGCACCGATGGATGTCGTGCCGTCCCTGCTAGGGCCGCCCATCAAGGCAGCAGCAGCATTAGGAGCAAATTGAAGGTTCATATCAACGCCAGCCTCAACCTTTTCAGAGAGCTTCTTCCAGTATGTGGCAGAGAAAACGCCCTGAGCCTGCAGCTGAGCGCTTGCAATCCAGTCATCTCCTTTGTACTTCGCAGAATAGGAGAGTGCTGTCTCTGGTCGGGTATTCATGCCCTGGCGTTGCCAAATTGCCTCAAAGCCAAGAGCCAGCTGGGGAGTAATGGACTGGAGGTAGCTCCCAACGTATATCCCGGTAAGGCCGCCATCCAAGAAGGACGGGTTGAATGCCTTGAGAGAGGCCGAGAAATCGGAACCAGTATAATCATTGTCGACTTGGAGAAGACCTTGGCTTGCTCCGGCCATTATCTGCGTGTTGGTCTTCGTGACCAGCGAGTCATTCCAACGGTAGTTACCGACGGCTGCAAGCGCACCATCGCTCCCGATATTACCTTGCAGAAACAACTTCCGGCGTCTTAGCCACAGACTTTGAAACACATAGCAGATATTCACGGGCAACAGAGTTCATCATCGACCTACCTTTGGAGTTCCATACATGGCCGAGAAAGCGTACGGAGGGAGGTTCCCCGAGGAACCCATGGAGAAGGCATGAGAAATACGGAAAAGAGGAGACATGCCGAAGACTTTTGTCAAATCCGCCCGCAAACCAGTAAACATGAAATTAGATAGCAGAACCTCTTTTTGCACCTCTCTACCGACATTATCCACGGTTCCTGGGTTGGGGAGCCCAAGAGCCGCCCTCCGCTCTGAGAATGAGGTGTATGCATCCTTTAACGTTGCGACTACGGCATTATCGGTAAGGAACGGTACGGACGAAAGTATGTCGGCCATTTTGTATTATAATGACGGCACGTCGTCAGAGAGGCGGACTCGATAAAGACAGACAGTTCAGTCGGTCAATGTCAATTGAGGATAGGCCGCAATCGTGGGGAAGGAGAGAGGAATTGAGACTAGCCTCGAGGGACGGCGAGAATGGGAGGACGTTGGCCGTAGAAAACAACACGGCTGTTCAGGAAAAAGGAAAGGGAAAAGGTAATGGTCCAACAATTAAAGCAATGCGACAATGCCGGAGACAGAGCAATGCGGAGTTGGGGAAGTGAAGAGAGCTTCGACAGCCGCGAAAAAAGTCACATTTCTGCTGTTATTCCCGGCCTTGGCAGAGGAACTGCGCCTTTGTTGCACACCGCCCGCTGGAGTTGGGGCACGCTTAACCGCTTTCAGCCTGCACGGGACTGTTGAAGTGGCTCGCAAGTCTCCTGTTTGGACACGAGAGTGTCTTCTCCCAGTTCTTTTGGGATTTCGTTGTTTGGCCTCAGTTTGATGAGTTGATGCGTGCTACGTCGTGTTATGCCCGGTCTTTCTGCAGTAGATTCATGACTTTTCTTAGAGTTTGAGCGATTCCCGTTTGCTCCTCGATTCTGCGACCCAGTCCTTCTATCGCCCCCTTCGTCTTTTCGCCGTATTTTCCTGCTTGGTCGATTGTTTCTCTTTAGATCCTCTTCTCTTTCCTTGTCTTAATACTTGAAGTTGGAACCCCCTCCGATTTACAGCCCTTTGCGACTTCGTGCTCTGACCGGTTGGAACGGCTGATCAACGATGGATACGCTATTGTAAGATTGCTCCAGAAAGTACCCTGTTTTTCGTTGGTGGCTCCTTCAACATACCATGGGTCTCTATCCTCATGGTTCTTTGGTGTTGAATTCGTGATGTGGTGGAGGAACAGCTTTATCTGACTCAAATTAGAACTGCGGAGATTGTTGCGAATTCCCCGCGTTTTCGACGCAGATCGTCCACATTCGTCGATGCGATCCATGACCTACCAGAGAAATCCGAGCTAGCGCCAGCTCAGTTGTACAGCACAGAGTCCGGTCGACTTTTCCACTCTGGTCGAATTGTCATTATCACAGTTGGCCTTCCAGCAAGGGGCAAAACGTTCGTCTACCTAAGTAGTAGCGAGCGGCCGTTGGCTCTTTCACTAGAAGCTAACGTTTTCCTTTAGACATATTTCCGTTGCTTTGGCACGGTATCTTCGATGGTTCGTGAGAATAACCCTGCAGATTCTATTCACCTTCCCCGTTCTATGCAATTGCCTTGAGATTTGACTGTGCTGTTTTAGGCTGGGAGTCAAGACGAGGATCTTTCACCTAGGCGATTACCGACGTGCTACGATTCCAGTTGGCCAAGATATGCCAGATGATTACTTTTTTGTTAACGGTATGCAGATGATACACCGTTTTGCCCTCTTCTCTATACTTTTCGAATTTGTTATCACCTAGCTTCTGGCCAAAGTGCTAACTTCATTCAGCTTCCGCGTCGTCTGTTCTGATAAGGCAGAAAATCGTGAAGAGATGCCGAGAAGATATCTATCAATTCTTGAATCATGAAAACGGACAAATAGCTATTTATGACGCAGTGAATCCGTTGGCCTCTGGAAGGAAGTCGCTTGCGAACGAGTTCGCCAAACATGATATTGAAGTATGTTGATATCTATTCGGCGATAAGCAGCATTGACTCATCCTTTGACAGACACTCTTTCTTGAGTCCTGGTGTGATGATGAACGGATCATTGAAGAGAATGTTCGGAGGGTGAAGATCTCGTCGCCAGATGTGAGTGCGTCTGGTCCGTTGGATTCGAATACCTCTAACTTTAACTAGTACGTAGGATGGGACCCAAGTGATGCAGTGAAACATTACCTGAGCCGGATTTCAGCACGCATTCCCCATTTTCAGACGATAGAAGAGAAAGACTTGAATTATATCAAGGTAGGCGATTATGTCACATTATTGCTACGAAAGCTCCTCAGCGCTAATGTCTAGCCGTATAGATGATAAATGCAGGGGAACGACTGGTCATAAATAACCGCAGTTTTGGATATCTCTCGAATCGGATAGTGTTCTACCTTCTCAATCTCCACATCAAATCTAGACAAACGTATTTTGCTCGGGTAAGCCAGTTGCCTTGGACTCCTCTGCCAATCTTGTATGATGGGGGAATGCGTTTTGCCAGTTGACTAAATGCTTACATGAAATAATAGGCTGGTGTTTCGACAGATCCATCTGTTAAATCCGACGCTTCCTTGTCCCAAAAAGGGGAAGACTATGCTAGAAAGATGACGGAGCGCTTGTTAGAGCATAGGAAGGCAGTCAAACAGTCGATGATTGATCGAGGAGAAACGGACTATGAACTGAAACCTTTGACGGTATGGACATCTACAAGGCGTAGAACGGTCGAGACCGCCAAGTTCCTCAGCGAGAAAGGGTATAAAGTTCACCATAGATCGCAAATGAGTCAATTGAACCCTGGAGTTTGCGAGAATATGCCGGAGAGCAAAATCCGACAAGAGTACCCTGAGGAAGTTGCGAAGCATGAACTTGATCCCTACCACCACCGGTATCCACGCGGAGAGGTGAGTTCTGGGTTCTCCTACGGTACTAGTGTTGTTGATGAGATGAGTAACGAGATGACATTTGACAGTCGTACCACGATCTCGCTGTGAGGCTCGAGCCGATAATTTTGGAACTGGAGCGAGAACAGAACGATCTACTTATTATTGCACACGAAAGCGTCTTAAGGGTACTGTATGGTTACCTGATGGCGTGCAATTCCGCGGACATCCCTTTTTTGCAGTTCCCCAGAAACGAGATCATCGAGGTGAGTGCAAGATCCTACTCTTGATTCCATTGGTACGGGGCTAATACTTCGTCACTTCTTTCCGTTTCCTAAGATTATCCCTGAGAGCTACCAAAACGAGGCAAGGCGGATCAAGATTCCAGGCCTTCCGGAAGAGATCATTGCACCCTCTCCCGAGGACATGAAGATATATGTACCCTCTGGTGGCTCGGTGACTCCTTCCTTTGGATTGGGAACTCCAACGGACGGGTCAGTGACACCAGCGACGCCGCAAAGTGGGCTCCGAACTCCCCGCGAGCCAGAAAGGATCACCCAACAGCATGTAGAAGACGTGGTATAGCTGCGACGTCCACGACCTAGCAAAATATGGCATTTTAGAAAAAGCACCCCTCTGAATCAGGATTTCTTACTGCTCTACCAGTTTAGTTCCAATTCTAGAGAGGGTCGAATGGCATGTAGGTTCCCAAGAAAGCAAGAATGAAAAAGTCAACCCCCATGCAGCGTAGAAACGAATACTATGTTGTCTCCTTGTTCAAGTTCGTACTTCTCCTCGCCCTCGAGTTCCCAGTCAGCATCGTTGATGAGAACAAGAATGCCGGGTCGGCTGCCGTCTTTCATCAGTATTGCTTCTTCAGAATCGACTTCCGTTACCTACACGTTCCCCTCCAGCACAAAGAGTTCCCTTCTCTGGTCCTTCATGACGTTGTCGATAAGATATTGGAGCAAGTAGGTGATATTCGGTCGGCTTCCATCGTGCAATCTTGCAGGCAAAGAGATATTGTGTTTGCGCCCATTAGAAAACAGCATTTCTAGTCCCCCTCTTTGCAGAAAGCGTTAGCATTGTG
The DNA here is from genome assembly GCA_002242795.1 of Byssochlamys sp. BYSS01. Lineage (NCBI taxonomy): Eukaryota > Fungi > Ascomycota > Eurotiomycetes > Eurotiales > Thermoascaceae > Paecilomyces > Byssochlamys sp. BYSS01. Next base: position 536,239 of record NIXA01000004.1, read on the forward strand.
CCTTGCGAACGTTGGGGCGACGAAGGCGGACGAACGTGAACTCAACAGTGATAGAAATATAATCAGACGGGTTGCTCTCCGCAATCGGAGCACTTGATGCAACTTGAGCAGCCATATTGGTATTGGAAGCCGGTTCGGCCGGCTGCTTGCACGATACAGAGGGGTTGGCGAAGTTTTGCGATTCAGAAAGAAGAGGGGAGTTCCCGACTCGGCCTTATCGATAACCTTAAACGGGGGGAAATCTGAGAGAAGAAAAAAAGATGAGCGAGCAACAACGTGGACATTGCAATTCTGTCACTTTACTACTCGCTCCACGCTGCTTATCAAGCTTACGTTCAAGAGGTTTGGAAACTTAGTGGAGCTCCTCGAGCGTCAATATTGATGGTTTCCATTACGACTGAGTATATTAGTGTTGGGGGAAACAGACGTTCAGGCGGTGCAGACTGGGATATTTTGACGGGCATTCTCGCTTTTGGAGCAGACAATAATGTCGCTTTATGGGATCCCAGGGTACGTTAATTATAGTATAGCATTCTACAGAGATGCGGCGCGTTGTTAACTCACCAGATAAACAATACAGGATAATTCCAGGCGTGGGGTCTACTCTTTGCTCCCAGGCCACACCGACAAGGTCACCGTCGTCAGATTTTACACATATCCCTTAACTGGCACGAAGCTCCTCCTGACCGGATCAGCGGATGGCAAAATACGGGTATGGCAATCAGAGCCAGATAATCCTCGTCGATTCACGCACGCGTATACCGTTGATGGTCATGAGAGCTCGATCAATGCTATAGCCGTGGCCGACGGTATAGATATCGTCGCTTCGGGAGCAGCAGATGGAACGATTAAGATCTGGAGAGTTAATACATGTGAAGGGGTTGCTGTGGAGTTGTTGCAGACGATATCCATGAAGCCACGGTTCTTCCCGTTGGGCTTGTCTCTGAGACCGCTCCAAACATCCGATAATGGGCAGTCTATGGTATTAGCCGCCGCAGGAACCACGAATATTGTGCAAATCTATGTTGCAGACAATGTCCTTGCTAATGGCGACTTTAAGCTTGGCGCGGTGCTTACGGGCCACGAAGGCTGGGTGGAATCTTTGTCTTTCACAAGCAATGCGCGAAGCCAGACTGGAGACATCTTGCTTGCATCTGCCAGTCAGGACAAATATATTCGACTTTGGCGAGTGCAAAGAGGCGGCTTCGATCCCACTGCACTGGCAGATAAGGACCCGACTCTCGGTGGTATGGAACCAACGCTATCCAACAAGGCCCACGAGTTTGAAGCTGCAGGGTTAAAGTACTCCATAACCTTCGAGGCCCTTCTTTTTGGAAACGAAGATTGGGTCTATACTGTGGCTTGGAATCCAGATCCCAAGCAAACACAGCTCCTGTCCGCTTCGGCTGATAACACATTAACGATATGGGAGCCTGATCCGGTGTCGGGAGCTTGGTTTTCAACAGAACGGATGGGAGAGCTGAGCGTACAGAAAGGCTCTACTTCAGCCACCGGCAGTGCTGGCGGTTTTTGGATTGGCCTCTGGTCCCCTGACGGTAGACAGGTTGTCAGCCTGGGCCGATCAGGCAGTTGGAGATCATGGAAATATGATGAAGTCGCAGAGAGTTGGGTTCAGGCACTGGGAATCTCGGGCCACATACGATCCGTCAATGATTTACAGTGGGAGACTAGCGGGGGTTACCTTCTCTCGACCAGCTCGGATCAGACAACTCGCCTCCATGCAGAATGGCTGCATGATAGCTCGAGATCTTGGCATGAATTTTCTCGACCACAGATCCATGGATATGATCTCAACTGCATCGATACTTTGGGTTCGTCACGTTTCGTTTCTGGTGCAGATGAGAAACTTTTGCGTGTATTCAATCAGCCGAAGTCAATTGCTCAGCTATTGAAGTCCCTTTCTGGATTCAGAGGATCTACCGAAGATCTTCCAGACGCCGCAGAGATTCCAGTGCTTGGTCTCTCAAATAAGCCGGTCGGAGATGACGTCCCGCTAGAGGAGGGAGATGTAGACGAGTCGACTGCTGGCCAGACTCGGAACGTTCAATCTGCAATACTCGACCTGGATCATCCTCCACTTGAAGATCACCTCGCTCGTTATACACTGTGGCCGGAGCATGAGAAATTATACGGCCATGGCTACGAAATATCTGCCGTGGCCGTCAGCCACGACCGCACACTCATCGCAAGTGCTTGCAAAGCTAGTTCAATTGACCATGCGGTGATACGGCTGTATGATACGTCTGATTGGCATGAAGTCAAGCCTTCCCTTGTAGCGCACTCTTTGACTATTACCGGCCTCTGCTTCTCTCCCGATGACCGTTATCTTCTCAGCGTCGGAAGGGATCGACTGTGGGCAATTTTTGAGCGGACTGGGCCGGTTGCATCGTCCTTTTCACTGCTAGCTTCGAATCCGAAGGGCCATTCGCGAATGATCCTTGGAGGGGCGTGGGCTCCGTCATTGGTCCCCGTCTTTGCAACAGCAGGCCGTGACAAGTCGGTGAAAATCTGGAAAATGGAGGAGGCTACGTTCGTCTGCAAATCTACAATCTTCTTCAAGGCGTCCGTTACATCCGTTTCTTTCTTACCCACTACGCAAAAGGGTTCATTCATTCTCGCAGTAGGGGGTGACAACGGCGAGGTTTCTATTTATCGCGTTGCCAGTGATAGTCTGGAAGCTAGCAGTGTAGCCATGGTTGACAGGCTTATGTCCCCATCAAAGACCGTGACGCAACTATCATGGCGCCCTGGCAATCCGATAGAACCGAATGGGACCTCCGGAGAAGAGAAGAAGGATGGTTTGACGTTTGAGCTTGCAGTTGCGAGCGAAGATACTTCGACACGCATATACGCCATTAAGGGCGTGCTTGTGTAATAAGTGCAGAGAAGGACAAAAATAAACCCAATAAAAATAACGAAAATGAGTCAACCAACGCAGTCGACCACCAAGTTAGAAACTCCCGGGAGGTTGAATGAACCCGATGTGGAATGAAAAATACCCTGCCGAACCCCGATCATGCCTGCCCTGCGATCTATAGTTGAATATCTAGATTTTATATGTTGTCAGATCACACGTGTCACGTCGAAGAGAAATCAGTCCCCTTTCTCGAGGCCATATCCGCCTTTCCCCTCAAGCGACTCGTACGTCTTCCCCTGACTGCTCCTCCCCCTTCTGGGTCCCCTCGCCTGCAAATCTCCCTTCAGCCACGCGAGAACAACTTCGCCTAGACGACTATTTTCGCCATCGCCCTGGGGAACTTCGGATTCGAATTTCTCAATGGGGCCTGCTTGCTTCACATGGCCAAGATGCATGTGCACTAGATGCGTCGGCCAGTGAGCCAGGTTGTCTAGAATGTGCGTAGCATAGACAATCGTGCAAGGCCTTGATTCCGTTTCCTGTTTGAGGAAAGCAAGGAAATTGCTCCGTGAAAGCAGGTCTAGATCTACGGTGATTTCATCCAGAAGCAACACTTGCCAGGGACGGAGTAAACCCATGGCAAGCTGGACTCTGCGTCGTTCACCGTCCGACACGGCATGCATGTGCCAGTCCAGATCGATGTCAAGGATTCGCACGAGCTCGTTCCGTCGTTCAGGATAAGCATTGCCTCCAACAGAGGCAAGGAGCGCAGGCACATCAATGTCTGTCCGAACGATGGGATTGAGAACCCATTCCACTCCGAGATAAGTCACCCCCTCCAGCCCGTGTTGAAAGGGGTCGATGCCGGCTACGGCTATCGTGTTGGATGGCGCCAGACGCTTCCCTGACAGTAGGCGAAGGAGGGTTGTCTTCCCGGCCCCATTAGCTGTCAATTGTAAATGTTAGCACTTTTAAGTTCTCTTCTTCCCTCCTATATGTGCCTTTCTCTATTCCACCTACCGCCGATCAACAGGGTCCTGCTCCCCGCAGGTATGTCTAGATTTACATCCACTAGGCCGGGTGAGCCGTCCTGGAACTTGTAAGACAGGCCCCTGACAACGATTGAGGGGGGACCTGGGCGTGCATTGTCGACCGCCATCTTCCTCCGTTGAATATGGCAGGAGATTTACGAGAAACTGTAGTAATCCGGAGTGAGATTCAATGTCGAGGTTTGCCACTATGCAATGCTATTCTGTCACGTGAATGTACGACTAGCTATCACGCAAGCACTTATTACGATATCGACTTCCCACGCCTGCTTCTGAATGACTTTGCATGGGAAACAAGCTTTTCTGCGAGAGAAATAGGTATCCAACGGATCTTGCAGTGGCGCCTCAAAAGCCACAATGCCGAGTTCCACCTGTTATTTCCCCAGATGCTCAGCTATTTTGGGCGAATCCTCCGTCCGCTACGTCCCAGGGTCATGGAGCCGCTTATAGCTGTTGTCGGCGCTACGGGCACTGGCAAGTCGAAGGTCAGTGAGAAAAAAAAAAAAAGAAAAAATTCTCTAATTGCGAGCTTCTGCTGCTCCTCCAGCTTCAATTGCCTTCTTTTTCCCTTCTCCATGCCTCTTTTTTGGACCTTGGAGGCGAATTCTAATGGCTGCAGATAGCTCGCGGTGGACTTAGCAACCCGGTTCGACGGTGAAATCATCAATGGTGATGCGATGCAGATGTACCGCGGCCTGCCCATTATCACGAATCAAATACCAATCGAAGAACGAAAGGGGATCCCTCACCATTTAATCAGCTGTGTTGAGCTGGATGAAGAGCCATGGCGAATCGGAATCTTCAAAAGAGAATGCCTACGACTTGTAAAGGACATACACTCGCGAGGAAAGTTACCAATCTTAGTTGGGGGAACCCACTATTACACCCAGGCAGTCTTGTTCAAGGACCAGCTTGTCGAGCGAGATGAGCACGCCAGCTCCGAAGTGGAGCTAGATGATTCTGAGTCTCCCTCTGAGAAGTGGCCAATACTAGACGCGCCGACAGATGTAGTTTTGCAGAAACTAAGAGAGGTGGACCCAGCTATGGCGAGTCGATGGCATCCAAATGAGACGCGGAAAATACGGCGGTCCTTGGAAATCTATTTTCAGACAGGCCGACCTGCCTCTGAAATCTATGCGGAGCAGCATCGTCAGAGGCTGCTGACCAATGCAGATGAAAACTCTACAGATGGCAGGGGAGGGCTACGCTTCCAGACCCTGATCTTTTGGGTCCATGCAAATAGGGAGGTTTTAAACTCTCGACTCGATGCACGGGTTGAGACTATGATCGAACAAGGCTTGATAACGGAAGCCGAAAGAATGTTAGGACACGTACAAGAGAAGCAGTCACAAAGGCTCACTATTGACCAAACGAAAGGTGTGTGGGTGTCCATTGGATTCAAGGAATTAGGACCATATTTTTCCGCTTTGCGTGACGGATCATCCAGCGTGGAAGAGCTCGAAACACTGAAGCGTTCGTGTATCGAGTCCATCAAGACTGCTACACGTCAGTATGCGGTGTCACAGATCAAGTGGATCCGAAACAAGCTATGGAAAGCACTGGCGGAGACAAGGATGAAAGGCAGCCTTTATCTACTGGACAGCAGTGATGTTGAAAATTGGGAGACGTCCATTACGCAGCCGTCTGAACACCTTGTCCGTTCTTTTCTTAGCAGCGAGCCTCGTCCCGACCCCAAGTCGCTTTCAGAGCTCGCGAGGGCCACACTTGGAGCTAAAGAAGAGCAGACTCAGACCAAGATCGGCGACTTACCGAAGTGTGTTACCTGTGACGTGTGTCACAAGACGATGGTGAATGAAGAGCAATGGAATATTCATATCAACGGACACGGTCATAAGAGAGCCCTTAAGGCCTCGGCAAAGCGAGCAGAGCGGAAGGAATATCTTCGCAAGCGGGAATCCTTGGAAAATAACCAATCCACCTCGAATGAGGGATGAACCTTCGAAAAGTACAGTGAATTCTTACTCGACAATAGACGTATTTGCTACGACGGAAGACAGGACGCTTTTCATAAATAGGTGTTTCGGACTCTGCGAATAAAGAACAGCGCTACGATTGATTCCTCTCAGATTATCTTCACCGACATTGCACAGCTGATATGGTTAGACGTTTACCCTGCAGAGGTGGATGAGTAAGTCCAACAGGGTGGGCTGAATGACACTCCAGCGAGAGACACGGTTCCGTGCGGCCTGAGGAAACTGGAAAGTCGAAGCTGTGGCACAGGCATCATCAGCTTAGGTCCTGTCCACGGCTCTTCCAAAGTATGCGTAGCCAGACGACCTTACCTGTAGCCATAGCTAATAGCAAGATAATTTTCTTTCGGATACGTGAGACGAAAATCTCTAAGAGAACCCTCGAATGGATGCCATGTTTCGGTGCTTAGAAGGTCCAACCCAGTATGATGCACATACTGGTTGTTTCGTATTGTTTTTGAATTCCCGCATACGTGCAGACTCCAACCGCGTCGAGAGCGAAGGAGATCCAAATACCCTACACAGAGACTAAAGCGACAGGCTCGGGTGGGACCTTCTTCTATCCCCTTGACATGGACGACGAACGGATGTGTTTTCGGCTCAGTCGGTTGTGATGTACAGCAGAAACGCAGGAAGGTCAAACAATGTCCGAGGAGGCTAAGCAGTCGCTTAGCTCAGGTTTTTGACCGCCAGGCCGAAAACGCAGGGGAGATTATATCTCCATATCCGCTCTCTTCGATTTTGAAAACTTCGATGACTGAAGATTTCTCTCGCTTTCGAATTCTCCAAGTTCCATCTCCTTGAATGACACTTTTCAGCCCTGGGAAGAAGAGTCAGTGCGATCCAGCAAGTATTACTGCCCATGGCCACATACATCCGAGAAACTCAGCTGCGAAGTTGATGCAAATGTTCCCATCCCAAGCACCTCTCCCGTGCTTCTTAACCATGACTGGTAGGCTTGATGTTTCAACCTCCTCTATGCGCCGAAGGATGCCTTGCTGGTCGCGAAACCCTACAATGATCTTCGGAACGCCGAGGAGGAATGACTGAGCCCAGAATTTGAGAAGCTTACGCTCGTATTTGAGCCTGTCTCGATCATTCCGTATCTCAGCGGTCGTTTTCAATTCCACCCAGTTAATGGAATCTTCTTTTGCGTCAGGTTTGTAGTCCCAGACTATAGGAGGCACCGCCGTCAGCAGGGGCATTTTGACGGTGCATAGAACATGCAACCTATGACATACCTGCGTCGACCTCACCACCGAGGATGATTTTAGCGCTACCGATTCCAGTGCGGACGACAGAACAATACTGAGCCTTGTTGTTGACTACTTCCTTTTCGCGAGCTTCAATCTCGTCGCGAGTCGCAGAGTCCCATGGCTTCTGGAGAACTGAGAGCGTTTCGAATTTATAACCTGAGACCATCAGCATTCCGTTTGACTAGGAAAAAAAGGAGAGACATCTGAGGTACCCCAGTATGTCATTTCGTCTTGCGATGCCATCCCCGCGGGCATTCGTTGATTGCGCTGGAGGCGCTTTTGCTCGTTTTTGTAGGCGTTATTTTCCTCAATAAAACTAAATGGGTCAGTCGTAACATTGTTTCACTGGGAGTTGATTTATATATACATACATAGTACCCTGCGTATAGACGTAGGGGTTCGGATCGATTAAAACGGGAATTCTTCAAAATACCATGGACGTCTTGTCCTCACCTGGAAACACGTTGCATTCATCTCAAAGCTGAATAACAATTAGCGAGAAAGATCTTCGACACAATCAACGTTCCTACTCACCCATTCATATGATCAAATGGAGCAGTCAGAATCTGTTTTTTTTTTGCGACGTAGTTAGCCTACTAGTTTAGTCAACGGTGCCTTTCGGCTCATATCTTGCGGTTGGCTGGTTCTTCCAAACCTTGGTCATCATGCCCCTCCATGTGATGATATCCGCTTCACATTTGGACTCTGTATCTTGCTCCAGGGCAGTGATAGTGTCAAGTAACGCGTCCAGATGCTCATCACCCGAGTCATCTAACTTGTCGAACACATCAAACCCAGCGTTCAGATCGGCAGGCAACCGTGGCGGGTAGTAGTAACGCAGAGATGAAGCTCCCAGAGAGAAGCGGTGTTCATCGTCGTATGAGAAACATGCAATTTCCTATGAATCGCGTCAACCACTGTCCCTGAAGATTTCTTCAGAACAGAAACCGCAAAGTGTGAAGTATCCACCTTTGGACGTCGAATACTGGCGATTTTGGAGCGTACAAACTTGCTAACAGGCTGGATATCGAAGATGTGATGATCCATTATGGCTCCTAGTAGCTATTAATCCAGACGGTGGACGAAGACGATAATTACAAATGGTAGGTAAGAAGCATGCATGAACCCGCACGCCACAGGCAATTAAGCACTGCAGTTCATGGTAACGCAGGCTCCATTAATTATGTGTCCGTTTGGATTGTATGTCTGAGTTCTCTGCTCCCTCCTAAGAGCATATGATGGCAGGCAGAGAACAAATTGATGAACAGTGATGATCAAATGGCTGCTCTTGAAACGCGACTGGCAGTGTAGTGTGCCTGGACCTTTGGTGGTGGTTCGGGAGAGCTTAGCTCTGGCTAATCACATTCAAGCCGTCGATCCAAACTCCCCGCAGGCCACTCTTTCTGTGTATCCTCGTCGAACTGACATCGACTAACTCCTTTATTTTTTTTTTCTTTTCGCTATATTCTCGATGCCATATTTTCTATGCAGGCAAGGTGACAGTGCCATTTGTCCACAAGATCTTCCAACCTCACCCTCTCCTAGGGTAACTCCAAATTTATCTAGTGCCTAAGACCCCATCAAGGTCGAATTTCCGCGAAAATGACCTCCCGAATCGAGAAGACCATTGCGCGGCAGAAAGAAAAGTGAGTATTAATGCTCCTGCTACGGAGTGCGGTTCAAACACATATATATTCTCCTGTTTTACTTCCACCGCATTAGGTGCTAACCTACCTCTCTGGCTATCTTCAGGATCTCCTCCGGAGCTTATTATGAAGCCCACCAACAATTACGTGTTATTGCTGCCCGGTATGTCAAGCAATCGAACTATGATGCAGCCGCCGATATATTGGCTGGTGGTGCAACTGCGCTCTTGAGAGCAGGATCCCAGCAGGGTGCGTCTGCCAGCGGTGGAGATTTGGCGATTATGCTAGTGTCGGAGGTGTACAATAAGGCTGGTTGGGAGATCTCTGGCGATAACAATACAGAAGAAAGAAGTCGCAAAAGTGAGTGAGTCTTCAAAGATTTGGATTTGCCATTTCCCGCTCAGCGGAAAATATTGTTTGGAGCAACTACGTCGGCTGCGGATACTGAGGTAGTGATCTGGTCAGCTAACATAAGATCGTATCTAGAACGCTTAATCGAGCTTCTGCATGAATTTCCTCCAGATGAACCAACCAGGAAGAGGTACATCCAGGAGATCATTGGTTGGAGCACGCGATTCGGGCCGTTGGAGCGAGGAGACCCTGATTTACACCACGCTGCGGGATCAGTGTATGCCGAAGGTTTGCGATGCTCCTCAAGGTCCTCAAGTGGGCAGCGCTTTTGCTGACTTTGGCTCCCCCAGAAAATGAACCGTACGAGGCGGAGAAGCATCTCGTGCTCGGTACATTAGGATCGGCCGAGACCTTAGCGAAGCTCGAGTATGAATGGTATATGAATGACGACCCTCGGACAGCAGCCATTTACGCATCCCGTGCGGTTTTCCCCTACCTCATCATCGGGAACCTGCGCAGTGCGAACAAGGCACTGTTGGTATTCACGTCGCGACTGTCTTCGAATTCTTCGCTCGGCGCGCAGGAAGTGAGCAGCGCAAGTTCTGACTTGCGAGTTTTTCCAACCGTGCCCTTGTTGAACTTCATAAGCATGCTACTTTTGACGATTCAACGCGGGAGCGCCGATCTTTTCAGACAGCTCACCGCGCACTATGCGTCGGACATCGAACAGGTTGGCATCTGGAGCGATGCGTTAGCACAGATCGGTGAAATGTATTTTGGCATCACGATCCCAAAACAGACTAACCCACTGCTGGATATGATGGGCAGTATGCTCTTCGGAGGCGGCCCAGGAGGAGCGGGTGGGAGAGGGCCATCGCAGGTCAGGGGAGGGCCGAGAAGGGTCGCAGAGCAACCGGCGAACGTAGAGTTGGACTAGGGCAGAGCGACGGCGGTCTTACTAACGCAGGGATTTAGTGAGTCTAGGTTGAGTAATATATATACCTTCCCAGTTGTCACGAGAAGAGTAGCCGATTGTTGTCATGTAGTGGTGTTCGGCATACTTCTAGTTTCCCTCGTACATCCAACTATCTTCTTCCAAGGCAGCTACCTTGTTCCGAAGACCCTGGTGGATGAGGTTCAACACTTCTGGTCGAAATCAGCCATGGATTTGGAAGTGAGGCTTATAATATAGACACCCTATACTTACCAGGTGGTCCATTGTTCATTTGTCCGTTCCGGCGACTTCGACCCATCATCTCGAGCAGGTTCGCCTCGATCTCTTGAAATCACAATGGTCAGCATGGCCCAGTCCTCCACGGAGAACCCATCCACAGCTCATCGACACATACTTTGCTTCTCGCGCACGCTAATGTCCGCCTCACCTGCAGGCCCTGTGGCCGCAGCAGCAGAATCTCCGCCAGGCGCTTCATCTACTCCTTCCATCTGATCACCATCTTCACTGTCGAGAAGTCGGGGTATCGTAGGCACGTCGAGTTTGTAGTTGCCATTTTTATCTTTGACCACGATCTCTCCACTATCCTGCAGCGCTGAATTCAATGGTGAGGCTGCTGCTGCTGCCTCTGATGATGCAGACCTCAGAATGCGCGACGAGAGGCTTGAGACTCCATCTTGACCGGCTTGTGCGGTAGCGTTCCCTGGAGCACCAGATGCCGGGCGCCTGCTGAGGTTGTGATGGAAGAGATTACGGCGGACGGGATTCGGTCCCATTGTGAAAGGTGGTCTGATAATTATATACACGGGCGGGTTTTTGGGATAGACATAGACTCGACAGCGTCGGTCTGGTGAAAGATACCGTTGCGATGGAGTCAAGTTAAAGCTTTAGGCCTCGCTCGTGCTGAGCATGCATCAGTCGTATGACCTTATTTATGCCGTAACGATGATAGATCTCCCGAGAGGACAGAAATATGAAAAAAAGGCAGTTCAAAAAGAATGACTCAAGTTCGATTTGAGCCGTAAAAATAGGTCTGCAGCGCAAGGCAAAGCATAGAGCATATTAGAGTGTTGATACTTGATAACTTGATCGTGTTGAAGAAGGCCGAAAGCACGGGCCATCCATTTGACAGAAGCGCGGAGAGGCTCGCCCGACGCGTCAATTTCGCGCGTTGTCTCTCCTTCATCGTTCAAAAAAGTTGATGCCCAGGACCATCTTGCCTCCTTTAGTATCATTTTAATTTACCTCACATACGTCCCAGTATGGTGAAGGGAGAGTCATCAACCGCTGCGGCACGCAACGGCGTGAAAGCTGTTACAGCGGGTGCTCCCCAAGACTATGAATTACCCTGGTAGGCTGTTCACCAAGTCCCGAAGCTCCTGAAGATGGATGCTTTACTCTCAATTTTTGACTGGGAGTTCAATATTATAGTTGATCCCTGTTCCCTTCGATTCTAACAGATATCTCCTTGGCAGGGTCGAAAAGTATCGACCAGCCTTCCTTGACGACATCGTAGGCAATACCGAGACCATCGAACGACTGAAAATTATCGCCAAAGATGGGAACATGCCGCATGTTATCATTTCCGGCATGCCTGGAATTGGCAAGACAACATCGATATTGTGTTTGGCAAGGCAGTTGCTGGGCGATGCTTATAAGGAAGCGGTGTTGGAACTAAATGCTAGCGATGAAAGAGGTTCGTCTTCTTCTCCTCCCGTGGTGTGACTGGTGAAAATTGCACAAAAGAATGCCTTCTCTGACATGGGCTGTATTTTAGGGATCGATGTTGTAAGAAACCGAATCAAAGGGTTCGCCCAGAAGAAAGTCACTCTTCCTCCAGGTCGACACAAAATCGTCATCCTTGACGAAGCGGATAGGTACGTTTCCACAGCAGACCCAACCTTTTTCTGACAGCCATATTGGGGAATCTATGTATTCACGCAGGTGCCTTATTTCCAGCATGACTCCGGGTGCCCAACAAGCTTTACGACGTACAATGGAAATATACTCGACTACTACTCGGTTTGCCTTTGCTTGCAACCAGTCGAATAAGATCATCGAACCTATTCAATCTCGATGTGCTATCCTCCGCTACGCCCGGTTGACAGATGCGCAGGTTGTGAAGAGGATTGTTCAAATATGCGAGGCCGAGAAAGTAGAGTACTCGGAAGACGGGATCGCTGCTTTAGTTTTCAGCGCTGAAGGCGATATGCGCCAGGCGATTAACAACCTGCAAAGCACATGGTCCGGGTTCGGATTCGTGAGCGGAGACAATGTCTTCCGTGTTGTCGATAGTCCGCATCCAATCAAGGTGCAGGCTATGATCAAGGCATGCTGGGAAGGAAAGGTCGATCTGGCTCTGGACACATTGAATGAGCTCTGGTATGCTTCGATGTTTTCTTGGCGTTGCCTACTCACTTTGATTCTAACCGTGGGGCTGCCCTAGGGACTTGGGTTATTCTTCCCACGATATTATCAGCACCATGTTCCGAGTGACGAAGACGATTCCCACGCTCTCGGAACATTCAAAATTGGAATTTATCAAAGAGATCGGCTTCACACACATGCGCATCTTGGACGGTGTGCAATCGTTACTACAACTGAGCGGCTGCGTGGCAAAGCTTTGCCGGATCAACATGAAACCACAACTTTTTGAGCCGCCAAAAGAATAGATATACCATTGACCTTAGGCGTTATAGGTGTCTTACAAAATTGGGGATTATGCGGGGTGTCAATGGAACTCCACAAACATATCTGGGTTATGAATTGATGTCGTCTCTTACTGTATATCTTTCCTGACAATATCATTTAATGGATATGATACCATGAAGATATGGGTTGCGTAGAGTGCTATAAAAAGTTACGCTGACGCTAGTTGAGCCGGTCAAACTTTTTCTGCCCATTGCTATCCTTTTTACATCTATGAGGACAGGAAATCAATATGCGAAATGGGAAACAAATGCAGAAAACAGAAATAGTAACACATCTGGCAATGGGGGAAGAAGAGACAAGGTAAGCCCCATGCAGCATCACTTAAAGAACAAAGAGAAAACGCATCCAAATTCCATCCATTAGTATGGTACAGTTGCCATTGTACACTGGTCCTCATCTTTTCCACTTTCACGATAGATGTCCCCGATCTTTCTTCACTCTTTCACTACATGAGATCATCGTCATCAGCTAACGTTTCACCCTCAACTTCGGGCCCAACATGTCCTTCAATATCGCGTGCTGGTGAGGAAGCAAAGCTACTAGCCCCATCGGAGTTCCTGCCTCCGGAGGCTGACAAGCCGTCTTCCATGTCGATGTCGCTGGCCAATTCTTCTTCGTTTTCAGATGTAAGCGGTTCATTGTCATCATCCGCTAGGAAACTGTCGTCGTAGCCTGACTCGTCATGGAAGGTGGGACGAGTACCGCGAGCGCGAGCAGGGCCAGAACGAGAATTAGGCGGAGCATGGTGGGTATCATCAGCTTCATCACCAGTGCCTTCGCCTAGAAGCTCCTTGTCGATATCATCGAGAGTGTCGTCTCCATCCGCTGATGGAGCCAACGGAGAAAGTCCTCCCCGGCCACGCGCTGGCACTCCCAGGCTATCTTTAGTCGAATTCGGCGTGTTGGCGGCGCCGGTTCCACCGCGAGCAGCCGCACGAGCGCGGCCACCTTTACCACGAGTGGAGGCCGATCCCTGCTTCCTGTTCAGAGTAGCCGTCGACGCTCCAGCAGACTTGCGTTTTCCACTGCTGCGCGGCGCTGCTCTGCCCTTGGTTCGAGATGGAGTCCCGCGGACACCACCAGATTCCAGGTTGGCGCTATGAGCATTGGCGCCGACATTGCTGCTACCCTTTCCACCGACGGTCCATCCATTTTGTAGCTTCCTCTTCGTGCGTTCCTCCCTCTCCTTCTTTCTATCTTTTCTGGGCCCATTAGCGTCCTCGTAATCCCATCGATCGAGTCTCCTAGTCGCCTTTCGAATCACGGATAGGTAGTAACTCGCGCATTCGCCGAAGTCTTCCTCTTCATTTGGGTTCGGGAGAAGTCCACCCTTTCCCCATGAGTGTTCCTCGTCTTCTGTATCGTAGCCATCAGGGAGGGTCTGGAGCAAGCGCGCGTAGCGAGCAAATGGGACTTCGCTTTCCCGCTTTTTGCGGAGTGCACTATATTTGTCATTCTTCCGCCTAGCCAGCATATACTCAACGCGCTGACGGCGATTCTGTTCCACAGCAAGCTGGTGCTGCGTAAGAGGCCGAGGACGACGCGAACTGCCGCCAGCAGTGCTGGTCGTAGGGGCAGCCGCCGGAGCAGGTTGCGACAATGGGGGTTCAAACTGATTCAGAATCGGATGGCTGGAACCAGGAGGCGCAGGAGATGCAGTATCTGGCGTTTGCTCCATCTTTGTCTTCAAAATAAGATGCTGTTGGCCAGCGGAGCTGTTCGCCGAGGGGTCCCGCTTGGCCCTCTTGTTTCGTGCACGGGCCGACTGGCCGGGAGCCCGATCATCCTCGTCGTCTTCGGCGGAGCGCTTCGAAGAGGGACGCAATGGGGTCGACACGGCGGATCCGAACCCTCGGACTTGGGAGAATGTCAGTGATAGGGACTCAAACAAATTAGGGCGAGAAAGGCTCACTTGAAGCATCGCCTGAAACCTGATCCTCGTCGTAGGCGGGGTCTGGCACAACCCAAGTTAGCAAGGAACAACCAACTCAATTGCAGCTTGGGATCCAAACCTCTTTTGGTGCGTTTAATTATTCTTGGAGCTGGATCATCCTCTTCCAAGATGCCTTCAAAAGAAGTTAGCCAGTGATGAACAAGAGGATATCTGAAGAGGACGTGAGGGTGGATCAGACTCACGCTTGCGTTCGAGACGTTTCGACTCCCCATACTCAATCTCGAACGGGGTATCGACATTTTCCTCATTTGCCTGCTCCTCGGTAAGGCTTTCAAACTCCGGAACCTTGATCGGCAATCCGCCAGTCCCTTCACCGTCAAGACCGGCCCCAAACGGATTGTTGAGTGCAGCCTCCTTGGTAAAGTCGCTCTGGAGATACCACCACATGAGCCAAAGGAAGGCTCTCGCGCGGCTTTTGCTGCTGAGCGTGGATCTCACGACAAGATCAAAGAAGTCCCGGGGAGCGAAGAAGTGTATCTCGGATACCTTGGGGGCGTACTGTGCTAGGACGAAGATGAGGTTGACGGGATTTGTCCGAGGAATAGGAGCCCGTTTAATTCGCTCTAGCGTAGTTGGCTGATCGGTATCCTCGGACGCGCCTTTCAGAATGGACTTGAGACGGGGTGCATCTTGCAGCTGTTTGTCGGCATTTTGGTCCTGATGCGCTTGTAAAGAGGGAATCGGGTGGTATGTTCGCAGCTGGGCACGCATCTCAGGGAAAACTAGAACAAGCGGCAGCGTTAGCAGGGCCCACCTACTCATTAAGAGGACAAGGAAAGGATGGGGAGGGGAGAAAAGGAACGCACAGTTAAGGGTAGTATTCATCCTGCCGACATTGACCAAAAGACAGACCATGGCCATCCCAATAGCCGCCTGCCTGTCACTTTGCAACTTGTCCTTCAAGACTCTACTTGTCTTGCTACTCCTCGCCATGGCATCAAGGTAGATATCGGCAAAGGTGGCATTGCGAACGCCGTCCGAATATCGCGTGAAGACGGGCGTTTTGTCTTCAAACACCAACTTCAGGAACTCATACTGAATATCCTTGCGCCAGAGAGGGATCCCGTCCTCTTTCTTGAGATGTCGAATTTTATTTCCCGAATATACCGACCCGATCGTCCCGTTAGCCTGGCGTCGCGTGCCTACTGTTGCGCTAGCGACGTTATGGTGAGCAGAAGAATCTTGCTCGTGGTCATTGTTATTGTCGTAGCTCTGACCCTGGGCGTGATCATGGTCGCGCTCGAGTTCATGATTGCGCTCACGGTCGCGGTCGCGTTCTTCATTGGCAGTTTCCGGCGTCGGACGCGCCAGGGGGTCTTCTGCAACGGATGTGCTTTCGACGTCGGCCATCTTCGTATACCTCTTTTTCCCGTCTAGCCCAAGGAAGTCGTTTCTCTCTCTCTCTCTCTCTCTCTGTCACCCTTACAGTATCCAAGCGAAATAAAATACAGAGCAAGCGAGAGGACTCGAAATTGATCAGGGCCGGACGAGAGGATGACAAAGAGGCCCTGAAGCGCGAGGTTTCGGTCTGAATAATCACTGCACGAGTGAGTGGACTGTGCCTGGGTAGCCTGCGGTAAAAGACAGGGAAGCTAAGCAAGTGATGTAAATGTAAACTGGTACGATGACGCGCTAGGAGAAAGAGACAAAGGAGCGAGATAAGTGAAGGAAGGTGACAGGGAATAGCAATGGATGATAATAAGGTAAATTCTGCCGGTCGAGGCTGCGCGTCTCCTGTCGACAAGCAGGTGTGAAGACCGACAGACAGGCCTGGCCGTCGCCCGTTCATTAAACTGATCCGATATTTTCTTCCCTGTCCAGTGACTTTGACACCTTCCACGCGTCGTTTTAACACTACCAGATCAACCTGGGTCTCTGCTGACGGCTCTACTTTTCTAAGCGCTTCGCTATTGGGTTTTTACTATCCGTTTATTATTTCTTGCACACCTTGTCGCTCATTCCCACCATATTCCCAAGGAGACAAGACAGGCCGATACATTCTCTGGGCGGTTGCAACCACAGTACAATTCGCCTACGCCAGGAATTCATGGGTGAAACACAGAATCTACTGGAATCACATTCAACTACAGGAGTTGCGTAGAATAGAACAGAATGAACTTTTCCTCTTCCTTTCCTTGCCATAGAAGGACTCCCTCGTAGAACCTCGGGACCCTCCATGCCATCGAAAAGCCGTATTCGGCATGCTACATCTCCATGCCAAAACTATTAATGACATGATGTGTGCCGACCAGCATTTCTATAGAGTGCCCGTCAAGGAGCCTCTCATCCGCCACGAGCTCGAGAAATGAAGAAGAATACAAAGCAAAGATCCCATTCGGATATCATTCCCCGCGGACCATAATGCAGGGGGAGACGTTTTTTCGTGGACATAGCAACTCAAGCCAACGCCGTACACAATGCAAATAATCCCACCATTAGAACCTTCGTCTATGTGCACTGCGGCCATAAATGCCGTGCGAAAGCGTCGGCTGAAGAAGACCCATAATCGTACTCCCCTTCTCCTCTTACGCAGTCTGCGCGCAGATCAAAGGGGAGGGGAGCACGATTTCTTTTCTTTCCCCCATTTTTTTCTTTCGTTCTTTTTTCCTCGCTGAGAAAAAGTAAAAGACAAAGCACATGCATGGAAACAAGCTGGCAGCATCGGATCCCGAAACTGTAAAGAAAATCTATGTTGCAAGACACGGTCGATGCAGTTACAACAGCACCGAGCAGATGAAACGAACAAAAACACTTTTCTCGAGACGAAAAGTAGACGAGCTCCCGCATGACGCGACGTCCGAGAGCGGCCTCGTGTGGACGCTTGACGAAAGGGTATCTGGCAAAAGGCTCAACGCAATCTATCGTGTCCACGTAATGTCTGGAGAGGATGCGCACGATCATATAGCGCCATAAGCAGGAGGGGCTGGAGATATCGGACTGCATCGAACGACCATGTCTAAACAGGGCAAAACAGAAAAGGAAAACCGAAACCATAAAAAGAAATATTGCGAGATGCCGGTCGAAAACAAACAAAACAGGATAACCACATGTCAAATCGAAAAAAAAAAGGAAAAAAAGAGAAACAAAACGATAAGGGAAATCTAGAGAAGTCGTGGCGGTCGTGACAAAGCCGGTCCTGAGAGGAGAATGACGAAAAAGAGGAACTCCAGCGGATCGTTCTGAATCGTTTTCGTTAAACAGGCAGAAAGATAGAAGAAAGAAGCCAATCAGGCCCCACAGCCTCGTCAGAGACCACAACCGATTTACCACCAGGAGGACGGTCCAGTAGGGCCGGACGGGTTGCCGTAGCCGCCACCGTAGCCGCCATAACCACCAGCACCACCAGCAGCAGCACCACCAGCACCACCGCCGTATGCGGGAGCGCCGCCAAAGTTACCACCACCGCCGGCATAGCCACCAGGGCCGCCGCCGTAGGCATTGCCACCGAAGGAAGGAGCGCCGCCCATGCCACCGCCCGTGCGACGCATATCACGGGTAGCATTTGTACCACGGCCACGGCCGCCGCGGCCACCACGACCGCCATAGCCGCTGCCTTCGCGAGCAATGCTTTCCAAGAAAGAAGGAACTTCCTGATGAGCCTCTTTCAGGAGGTCGATGAGGTCGCGGACAACACCACGGTTGCCACGGTTGAAGAAGGCGGTGGCTATACCAGTGTTACCCGCACGACCAGTACGGCCGATTCTGTGAACGTAGTCGTCGATATCGGTTGGCAGATCATAGTTAATGACATGGGTAACGTTAGGAATATCAAGACCACGGGCGGCAACGGCAGTAGCGACCAGAATTGGGCAGCGTCCACTGCGGAAGTATTCCAGAGCACGTTCACGTTCGCGCTGTGTGCGGTCGCCGTGGATGGCGGTCGCGGGGAAGTGCTGGTTGATCAGGAAATCGGACAGGGTATCCGCCATGCGCTTGGTCTCGACAAAGATGAGGGTGAGACCGCTGGTTCCATGGGTGTGAAGAATATCCAGCAAGACAGAACGCTTGTCGTGGTCTTCAACATACTCGACTTTCTGTGTAATGTTCTCAGACGTGGATCCAACACGGCCCACAGACAGGAAAACATAGTCCTTCAAGAAGTCGCGGGCAAGCATCTGGATATCACGAGGGAACGTGGCCGAGAACATGAGGGTCTGGCGGTCATTAACAGAAGGCATATCCTCGCCCTCGACAATGCGACGGATCTGTGGTTCGAAACCCATGTCCAGCATGCGATCAGCCTCATCGAGGACAAGGTACTTGATGTTAACCAACGAGATACGGCCACGCTCGATAAGGTCAACCAAACGACCGGGGGTTGCAACCAGCATGTCGCATCCACGCTCGATCTGGCGTAGCTGAGAGCCAATATCGGCACCTCCGTACACGACACACGGGCGGACCCAAGAACGGTATGCAAACTTGCGGGCTTCGTCGAAGATCTGAGAGACAAGTTCACGAGTCGGGGCCAGGATCAGGGAGGTAGGGTAAGCCTTGCGCTGGCGGCCGAAGCTAACTTGACCCTGGGCTTGTGCGGGAGCGGGAGAAGGCCCATTCTGATATGCCTGGGACAAGATGGGAAACAAGAAACCACCAGTCTTTCCAGAACCAGTCTGCGCACAGGCCATGAGGTCACGGCCATTCATGACAATAGGGATAGAGTATTTCTGGACAGGGGTAGGGATTTTGTAGCTGGCGAGTTTGATATTCGAAAGGAGATGATCATCCAAGGGCGGGTTTGTGAACGTGTTAACGGGATCGGGGACATCGTGGCCAGAGGCCTCCACCGGAATGTCATCGTAGTTGGCAAAGTTGATACCGGTGGTCTGCTTGGTGGGATCGTTGGGAACACCGAAAAGCTCGCGCTCCACACGGGCGTTGGGAGGGCCAGGGATGTGCTTGCCATCGCGCCATTGACCGTCGCCCGAGCCTCTTGGAGCGCTGGTGGGACCACCGCTCTGGGGTCCAGCGTAACCTGGGTTTCCGTAAGCATTCGGGTCGAAGGGACGGCGTTGTCCATTAGGGGCACTCCAGTCGGGATTACCATTAGTGGAATTGCGAGGGTTAAAGGTTGAGGCATTTGCCCAGTTGCCACCACGGCCACCAGCGCGGTTACTAAATCCAGGTCAGTCAGCAAGACAGGAATATGATACTAAAACCGGGGAGAAGGGAAAAGAACGTACTTTGCGCCCCAAGCACCAGAGTTTCTTCCTCCGGGAGAAGCACCAGCACCAGCGCCAGGACCAGCGCCAGCACCATCCAAGCCTACAGCACCGGCATTACGCTGCTGGCGCAGGTGAGGAGGGATATAGGCGGAGCGTCCAGAGGGAGCCGCGTGAGCAGCCGCGGGAGGTGCGTGCTGGGAATCGTTCAAGGAGAGTTTTTCAACTTTCAAGCTATCGGCCATATTTGCGATTATTATTGTAGTTGTTTTGTTGTCTTGGTTGTGCACGAAATCAAGGACCGAAGCGAGGTCGGTTTTTTTTTTCTTCTGTTGCGCGCGTGAGAAGGGGAAAAGCGTGAGAATTCAGTAGCAGATGCCCGCAGTCGTCTAAAAGTCGAAAGAGGGCTGATGAGAAGGTGTACGCGACTGTACCGCGCTGATCTGATGAAGTTTTTCTAAGTAGGGAAGATGAAAACGAGAGTGACGCGAAGACAGCGAAATTTTGTCTCCGACTCTCTATCGGTGTGGCGACTAAGGAAGACGACAGAAATAAAAAGACAATCAGAGATCTAGGGAGAGCAGTAGAAACAAGACCTCCCTGAAACTCACAGCTGTAGATGATGTTCAAAGGAACAAGGAACAAGGAAAAAGGAAAAGGAGTAGGAGAGAAATAGGCGATATGAAGGGGAGTGAAGGAGGTAAAAACAGAAGCAGAAGGGGAAGAAGAAGAGGAAGGGGAAAAAAGACGAGTTGTGGGCGTAAGGTTACCTACCTAAGTATGGCGGCCGGGCGTGGAACGTAACGGAAATACCAAAATTACGCGAAGGCGAAAAAGGCAAAAGGCGGAAAGGCAAAAAAAAAAAGTTATTAAAAATGTGGAAAAAGCCCTGAGGCTCGCCGAGAATTCGCCTCCCAGCAGACTACTCGTACTGTGTCCATTCGCTGCAGACTCCTGCTTGTTGGCGCCTGAAAGGGTTTTCCGTCTACCATATTCCCTGCCCTTCCTCCACTTTTCCCTTTTTGGCTGTTGCCCCCTATGCAACTTGGAAAAGTTCGCCCTATGAGAGGCTGGGCGCGGTGCCCGGCTGGCGCCCTTCAAGCTGCAGATATTATTAAGAGAGCCACAGAAGAATACCAGCATACAGCGCTGTACACCGGAGAGTCTACCTAGATTACTGTGTCATTCGTGTAAATGACGGTGAAGGTTACCTGATCGGTCACATTGCAATAATAATCTGCGTATTTGAGATTGGCTTCCATCCTTTCGCGCAAAACTAACTTTGGTGTGCCATATACTCCCACGGGCCAGCGGTTCATGATTCCAAGAAGCGCTTAACGGCTGAAACTTGAAACGTTCTCTGTCTGGCGTATTCATTGAATTATTATCCTATCTCTTTCCGTATGCAGTACTCAGTGCACAGTCCCATGTACGCAGCCGAGACGCCTCAGTAAAACATGTACGTACGGGCATCCAACTCTAGACAAGGGACCGTATAGGTTACTACGTGACTCGAAACTCCCGGCGATTGACTCCACTCATGACACGATGACAAGGCAAAAGAAGCACTAGGCGTTGCAAAAGTTACCCTTCAGACTTAATCTATTAGATCTGATTCGAAAGTATAAACACTAACATGTCTCATGGTTCGGTTGGGATGATCCGATCATATGACGTATCTGCAAGGAGTCGCCACTCCACGGTTGCGGAGGAAGGCAGAGGGCTCATGACATAGATCTTCTATTCCGCTGCTCCTAGCTGTACACGGGGTCCTTCTTTGAGAATATCGCTACTACAGCACTCCCTGATGCGCGTCGTTGTGGACTGTCGCAGGCGTGACTAACGGGACGTCGTGGTTAGACATTAATGTTCTGACCCCGACAAACAACAATAAAGGAGCCCCGCGAAGTCGCTAGGTAGGGGCTGACCAACGCAGGTCTACAACTCTTCGTGGGTACCTTTTTCTGTTTTTCCCGCATCGAGCTCCCCGCTCTTCACGATTTTGACCGCTTCCTTGGGTCGGTCCATTGCGCCTTTGGGTACGTTTTCGATCGTCTCGACAATTTCCCAGCCTTCAAGCACTTCGCCAAAGACGACGTGTCGGCCATCGAGCCATCTAGTAACGACAGTTAGTAAAATAGAGGAAAATCAGCCGGACGGCACGACAAAGGAAGACAGACGGTGTGGGGACTGTGGTAATGAAGAACTGAGATCCGTTGGTGTCCTTGCTAGCGTTCGCCATGCCTAGAAGAACAGGTCAACCATCTATAAATCAGCAAATGCGAAATGGGGGTCTGTGAATACTCAAAAGGCCCTTTCGAGTATGCCTCAGCTTGAAGTTCTCATCCTTGAACTTCTCGCCGTAGATTGACTTTCCTCCCGTGCCTGACGTCCGGCTCAGTCAGCGTCCACAATATTTTCGAATATCCTTGACCTTCACACTCACCATCACCCTTTGTGAAGTCACCACCTTGGATCATAAAGTCCTTGATAACCCGGTGGAACTTGGAGCCTTCGTAACCGAATCCTTTCTCGCCGGTAGCCAACGCGCTTCGCGATGTCAGCTCAATGGAGATCATCATGGGAGTCGATCAGAAATAACCATACCGGAAGTTCTCCGCAGTCTAGAGAAATATGTCAACAGCCGTTGACCACAAGATAAAGAGAGCGACATGAGTTCCCTGCTTCGTAGGGACGCAATTGGCTTACCTTGGGAACGGTCTTACCGTACAATCCAAGCACGATCCTGCCTAGCGGTTTATCCCCATGTTCAATGTCAAAGTAGACCTGCTTTAGTAATTAGGATATGTTCTACTACAGCGATCTGAGCGACCAACGAGTAGGAGTGAATTACCTTGTTCGTGACCTTTGGCCCTCGCGGCTGCTGGGAATCTTCGGCCTGCACCAGGGCGAGTCCAATCACGAAGACTAGGAAAAAAGAGAGAAAAGAGCTGCTAAACCTCATGGTTGTTTGAGGAAATCTGCAAATTTGTGCGAATGGTTGTGAGAACAATCAATTGTACCTGCAACGCAAGGGACATACATAGAAGGCCAGATTGCAGACCGATGTGCGGAGACGCTTTAACCAGTAGATAGGCGCAGCTTCGAGCGCCCGGAAGAACATTGTTGCCGCATGATCTCTTCCGCTCTCCGGCTCCGACACTTCATACTTCTACACCAGGAACGTTGATAGCGGCTCGCTTTAATCGAGGCTGAATCGCTCTGGATAGCAGGAGTCCCACCGAAGATGGTATGGCGCATCAGTTATGAATTTTCCCCGTTCAAAAACAGGTAGCAATCGCAGTCACCAGCGGACGTCTAGGCTAACAACCATCAACACATCCAGGTCTTCATTCTCGGTGTCAATTTCCCTGAGCGGAACCTCGTCAAGGTGAGTGCTCTCGCTCACGAAGTTGCCGTCCAGATTCAATTGTCCTTGCAGTTCTGACAGTTTCTTCGCAGAAATCTCTGGAGAGTTTCTTCGGGATCGGCTCTTACACGTCTTCTCATCTCCTCGCACGTTTCCACATCCACCCAACATGCAAAGTCCGCGACCTCGCGAATAAGCAGGTTCTCGACCTTACCGCTGCATTGGCAGATATGAAGATTGAAAACGACCTCCGGAGGCAAGTGCTCGATAATATTAAGCGGTTGAAGGAGACCGGAACATATCGCGGGAGGAGACATGCGCTGGGGTTGCCCGTGAGAGGACAGAGGACGAGAACTCAAGTTTGTGACCTTTTTTTCCCCTTATCTTTTCTGTTTGGCGGTCACTGATCGAGTTCTCTTTGTCTTTGCAGATCAAGACGGCCATCAAACTCAACCGGATGGAGAGGAAACTTTGAATGTATATCTTCAATATTACTTTCTTTGGAGAACTAAAACCCTGGGCAGCTTATCTCGTGGGGCATGGGATGGCGTTAATTTCATTTCTTTTCATTTCACGGATAGCCCAGCTGCGATTTATGTATTATATGGGATGGATAAACGAGAATCTAAATAACTAGATACCAATCGTCTAATTCGTTGCTTGTAACGCTTTAAGTCAGGCTTCTAGTGGATACTTGATCGACCGCGTACCATGTAGGAAACCACTACATTTGGTATGTTCTATAGGAATGGATGCATAGATACACAGAAGAAAAGATCGAGGACACACTTTTTAGCCACAATCAAACGCCAGGCCCATACATGCTATTATCACTCCTTCGTAGACGACAACACGCCTTCTCCGCGATTAATTTGAATCCTCTTGTCCTCACCTGCACTCACAATACCGACGGTCTCGTCCCAGGAAACGCTGAAGACCTTGACGCCCTCTCCACCTACGCGCTTGCTATCTGCTTTCCCTCCTTCCTCCAAGCTCTTCCGCGATATCGAGTACGTGCTCTCGCCCACGACTCCGTCCTTCTCTGTTTTCGTGGATCGAATATCCCAGATCCGGCAGGTACCGTCATGACTACCACTAATCAGTCCGTAAGTGCTGTGAGGATCGCGAGCTAGTGCTACAACCGCATTCGTATGACCCCGCAGCTTCATAGCCGATACGGACGTCGCGGAGGCACGAGGATCGATGAGAGTAATGTGACGAGCTGATGTCCCAGCAGCAAGGAGGCTGAGTTCGGGCAGATGTTCGAGAGAAAGAAGAGAGTGGGAGGCGGTGCGAGTGTCTACCAGCGAAGCCGTAACAAGATCCCAAGTTCGCAGTGAGTGGTCCCAAGACGTCGAGTAAGCGACTGTAGAGTCTTTGGCGTCGAAAATCGCGGCAGAGGCAGGTGCGGTGTGTGAGGACAAGAGAGCCAACGGCCCGCGTTGCGGGACGCTAACTGAAGAATTCAGCCTCCGTCTCTTGGATCCTCTTGCAGAAGTAGAATTTATCAAATTTTCCGGAGCTGAAGGAGCGTCTGACTTCTTCGTCGACCAAATACCGACGGTATTGTCGGAGGAAGCGGACAAGATACGATTCGACGGCGCATTCACAGCCAAGGAGTTGATTCCAGACTTATGCCCATACAGCTCAAGTTGAGGAGTGATGGTTCCCGAGAATCCATCCTCCCCTTCGGAGTATTTCCACAGCCGCACTGTTCCGTCTAGCCCCGCCGAAGCAATCTGCCCTGGACTAACGAATCTCGCGGCTTTGATAGAAGCAGTGTGTCCGCCATCAGCAGCGGACGGCGAAGTAGCAATTGTCTGGGATGACATATTCCAGACTCGAAGCAGGCCATCGTAGCTTCCAGAAAGAATCCTCTCTTGTCCCTGCGAAACCGCAGACGAGTCGGACGCCCAAGACGCAGCCGGCGATGTCGCAGAGAGCACATCGGTCGAGCTTACCCAGTCATCATGCTGGAAGGAGGCAATATGTAAAGGCGGAATCAGCGCCCTGATATATTCAATTTCAAGCGTTGTCTCCGAAGATATTCCGTTTGCAGTTAAGTAGTCGTCGATCGACGTTCGGAGAAAAGCGCCGTTAACTAGGAATTCGAATGGGACTGGCCTCTCATTCCCAAGCAGGCTGTTCACCAATGTGGACAGCGCATATCTTCGCAAACCTGAAGCACATAACACAAGTTAGTCTAAGTAATAGTTAAAGGCCGCGCAAAACTTCTAAGGACTCATCGCACCTGTGGGAACAAGAATAGGGCCAGTGTTTTCGGGCAGCGCAATGTCTTCATTCTTGGTGGTGAGCTGCACACGGACCTGCTTCTGCACGGTCTGAGGTGGAGACTCAGTCGACATATTATTCAGATCTCGATCCATAACTGGGAATGAACGTCCTATAAATTCGAAGGAGACTTCGTCAAGATCTGCTCATAGTTAAGTGGTCGTCGCAATTGGTCGAAAACTGAGAAAAAATTACGGTAACCCGCGCGGCCAGTTGCGCAAATCCCGGAGACCACGTTAATTTGGACTTCTAGATAGTAGTCTTAGTACTACTACTATACTCGAATCTACTCAGGCGGGAAGACAAGATTCGAGCTGTCTAGAAAGAAAAGTCCAAATGCGGGTGCCCGATTCAGATGTTTTGTTGCAGTTCCATTGCGTCCACTGGCATGTTTCACCACATGCGAGTGTCTGAGCCTCACAGAGGACGGATGCAAGGATAATACGTCGCTGACATTAATTAGTTATCTGATCCTATTCCAGAAGGCTATATCGGAGTTTCGATGTGTCTAGGCAATTGGCAATTTGCCTTAGAGACGAGCAGCAGGGGCGGGGCAAATCATATCTCCTGTTCAGAACTGCCGGCTTGACTTGGGCATTGGGGGGGACAGCGTCGGCTGATAATGGAACATGCCTATTCACGTACTAGGTTTCATATTATCATAGTATGGATAAGACACTCTTCAGGGTATGTGTCTTTCAACTAGCATTTAACGTGATAGATCAGCATATGCTACCCGTACTCTCTAAACCAAAGGTCATCTAAGACCTCCCTAGCGGAGGCCCTGCTAGATGGCTCGAACCGGAGCAAACGCCCGATAATTTCCCCGAGCTTCCTTATGTCCTCTTGCGACAAGTACGTATTATTACGCTCACTATCAGAATGCAATTCTTCAAGCCATTCCTGCAGCGCAGGACCTTGTGCTGCAGCAGTAGTAGTTCTATTGCTCATTGCCTTCCATGAGTCTAGCCATCTCTCAGGGAGGAAGGACACCGGTGGCCGTTTCTTGCATTTGAGAGATAAGGATTGTGGGAGTTATCAAGATGCTGTCAAAGGGCGGTTGGCCAACAAAAAGCTCAAAGAGCTAATAATAACCTGTCAGTCTCCTCAATAACATTAATTCCCCGTATGGTAGCAATAACCTACCAGACAACCCAGACTCCATAAATCGACGCGGTAGTCAAGATGATCTCTGAATATAGCTTCCGGCGCACGAAGGGGTAGAGGGGTATGAAGCCTCTCTGGAACAGCAGTGGGTAAGAATGATTGCCCAAAGTCGACCACCTTGATCGGATACGATGAAAATGACGACCAAGGAAACTTCCCATACGAAGCAGGTCTGACGACATAGGACGGTATGCCAGGCTCTAAGCCTCTTCCGTCAGTTCTTTGGACACTCCCAATCTCTGGTTTGCCTAGCATGTCAATGAACTCGGACTCGGGTTTTCGGACCATACGAGGCATTGCAATGGCCAAGTTACGGGTATGAAGGTCTAAAGCTGGTAAGAACTTCGTTCAAGCAACTCCAAACATTCATTATCACCAGTAAGAACGCGGCGTACCTCCGTGACCAACCTTCTGCTGGTGCAGACACTCAAGCGCAGATAGAGCTTGTTTTGCAATCGCCGTGGCAGCCTTAGCGGGGAGTCTGCCGCCAGAGAAATGTCCATCAGTCATGTCAGGAACGCAGGGTCCTAGAAGTTCGAACACAAGGCATTGATGAGCTCCATTTGGGCCCTCTAGATTGAAGTTGTCAAGGAGGTGCATAGTATGTTGCGGTGTGAGCTGAATAGACGCCAGCTTCTCCATCACCTGGAGTTCTTGAGATTCCCCACTGCTTTCTTTTCCTTCTGAAACACAGACCTTAAGAGCAACGTAGGTCTGAAAACAGATTAGGATTGACCCTTACTGAGCAATGAAGTTGTGGTACCAACTGTTGATCTCTTGCAGCCCAAACTGTTGAATAACCTCCCCACCCCAGTTTATGCAGTATCTTGTACCTCCCATCTCTCAAAAGATCTCCCAAGGTGATGGGGTGATAGCCACCTCGTCGGTAGCAATGAAGAGGCTCAGCGTCAATTATAGACGTGTAGGAGGGAGAAATACATGCGCTAGATCGCCGTCGGACATTCAGCGTCAGGAGATTTGGGACCCTGAAACGAAGCTCGTCGTAAAACATAGTCTGTGTTGGCAAAAAGACCATTACCCGACCTCTGCGCGTAGACCCAGATCCAGCATGTATCACAGTGGGACTCTCTATGTACGACAGCTTCCTGTCCCGATCCTGGTATCCCGGGACGAACGGGGCCAGACGAACCCTTGGCTGGACCACGACCAACCAAGTTCCTATAGCAACCAGAAACGGGCCTCTGCGCCCTTTCGAATAGAAGTTGGTATGTCTCTAGTTCCGTTGTTCTTCCCAGGATCGATGGGGGGCGGGAACGCCGATGGACGCCGAATAAACAGGGACTCGAATTGACAGTCTGTCTCTATCCGCCGCCGATGACGCACCCGCGTCTACGGTTCCTGAATGGGGCGAAGATTTCACGAACGTAGATAGGGAGGCTCTGAGAGAGATGGCACTGAACAGTAGTCGATATCGGAACCAACACTTGGGACTAGCTTTTGATGCAAAATGAAAGCGAGAATGGTTCCAACGTTGGCCAGGTGAGTAGGTCTTGGTCACAAGTGTAGGGCAAAGGGAGGATGGGCATAGAAGACGATAATCCGAGATTTAACTACTTATTTATCTCTCTGTCGTCGTCAATGACAGATTCCTTGCTCGGCTTCTGGGGAATATGTATGACGCCACTGCTAATGATAGAACCATCAAGCAGCAGCAATTGAATGTGCTTTTCAATCTATTGGTCTGCGAGAGTTTTCAGGGACCGTATGTTTCACCTATTCTCCTCTCTCCTCCGGTGAGAGTCGCGCTTGCTCTCTCGATCTCGATCACTACTATGTCGCGAAGACGAATGCCGTGAGCTGTAGCGGTCCTCGTCCCTGTGTCTATGGCTCCTTTCTCTTTCCCTCTCCCGGTCTCTGTCGCGGTCACGACGGTCCCGATAGTATCGGTCATCTTTCCCGTCTCCTTCATCATCGTGTCTTCTGCGCCTCGAACTGCGACTCCCTGAAGAAGGGCTTCGATCTCGTCGAGAAGACCCGGGCCTCCGTCTCCCATGGCGATCACGATCGCTGTCGTCATCGCCATTCTCGTACTCGCGCCTCCGGTACTCTTGACCGCGCCCGCTCCTCTCTAGATTCCGATCGCGCCTTGCCCTCCAATCGTCTTCACCGTTCTTCTTCCCTTTCGTTACCTTCTGAAGCTCCGCAAGTTCTTCCTCCATGATGTATTCTCCCGTGTGTCTATTTCGCATAAGCACCGGCATGTAGACACCTTCTGTAGAGCGTTTCTCCCCGTCTTTCCCGCCCTTCCTAGACGATTTCCGCATTGCTGCTTTCCCCCAAGCGCCAATTTCTGCTTCCGCCCCCTTGCTCCCGGGTAGCTCCTTCGCACCGATCCCAAGAAAGCCTGGCCGTCGCTCGGGAATGCGAGGTTTATTCGCCGCTCGATCACTCGGTGCCGATGCATCATACCTGGCTCTCCCTACCGGCTGGCCTTCTTTCCAGCCCATGCCTCGCAGCAAGGCAGCGCCGAACTCTTCGACAGGTATCTCATTGTAGGCATCTAGGGTCGCAGATTCAGGACGTGCGGCAATATCAGCACGAAATGAGCTCGTCTCGTCATAGCGCAGAACCTGGTCTTCTTCCCTACTAGGCGCAAGTGATTTCGCGGATCCGATCACAAGATCGGTTCTGCGTTCTGCATCCCCCCGACTTTCCCGGACAAGAGCCTGTAACGCGATCTCATCCTCCGTGAGCGGTTTTCGCTCCTCTTCGCCGGGTGGAGGTAGAAGGGGCTCTCCTGCATCCTTCATCCGCTGGTCACTACCGTTCTCGACCGTGTCGGTTGGCACGGGCTTCGCATAGCTGAGCCCATACGACACGCTAGGACCATACGTCTCGTCGCCTTCAATGGATTTCCCATTCCTCTGCGCCTCCTGAAGCGCTTGTACTTCCTTCGGTAATAAATTCTTCTTCCCCCTTGGCCCTCGAATATTCACTCCAGGTCGATTGCGCCAGTCGTTTCTGCTTGTAACTGGTATGACCAGTTCGCGCTTACCGCCCGCATCATGTCCGTTCGCTGTAATTGCATTGCCGGTCCGGGTGTCGAATCCTGTCACCTCTTCGTGAGCTGGTGCACTTTCCTCCTCGTCAGAGTCATCGTCTTGTCGGAACTGGTGCGAGCGTCGGCCTGCTGTCCGCTTTGGTATGTCAAAGGGTCGGGCGGAAGATTGTAGGTTGAAGGACGTCATTTTAGGCGCACCATCAGACGCAGAAAGCCGGGTATTTAATTTTCAGATGACGCTATCGCGATGACGAAATGAAAAGGCGTAGATATTCCAGACCAGCTGGTGAAATCTTCGTGGCTACAAAACGTGAAAGACGTTCAGCGACATCGATACTACTAGGCGAGCATTACGCGGGTGGCAAATATACTGGCGCGCGCTTAAGTCACTTGGCCAATTACAAACTCGGTGAAAAATGCGTCCGTTCTACATCCCCAGCCAATTTCTATTAGGTACATTGCAATCCTCACTCTTAATCCATCCTATTAATACTAGTAGTACAAGAATGCGGCCAGAACGAACCGCTGCCCGTTAATAGTCGCTATCATCTGCGAACTAACAGGTCCCAGTGGATTTGGAGCACTGGGAACAGCAGAAAAGGAACAAAAGCGCGGCAAATAAGCGCGATAA
Organism: Byssochlamys sp. BYSS01; assembly: GCA_002242795.1. Lineage (NCBI taxonomy): Eukaryota > Fungi > Ascomycota > Eurotiomycetes > Eurotiales > Thermoascaceae > Paecilomyces > Byssochlamys sp. BYSS01. The sequence goes on from NIXA01000004.1 coordinate 566,672, forward strand.
AGAAAACGGGCTGAAAATAGGGGTTCGTGACGGGGACATGAGACATAATGCGGGTGCGGGGAGAAATCGGGGGATACGTGGAAGAATGGCATAATATCGCATACCATTGGCGTCAAGGCAGGGGGGCGGGAGGAAGCAGTTCAAGGAAAAGGGAACAAGGCTTCTCTTTTCTTTTGGACAACACAATATGTACTGTGCAAAGAAGAAGAAAACCAGGTTAAGAGCTTCACTGCAAGAATCGTAGAATAAAAAATCGTATTCATGATGCTTCAGCTGCTCGCCATCTGTGCCTGGGGAGCTCGCGGGCTTCTACTCGGGCCTGGTCCTGCGCCTGCTTGAGCGCTGCCGCTGCGTTGCGTTTGTGGCGTGGCGCTTCTGCTGGACGGTAGAACAGCTCCATTTATTGGAGGCGAGTTTCCAACATTAACACGGCTTTGCTGAGCAGCCTGTGGTGCACGCATCACAGGAGAATAACCTTGTATATGCATCCCGGGAGCGCTATTTGGAATGCCAGGCTGAGGGTGCGCCTGAAAGTTTGCGTCATGCGCCATCTGATAGTTGGTCTGGGAGGCGCCAAGATTTCCTGCAGTTGCATTCATAGCAACCTGTGACATCCGCTGCTGCTGGTACTGATGTAGACGTTCTGTAGCAAGTTTGCTGATCTGCTCAGGAGGCATGTTTGGGTTGCTCCGTTGAATTTGGCTTTGGATATTGTTAATGGTTGGGACGACTCCGCTCGAGAGGGGGTTGGGTTGACCCATGCGAGGAGAAGGAGTCGACACGCTCTGACCACTGCCGTTGTGAAAAGACGATGGACTTTGCATCCCTCCTGCGGCCTGAAGGGCAGCTATCACGGCCGGATTGCTGTGCGCGCCATTGGCATTTGGTATGTTCATATTCGGCGAGTGTGATCCCTGAGGTGCGAACTGCTGTTGATTATGGAACGGCTGTTGAGGTTGCTGCGGCGGCGGCGGTGGCGGCGGCTGCTGTTGTTGCTGTCCCTGTTGCTGTTGCTGATGCTGCCTAGACTGCAACAGGCGCTGCTGTTCTTGGAGACGATTCGCTTCTCGGATAACTCGCGTGTTATCCGGTACAGCCTGTATCGGCATTCCTGGTCTCGCACCATTTGCTTGCTGTATCCCTGACTGGGGCATCATTTTCATCGCCATACCATTATGAGGTATAGGACCATTGGTAGGAGTAGCTCCAGGCATTTGCTGCATAGAGTGGGGACGACCCTGGTTGATTCCGACGCCAGGCGGCAGTCCATTTGGCAGCCCATTTGAAGCAGTACTGGGAAGTCCAGGAGCCGCTGGATTATTATGAGGTACCCCATTTGGATGACGACCAGGAACGTTCATCATTTGCTGCTGGTTGGGAGGAATTTGACCGCCACGCTGGACCGCCAGGTTGGCCTAACTGCTGATTAGCAACGCCGTAAAAAAGCGAAGGGTGTTTGGAGAGCTTACCCTTTGCTGAGCCAGCATTTGCTGCCGATACTGCTCTTGTCTTTCTTGCAGCTTCAGTTCCCGGTCATACTTGAGCCGACTGAATTCAGCAGGTGATGAAATTGGCGGTTTTGGGTGGTTGACTTCGTTGGCTTTCCGCAGCGATGCCAGGTGAGAAGCTAGATGGTAACGTTAGTAGATGAGAGAAAATTTGGCCAAAAGTTCAACAAAAGTTGCAACTGTTTCGGCTTACCATGCTGCTGCTTCTGAAGCATCGTCTCTCGCTTCTTGGCCAACTTCCGCATAGCATCAAGTAACGCAAGGTGTCTAGAAGACCTTCTTCGATCGACCCTGACAGGCGTTGTTGTCCGTCGGCGCATCAACGTCTGTGCCTGCGGATTATTCCCCTGCTGCTGCTGAACAACTTGCTGTTGCGCCAGCACATTGCGCTGAGCCGTTTCAAGTCTCTGGTGGTACGCTCGGAAATATTGGGTTTTCGACATGTCGACTGGAAGTCCCTCCAGGCCAATCCAGCGTTCAAAGCATTCCCAAGGCGTCCGTCTCTCAGCCCCAGACGTGAATTGTGACATAGGAGTCAGGCAGCTAGATATGAGAGACCAATTGTACGAGTACTCTTTCACGAGACGGCGCAACTCGTCATCTTCAGAATATGTCCACTGGGAGGGTTGCCTGGATTCAAAAAACCCCACTGAGGGCATTGGATGTTCCGTTGGGGGCCTAAAAGAATGCCCAGGGTGTATACGATCGCGTATAGGTTTGTTTTCGGGACGGAAAAGGGCGACGTCAGTCTGCTCGGGCGGCAGTTCCAATGCATGGTGTCCATGATCACTTTCATATTGGGAATAATCATATCGGCTGCGCTTTCTGACTGACTCGACTTCATGGTATTTAATATGCCCAGTCGCATATTTCGACACGGGAACGATGTCCGTCTTCCAATCCGCGTCTGGCAGGGTCTTGAAATCTGGTTTATTCGTCCCTGGAGATAATGTGACAGGAGTGTAGAGCGGTAGCTCGCCGAGGAGCTTATCCGCGGCTGGTGTGATATCCATGGAGAAAGTAAATTCGTCTAAGCCAAACGAGAATATGGCCGCAGGCGCAACTGTGTCAGGCAGATCATGACGAGGTTCGTCATTAAAGCCGTCAATAACAGAGTCCTCCTCGGTTGAGGGGACAAGGTCCGGAGTAGGATGCGAGACTTCAAGCATTTCTTCGTCAGCTTCCTCTGGAAGGCAGTCCGAATCAGACTTGGCGAAGTTTTTGTTCTCGTTTGCCTTCAGCGGAGGGATTCTAGCCTGGACACGTAGCAGTCCTCGGTATTCCGAGTCGCTGTTCACGAACTCAGCACACCAATCTGCACAGCTTTTCGCTGCTGCGATCTTCCACTTTCGTTCTTCCCTGAAATCCGTACGCATCCATTTCATATGGTCCAAGAGGACATCCCAGTGAGAAGCATCACGACGAGGCTCGACAGAGCGCTTAAGTTGACGCAGCGGCCAGCGATTAGCATTCTGAAGTGAATAAATGCGTCTAAGCGCGCGGCAGTCCATCTGTTCCTGGTACTCAAGGTAATGGTTCGCGGTAGATAGAGCCTTGTGAGCAGAACCGAGAAGCGTGTTGAGACTGACTCCCCGAGGAGGGGTGTAGGCTCTGTTTTGGAAGAGCGTAAAGAGATAGTCTTGCTCTTCATTCGCTTTGGTTATCATGTCATCGGCATTTTGACGAATCAAATCCAATAACTCGCTCTTCTCGGGCTGCTGGCGCGGGAACACTACCGTGGACAACTTACTCCTCTCCTTTTCCCTGTCTTGTCGATCCTTAAGTCGGATCTTCGCAGCAGACGTAGAGGCAGTCTTGTCAAAACCCGTCGCAGTGCTCTTTGGCGGAGTGGCCACCCTCTCCGCTTGAGAGATCGTAGACTTTGGCGTCTCACCAAGTATTTCAGAGACAGATTTATGACGAATGGCCCCGGAAGAAACCCTTGTTGTCATCCTTTCCGATTGAGGCACTGGTGGCTGCTGCTGAGGTCTTTCCAACCCTGAAGGCACCTGAGGAGTTCTCTTGGTATCCGTATCGATGCGGGAATCTGGCGGTTTAGCTAGACGCTGTCCATGCGCCAATGGTTCAAGTAGAGGTACGGACACCTCATTTTGCTTATTGGCCACGGCAGAAGTAAGCACTGTCTCCGATATTTGAGTCAATTCTGTCTGGGCTTTTCTGGAAGTTGGTGTGGTAGTAACGCTCTCCCGGATAACCTCTTTCGCGGAAGGGTAAACGCCATTCTTAGCGTCGTCATCGATAGACTTGCCAGCAGCCAGTGATTGAGCCTCCTCCAGCCGCAGCTGCTCGTCCGGCGTAGACGGAACGAGGTTGGCAGGTTCAGAAGGTCCATCATGTTTTGGGGAGATTTGCTCAACCTCCTCAGCCGCATCAGCTACTTCTTCAGCGGGGCTGGTGTCCGGAGATGTAACAACAGGAACAGGGGTGTTTGTTGAACACGGCTCCACTGAAGACACAGGTGAAAGAGGTTGGTCGGCCTTATGTGCAGGTCCTACAGTTAGTGGTGGGCGTTCATTCCGTTTCTGCGGTGACGCAGTTGGTACATTGCTCACAGGCGCTGGCTCCTTTTGACCTGGAGAAAGGCCGTCCAGTTCTGCGGTGCCATGGTCCTGGCTGCTAACAGGAGTTTCCAGGACGGAAGCCTTAGACTTGTCCTTCGCAAGCTCTGAAGATGGAGCAGACTGCCCTGCTAATGGCAATGATTCCTCGAGGGTCGATGGAACTTCACGATCCACTACATGCACCACTGGACCAATGCCGGAAGCTTGTTCGGCAGTTTGATCTTGAACCACTGATACTTGACGATTAAGAGCTGCCACTGGAGGTCGCGTAGACACCCCAGCCTCGACTCCTGGCAATGTGCGAGTCTTTGACTCAAGCTCCGGCGCCCCCAGCAATGCCTCCTTGCCCTGCGGGCGCGACAGGGGAGGTGCATTGTTAAGAAGGGGCGGGAGTGTGCTTTCATTAAAATAGCGCCCCCTAAGGAGAATGAGTAACCATGGACAAAAATTAATTGAAGCATTAATTCAGGGTAGGAGAGCGTAGGGTAGTGCAATGTCGGTACTTACTTAGAAAGATCGTTGGCGTCGAGGAACGCCTGTTCTTTCTGTTGATAGAGCGAGTCTGCAGGGGCGCCGTCGGTCGCGCCCGGGAGACCTACGGTCGCAAAGTAGAGCTCGCTCAACTTGCGCTTTCGCGTCAACAGACAACGTCTGAGAAATTCCAAGTGAGCGATAAATCAGCATTGTACGACAGACTAATTAAAAGCGAATAAATTATAAATACGGAGCACTTACGCGATCTCATCCTTCTTAGACCTGAGGAGCTCTTCACGGAGCATGGAGTCTATTTAGGAAACACAACATCCGATAAACGCGCAGGAAAAAATAAAAATGGATGGAGCGAGGTCATCCAGAAGGAAAAAATCGCTCGGAATGGATGGAAAGGATGGTGTTGGGGAGATATAGGCAGAAGGGGGCAACACGCGGATTTGACTTGAAGGGATTTCGACGGGACTTTGACGGGGGTGTCGGTGGACGGGGTGAATACGCACTGCGTTTGAGGGAAGCTTGAGGGAGTGGAGGGCGAACCTACGGAGAGCAAACCTGGACAAAAGACGGCATTCTTACCGTACGCCGCGTATCGTCCGTACGAGGCGTATAGCGAGGGCAGGCCTGGCCGTGGCGTTTGGTTCGCTCCGCCGTGGCAGTATTGAGAGGGTGCCGGATTCGGTTAGCGCTGGGGAAGTCGCTCCTCGAACAAAGAGAAATGCAGCCCTGGAGGGCTGTTCAATGAGGAGGACCTCAGGGATCCCAGCTTGCGTCTTCATTGCGTGACATCCCTGCGATCTCATCCATGGCATTAATGGATTCATTGTTATAGGAAGTGCTAGCTCACTGGCTTGCAGCTGCAGCCCTGCTCCTACTTGTCCTAAACCTCTCGCAGGGAACAGATAGTTAAAGTTACCTGTCTCGGTTGAGTCGTGCACAGTGATACCAGTGAGCATCTCTATGCAGGGCGTCAATTAAGTCTTATTGTCTTTATAGAGACCGCCGAGTGTAGGCTTTAGACTTTTCTTCTGTCTGGCAAGGATACGTCTGTGATATCAATGGAGCTATTAACTATGGTTAATCATTGCTAGTTAGCCTATTCATGGCCATTCATGAAGTGGCCTCTTAGCAGGGGAGTCAGCAGCCAACTCGCCTTCCTGAGATGTTGGATGAGAATGGCCGATCTTACTGCCTATCCCTCGATCACCCTTACGCGCGTCTCAAAGCGATAGGCTCTTGGTCTGAGCAGGGGTATCTATGGCTCTCGTCTACGCGAGCTTGCGCCATTGTTAGATTCTCCTTCCGGGGCAATCTGTCCGCCAGACCTATCTTTCCAACCTTAGGACCTGTACCTATTCTAAGTAGTTCTAGGTCGACTAATAGCTTCTTAACAGCGGTCGTCGTAGGGCTATTTGCTTTTCTGCCTGAGGCATGCTAACCGCAAATCTTGCCTATCGCGACTGATAAGCAGATCCACGCCAAGACCAGGAAAAAAAAGTTCACTTTCAACTCGCAACACGGACTGCCTTTTGCTTTTTGATAACACTACCCCAATTAGCGCGGGAAAATGGGTAAGAGAAAAAGGGACGAATCTGCTAAAGATGTTCGACCAGCTGGGAAGACTCCAAAGGTCGTGGAGGACTCGGCAAATGCGGGAGCGTCCTCGCCCACAAGTCCCAGCGACACTGCGTTGACTGTCCAAATCATTACTGGCTCCTACGAACGAGTCCTGCACGGGTTTACTGCGGCCGTGTCGTCTTCCTGTTTTGTCTCAGACTCTACTAATAGATTAACGCCGGATTCCTCGTCTGTCCAATTCGTGGATACCTTTCTGTTCGAAGCCCATGCGTCTGCCATACGATGCCTTGCGTTGTCTCCACTGCCAAAGAAGGGATCTTCAGGGCCCCAGAAGCTGATCTTGGCCAGCGGCGGCACAGATGAACGAATTAATCTATACTCGCTTTCTGCCTCTCTTACGTCGGTGGACGATAAGCATCCATCCGTCCCAACCCTCGCCGGCAACAAGATTCTCGAGAACCCGAAGAATCGTGAGCTAGGCTCGTTGCTGCACCATTCCGCGAATATTTCCGCTCTGTGCTTTCCTTCACACTCGAAGCTTCTCGCGGCTGCCGAAGATAATACAATTTCAGTTACCAGAACACGCGATTGGACTGTTGTGTCCACCATTAAAGCTCCCCGCCCGAAAGTCCAAGGAAGGCCAACCGGTGACACTGCGCCCCCCGGGGGAGCGCCGTCAGGTGTCAATGACTTTGCTGTACATCCTAGTATGAAATTAATGTTAAGCGTCGGGAAAGGAGAAAAATGCATGAGGCTTTGGAACTTGGTAACGGGGAAGAAGGCCGGAGTTTTGAATTTTGGGAGGAACATTCTGCAAAGCGTTAACGAGAGTAAATGGAGCACTGGGGAAGGTCGGAAGATCGTGTGGAATTCTCGAGGGGAGGAATTCGCAGTTGCCTTCGAATGGGGGGCTGTTGTCTTTGGAATAGTAAGTCTCCCTTCCCTTCAGGTGGAACGCGGCGCGTGGTTCATGTTTCTCATTGTCCGTATAGGATTCGGTGCCCGTGTGCCGATTGCTACCAAGCCCCCGCAGCAAAATCCACCATATTAGCTATGTCAACCTTGACCCTTCTTCTGAAGAAGGTGATGAACGGCTTGTCGTGTCGACTGAGGACGGACGAGTCATCTTCTATTCGACAAAAAGGCTACGAGAAGCCGATGACGGCTCCGAGTCGTCTATACCTCTTGCTGAGCCTGTTGCTCAGCTCGGCGGTAAGCCGGATGGCTTGCCAGGGCGAGTGAAGGACTTTGAGATTTTGAGCCTTGTGGAAGAAACAAATTCTCCCGTAAAAGACGGTTTCCTGGTTGTGACTGGCGGCAGTGATGGGACCATTCGCGTATGGCTCCTGGATAGAAAGGACCTCTCTTTGGAAACGCAAGCAGAAGGAGCTGCAGATTCCAAGAGCGAGGCAGTCTCCAACGCTCGCCATGCGGGAAAGCTTTTGAACACCTACGAAACTGGCAGCCGTATTACTTGTCTAGAGGCCTTCATCATGTTGCCGCGCGAGGACGTTCCAGATTCAGATGAGTCGCTGGATGAGGCAGAAGGAGATGCTGGGGAGTCGGAATCATCTGACGAAGAAAGTGATGATGGTTCCTGAACAGATAATAGATTTGTACTATCCTGTACGACCTGTTTACATACCCATTTGTACGATGATGAGACGAGGCAGCGAATAAAAGACTCAGCTAAGCATTTCACATCACACCATATCCTCCATTTTCATCCAGAGCACGAGTAATATATATATAATATACATATATATGAAAATTCAACGGCGATGCTGCAAGTATCAAGTAGAAACTCCCACGGGGAGGCAAATGGACGAGATTCTGGCAGAAGCCGCAGAGGAATGAGTCATATGCGGCGTCACGCAGCAAGAAGAGTAGAGAATAAAGCCAACATGATGACACAGACCAACACTCCTCAAACTTCCCCTCGAACATTCATCTATCTTTTCTGAGACTTAACGGCTACCTTCTCCCAAACGAAAACATAGAAGAGGAATATACGCGAAACCAGTACGAGCCGTGACTGACCTCTCCGTCCATACACCGCCCACTGAACACTCCACTGCACAAATCAGACAAGGACCCCACTGACAAGAGTCTTGTCGTATCGTCTCCGCCCGAAAGCAGCAAATTTCCACAAGGCCATCTCTTCCAGCTCACGCCCCTTCGACACTTCGTCAGCATCTCATACCTCTAGCCGTTGTTGGAAAACTGTCGTTCTCATTGCAACCATGGCTACCAACGGCGATTTTTCAGACGAAGAGTCTTTAGGGCCCGGCTCCCCGGTGCTGGATGCCAACGCCGACACCCTCGGTGAAGGTGACTTTGAAGAGCAGGAGCCTCTCGACAAGCCCGAGAAGGAACTCCTTAAGTCCGCGTTGAAGAAGACTGATGTGCAGCCTCTCCCCGAAGTCAAGCGACCGGAACTCCCCGAACAACCCGACCCAAGCACGATCGATCTGTCGACATTGACCCCCTTGTCGCCTGAGATTATTGCCCGCCAGGCTACGATCAACATCGGTACCATCGGGCATGTCGCTCACGGAAAGTCAACGGTGGTGAAGGCCATTTCGGAGGTTCAGACTGTCCGTTTCAAGAACGAGTTGGAACGGAACATCACCATCAAGCTGGGTTATGCCAACGCCAAGGTCTACAAGTGCGACAATCCCGAGTGTCCTCGACCCACGTGCTATAAGAGCTACAAGAGTGAGAAGGAAATCGATCCTCCTTGTGAGCGGGAAGGGTGCACAGGGACGTACAGGCTTTTGCGACATGTCTCGTATGTGGACCGCAGTTTTTGGCTTGTTTCACTGTGTCGTTGCTAACTTTATTGGCTCGTAGATTCGTCGACTGCCCCGGTCACGACATTCTCATGAGTACCATGTTGTCAGGCGCCGCTGTCATGGATGCAGCTCTACTACTAATTGCCGGAAACGAACCTTGCCCACAGCCTCAGACTTCAGAGCATCTCGCTGCAATTGAAATCATGAAGCTCAGCCACATTATTATTCTGCAAAACAAAGTCGATCTGATGAGAGAGGATGGTGCATTGCAACATTACCAGTCAATTCTAAAGTTTATCCGAGGAACTGTGGCAGATGGCTCTCCTGTCATCCCTATCTCTGCGCAGCTAAAATACAACATCGATGCTGTCAACGAGTATCTCGTCACCCACATTCCTGTTCCCCTCCGCGATTTCACTGCTTCGCCTCACATGATGGTCATCCGGTCTTTTGATGTGAACAAGCCTGGTGCAGAGATTGGCGAGCTCAAGGGGGGTGTTGCTGGTGGATCAATTCTGACTGGTGTGCTCAAGTTGAATGATGAAGTCGAGATCCGCCCGGGTCTAGTTACCAAGGATGAAAATGGCAAGATCCAATGCCGCCCCATCTTCTCCCGCGTGGTGTCTCTGTTTGCCGAACATAATGACCTAAAGTTCGCCGTTCCTGGCGGGCTGATCGGTGTTGGCACTAGAGTCGATCCCACGTTGTGTCGTGCGGACCGTCTGGTCGGTTTCGTCTTGGGCCACCGTGGGCGCCTGCCCGCCATCTACACCGAGCTGGAAGTCAACTACTTCCTGTTGCGCCGCCTGCTAGGTGTCAAGACCTCCGATGGAAAGCAGGCCAAGGTCAGCAAACTTGCCAAGAACGAAGTTCTCATGGTGAACATTGGTTCGACAGCCACCGGTGCCAAGGTCCTGGGTGTCAAGGCGGATGCAGCGAAGCTCAGCTTGACTAGCCCGGCTTGTACCGAGGTTGGAGAGAAGATTGCTATCAGTCGGAGAATCGAGAAACACTGGCGATTGATCGGATGGGCGAATATTGTCGCGTAAGTGTCTTGCTTCCTCTTGCTATCTTTTTTAAGAGTGTAGATCTAACTTCTTTCTACAGCGGCAACACTCTAGAACCTATCATGAGCTAAGGGGAATAGACGGTTTCTGGAGTGCAGAAATTGCTTGATCCGACTGAGAGCTTTCCGGAGAGAAAGGGCTGGAAGAAAGAACCCCGTCTTGTCTCCTCAGCGATCGTTTCAGAAGGAGGCATCTTGTTTCGACTATCCAAAAAGTTTACGGTACTTAATGAGGGAGCATAGAAATGAAGCGTCCAGGTTTTTCCAAGCATAGAGAACTCAGGAACTTCTGCCACTGTCCTATCCAGCTAGGGATTATTTACGCGCAAGGTGTGATTCCCTCAGGCGGAAGCAAACGATTCCCAGAGGCGATGAGACAGCGCGAGGACGGATGAGATCGTTGGAGATAAGTTGGTGTCGCTGAAGTAGATTGGATTTCTTTACTCGACGTTTGTTCCAAAGTGGGGCAGCAGAAGGCTCTCATTTTCTTTATCTTTTTCTCTTCTCTTCGGGTGCTTTTCTTATTCTGTTCACCTGTAGCATACTGTTGAGTAGGCTTGGAGCGGGGAGAGATTGATGAAAACGGCTGTACCACCGCACCGCCAGGCGCTTTTGCTTGAAATACTAGTGCACTTGTCTTTGTTAGATTGGTTCACTTATCTGCTCGGCAGTAGCTTATTTTAGCACAATACTCAAGCATGATCTACAGGCCCTGTTTGTTCTGTTCTTTATCCAGGCGCCAGAGGCCAGGTTGCGCTTGAAATGGTGACTAAGTCCACCGCTTGAGAGCAACATATAATTAGTGACTTCTCTGTCGCGACGACTGAACCCACACAGCCCCCATCTCCAGGTTGGCTGTCGCTCCCCCGTTCAGAACCATGTACATCCTCGAGGTATGTCTGGGCTCTTGCTTTCCTCCTATCTTACTATTTCTCTGTCGAGATGGCGTTGGCAACTCTCGAGCAAGCTGACCTAACCGGTACTGGTGCTAGCAACTCGCGCGTCTCCTCGACCGTCCTCTCTTCCCTTGGAAGAACGTCCTCGTTGGATTTTCCCTTGGGCAGTATTTTCTGGAGGGAATTCTTTCGCTACGGCAGTACAAGGTTCTACAACGAACCAAGCCGCCCAAGGTGCTGGAAGGCGAAGTATCGCAGGATGTTTTTGACAAGAGCCAGGTATGCTTTGCTGGCCGCTAGCCTCGTTTAGACCTGCAGCAAAACGATGGAAAAGAAAAGCACTGGTTACTGATTACATTCGAACTCATCAGGCTTATGCCCGTGCAAAGGCAAAGTTCGGTTTCGTCACGGGTCTGTACGGACAAATTCAGAATCTCATCTTCGTCTACGGCGACGTCCTGCCCAAGCTCTGGGGCGTCAGCGGTTTATTCTTAGCTCGGTACCTTCCTTCGCGCTTCCAAGGCGAGATTTCGCAGACGCTGGTCTTTGTCTTCACTTTCAATATAATCAGCACTGTTCTGTCCCTCCCGATATCCTACTATGGCACTTTTGTTCTGGAGGAGAAATTCGGATTCAATAAGCAGACACCCAAGCTATGGATTTCGGACATGCTCAAGGGTCAGGCTTTGGGCGTCGCGCTTGGGACCCCGATCATCAGTGCGGTGCTCAAGATCATCCAGAAGACGGGCAACTCGTTCTTCTACTATCTCTGGTTGTTCGGTGTCTTTCTCCAGATCTTCGCCATCACTATCTACCCCACCGTTATTTTGCCGTTGTTCAATAAACTGTCTCCACTTCCGGCGGGTGAGCTCAAGACTGGCGTCGAGAGTCTGGCTCAGCGACTCAAGTTCCCGCTGTCGGAATTGTATGTGATTGATGGCAGCAAACGGAGTGCTCATAGCAACGCTTATTTCTATGGACTGCCGTGGAAGAAACACATTGTCATCTACGATACGTTGATCGAACAAAGCGACCCAGAGGAGGTTGTTGCTGTCCTGAGCCATGAACTGGGTCACTGGAGTCTGGGCCATACCACGAAGCTGTTGGGTATTGCTCAGGTGCGTGCCGTCCATTAATTACAGTGCTCTATTTCTAGCATCCTATCTTGCATTTAGCTGAAGCTGACCTGCCACTCGTCTCCAGTTCCACATGTTCTACATCTTCGCACTCTTCTCGGTATTTGTGAACAACAAATCTCTCTATGAGTCCTTCGGTTTTCACAATCAGCAGCCCATTATAATTGGATTTCTGTTGTTCTCGGATGCTCTAGCACCAATGGATGCTGTTGTCAAGCTTTTGATGAACATCCTCAGCCGAAAGTTTGAGTTCCAAGCCGGTATGGCTTCCCTTCTTTCCTTGGATCCTCAAAGTGACCACTCTAACAGCGTTATAGATGCCTTTGCCCTGAAGCTTGGCCACTCCGAGAAACTCGCGCAGTCGCTTCTGAAACTCCAAATTGAGAACCTGAGCACCATGGATGCCGACTGGATGTACGCCAGCTATCACTATTCTCACCCCATCTTGACGGAGCGGCTGAGTGCGATTGGCTGGAAAGGTGGAAAGGTTACAGACTCCAAGAAGGAGGACAGTGAGAAGCCAGCGAAAGCGGCGGATCGGGAACTGTAACTTGTGTGTCTGGTTTTGGACGAGCCCCAGTGGCAGAAGGTCCTGTGTCCAGGACTTTGTTAAAGGATTCTCTCCTGCCACTTTCTGTGAACGATTGACGTTCTTCGGCGAGTATGATGAAGACCTCAGATCCTTCAGGGAACCTCGGAAGGGAGACGGCGAATAGTAATTCAAAAAAGGAACCCAAAAAAAAAAAAAACACACAAGAAAACGAAACCTCCCATAGAAAGGAAATGAGAGATAGAAGAGAGATAAAGAAGAACATGGTGGAAATCGTCATGTAAAGCAGAAAGCGAAATAAACACATCATTGCTCAATCTCAGCTGTATCCTTCTTACCATTCTTTCGTCTCTTCTTCACCAATCTCCTTTCCTTCTTTTTTCTCTTCCTCTCTTCCCTTCTGTAGCAGGAGCAGGAACAGGAGCCTCCGCGTCGTCATCGACATCCATTACCTGTTCGTCCGCCCCATCACCATATCTACAGAATCAGCATTATAGTTTTCATTAAAGTAATATCAGAACTATTGAGATAGTTCGATACAACATATGTAGTATTACGATCTTAGCCTGCTCTTTTTGGTTACCTTGGTTAATGCCCGATCACCGGTTGCTCGATACTGACTTTCAGCATCCTTGATCTTGTCAGGGCCCAGAGTGGGCCCATAAAATCTGCTCATTCACATATTAAGAGCAGATTTCTGGCTGTAAGAGGCACTGTCTTGTTCTAGTAGTGAATGCTTCTTTGTATAAAGGCAACTCTTGTGGCTGAATGTTAGATGCTTCAGTAAGGTTGCGCAACCATAGTAAATCAGCTACATTATCAGTCTTTAAGTGTTGTTTGCTTATTTATAATGCTTATATCATAGTTTTACTACTATACTAATCTAATTTCAAAGAGACCTACCATAAATTTAAATTATTTTGAACTTATATAACAGGGTTGGACAATTTTCTATGGTTGAATGCTAACTATGTAAGACTGTTGTACTATGTAATGGTTGAGTTCAAAACCTGAAAATGCTATTAAACTATCTGCAACTTCAAGGAAGATGAGCGGCCATTGGAACCCACATGTTTCGCCATTGATGAGTTCCCAGCTCCAGTTGCTGACGGGTGTATCAGTTGTTGCTGTTGGCAAGACTTTCACAGAATAAAAAGCTGCCCCTGGAAAGCATCTGCGACTTCAGGCGTAGCGGGAGGCTCAGGAGCGGCTGCCAGGGCAGCAGTTTCCGGACGGCTGTAGAGATTGTGGCACAGCCTCTCCACAACACTTGGCCGTTCTGGATGAAGGTGAGGTCTTAGTAAACTGACACACCAGAGTCCTTGTATTAAGCTGAAACTCTTACTGTACTTGCCCAGTCCCATTATCTGGCAGTATTCATCAACTGACTATGGTGTGTATGGAGCCACTGGGGGTCTGTATCTGTAATGAACTGCTAGCCCTGTATTTTGAACAATTTTGGTGACATATTGCCATACTTGTGTTTTATTTTTAAAATGAAAAATGTCACTCCAACAATGACGGCCGCGAAAGCGCGGGCCCCAGGGTAAAAAGAAGGATCCTCTCCTTCTTGCTGAGCTGGGTCTTCGAGACCGGTGATGCTATAGTCTCCGCTGCTTGCCGGAGAGACAACAGCTGCTGCAGCCTGTGAGAGGGCTGAGAGCGCTCCAGAGAGTGAGTCATCTGGTTGGCGTTTGACGATTGGCATTTTTTTCTCGTCTTTTTGGTTTTTGGGGGGATTTGTAGATGGCGTGTTGAATTGTAGAACTATTGTTGGTTGTTTCTCTACAGGGTGTACGGAGTATCTCAAGTACTTTGGAAAATCTGGTAACAATCATACATATCATACATATCATACGGATCATGCGTATCATTTATATAATACGTGAAGGTGATTCGAGGATTCAGAGGATTCGTGATCGTTGGTCAGACTAGTAGCTGAATTGCTGATCCATCCGTCAGTGGAAGAATCTGCCTACTTAGCATCAATCTTATCCACTTTGAAACGGCATTCATATGATGAATATTGAAAGATCAGAGTATCATCTACATGCAGATAAAATTGAAGCACATTTTGTTGGGGTTAGCGAACTATGGAATCTCGGTGACTGCCTTCCTAGTTCGGAAAATACGATGTCGTTGGAAGGTACCTACCTACCTACCTATGTAGGTAGGTACCCGCTCCCAAGATGAGAATCTATGCAATCGGCCAAACCACTGATTAAATATTGCAGAGCAAGATCAGTGTTCTCTTACAAGACATCATCTAATGAGCTAATTAGGTAGACACAATAATTGATCCAATATCATTGGCTTCAAAGCCCCCAGAAGTAGGCATTCATCATGCGACCACTGTAAGTTTCATCACCATCAGTCACCTGTAGTTTGAAAGGAACACTAGCAGGATCCAGTTTGCCCCATTCATCAATCAGCTTTGGGAAATTAAGTTGAAATACATCATCTGGTACAGGGACCCTATGGTGCTGTTGGCAACAGGTGCAGGCAAGTGTACAACAGCCAGTTGAGCCTAATTTCCTTGTCTGACTCCGCAGTTTGTCACAGCATCCTCCTTTTCCTGCACAGTTCCAAAGAAAGTCAGACATGTACCACTTTTCACCCCTACTCCAGCGCGAACAAGGCCACGAAGTAATGGGTCACCATCAAGTGCACAGTTCATGTGATGCATAGTACAACAATATTGCCAGTAATTTTTGTTGATAGCCTCTAGTTGCTCCTGAATCTTGCTTAATTTCCTCTCCATCTCTTCTGAGTCAGGGCTCTTAGTAGCAGTGTGCTCACTCAAGCTCTGTTGCTTTTCCAGGAGGAATGTTTCTAGCTGCACCAAAAATTTCCCAACGAAGATGGTGTTGGAATATTGTATCACAAAACTTGCTGTCTCATTAGAGACACCACCCTGGAGTTTAAGCTAGTTTGCGCAGCTTCTGAGCCTCTTTCCATTTTCCTGACCTCTCGAGTTTATCCTCCTTGCGTCTCAGGAGAGACTCGAACGGGCGAATGAGCTTCCATCGGAAAGGCATGTTCCAGTGGTGTCCGACTATCGTTAGTTAGACATCGAAACTTCAAAATGAACGTGGATGTGGCTACCGTGCAAAGACTGGCTGACTCGGGTGGAGCAAGACGCCGAAGTTGAAACAAGATAAGCTGTTGGCTTTTGATTTCTCTTCGCGGAGAATCAAGTAAGAAGAGCTATGATTGCCAATACTAAATACGTCATGGATCTCCGCACTCAGCTTAATGTCTGCGACGATAGTGACGGCTCTTCCTGCGCCCAGAAAGCCGGCAATGTTGTGGATAGGCAGCCAATTCAATCTGAACCGACCACTCAGATACTCACAGATCCCCTCATACATAGATACTTGATGCTACAAAGAACAGCAGTTGTGCTCTAATAAGAACTATGCAGTAACTGCATTGGCTTTATTTCTATACTCTAGACTGTCATATGCTGTGTTGTCTTTTCCTTTTTCAAACCATCCATCAAACTATCTATAGCCAAATTTCAAAAGAAAGAACCAGAGACTGTATGAAGTAGATGGCACAAGCATCCTCTAGCTGCACACACTTTCAGTCAAACTGGTGTGCATATCCATCTCAGATGGCAATCCCAAACCTCCACTGTCCAGGACTTCAGGACACTCATCGGTGGGTACACATAAACCAACTTGACATGAAGTGCAGGGAATGAGAGAGTGTATTGGATTCATGCACCTCCATGTGAGACTCTGGAACTAAGCCGGCTATGCGCCAGCCAGCTAGCCCATTGATGGTGACTTTTTCGACTTATATATACCAGCATTAGACATAACGACGCCTGAGCCTGCGATTATGTTTTTGACCCGGCGGTAATAGCATCATCGACACGCTCATCATCCACAGTGGTTTCCTGCTGCCACTTCTGCGCATCTTCCCACCCGTCGGTATTAGACGTGGCGTTCTTGTCATTGCTCGATTCCAATTCTGCACCTTGCTCTGCGTCCGCATCCAGCTTTTCAAATGTCAGATCCCGACCCAACACCTCGCCCGCTAACCCTGCCTGGACGCGCTTGAGGTTATGTAGCGTGAGGTTAGGGGCGGATGCGGTCGTGCGCGACACGGGACCATGCTCTGTGATGAATGCGTTGGGTTGCAGTGCGGGATCTGTATAGGCGCGGTCGAGATAGGCGGATAGGAAGTCATGGGCGGCGGATTGGGAGATAGGCTTCGTGGATAGGATTGTTGTTGGTGGGGGGGCGTAGGCGCTTTGGGTCGTCATTTTTGTTCTTGTAGTGGGTGGTGACTGGACAGAAGGAATGGGGACTGTGATATCGGGAGAAGCTAGGACTTTTTTTGGGGTTCGTCTAAGATCACAATCGACGAATAGATTTCCGGAGAGTATTTCTGTCTATGAAAATTGCATCTGACTTGGTAGAAATGAGAAAGGGCGACGACAATTTGTAGTTGTATTGTAGGTCGAACTTTTTTTTTGAACCTTAGGCAGACCCGCTCTCCGCTCTCCGAAGATCCTCAGATTTTCCGCAAACCACTCCGCATTCATCCATCTTGCTGCTCGTCTACACTTTCTACACCACGAATTGAGAGACCCCCCATCCTCCGAAACGGTCAATCCTCGACGGATCCCCTCTCTGCCATAATTCCGGATCCGCGACCAGTGCCCATCGCCCCATATGCTCAACACGCTCTGTCTGCGGTGCAGGGCCTTGCCCTCTGCTCTCAGAGCATCTACTTTCCAATCGCAAGTAACACGGTATGTCCCATTCTTTCTGCTATACTCTACGTAGCCGTTTGGCTCTATTGTGTATCCAGGAAGATTGGTAATTTAACGAACCTCACGATAAATGTAGAAATCCATTCTCTGCGTCTCCATCACCAGCCGCCTTCCACACATTTTCCTCCACGATCTCCTCATCCCCGATAAATCAATTCTCACTACATTCATCCGCTCGAAATCTCCGTCTCTCGTCCTCCCGTCCATCATTACCGGTGTCCACACCTCAGTCCGCACTCGGATCCTTCCTAGCACAAACCAGATCTTTCTCCGCAAGCGCCTCCTTGGGTGGGAAACGTCGCACGTACAACCCGTCCCGGCGAGTGCAGAAGAGACGTCATGGGTTTCTGGCGCGACTGAAGACGCGCGGGGGTCGGAATGTTTTGAAACACAGGAGATCGAAAGGCAGGAAGTATCTGAGTTGGTAAGGGCGCGCGCGGACTTCTGGCATGTTGCGGTCGTACAGTTGCAGGTACCTATCAACCCCCGATTGGGGAGTAGCATCTGGATGGATAATTTTTACTTGTCTTTTTCCCTATTCATCTGCTTCTTTCACTCGGGTTGACACAAGGATTGGAGGAGATTTTGGTGTCCTCTCGGCTTCGGATGGGGGAGAATGCTTGCCCTCCCTGCATGCATAAGATGTTGCACATCTGGTGCGTGACGCCTGTCTCCGGTTTATATCGTCCAGTACAATACAGTCTTGTCGCGGATTGTGGCTGCAATCGAAGATAGTACGTTGGGACAGTTGGCCAGGGATATGAACGGGTCTTTCATGGCCTGTGACTTGTATACGGTACTGTACATATAGAAAGAAATATCGTCTTATTTCTCGTTGAGTAATTCAATCGATCTGGTCTTAGAAGCAAACACCGACGTTTACAATGGCGTCTTTTGATAGAAGCACCAGAAGACAAATGGGCGAATTATTCAGCGCTTATTCCAGTTGATCATCCTAATTCTATTATCCGAAAAGACTTCGCTGTGAACCCACAAAATCTCTATCCTCTATGGGATCATCAAGATACTCATCTAGAAACTAGCTATAAGTGGCGTCTAACAATTCATTCATTCATTCATCTTCCTCTTCATCCTCTGACCCTGTTTCGAAGTCGGCATCATCCTCATCTTCATCCTCGTCCTCCTCCGATCCCTCGTCTTCACCGCCGTCCGTCTTGAGTCCATAGTCGTCCTCGAACTCCTTGAGAGGCTGAACCTCCGGGGCGAATCCGGACGACTCAAGGCCATTTTTGATCGTCTGTGTAGATTATTGAGTGTTAGAGCCTTAAAAGATGCATATACAACACAATTTGAACATCTTCTCTTACCTCCTCAAGTACCGTTGCGCAGGTGACCACGATATTGGCTGTTTTTGGATCAAAGAGAGGTAGAATGATCTCCTGCAATGCTCCCCTGACCTGGTCGACGCTTATATCTCTTACTCTCTTCAACATCGTCTCTTTATAGTCGCTGGGCAGGTCTCGGACTACCTGGCGGATAAAACTGCCTTTCGCCGCGCCAGCAACGGTAGCTTGCTCGTTGGCAAAGCTGACAACGATGCTGCTGATAGCGCCCTCCAACATCAAAGGATCGAACGGCATCGCGCCAGAGATATGATCTTCGACGATGCGTTTGCTTGCCTCGAAAGCCTTGTGGGCATTTGGAGACCGGTACACGTCGAAATTGACAAATCCCGTGTCGATATTATAGGCGAAATGCGTCCCATAAGCCAGTCCTGTGCCGCGAACGGCAACCCACAGAGGCCCCTCGACCGCATTCATGTAGGCATTGGCAACCAGCAAAGCAGGAAGTTTTGGATGATCGTACGAATCCAGGCCCTTTGCTGTTGCATAGGCAAATGACGAATCCACTGTCGGCATCGGAATGATATAGGACTTACCGCCCAGTTTCTGCCCTACATTGCTCAACAATGCTTTTCGATCGGTGACCGGCCTTGGGGTGGTTCCAGTACCCAGGCGCTGGGAGAAGGGCTCCCAAGAAGACACGGGATCGGGAAGTTTCTCGAGGTCAGCGACGGCCAGAACACGGACGTTCTCAAATTGGAAGAGACACTTCCGGATCTCTTCCATGTACCCAACGACGGTATCTGGCTGGTCGGCAAGGAGTCGCTTAATGCGCTTGAGATAACGTGCCTTGACGAGTGTGCTGCGGGCTCTCACGATGGATTCAGGAGCAAAGTGAACCATTACATGCACAGCGGCTAGCATGTCGTCACCACTTCGCTTGGAGTCCGGTACATCAGAGAGGAGCCGAGAGGTGATTGCTCGGAGCCTCTCCACGTCGAAGATGGAGTTCCAGCAGAGCTCCCGGAGCCAGGAGATTGCTGTGCTATATTTTTCAACTTCCACTTGAAATGATATATGCAGCATCTCCGAGTTGCCAAGATTCCGGCCGCTTCCCATAGTGTAGCCAACGGTGTCCTTCTCCAACTCTACAACGACTTGTTCGAAATTGATCGTAGTGCCATTACGGCTGACAGGGAGGCTGAAGAAAGCCTCTGTAAAGACAGACAGTAGCGGACGCAGCTGGACTGGGACGGACTCCGCTGATATGAGAACGGAAAGCTGGGCGAAGCTACTCGGAATATGCTCGAAGTGGATGAAGAGTGGCTTACTCGAGTCATCGGCATCCACAAGCTTCTGGATTCTGTGTTCAGGGTGGCCAGCCTTCAAAGCCGCGCCAGACCTGGCGGTCGTGGTCTCTATGAAATGGATCGACTCAACGCCTGGGATCTTATGCTTCTCAAGCATGTGATTTGGGATAGCCTTGTCGTTTTCGGCCTTCGCCTTTTCGAGCCGGCCTGCTAATTTTCGCAGTCCTTCCACACCAAGGCTCTTCTTCTGCGCTGCGACTCTAGCCTCCTCATCTTTCTTCAGTCTGCCAGCAAGTTTCGACGAGGGCAGCCCAAGAACAGAGACATGCGGAGCATCTGAGAGCCATCGCTTGATAAATCCACGCCAATCGCTCTCGCTCCAATTTTCCAAAGTGTCGTATTCCCTTAGGCTGGCAACGTCCAGCATGGTTGAGCCATCTCTGTTTCCATACAAGAAATCAGAGATAACGTACTCTGCAAATGAGGAAGCTGAGTTTTCCGTGGAGAACTTCCAGGTCCGCCGTTGCCGATCGATACATTCTCGCAAGTATTTCATGTCTAGCTGAGTAGCCATCGCATTTTTCAAAACTTCGAAGAACCTCTTTTCTACTTGTTCGAGTTTCCCGGTCTCTACGCTGGTTAGCGTGAACCGGATCTCGATATTTGGGTGATCTTCGGTTGAGTAATAAACTGCACTGGCCAACTGTTCCTTTTCAACCAGGACATTCTCGAGAAGAGACGCAGATGATCCGGCCAGATACAGAAGCGCCACATTGACCGCCCCAGCTGTAGAACGTAAGCATCATCTTTCATAACGGAAAAAGGGTTGACTTTTAACCTACTTTGAATGGGATCGGTGCAGTTTGGCCCTAGGAATCTGATTTCTATTTCTCCGAAAGATTCATCCTCCTCGGGAAACTCCACCTTCTCGATAATTGATGTTTGTAACGGTAGGGCTTGTTGGGAATCTATCCAGGGCCTCTTGAAAGGTGCCTCGGGGCTCGGAATGACGTCCAGGATAGTGCTTTCAAACTCATCGAGAGTCTCAAGCATGTGGTCATGGTCTACCTCTCCCGTTATGATCAAACACAAGTTCTTTGGCTGATACATCTCACGATGAAACGCCCTGATCCTTTCCGCCGTAAGGACTCGCAACTGCTCCATCATACCCCCAGTCTCATATCGGAATCCGACCCCATCAGGGTACAGAAGCCTCCGAGAAGCAAGGTCAATCAACTCCGCGGCATTGTTCTGTACACCTTGCATTTCCGAGTACACCACTCCCGCATCGCTACCAGTGCCGTCAATATGATGCACTTCTGTGTAGCAACCCTCGTCGGTTAAGGTCGGTGCGATGACATGCTCGAGATACACTGGTAGAATCCGGGCGAATCCTTCCCAACCAGCAGTATCTAGAGTGTAGGCTGTGTGGTCTGTAGCCGTCCATGCATTAGTGCTGGAGTACACTCGCGTTGCTAGTTTGTCAAGAAATCCCTTGTACCGGTAATTCCGAGAACCCATAAAACACAGATGCTCCAGGGTGTGAGGAGCCCCGGAATCATCGTGAATTTCAGTGGCCAGCACGAAATATCCTGTCACCTTGGGGCCTTTCTGGTGGATAACCACCACTCTCATGCCCGTTCTTTCCGACTCATACTGGACGAACTCGCTAGGCGAGTAGTCGGGCTTGAATCTCTGAAGCAATTGAAAGTGGCTTTTTCGGTCAGGTGCCATCTTGAACGGTGGTAGAACTGAAAGAACTGAAAGCTTTCGGAAGTTCACCTGCGTCCACGAACGGGTGACAAGATCCCGAGACAAGCTTGAGATGCTGATGACGTCGATTAGCGAAACTGGGCCATTACAGAGCGCAAGCAAGATTGATCAAAGCATCTCAGAAGCAGGTGTCGAGGGGAATGATTGAACTCAGGCAACAAAGAGAATGGGGGGTCTACCCGTTCCACAGCTGACAGGCGAGGAGAAGGCACAATGGAAGAATGGAAAAGAAGGCGAGTCGTCTAGAATCATAGCGCATGATGGGTAGCAGATCCACGAAATGCTAGTCCATGGTGCCGCACTGGAACTTCGACACAGAACCCGGCGAAATCTCCTATAAACAAGGGCCACGCTGGGTAGAAAACTGGGAAAAACACTCACTGAGACCGAGAAAAAGTCGCCCGACACAGGCCTGACGGGAAAAGATGGGAGGACAGCACGACGGATCACTTGGTATCTCTAGAGTCCCCGGATTGAGACTTGAGTTGAAGCAAAGTCTGGGTCCCGTTACGAGCAGAATAGCAAACCAGAGGCCAGTATGGCAGCCCCAGAGCAGAACTTCAGTGTGGGTACCTGCTCTCACAGTATTCCTGAATATGTGACGGCAACCTAGAATATTATATATGCTGTCTAGACATGCTTACTTCGGCCAGCCAAGAGCGGCATAATTTTTCAACAGTGCACTTTACGAACGCTCAGCGGTATGATGCCTGAGGCGGCGACGCCAGGTCACATGGTTCGTTGACGCCCAAGCTCTCATTATTATTATTACTGCGGATCCGTCTCATGCGTGTCCGTTTGAGATCTAGCAGTTACTACACTCGATTCAAGATGTCCCAGAAAGCTTCCGAAACAGAAGTATGCCAGGCGCTCCTTGATTTCGTCTCCGAGGGTACGTATCCGGAGTCGGAAAATGCGATTGCGTCGGAGTTTCCTCCATCTGCACTGTCGAAGGAACTAGAGCTTCTGTCCAGAGCAAGGGAACAAGTGGAGGTATGTTGTTCTAGTCATGCTGTTGGATTGGCCGCACGATTTGTCACGAATTGCTACTGACATTTGTACTCGAGAACAGAAGGAGATAAGTTTTCAAAGCCGAGAAAATGCCTTCGACGCCGACGGATGGATGTCCCAAGCCAAGCAGCTTCATGCAGACATTGAGCGCTCGAGGCTTACGGCCCGGGAGATTGTCGCACAACATGAGAAAACGAAGCCTCTTGCATCGAAAGTCACCGACGCCGCGGCCAAAGTTGAATTGATACATACGGAAATAGCATTCAACAAAGCCGTGACGAACACGCTGGAAGAGGTACAAAAACTTTGGCAGCAACTTGATGCTGGACGGTTGGCATTAAGTCATGGCCAGGTAACGGCCGCCATTGAGATGTTAGAGGAAACAAAGAAGGCTTTAGAGAAGGATAGCCTTTTTACGAACACAAATGCGAAGAATATACTGTCTCAGAATATTACAGAACTTCAACGAGAGGCTGGGGAGCAACTTCGTACGCAGTGGAATGAGCAGGTGAAGATGGACAAGGACAAAGGCAAGTTACGGGTCGAAGTAATAGAGGGTAAGAAGCCAGTTTTGATCGAATTAGACTGTCACTAAAACCTCCCAGGAATTACGTTGGACGAAACCGTCACGTCTCTATCACGTCTCGAAATGTTCACCGCGGTCAATGAGAGATTTCAAAGGGACCTGGCTTCAAATATCATAGATCCGATAATACTCCCTGACGCTGACGGTTACAGCCATGGCGTGCGGGTTGGGGAATTTGGTATCCAAGTTGACCCTGAGCCTTCATCTACGCCTGTCTCCGCGGTACTGGACCGTGTAGCGGAAGTCCTAGGCTACTTGCGGCAATGTCTTCCAGCATCCATCCTGGATTCACTCTCTGATTCATTTATTCCCACTCTGTCGTCAAATCTCAGGTCATTTTGGCTGTCCTCTGCGATACCCACAGACCTGGCTGGTCTTGGGGAATTTGAAAAGACACTAGATCAGGTCTACCAATTCACCCAGATACTGGAATCTCTGGGTTGGCACGGCGGGGAAGAGCTTGTTTCTTGGGTAAATCAAACTCCTCGTCTGTGGCTTGCAAAACGACGAGTTGATTCGTTAGACCGAGTTCGCAGCATTCTCGCTGCCAGTGGAGGCACGACGAAACAAGTTGAAAAGGTAGAGACGGGGAATGTGAACCATGAGGACCAAGCTCTAATGCAGAACGCTTCCGATGATTGGGACGATCTGTGGGATAGCAATAAGGAAGAGGTCACTTTGACGGAGAAATATACTATCACCGATATTCCTGATGCTATTATTGCCGTCATACGACAACAAATTATGGACGCGGAAGCGTTGTCGCATCCCCCGTACGTTAAGAGGGATACCTGTGTTTTCTATTCTAGCTGACTTGTTCCAGATACTCCACATCTCGAGTTGCCTCTTCTGGACCTGGTCTCCTCAGCCTCCCAACTTTGATCATCGCCATGTACAAGGCCATAGCGTCGTCATTTTATGGCTTTAAACTCCAAGCGGGGAATATATATCTCTATAATGACAGTCAATACCTAGCTAGCCAGATACGAAGCTTAGTTGAGGAACGCGAGCTGACGAGACTCAACCCTGACATCGCGGCGCTTGAGAAATTTGGCAAGTCCGCTTATTCGAACGAAATGCAGATCCAGCGCACCATTCTCACCGACCTCCTCGGTGGCGCTCAAGGGTTCAATCGCTGCTCGGAGCAGCCATTCTTGGGTGAATGTGAGAATGCTATAAGTGCGACTGTTGATCGGGTCCGCGATGTCTACAAAGAGTGGCAACCGATCCTCTCTTCGTCCGCTCTTCTTCAGTCGATTGGGTCTTTGATATCCACGGTTCTGGACAAGATGGTCATCGAGATTGAAGACCTAGACGATATTTCCGAAGCCCAATCTCAACGTCTTGTCTCGTTCTGCAACGACGTATCCAAGCTGGAGGATCTCTTCATACCTGAATCGACTTTAGGTGCCGAAGCCGTACCGACGACGGCAGTCTATGTTCCGAACTGGTTTAAGTTCCAGTACCTCGTCAACATCCTTGAAAGTTCACTTGCCGACATCAGGTATCTCTGGGTCGAAGGGGAACTCCGTCTGGAGTTTGCACCTCGCGAGGTTATTAACTTGATCAATGCACTATTTGCTGAATCTGACCACCGGCGGAAAGCCATCGCAGAGATTCGAAGAACATCAAGAGGCTAATGAGTCAGCAAAACTTCCTGTTGTACACATGTACGTAAGACCATACTGTAGAGAATGAAATAAAACCCGTATACAATGACCCTGACTGAGCATAGCAATGTGAATAGACCATACCCTTTCATCTAAATATGCCGCACCGACGGTGGCATTTCCAGCTCAGCTCTACCTTTTTCTACCGAAGAAGGCAGACGCCTCAGAAGGCACTACTAATACACATCAGCATGAGATAATCGACTACGATTATGGAGTGCTATATAACAGCACAATTTCCACAATAGGAATAAGCATATCCAGAAGATGCCACAAGATGCCACAGCAGCCTGTTTCTACATGGATGACATGCGCATGAGCACAAGCATAGCTGGCATTTTGGCCTCTGTCCCTGCTGAGACCCATGAATACCATTGGTATACAAAGGGAAGCAGTAATCACTTGCGCAGGTCGACCAGGAGGCAAAGGCTACGCTGGAAAATGGAAATCTGGACAAGAGGGATGAATATTGTGGTCTTCACCCACATCAGTGAACAGACATTTAACGAGCCTTTCCTCTGACGATGCAGATAGTAGTCAACTCACTACTTTCTTGGATTGATACAGCCCAGTCTCTGAATTTCTGGTGCTCAAAATACCTACCGAAACAAAGTCGAAACTCAAGCTGCAGTCTGATTTTGAATGGTGGCGCGACAATTCTGATGGAGATCGAAAAGTAGCTGTGACAACGCCTGCGCAATCGAGACGGAAGCAGCTTATCAACGGTGTGCCCTTCGACAAGAACCAACGCTCCCCCCGTCAAGCAGGACGTCGCAATGTCGAGGGACGCCAATGATGATATAACCAATGTCACCTATGCGCCCTTGGCCATCGCGTTTGAGGACCTCTTCCTTCCATCTACCCACGAACCACAAGAAAGTGACATTGTTATACGGAGGGCGATCTGGGAGACGCAGCGCTTTTGAGCAGTCGCCGGATCTACACCAGTTCGCGAATCCTCGGACTCCGATGTCGTACCCTTTGTTAAGCGAGTTGCAGGTCTAAAGATTGAACGGGGCCCGGGGGGGTTGTCCTTGAAGTTTCCCATGTAGACTTGGTAGCAGAAATGAAGCCTGGCAGCCCTAAACCTCAAAATTAAAGACGGAAATTTGACCACAGAGTGCTGCTGGCCGGAGACAAGAAATACTGAGTGAGCATCTGAGTGCCTCATTAAAGCAATGGCATCCTGAAGGGGAAGACTGCAGTGACTGGAGGAAATAAAGTTCGTATAGTGGTATATATACAGAAAGTTGCTTTTATATCTCTCATCGCATATTGTCAATGACTCCTCAAAATGCATCATTATACACCCGCTGACGCCCGAAACGAATGAAGAAGGGAACGCTGAGCGTCTGTACACGTCCAGCACGTACCCATGGTTCTCTCAACTACGGCCCCAACATTATCACATCCTTTTTATGTTCTGCTATGTCGCCATTAAGATCCCCTTCCCCGGCGTCTCTGCTAGTTGCAACCCCAAGTCCACCGAGGCCGACTCCGCCATCCATCTCACATAACACCCACTCAACAAGATAGCTCTCATCGGAAAGCTCCTCGACCCTCCGATAATGCCGTTCTGTATATGCTGCCAGAGCTTGTAGGATATCTTTCATGCCGGCAGCGACATGTCCGTTCTTGCTGCGATTTACGATCTTAGTGGATGCAAGCTCGGTAAAGGTCGACGCAGGATAGAATCTGAACAGCGCGAAAAGAATGTGTTGGGCGACGCGCGATGTGCGCGCGTTCGTGTTCCAATCGCGGAGTCGGAGGAGGAGGCTGCGAAGGTTCTCGGGATCGAGTGTCTTGAGAACCTCGTCAATAGATGGGTTCCCCGTCACACTATTTGCACGGACGGCGGGATCCAGGTCTGTGGTTGGATCGTCGGCGGCATCCATCGCCGCAGTGAAGAGAGAGAGTAGTCGGGCAGGATGGTTAAGTTGAAGGGCCAGCGTGATCGCTTCACGGTAGGACCCAGCTCGGATATAATTCTGCAGCTGCTGATCTTGTTCGATACGCTCAGAGTTCGCGTTCACTGCTGCAGAGTATGTGGCAGATGTCGTATCGTTCCAGAAAGTGACAGTCGAGTCAGCAGAACCAGAGACAAGAGCGTATGCAGAATAAGCCTTAGAAGATGAGAACTTGACATCCCCACGAGAGCCAGACGGTGTAGGAGTGGCTAGTGCCCAAACTCGATCCGTGTGATTGTCAAGTGTAGTCTCAAGCTCGCCTGTATATGGAGACCATATCTTCACGAGCCCATCGGCGGCCGCAGAAGCTACTAGAGGATGGGCCTGCACAGCGGTCTTGCGGGAAACTCCTATGGGGTCATCCTCATCATCCCCATTTTTGGGAGTTGACAGTACAGGAGGTGGGAGCCAAAGTACTTTGAGGACGCTATTGGTGTGTCCCTCGAACGTGAGAAGGCAACTATAATCAGACAGGCTCCAGATTTTCAGCGTTTTGTCTCCAGAGCCTGTCACGACAAGTCCTCTGT
This sequence comes from Byssochlamys sp. BYSS01, assembly GCA_002242795.1. Lineage (NCBI taxonomy): Eukaryota > Fungi > Ascomycota > Eurotiomycetes > Eurotiales > Thermoascaceae > Paecilomyces > Byssochlamys sp. BYSS01. Next base: position 594,206 of record NIXA01000004.1, read on the forward strand.
TAGTGCTGCTCCGGGCCTCCGAGCTGATAACAGCAGTGTCTCGAGGAGAGAAGCGGACGGACCACACCCCCCTCTTGTGACCACGGAGGATTCCCACGACTGAACCATCTTCAGTTGACCAGATCTTCACAGTGCGATCCTGAGAGGCCGATGCAAAAAGGGTAGACGAAGCGTTTACGTCCAAGGCATTAATATCCTTCTCGTGAGCTTTCCGAGTGAATACCGCCTTCGGCGAGTGTGGTTTGGAAGTTTGAATTGGCGATAGCTTCCTCGTGTCCCATCGCTTGACAGTGCGGTCTTGGGAACCGGTTATTAAGAAGGGAGGGGGATGGTTCAATGGGTCAGTGTACGCGGGAGTCCCAGATGCTGGTGGCTCTCGCGGGAGGCTGATTGCTCCCAGAGATTCCGCATGCCCCGTGAAAATAGCAAAGCAGGTGTACGAGGAGTTTATTGGGTCAAGGCGCCACAGGCGGGCTGTCTTGTCTTTCGCACCAGTTGCCAGCCAATGACCAGACCAGTCAACATCGATGCAGATGATGATGTCGTCGTGTCCTTCCAAGTGGGCGACATCCGCTCCAAAGAAAACATCATTCTCTTCGCCAGAGCGTCTGTCATCAGACGGTCCGACTGACACAACTCTGATAGTTTCCGAGTTAGTTGCCAGGGCAAGCTTTGATCGATCAGGTCCAACATATGCCAAGTCGATAATCTCGTCGTCATTACCCGATATACGCCTGATGACCGACAAAGGTTCAAGGGGATGCCCTGGTTTGTAACCTGACAAGGATCCTAGGGAGTGGAGCCTGAGGATCTGGTCTGCATGAACAGTAATTGCGAAAGGCAAGCCAGGATGATAATGAATTGCCATAATAGTCTCGAAGTCAGGGCCGGCTTCCTGCTCCTTGGTCACCTCGGCTCCCCTGTTGCAATCCCACACGCGGAGTTTGCCGTTTTCGCCGCCAATAATGCACAAACCATTAGCAGTGACAAAAGCAGCAGCTTCAACACTCTCAAGAACTGGAATTATTCTGCGTGTCTTCCATGTCCGCGCATCCCACACAATGACAGTTTTGTCTCGGCTAGCAGAAAGCAATGCATTCTCCGACGGAGAATACGACAAGTCTCGCACGACGGATACGTGGGACTCAAGAGACGCTATCGACTTCCGCTTGCTAAGGTCCCATATCCGTACTTTTCCGTCTTCGCTGCCAGAAGCAAGCCGAAACCCTCCGGCGGAAGTTCCCTGAGCGGAGGCAGTCTCTTTTGTTTCTTGTTCCTCATCATGAGGGTACTTCCTCTTGGATGATCTCTTTCTTGGGTGATTTTGACTGTCTCCATCCTGCATATGAACGTCGAAGAAACACAGTGCTGACACTACACCACCATGGCCGTGGAAGGTATGCGTGGCATACCCGCCTCTGATATCCCAGACTTTGATGGACCCGTCTGCAGCTCCAGTTGCTAGTAGAGTTCCAGTTGGATCGACTGCTGTAGTCACGACGGGCGCTGTGTGCGGTTTGAAAGCCCTGACGAGCCCTGCTTCCATGGAGCGTGAAGATTCATCGAGAGGTGTCAACGAGTATATCCGTGTGGTCATTGAGCGAGAACAAACAATTACATGAGAGGCGGAGGGCGTAACTAATGGCACAGGGGTTAGCGCATATTAATCGTCAATAACAAGGCCAGGGCTGGGGAAGACACGTACTCGCCAGGCTAGTAATTATCTCTCCGTCCTAGAGTACCCGTCAGAGAAACGGAACTAGACAGCAGTCAATGAATCAAACTTACTCCTTGCAAACTGGCAAGCTGATCGCCCCTCTCCAGATCTACCACTAGAGCATCCTCCCCCAAGCAGGTTACGAGTAGACGTCCACTGGCATCAAGGGCGGTCGCCCCTCCGGTGTATAGAGGGCGAATGGTTCGAAACGCCTCGAAGGTGGTCTTCAACGTAGGCTTCGACATGCTTGAGAATTTCGGGCAAGGAGAAGCAATAGGGTCTATCGTGCCATCATACACCCGACAAAAGTAATTGAGAAGAATAGACTGCCAGGCTCGACCAAAGCTTAGCCTTTCGCAAAACAGAACCCGTTTCCATATGAGAGCTACTTTTTTTTTTCCCGCTCGGAAAAATCAAAGTTTGCATTGTTTGTCAAAATACGATAACTGTTGGTCTGTGCTCTTAGACGCGGCAACCGCGACAGTCGCCATAACGATTATCGAATCTGCAGTGCATCGTTCTCGTCCGTTGGTCTCGTTTCATAGAGGCTTTATCCTTTAGTTTCTGGCGGTTAGCAGTATTTGCTTTGATCTGGCTGCTGCTGCAGCTTTTCAATGTACCCCATGGTCTCATGAAACTCCCTGATGGGTTAGTGGCGCAAAATGGGGCGACGAGCATATATGAATCGGCTTGCTCTGGTAGGCTTCATATTCCTCCATCCGTCTTCCTGCTTTGAGTGAAATAATGGATATCAGTCGACTACTTTTTTTGTCAATTTCCTACTTCTTTCAAGGAGCGGCTTTGTGAGCTGCAAATTGCATGCTGTGCAGCGCTCCAACTACAACATCTGCCAGCTTTACCTCCGCCTCCCAAAGTTTAACATGTTGAGAATATTTGCCTCCTAAAATTATTATGCTGACTGAGTTCAAGGGGCGGTCACCGTATGAAGCACCAGAGTCCAGTGTGCCAGACCCCTCTACCCCAGCACAGCGGAGGGCGGCTTCGCTCTACGCTGATGGATACGTCCAGCAGTATGATGACAGGGGCCATCCTGTAAACCCTAGGTCAAAGCAGTTTGGGAGAGAGCTTAGAAGAGCAAAGAATGACATTCTCTCCACAATGGGCGTCGTGGTCAGCGGCGAGGACGGTAATCTGGGTATCTCGAATGAAAAGCGAAAGATCAACCTTATTGCTGCTGAAAATGACTACGGACTGTTCATGGCAACTCTAGACCAAATTCTAGTATTTCTTGGCTCATGGTGGACTTCTTCGCTCACAGGACGGATACAGGTGAGATGACCTTCTGGCCCTATCCTGGTGAGAGGAACAATGTTTGGCTAACTGGCTTACCCTTAATATTCAGACATTCAGAAGCTACACTCATGTGCCACTGGCGAGTATCATTCGTCAAGAGTATGCTTCGGTCGGATTATCCGGATTTTATTTTGCTGGAATTCCTGCATGGGCAGTGTCTTCTTGCTTGTCCATCTGCCGTCACCATCCGCTCGAACGACTCTTGCTCTTCTTGCAATATCCATTACTGCAGCGTTTTTCTAGTGATATAGGCAATCGGGTTATTCGTTCTATATTTTCTATTCTCCATTCCGCGTATGTGCTCTGTCGACAACTGGGGACTGCACCTAGCAGCTGACTAATTGCTTCTCTTAGGACGAGGGGCGCCTTGCTTACCCTGTCTGTTCAGAGTTACATCTATGCTCTTTTGCAGTCTCTCCACCTGGTCCACCCGTACGTTATGCCTGGAGCTCGCCTTTTTATGCCATTTGGCGATTTTCAACCGTTCGGGCTGCCGCATTTACCAAGCAGCCTTTCCTTTCAATCCCTCAGCGGTTTCGTCTTAGACCTGCTCCAGGCGCCTCCACTGTTGATATATTTATACGTCTATCTGCGACCAGTGGTAGAAGTTCGGCTATATAGGCTGATTCGCCGACGACTAACTAAACCCAGGCTCGCAGACGAACATTCGATCAGAGTCGCATTCGAGAATGACCTCATCGATTGGATGGTGCCAACGCTTGGGCGCAGGTCCGAAGAAGAGAATATTCGGGGCGATCTTACACTACTCGAAGACTTGAAATATGAAGTGTCCGCATTTAGTCGTTGGATAATGTCCTGGTTTAGTTTCGGGCGTCGAGGAGCGGATCGCAAGGCAAGACTTCGTACCAGAGAAGTACGTATAAATTCTCTTCAGCGCCATATCGAAGAGCTTCAGACTGAGTTAAGAATTGCACAGTCACCATCACGCCTAGGTCCGCAACTCGCAGTAACACCCTCGCAAGACGCAGGAGAACGTACTGTCCACAATCAAGCTGCTGCTAATGCCCAAGAGCGCTCCTCTGACCTCGAGCAAGCTCCAGTTGAGTCGCTTTTTGACATGGGCCAGGTCTTCTCAAACGAGAATCGTATGTCCCAGTCACCTGTGGAAATGGATAATGAATATTTTGAGATGGAATCTCGCATTGTGCCTTCAACAATGGCTCTGGCGAGTGAGTCAGCAAACAACGGATCACCGCTCAGTGACGAACCCGGCGCCGATCATCCCAATTCACGCTCGAATACCTTGTTTTCATCTTTGCCGTCTCCTGGAACCTCGCCTCCAACATCTCCCCGTGTCCGGGCTTCTTTGATCCATCAGAACTCGGATATTATAACCATGCAACTAGAGGTTCTTACTAACCGCAATGCGCAAGTGCCGAACCAACAGAATGCCAGAGCAGGTAGCGAGGAACCCAGGCAAAGCCGCAGTGGAGTACCGAATGACCGTAGATCTATCACTGAATTTCTGGATACCCTTCTCGCAAGTCAAGGGAATAACTCCGCTACCAGTCATCCTTCGGATGTCGGCGAAAGCGATGGCCTCTCGAGCCTCACAACGGTTGCTACTGCTCCTGCAGCAGGAAGTACCCCCGTTCAGGCATCTGAGAGCCAACCGCAGGACACGTCCGTGAACATTCCAACTGCTCAATCACCTGTCAATCCTCCGGTCACAAGCATTGCCAACATACTCCCGGATAGCGTTGAAGAACCAAGTGATGAGACTCACAATCAGCCTCCAGAGGCGAACCCGCGCGTTGAGAATCGACGAGATCCAGAAACGCGTCCGCTTACATCCCGCTCAACAGTTCATCCACGCCCGATGGCAGCAGATATTCCACCACCGGCGCATAGAGTTACGATTCTGTCTGCTCACCCGGTGGACTCTGTCGCCTCACATGCCGCATCCTTGCTGACGACTGCATTATTTATTCCTTTCGAATCACTTTATCTCCGCTCTCTTGCATCCACTTACCTGTCATCTCGTGGTTCGTCTTCCCTTCTTCGGAATGAAGTCCGCCCACTGGGAGCGTGGGCAGGTGGTGGCTCAATGGTGGATGCCGCCGCCTACATGGGCAAGCTAATTATTCTGATGGGCATGCAGACGGCTATGAACGCTGGCGTTTGGAGCGTGATTACAGGGGGAGTCATCTACATCGGAAGGACATTCTGCGGCTGGGGATCTTTATGAAAACACATGTATCTATAATCTGTTATTGCGGGTACGTTGTGATTATGCAAATAGAGCATATTCGATATAATGGATGGATCATTGTCGAAATTCAGTTTACGTCCGAGACTGATATGAGCAGCCGCTCTGCAAGCGCAAGGGCAAGCTTCTGGTCCGCTCCAAAACATGCCAAAATTCCCATCTTTTAGTGCTTTATTCATAGATATAGTGTACAAAGGATCTGTGCAGACAATGGAATCGTATAGAATATTGGGCAGGAGCTAGGTAAGGTTCTCTGCCATACACTGCTCAAAATCACTTCTCTCACACAAGCAAACGAAAAGAGAAACCGAAAAGGAAGAAATAGCGGGTCTCTTACTGACCGGCCGCACGAGCGGGTGCTTTTCCTTTCTTGTTATTATTTGTCAACCCTGGAACCTTCCGACGCTCCCAGACCATCAAGTATCCCTCTCGAGTGAACAAGGTCTCACTCTCTGCCCGCTTGACAACCAAGTCCTCAATCTCCAGCCATTCGGGTCCTCGCTCGCCAGCGCGGTCGCGGCCATAATCGCGAGA